>OY796890.1:16090793-16784332 GCA_963680785.1 Diplosoma virens
CACATCGTAATAACATGATTTTTTAATTTGTTTCTTCAATGAATCAAGAGCAATTTCTGGTGACAGAACGTTTTTTTGCGGCGTTTGCTAAGCTCTATTAAAAGTTTCTTGTTCTGATTTAAAGTTTAAAGTTTAATGTAACTACAAAATGTAATAACCAAAAACGTGTCTTTTCTTATGATAAATTTGATTTTTGTTCGTTAGTAAACTAAACATTAACAAAGGAAATTGTAAGAAAAGCTATGGTTTTTAAGAACGAGCGCGATCTTTTCTTCATTCTATAGATTAAAACGTTAGTTTTCTTGTTGATTTTGGGAAAAGCTTGTAAACCTTATTTCATAAATACGACTGTTTTGTTTAAATAATCAACTTATAAAATATCCACTAAAAATTAGGTTATGCAGCGTACTTGAGTTGGAAGTAGAGCGAAAGTTTTGTCTGATTTCAAACGACTTTGTTGTCGCTTTTATTATTATAAAATTACTTGCGAGCAAGCAATAGTTAAAAACTCTGTGTCTTTCACTCTAAAGCACAATTCTTTCGTAAATCTAAAGTAAAGCTTATCTTCAAGATTTGCGATCACTTCTACTTTTACATAATTTCACGAATGCTTAGTGTAAGTTTTTACAATGTTAACCTTTTTAAAACAGAAAATCGAGACATGATTGAAAACTTTTTCTCAATACTTCAACTCGGTGTATATAATAAATCACAAAAAGTTTTAAGACTGTATGTTTTATTTACAAGTCAGAAAAATACAACTGATTTATTTTTCGCTAAACAAAAAGTGATCATTCAAATCAGGCATTACAGCGTTCTTGCTATTGGTAGAAAAAGATGCAAGATATTGGCTGATTTCACAAAGTTTCTTCTTTTCGACATCGCTTGCATTTTCAAGGCGAATGCATTCATAAGCGACAAAAGATTCCTTCATGGTTTTCACATACAAAAGAGGAGAAAAAAAATTGATATATCTATAATATAGCTTCATTTTATCAGCCAATACTTCTTTTTGCGTTCTTTCAAACATAGCACGAACTGAACACTTGTTAGGGTCGGTTTCAGCAAGAAAAATTATGTAAACTTTTCGAATTCCTTTGCTGTTTTGTTTTTCGAAGAGTAGCAGACATGTTTAAAAAGGTAACAGTTTCAATAAAACTTCGCGTAACTGAAGGTGATCGAAATACTGTTGCTTTTCCACTTCAACAAAGAAAGAAATCATTCCCAACTCGCTGTCTTCTTGAGGTTTCTTTTTGTATTTTCGCTTGGTCTTCACTGCACAAAACACATTTCGAATCGAAGTGGTGTCTGTTGTGTTGTACGTCGGAGAAGAAAGCGACTTCTTCTTCTTTAACTTTGCTTTACCTCTCACAGACATCGATGCGCTAGTGTATGTTAGAAAAATGACTATTTCTACTCTAAAGAATAATTATAAGGAATTTTTTTCTTATTCAACCTATTGTCCAATAGCAACTCCATTAAGTTTCTTTTTTCGTCAATTACTTGCTGTTCACTTAAAACGTCTTGACAAGTTTGAACACGCCTGAAGATGTCAAAAACTCGTAAAATGTTTTTAACAAACAAGTGTTTTTATATTTGACTAAATGTAAATGATGTGTTTTAGTTTGTTGAAACAACCAATTATTTCTTCGAGAAACGGGTACATTCTAAGTTTTGAAATATTATTTTTTAGTAACCAAAACGTATGTTTTTGAAATAATATGCTAACAAATTTGAAAAAAAAAAAAGATTTTATAAGCTTTTCAAAACTATGTAAAAATGATAAACAACGTCATGTTTAAGAAAAAGCAAAAAATTGGATGACTTTTTAACAAAAAATAAGGTAATTATAGTTAAATACTCTAAAACATTAATTTTATTTGTCTTGATATCGTTATAACAAAATGGTTACATTTTCGTGTTAAATTTTACAATGTAAAGAACTTTTAGTTATGATTCGCAAAAATATTGGCAGTCCTGCAGCGAATTAAAACCAAGGTTGTAGAGTTGTGTTGGAGTTTTTTTTCGACTCCAACTCAGACTCTGTTGTTCAAAAATTTCTGGCTCCAGTACATCTAAAAACGAACCGACTTCGACATGTCTAAAAAGCAACTCCCTTCCGACTCCGACTTCTTCTTAAAACATGCGACTCCGGTGATTTCTACTCCACAATCCTAATTAAATTCGATTTTGTTGTAAACAAACTGACAAAATGTAAAATTGACCACAAGTTTTTTCTTTGTCATTCTTAACCAAAACAGTGAATTGGAACTGAAAAACATATAATTCAATAAACTCGAAAAGTGTGTGACGCAAGTAATGATTTTTCATCTGATTGAAAAATTTTACTTTTTGTAGACCTTTGATGTCTTAAGAAATAGTTTTATGATTATATACAAAGAATCGGTAGACGGTGGGGTTGTTTTAAATGTTGTCAGCAGCAAACTTTTCAAAAGTTTGGTATAAACAACGAAGATTTTTGCTTCCAAAACCAACTATTTTATAAAAACAGTAAAATTCGCTACAAAACATAGTTCAGAGAATTTGTTTTTTTTGTAAATTATAACTTTTATCTGATATTTTACCTTGAGACAAATTTTTACTTATAAATCTTGATGTAAGAAAGTTTTACGTGTTAAATTTTTTGGTCTAAAAAGACGATAAGACAAGAGAATAATTTATTAAAATATACGGTGCAGCTAAAATCACACCTCTATGTTAACACGTCTGCACCTTTTAAAAACCCGAATCGTAGTTCTAGAATAACAAAGTATTGTTTTTTAAAACAAGACTCAAGTTCACTGACGCATATGCTGAAAACAAAGCGGGTGACACCGTGTATTTTTCATCAGACATGATGTCGAGAAGTTTGCCTGATATAAACTAGATGTTGAAAATTGTTTAAAAACGTATTGTTTTCCTGATTTTTAAAGTATAATGTTCTGTTATAAAATTAATTCAATAGGTCACAAGCTGAAAAAGTTGTTGGAAAAGCAATATTGTTTTGCAAATTGACTGATTTTTTTGTTATTTTTCGATCAAGAAGGTTTCAACTTTAAGAAATCTTTGCAATATTCGTAATGCTGACTGTTTTTCTTTCGCAGCGAAACGCAAAATTAGATGTGAAATCACGTATTGAACCAGTGCAATCTTAGACATAATTCAACTTTGTAAAATAGGTTTTGAAGGGATTAAAAGATTTTCTTAACCAACTGTTCTTTTATTAAGACTTTTAACCACTATTTTCTTGTTTTCAAAGTCACAAAAATTATAAAAGTTTTACGTTGTGCTAAAGAGCGACTTCTTGACTTTTAACAAAATTTTTACTTGAAAAAGTCACAATCAAACCGTTTTGAGGTTAGAAAAACTTGAAGAATTTGCATCAATCGTTGTGCAACGTAAAAAATGCAAGTTTTTTGCATCAACAAGTCAGGCGGTTTAAAAATTGTGACAGACGCAATAGTTTTTATGAGACGAGCCTAAATATTCTTCATTTGTTACTTTTCTGGAGGTAGTTTTCAAAAATAATCTTGGAATAAAAACGTCTTTACTTTGTTTGGTGAAGAGGTAGTTTAAAAACAGATTAACCGGTGTTAAGAAAAAGCGCATTGTTTTGAAACAACTAATAATCTATTGTATCGCTTTTAAAAGAAAAATGGAGCGAAATGCAAAGAAATCTGAAACCGTGCAAAATAATGTTGAAACGTTTTTGCCCTTGTTTAATAGCACCTTTTATGTTTTAAACAATTCATACTCCCAAGCTTCGAGGTTTGAAAAATTATAACATTCACGTAAAACTTTAAAGATTCGAATCAAAATTTAAAAAATTAAATCCATGTTGCTTTTCCACAAAAATCTGCAGCTGACGTTCTGTTGCTGGTATGCAGATACAAATTAAAAAACGTTAAAGAATAGCAAATAATCTCGAATAAACCACAATTTTGTAGGAATCTGTCGGTTTTTTTGTGTTTGAAGAATTTAAAATAATGCAAATTTTTATCTAAAAGTTTCAAAATATGAAACGGTAAGTTTACAATTGCAGACTTTTCAAAAGTTTTTCGAAAGTATAAGCAATATAAAAATTTTTAATTTTCTTGCAAGCCCTATCCACAGTTGACGTTTTAAGAAACATGTTCACGGTTTTTCTTTTGGATATTTTGCAGCTTCCCGATTAAAAGCTATGCAGAATGTCAGACTTTGATTGTCAAATAGATACGGTTTAAATCTTTTACACCGTAGTTTTAAGAACTTAGCACAAATACCAGCGTGAAAAACGTGTAAACGTATATTCATTGTCAATTTTCAAGATACACTAATAGAAATAACTTGTTTGAAACGCGTTTTCTACTTTGATGTTTCTCACTCGAAGAACAAAAACATGTCTTAAGCTCTTGTGCAATTACCATTGTTTGACGCGGATTGTTTCGGACAAGCTTTGAGTGCACAACCAACAAGAATAGATGTCTTGTATACAGGTCCAGCAAAATATCATGCGTCCACAAGGCATGCAAACTGCGTTTTTTTCCTTGTTTTTACATTTTATGCATTTGTCTTCTTTCTCTATGTCCAAAACAAGGTTGAGTAGCTCTTGGCAATTGGAGAAGTTGCAGTTAATTTTTTCCATTTGTTGCAAAAGAGCATAACGGATCTTGGTGTCTTCAATGCCTATGCTTTTTGCATATTTCACGTGAGGGTCAAGCAGCATCATTGCTTCTAATCTTTGACTTTTTTCCTCGGCTGCAACCGTGCTTTGCGTTTGATTGGTCAACATGGTACGTAGCTGATTTGTTGCAGCGGATCGAATTGGATTTTCTATATTTGGTCGATGTAAACCTGGGTGTCTTTGGCATACTTTTTCCACATATTTTACACCTTGTTTCTTTAGAACAAATTCGCACAAAGGAAACCACTTTGCATGCTCGTACCACGGGTTGTCATGCAGTTTCCAGTGAAATAATCGTCCTCCGCAATAGAAACAACTGACACGGTCACCAGAACCCATATAATAAAATCCTGCGTTAACCAGTTCATGCGGCGTTGGACTTTCCTGATCATACCAAGAGTTGGGAAAGGTTCGCATACGATCCTCTTTGTCACACATATGCGGTTTTTGCGGGTTTAAGCAGTGAAACATTTCAGCTTCTAACTCTCGAGAAACAGAATCTTGTGGCATATTTCAATGACGAAACCAAACCACGCTGTCTTATATACACCACTTCGTATGACGTCATGGATTGCATCATGTTTGTAACCGTTGTCTAGGAGACTTTTTAATTGCTGACGTCTCTTTGCAGTAGAAGGACAGCTGCTCAAATCTCGTTACCGACAGCTGAAAGATTACTGACGTGTCTTTGCAGTAAAAAAACAGTTGAAAGTTTAGAACAAAAACTTTGACAAGATTACTGACATTTTTCAGCACAAGAACCAAACTCACAACTTCGTTGCTCGACATAAGTTAGGTTTTAACGCGACTTCGTCGCTTTGGGTGAGAATCAAACTCGCAACTTCGTTGCGCGGCATAAGTTATGTTTCATAGCGACTTCATCGCTCTGCCTGGGAATCATACTCACAACTTCGTTGCTCGATATAAGTTAGGTTTCAACGCGATTTTGTCGCTTTGGGTCAAAATCAAAGTCGCAACTTCGTTGCTCGACATAAGTTATGTTTCATAGCGACTTCATCGCTCTGCCTGGGAATCATACTCGCAACTTCGTTGCGCGACATAAGTTAGGTTTCAACGCGACTTCGTCGCTTTGGGTCAGAACCAAACTCGCAACTTCGTTGCTCGACATAAGCTATGTTTCATAACGACTTCGTCGCTCTGCCTGGGAATCGAACTCGTGGGAGTTAGGGTTAGGGTTAGAGCTAGGGTTAGGATACCCCGTCAGATCCGGCACAGCTCCGACGCAGCTCCGGCGCAATTGCTAAGATTTGACGCAAAGAGTGAGGTGAGAATCAAACTCGCAACTTCGTTGCTCGACATAAGTTATGTTTCAACGCGACTTCGTCGCTCTGGGTGAGAATCAAACTCGCAACTTCGTTGCTCGACATAAGTTATGTTTCAACGCGACTTCGTCGCTTTGGGTCAGAATCAAACTCACAACTTCGTTGCTCGACATAAGCTATGTTTCATAGCGACTTCGTCGCTTTGGGTGAGAACCAAACTCGCAACTTTGTTGCTCGACATAAGCTATGTTTCATAACGACTTCGTCGCTCTGCCTGGGAATCATACTCGCAACTTCGTTGCTCGGCATAAGTTAGGTTTCAACGCGACTTCATCGCTCTGGGTGAGAATCAAACTCGCAACTTCGTTGCTCGACATAAGTTATGTTTCAACGCGACTTCGTCGCTTTGGGTGAGAATCAAACTCACAACTTTGTTGCTCGGCATAAGTTAGGTTTCCACACAACTTCATCGCTCTGCCTGGGAATCGAACTCGTGGGAGTTAGGGTTAGGGTTAGAGCTAGGGTTAGGATACCCCGTCAGATCTGGCACAGCTCCGACGCAGCTCCGACGCAGCTCCGACGCAGCTCCGGTGCAATTGCTAAGATTTGACGCATCCCTAACTACTCCCATAATTGTATTGATGAAATCAATTTGTGACTGCATCAATGAAGTGTGTAAAATCAAGTTTGATTATGCATAAATTAAACGTGCATGCATATGTTATACAAATGTACAAAATAACAGGCTATGCTTTAACCTGCAATCTCACGCGATGATTTCAAGTATATGACAATGATATCGCACGTTAGAGTAGCATCCGTAACTGTATAGATGAAATAATTTAAATAGAGTTACTTGTTTTAAAACAAATATTTTGTCTGACACGCACCAAAATTTATATCGACACACTTCTTCAATAATGCGTTTACTCATAAAAACTACAAGATTATTTACTGAGTAAAAAATTTATTAAATAATAAGCTTTTTATTTGGCCTTGATAGTAATAATTTGTAAGAAAAAATAATAAGATCATTCAAGAAATTACCTAAAAAATTAAATAAAATTAAGTCGAGTTTTTTTTTTTTAACACAATAAGAAACTCTATATCTCTTTAAGAGGTTGGATCAACTACTTGTATGTAGCTGTTCGTAGAAAATTGTAACTGTTTTTTATAAACAATCTTTTTGTTGCGCATTCAGTCTTTTTGTTTTTTAATTTTTGGCTATTCCATTGCCGATCTCTATTCACTATAGCGCCAGGAAAGAATATTTTAAACGTACTAAATCTCAGGCCGTCCCCATAAAGGGAAATAGGGCCCATAAAGGGGAAATACCTAAAAACAAATTCTTTTGTTCCATTCATTTTTTTCTTTTTTTATAGCATACGAGTATATTTCAAAAGTCATTCTACTTTGCAGGGCCTGCCCATGCATAACCGAGAGGTCCCTGACAAAACCAGAATCGGAGCCTAAAATTCCGGTAAAGACCTAACCAGGTTCTTAAAAAAAAATTGAAAGTAGTTTTTATAGGAGTGAAGACTTTTTTTTGTTTTCACTTGGTTTTCAATACCAATTTGCCATGATGTATCCCACGTCGCGCGTTCTGGAGACAGACCTTCTACAATAGAAAGAATTTATGGTTAAAAAAGGTTAATGTCGAACCTCAGTGTTGCAGCAAAGTGCAATATGGGATAAGACAATAAAATGGAAACAGTATAAAATCGTTACATAAAAAACTCGTATATACATGTATTTTTCCTTGATTATTTTTTGATTTTAATATACAGTATATATACTCAACATAACTATGACAGACTAGTTATGGTTACCTATTGACAAGAAGAAAGATTGATTTAAAACTCTGTTTTTTATCACTAACAAACTTTCAAATAAACTTTGTAGCCTGATTGGTTCAAGTTTTAAAGCAGTCATAGTAATGTTAGAGAGAAGTTGAGGAGAATTTATCTTCTCTTCAAGCTTTCCTAGTGTGTTAAATATAATGTTTAGTTTGAAATTTCACCACATTGCATGCGGTATGAAAAGGAAAAGTGAAAATTAAAAACCTCTTCACTGAATAAAGCATAAAAACACTTTTTTTTCATTCTCAAGACCGTTTTTCAATCTTTACGAATTTTTAAAGCAGAAATTTGTTTTCATTTTTGTTTGAAGGTCTTTATGATAAAACAATCAAAAAATTCTTCCCGATAATCGTTTTTTGATCTGCCACTAATTACATTAAAATAATTTCTAGAATCTAGATATTTGATTAATTTTCTTTTTTTATATAATATTAATAAACCTATCAGCTAATCTTTAAAATTTTTAATCATCAGACAAAATATAAAACCATCATACCCATTTAGACTTTACACTGGTGGGAAAGAATTATACTACGTGCCAAAAAAACGAGAATACTGGAAGACTAGAGTTCACTGGACCGGTTCCAAAATGTGTTCGTAAGTATTCCATCGCAAAAAGATCAAAATCTATTAAATAAGTTATGCTAGTCATTTTTTTCTTCCTTAATTACTTCTTTGGAAACATTTTGCAATACCATTATGAAATTCATTTTAAACATCTATTTCCATGCTAGAATAAAAGCAAGACTTTCTAGGCTGTTGGATGCAAATTATGACAATTACTATCTATCATTTATGACGACAACTATAAACTAATACTTTCGATTTACAATGCTTTGTTTCGCTTAATTATACGCCAAATAGAAAACTATAACTGCAATACGTACTAATTAATAAAGTTTCAGGAATTGACATTTAAGAATAAATTATTCAAAATTTCAGAAATAACATTTCTTAAAATTTACGTCATAGAATTTTGCATTTAGGGTGCTGGTTTAGAAATACAGAGTGTCCATAAAATTCTGCACACATTTATAAAATTTTAATATCTCGAAAACCGCATAAGGCAGAAACTTTAAATTTTCGACAGTGAATTATATCACCATAAAGTTTTTTTGTTATTATTTACAGGTTATTTTATTGTTAAAATAAGCAAGAATAAGTCATTTTTAATAAAGGCGTAAGTTTGCAACAAAGTATAAAACATGTTGACCATTCAACAAAAAGCACAATGTGTTCTTTGGTACCATAAATTGAAATCACCAACTGCAGTACAACGTAAATTTAGAAATGAGTTTGGACAAGACCCTCCTCACACTAACAGCATGAAGAGATGGTTTACAAATTTTATGGAAACCGGCAGCATTTTGGATCGCAGAAGATCGGGTAGGCCAAGCATTGATGAAGAGACTGTTGATGCTGTGCGTGTAGCATTTCATCGCAGCTCAAGGAAATCAATTCGTGTTGCATTAAATGAACTTGCTATTCCTCGAAGCACAGTTCAATACACGAATTGACTGACTAGTCTAGTTCTTTGCACAAAATCAACACTGAACAGCTTTTACATCTATCTCAGCATATTTTAATGCCAGCGAAACGCGCAGTAATAACTTTTTTGCAATATGAATATACACTTAAATTCTCACTACTATGCTTATTAATAAATATATCAAAACCAACAAGTTTACCCTCTGTGAATTAGATCCTTCAAGAGGTGTATAACAGCAACTGATCAAGGCAACACACGCGCACATGATAGCTATGCAATAGAAGGCATTTCATCACGCCACCAAGACAGACAGATTAATCAAATAAAGATAATATAATATTATGTATCTGGAAGCTTACATTACGTTTCGTAACATAAACTTCCAGATAGTGAAGAATCGATTTCGTCAAATACGAACAACGATACTGTGACCAATACAGAAACAAACGACGCAACTTCAGCAAAAGAAAATAACAAAGAGATTGACACTGAAATGGTCACAAAAAAAGTTTTGATGCTGAAATGATTACAGAAAGTACCAGTTCTAATTCTAAAGATGTCCAAAACGAAGCTAATCCTGTACGGCGTTCCTCTCTAATAGGAAAACAACCTAATTGATTAATGTACGTATTATCATAATCACTAATCTTTAGTGGGGAAGATTGATACGGTTAGTAGTTGAACTTACTATTACCAATCGAACTGATTTTGATAAACATGCACTTTTTATTGCTTCTTGATTGCTGCATGCTGAAGCGGCTTTCCATTACTGCTACTGTTATCAATAGATTTTTAATATTTTTGGTGTATTAAATTGTAACACAACTATCACACGCAACATTGCCTAAAGTAAGGTTTAATGCACCAAAAAACGAGATACGCCTAATCACAATAGAATTAATAACATAAGACTCTTAGTTAACAGAATACCAAACAAGTACAAACCATCTCAACATAACTGCAACTGCATAAACAAAGATAATGAAAAATCCGCTGCAGCATATAGCAATCAAGACGCGATAAAAGGTGCACGTTTGTCAAAATTAGTCCGATTGGTAATAGCAAGTTCGACTACTAACCATATCAATCATGTAATATTGTAATTGGTCAAGCCCGATGGTCGCCAAATTTATTTATAAAAAACGCTTTTTGCGCAAAACCACACTTTCCTTTTAGAAATTAGAATGAAAATTAACATTTGGTCGCAAAAAACAGCGGCCTCTTTCATTGCAACTTCAATCAAAACTATTGAATAAACACACAAAAGTATAATTAAATAATATAACACAAATAATATTAAACTTTTCAACAAATTTAACAATTTTTATATTGCTTTGTGGCCCATCTCAAAATGCTCCAATGGCCTATCAATAGGCCATGGCCCACTGGTTGAGAATCTCTGCTCTAACTTTACATCCTGTAAATGCACTTTGGCAATCGATTGGAATTTTTTTATTTTGATCTTTCATTATCTTGTAAATACATATTTTGCTAAATAGATAAGATTTAGAAGATTTGATCTGATGAAGGAAGGAAATTTTTTTTTGGGTAGACACTATACTAAAAACTTGAAATGGTTTTTAGAATCCAGTTGATTGTGATACAACAACAGTTCACAACAACAGTTCACGAGGAGTGTAGATGCTGTTGTTTTGAAGACAATTTCACTTGGCACGATTAACCCGAATGTGGTGGTAAATAACTAATTATTTAAGAAAAAAGAAAACTATATTGTAATGCAGTGGTTCTCAACCTTTTTTCGCCTAGGGCACATTTTGAGACTTTTTCGAAATTTGAGGCTCACTTGGACCAGATTTCTTGATTTTTGTCCCTAAAAAATAGCGTTTTCTAAAAAAAAGTCTTCCTTTTAAATCTCTTTCAAATTCATTAATTTTTATCCCCAAAATTTTCATCCCTTCTTTTTCTTCGTTTGGGGGAGATGGATGGTCTGGATGGTCCACTAAATGGCCGGACGTGTTTCCCTCAGCCAGGTCACCAGGCTCTTGGTGACATCTGAGAGAGCACGGGCTCCATTTGGTGATGATAATAAGGCAAGAGATTATTACAAGCTCATCTGTCTGCTCCTTTGTGCCACACTCACAGACAGCTGTAGAAGCCATACCCCATTTGTACATTTCTGAGCGGAATAAACCAATGCCGGTTCGGAGGCGGTTAAGCTTGGGCTATGCAGGTCTGGAAAAGCTAATTTCCGGTGGCGTTGGGCTAAAAGTTTTACTAAAAGTATGCAGTTGAGAGGTATTCTCACGCCATTTGATACTCTATTTACATTTCGGCTGTCTAATGTCTGATTGGGCGGGGTCTTTCAGCAGCTCCAGGACAGCATGGGAAAATGAGTGTCTTGATTTAAGTTCCTGCAGCTGTCCACTAAGTGGAGACAGGAGCTTTTCATATAGGAGATGTTCTGCCTCCTAAACGCGGCCAACTTAAGACAGTAGCTTACGGCTTTGGCGGCGAAGCTCAGTGGGTTGGATGCCTGCTAAGATAAAAAGATTGTCCGTTGGCGTGGGACGCACGTCTACGGTCACATGCGCAAGGCATCGTTGACGGGATTTCAATAAGGCGAGTATGAGCCCTGAAACAAAAAGTAGTGTTCGTTTTAAAAAAAAGCTAAAGGACTTGGTGAGTTCTAAAATGCAGTGTCCCTAGAAAACGTCGCGGAAAAATTGACGGATGTTTTTTAAAAAGTTTCGCGGCACACTACTACTGTGCCGTGGCACACAGGTTAAGAAACATTGCTCTAATATAAAAAATTCTTGATTGAAAAATATTGATATAATCTACAAAGTTTTTACTTAGTTCAATTTTTTATTTTTATTGCTGGGCTTTTCAACCTTTTTAAAGTTTCACAGAATTTTTAATCCAACTCTTTAAATTTTTGGAAGCTTTTATTTACCGGTAATATATTTAATAAAAAGCTATGGAAAATACTTAAACGTTACGAAACCCAGTGAGTGTTTCGAGAAACTTTTTTATCAAAAGTTTTGCGAACATCACTATAGTGAGTGCGGTTTTATTTTCAGGGTATGAGAAATCAATCGAGACACCGAACATATGACAAGTTGTTACCGCTTAGATGTAAAAAACTAAGTTCTAGTTTTATTAATGGATTTAGAGTTTTTTTATTGATTGATTGAGAGTTGGAAGTGCTGACCTTTTTTTTAGTTTTTACTAAGCTTTTAGGCTGAAAACGGTCGCGATACAAAGTGGCAACTCTGTAAAAACAACACTGTAAAACATTTTTGAAATAAAAGATATCTTTCCAAAAAATAAAGTGTCTTTTTTTAAATCTTGCCCCCCCTCAGATAAAATGCTTTCCGCCGCCCATGAGGAGAACGGAGCGTGTTATTTTATAAGAACTTTAAACAGGAAGCGTTCGAAAGGTTTAAAAAACGCTGACCAAAACTAGAATTTCTTCTTTTACAACAATAATTGATTATTGTTTATGGACGTAAAAACATTAGTAAAAAGTCGTGCCCGAACAGCTGATCGAACGACAGTTGATTGAAACGACATTTGATCGAAACAACACTGGATCGAAACGACACTTGATTGAATAATAAAAGAGAAAAATTTACAAAAAAACATTGCAAAACCATCTTGATTTTCTTCAAAAGAAAGAATCTTTGTTTTACACTTTTGATAAATAGTTGCTACTGAAAAATTTAAATTTCTACCGGACCAACAAAAAGAGCGATAGCACGGATGAAAATTTACTTTTTACACAGGAAGCAGGTTAACCAAAAAAAAATCTACAACGAAAAGCCACGGCACAATGCCCCTCCTAAATAAGCTACTGACTAGAATGTAAAAAGAATGTAAAAAATGGCAGTAATAGGCATCTAAAAAAACATAACCATAACAAGATCTACTTGTTGCTCCCATAAAAATGATTTTCTCAGGGACCTTGTTGAAAAACCCTGACCTTGACATTGGCAAAAAAATAATAAAAAGTAGAAACAAACTGTCTTCTTACTGATGGCCTCTGCTTTTTATAAATCTAATTTACAGTAATAATTGTTTAATTGTAGAAACATACAAAAGTAAATCTTTTTTTTCATCAATTGTCGTTTCGATCAAGTGTCGTTTCAATCAAGTATCGATCGATCAACTATCGTAATATCGTAAAAAGTAGCAATCGGCTGTCATTTTTGGTAATAATTTATGTTATTGGTTTTTTATTTTCATATTAATCTACTGTAATCTGATATCAATAAAGCAAATTTTTAATGCTTGATATACTTCAAAGACAAAGTTAAAATTAAAAATTTCAGATTATTTGCTAACTAGTCTCAGTACTTCTTGTTGCTTTTAAAAAGCGATTAAAAGTAACGTTATTAGGTAAAACAATTTTTTTCAATACAGCATCCGTGCGTCAACGACTGATTGACTTGGTTATTGCAATTGACTCGTCTTGTTCTGTCGGAAGAAGAAATTGGAATAAAATAATAAAATTTTTAAAAATATTCATCTCGTACGTATGATTTGATTTTAGTTTTTAATGTGACTTTTGGCTGCAGATTTATTTCAACAAAAAAGAATTTTTTCATTACAATAAAAACGAAAGATTTTGATCTGATAACTTCCGGCTTTATTTTTTTATCACACATTACCCACAAATAAATAATGAGATTGGGTTCGCTCTCCTTCAAATGTGACTTTGCTTCAAATATAAATCCATAGGCGGCTGGAAATGTAATGTGAATTAAAGTAAATTTTAATTTAGTATTTTTTAACAATCGCATCCAGTTAAATCTGAATATTGAGTAAATTTGTTTTTTCTTGCTTTAATAACACTTTTATAATTCACAAGACTTGAGTCAATAAAAGTTACTTTTAAACACAGACATTTCGATACTTTTCCTAAACACGTAAATGTCGCTGCATTTCGTTACAATATTCACCCTGACGAGGAAACTGCAGTTTACTTTGGAACTGAAGCTTCAGTCGACGCTGTACTTTTAAAACGTGCCATTAAAAACTTTCCTTATAACGGAGAAGGTAAGAAAGTATTTTTTAATCTTTCGTTCAAAACTTAATTTCAGTATCAAGAATGGATCAATCGTTATTCTAAAAACTAAGTAAATAGTGTCAGAAAATTTTAACAATGAAAGTTAATAATATGTAAATAATGAATATATAAAATTTAAATAATATTGCAACTGGGGATGTGCGCCGAAGCCAGAATTTGTTGATGTCGTCATTTTGTGAGGGTCCTTGCTCCCTCTTGATAAATTCTTTTTGCAAAGTATGCAGACAGCATTACTTATTTTGAAGTAATCCCATAAGAAATTTGCACCTTGTTTAGGTATTATGAATAGTGATTAGGTTAGTTCTCCATATCGTTAATGTTCAGATCTGAGACATCAATGATCAACATGAGGATATTTATACGTACACTTAAAAAGATGCAATTGTTTATAACAGTTATATAATACAGTGAGTATACGCTTTAGATATAATCAATTAGCTACAGACTAATTATAAAACAACGTTATTTACAATAAACGTTTTTTTAGCACTAGAAATTTTTTAATTCTATATTAAAGCCATAGAAAGTTACAAATTGAAAGATCAGACAGTGATAACATAGCACACACTACTATCGACCTGAAGGTCGGACATTTTACTGCCATAGTTCATGCTTAATGCTAGCACAACAGAAGGAAAGATGTAACAAAGTGGGGCTAACTGTAAGTCAGTGGCGTGCGATGGCCTCTGAGGCTGGACATGCAGTTGGCATGCAATACTTTACGGTTAGGACAAAATATTGTCTGGGATTTTCAGATGAAGACCAAATTTGTCTCAAAATCATGGTGTTCTCCAAAAAAACAGTCTTCAATTGCAATCATTCTCAGATTTCTGACTTTTTGTCCCAAAAGCATAGTGTTCTCCAAAACAAAAAGTCTTCACTTGAAATCAATGTCAGATTTCTGACTTTTCGTCCTAAAATCATAGTGTTCTCTAAAAAAAAAGGTTTTTATCTCGGATCAGCCTCAGATTTCTCTAATTCCGTCCCAAAACCGTGGTGTTCTTTATTAAGTAAAAAAATAAAGGTCATCACGCAAAACTTCGTTGCTCATGCAAAGCATGACTTGCAGGCCCTGACCGCACGCCATCCCTGTAAGTCAGTGTAAACCAGGGGTTCTTCAACTTTTGAGACGCGCCTCCCTTTCGTCATGAAAGTAAAATTTGCGCCCCCCTTGATACTACCAACAAAACAGAATAATTTCATCTTTTATTTCATACATGCGTGCTAACTTGTTAATAAAAAAATAAAAATAACTTGGTAAACAGTTTTGTAATTACAGCACTTGCTTTAACGTAGTTGGAGGCTTGTATGATTGTTGTAAACCTGCTTTTCATGGCAATAGGTAAAGTTCTAGAGCCCTGAGCATTTCGTTGAATCACGCAATGAGATCTAACCACATTGGGGTTCCTCCTGTATCTTTGCAATGCATTCACTTCGAGATCCAGACATTGTCAGATGACCATCAGCGCAGACACCTACAATTTTTCTGCAAGGTATACTATTGTTGCAACAAACGTCAAGACCACTTTAAATACACCTTATGCTCTACATGTGTTCTCTAAGGGTTTGCAAAACAGCATATCCTTTTCACTCAAAACAAACGTAGACTAAAAACTGTGAGAATTGGGAAATGTTAGTTGTTTCAACACATTGAATTGAAAAAAAGCTGGTAACTCTTTGAAAATCTGACATTTGATTTCCTTTGCGAGCTTATCAATGGGTGTTTTGATCATAAAATCCGAGAGTGAAATCCTTGCTTTCTTCTTTCTGTATGTTTTTTACGACACAAAACCAGCCACTTTTAACATGCACGGTTTAATTAATGTTTAACTAATTAATGTTGTGAGATTTCTTTTTTACCAGGTGTTTCAGATAAAAAAAAGCAAAAACTTTATAGTTATTTATTTGTATTTTAAGTGATACAAATCAAGATTAATTTCAAAATAAACAATTGAAACCTAACAAGCTGTTTACAAAGGTAAAATAATTCATTCAATTAGTCCGCCCTTGGCTTCAATGCATGCCGCTAGTCGTGGTCTGAATTTGGAGCATACCTTAATCATAAATTCTTCGTTCGTTTTGCGCCAGGCATGGTTTACTGACCTCTTGAGGGCAGTCAGACTGCGGTGACGTTTAGAGCAGGCCATGCTCTCGATGTGCCCCCAGATAGAAAAATCGAGCGGGCTGAGATCAGGGGATAATGGCGGCCACATCTTCTTCTGCTAGAAATCGACGCCAGCTTCCCTCAGGCACGCCTGCATCGATCGTGCTGTGTGGGATGGTGCGCCATCCTGTTGGAATATAAAGTCCTTGTTGTGCTTCTCTGCAACTTCTTTCATCCACGGGATCAGAGTTTTTCGGAGAACTTCCTGGTAGTGGACGCAGAAAGGCGAAATCTGGTCGGTAACCAAATCGGCGGTGAAACTTTACCTGTGCTTGCCACAGCACCGAGCAGCATCAGTGAAGCGGGGTGTTTTCTTTTTGTAATAAAATTAGCAGCTGTGGGAACATCCTCATCAACTTTTGAGTCTTTAAAACGGATGTGCCGGTCATTACGACTGTTACGAACTGGGTTAACGCAAAAATTTTTCTCATCCGAGAAGAAGATGATCCTTCCTAAATGTGCATGCTTCAGGTGATTCACAAGGCTTCTGCATCGCTTCAGATGGGCCGCAATGTTCTTCTCTGAGAGCAAGGGAACGCACTTTCTCACGAGGGACTGGCCATTAAGGTTGTATTAAAACAGGGGTCCGCAAATACTTTTTGACGCGACCCAAAAAATCTTGACTTAAACTCTTGCGACCCACACTTTTAGTGAGCGGTAGTACTAAATGGAAAATATTTTCAATTAGTTAGGAATTTTAAGGTTACTATCAGTGACGGATATTGAAAGTTAGGGGCCCGAGGCAAGGATTCCCAAAAGTTGGTGTTCTCTAAAAAAAGGTCTTCACTTCGATTTGATCTCTAATTTTGGTATATTTCCTCCCAAAAAATAAAAAATAAAAAAAAATAAAGGTCTTCACTTTGATTTGATTTCTCATTTCGGTATTTTTCTTCCAAAATCATAATGATCTCTAAAAAAAAGGTTCTCCCTTCGGTTTGATCTCATATTTCGTTATTTTTTTCCCAAAATCATGGTGATCTCTAAAAAACCATATGCAATAATAGTTATAGGTTTAGAATGGTCCAGTTCATTTGCGAAGCTTATATTTAAAGTAGGTTTAAATAGTTTAAATTCTTTCGCGACCCAGAATGGAAGGTCTCGCGACCCAAATTTGGGTCGCGACCCACTATTTGCGGACCTCTGTATTAAAAGACAGAATTAAGGGAGATGCCCAGATCCTTGGCATGCGCTCTCATTGGCTTGGTTGGTGTCGCTTTAATGCTCTTTTTGAGGTGAGATAGGAATCTAGGGTCCTAAAAGTGCGTGTTCTAGGTTTCCTGGACCTCTTGTCAAGTGGAGGACCAGTTTTTAGAAGTTTTTTTACGGTGTCGACGAGGCTACGAGATACGCCAGCGAGGGCAATGATGTCATTAGTCTTGTGTCCGGCGCGTAGAAGAACGGCCACTTTTTCTCTTTTGGATGTTACAACCATTACTTTAAGAACAATTACTAACTGTTTGTAAAAATTAGTAAGTCAAGATAAGGATATTCTGGAAATAGAAAAAACCAGAAGAATTAGGTTAAACTCCTATCAAGATGTGCGGAAATGTTTTGCTTTTTTTTATCTGAAACACTCGGTACATCAATCATGTAAGCAATTTCAATTGACGAAGATTAGCTTCTACTATTTCTGTGAACGAAAATTAGCAAAAACACTCACTTTCAAATTTTTTCAGACCTTTTTTCCTGTTTTGAAGAAAAGCTAAAGGTTTATCTCTATGGCCAGGGTTTTTTTTGTCAAAGATGACGCTGAAACGGCTTGGTCTCATTGCATGATTGCTGAGTTTTCATAGCATATCACGCATTTGTCGTCGCCGTCATAGTTTGGTATCATCCGCTTGTTCTTCATTCATCCCATGATGGCAGTAATGTTCTTGAGCCAGCGTCTGGTATTTAGGATTGACAGACCACGATGTCCTTTTGGTGCCCTGTATGTTTGTTTATGTGCACCACACTCGCAATTACAAGAGGAAGCAGAACCTTATTTATACAAGGATGACCAAAAACGCCCAATGCCAGTTCGCAAGCGGTTGAGTTTTACCTAAGCAGGCCCAGACCAAGAAGCTTGGAAGGAACTCTTGGGATGAAATCATAAAGTTTAGGTGGGTTATTTAAGTACTATATGTTTCATATAAAGTCTGTCCACTGACCAACACGGATATCTAGTTTAGAGGCATTATCTTATCTTATAGTGTCCATGCGGCAGGTACAAATGAGCGTCTAGATTTTAATCTCTCTTGCCGTTCATATAATGGTCTGACCAAATCATTATGCAAGAGGTGCTCGAGGTCTAAAATGCTGCGGTCAGCCAAGAGAAGAGTGGCTCCCAGACGATGAAGTTTAGCTGGTTGGATACTGCAAGAATGGGAAGGTTGACCGTTAGAGTGGGATGTAGGCATCCAGTTACAATCATTAAAAACACTGTCAATAAGACGAGTGTGTACACTACGACATTAAACTGATGCCCATATTCCGCTGTACTGTAGAGTAGACTACAGATAAAATGGCTATGCGCAGTGTTTAACGACCAGACCTCCATCTTAAACTGCTAGTCGTCTTAGAAGTGTTACGCGCGGACTTGGGTGGGCCTGTCAGTCAAGAGCGTTCATGTTGTCCGGGTCATTAGTAAGAAGCCGATCTTGCCAAAATTGAAAATCATCTATATCATGCATTGTGGTACCACTTGACAATTCACCATAAAATTTATAAAACCATACTTTAATAAATCACTGTCATATTTTCTCTTTTTCCATTCATTTTATATCAATGCAGTTTTCAAATCAGCTTGTACCCAGTTGCTCGCGCCCCCTGAAAAACCTTTCACGCTTCCCAGTTTAAGAACCTGGGGTGTAAACAAACATGTTTCAAAACAGATGAATAACACGTCACAGTAGCAATAGCGTGTGATTTTGTAATAAGCTTTGTATTTGATAAAATGAATTATATCAGCTATCAGGTGTAAGGATCTTATAATAATGGAAAATGGAAAATGACCTTTGGCTTCGGCACATCCTTAATTGCAACATAACAATAACTTTTCTCTTATCGTAAGCTTTGTCTTTAAAAATGATCAAACTTAGCAAAGTACTTTTTGATCAAGGAACATTCACCGGAAGAGCTATTAAGTTCGCCAGAGAACAGCTTTTTGCTGAGGCAGAACGAATGAATGCGAAAAAAGTGTTTCTGGTGATTACTGACGGAAAAGCGGACGATCCAGAAGTTTTGGAAGAAGAAGCAGATCTCTTAACTACCGAAGATATAATTGTACGTTTCATTAGATTGATCTATTTATCTCTTTTCTTGTTTCTAAATATGTGATCAACAAATTAACCATGTTTGAAATATTATTCATTCAGAAAAAAATACAATTGTATATTTTGAAGAAGTATTGCAGCTTCTTCTTCGTATGACTTGTATTGTCTTGATGTATTTGTCTTGATTTGTATTGTCTTGTTTTCCAATAAAACGGAGTCACCATAATAGGTAAACAGAAACAATGTGATATTTAAACATTTGTCCTAAAGTATCTTTCCCAATCGCATAGCAAAAATCATCAAGTAGATTGAGCATCAAACTTTTCATTTTGCTCTAAGATGGTGAAAATTTTACTAAACGTAATCAGCTATGTATTTTTATGAAGTGCAGTAAATTTAGCCAATCAAATATTTTTTACTCAACAGTCATTTGCAGTTGGTGTCCGAACAAAGACGGACTTGGATAATGACGAGCTCAGTCTTATTACTGCTGACCATCTGGACCGTTTCTTTTATCTTAACCAAGGAACACAGCAATTGACGAAATCTTTTGCTAAACTATTAGCTACAAGAATTTTTATGGCTAGAATATAAAGTGAGTAATTTTGAGCTTGCAAACATTGGGGATTTTTAAAATTGATGTTAATATATATTTTTAATTTCTGTATTTAAATCTTATAATACCAGAACCTGACCGTGCATATTCTATACACTGTATGTATCCAGTTAAAAAAAATTCCTCTCTTTTAATTCCTTGGCTTCGGTTAGTCATCTCTGTCATACGTGTCAATTACTATATCGGCATGTTATTTGACAACCACGCTAAACCTAAACCTAAACCTAATGTACTTTATTTGATCAAAGGAAATAGGTCGAAATGACGAGATCTTTGTGTACTGTTGGTATTTTTTGATTCCAAAAAGATACAAGTTTTATTATAAGCCTAATAACTAGCGTGATTTAATTCTGCGATAAAATACAAATGCATATTTAAGTTCAAATGCCTACATTTAACCAAAAAAGCGAATCAAGAAGTTAAAAGTAACTCATAAATCAAAATTAAAATCAAGGTTTTATTGGTGTAAATATTTTTAAAATAACAAAAACAATTTTTACAAAACATAGTTTTTTGTAAAAATATTATAAATTTATTCATTTACAAATAAAATTTACCGAGTTCGCTGTTGCAATTTTTCAATTAAACCTATAAATATATTTGGTTTTGTTTCAGATGAATGAAATGCAGGTGCCCAATTTATTCAATCGGAAACTATATCTGATGAAGTTTTTGAACTAAGTTCTTGTTATTGTGTTTCGTGTTTATTATCTTTTTATTAAGCATCGGTGGTACATGTATTTGTGAAGTTGCAATGAGTGCGTTTTGTGCTCATTACGATTGTGATTTGTGCTGTTTTTAAAAAGAAAAATAAAATAAATTTAAAAGTTGCTTTTAAAAAATTGCGTTATTGTTTTGTGTAGCGGCGTTCATTTTTAGATTATTTAAGATTACGACTCGTTGGATGATAACAAAGATAAGAACTTGAAGCAATCTTTATGGGGCTTTAAGGAGTTGCTTTATATCAGGCCGATAGTTAAAAATTGTGAGGGCGGGGGAGGAGATATGATCGTTTTATAAAAGTATTTTTATTTTACCAGAGACATAAGTTGATTGAAGCTCAGTGCTACGGAGACCTTTTTTTTTTTAAATACTATGGACAACATTCGTGTTATGCATAAATTTATTTTTCGTTTCGGAAAAGATGCATATAAATCAAAAAATCGGCCGGATAACTCAATGAGTTAGCATAAAAGCTTGCGAGCAAAACAATAAAAGTTCGGTGCTCGGTCCACCTGAGTGATTTTTGTAGTGCCCTTAGCGATCGAGCACAACAATCTACATTTAGCTTTTTAGGGTTGTAGTGCCCATTTAAAATTCAATAACAACAAATTTTTGTACTGAATGTAGCCATTTAAAAATTACTTAAAAGCCAATTTAAAGCTATTTTTACCAACAAGTGAGTTTTTCTTGCTTTTATTATTTCAAAATTAACTCATTCTAATTTTGGACTTTAAGGTACATGCGTACATATACAAACAATTGATATTCAAACTGCGCGTTTGGGTTATAACCCCGACTAAATTTATAAGCTTCTCTTTTAATGTTTTATTTTGAGTATCGTAGAGTGAGCCATTTTCTGTGCTAATCTTACCATTTTACCACCAAAAAATCATGTAAAAGTTTGTCGGAACTTTTACGAAATGAAAGGCTAGAAACAGGCTTTGGCTTGTTTTTTTTCGCAAAAGTTTAGTTTGTGAAATAAATACTTTGTTTTTGTTTTGACTTAATTGGATTCCAAACACAAAAACAATCTTTGACCAAACTACAATTTAAAAAAACTTATGGGTTTCCGAGTAGACATTTAGCCTTTGAGTTAAAAATGTTGCAAACTTGTCGAGCAGTCTTGAAAAAAAGTAATTTGTTTCTTTTGTCTTTTTACGGCTGCTTTGACCAGACTAGACCATCTGGGCCGCCAAGCAGTACAGCAGCGTAAAAAGTAAAAAAAAAATTTGAAAGAAGTTCGCGTAGGAATGTTAAAATCATTCAAGTCGACTGCTATTTAAGTGAATTTGAATAATTTGATAAAAAAAGTCATTCTTTAAAAAATATACTGAAAGAAGTTTGCGTAGGAATGTCAAAATGATTCAAGTTATAGTATTTCTATATAAGTGAATTTCTATAACTTGATGAAAAAAATCAGAATTTAAAAATATACTGTTAAAAAAATGTTTTAGTTATGAGATTTGTTCTTAGCAAGAAAATAATTCAATTGAACCGGTTCCATCTTCGGTTTCCCTTGACTTTTATCGAGAGCTCAAAGTTCGAATAAAGCTTCAAAGTCTCCGAAACCTTGCTTAAAACTTGGACCCGGACCTGGACTTCCCTCAAAGTCTTGATGAGTCTGCGACCATGCAAACAAGTTTAATTTGTCAATCAAAGCATGCCTATTAGGGATGAAACCCCTCAAAGTCAAATTGAATCATTTTTATCAAACCAACTAATTTATCTAACATAAAACAAGTTTTTTCCGTTATGTTTTCCGTAATGCCACCATCGAAACATTCAAAAAGTCAATCTTTTGCTATTTATACACACTATTACGTCTGTATTGACATATTTAGGAGTAAGTGTTAAAACGTTTATCAATTCTTTCTGAGATTTCGTAAACTCAAAATGACACAATTATTTGGGTAATTTGCAAAAAAAAATGCGGGTGACAGACTAAACAAAACTAGCAACTCACTTAAACGTGTACTTTTTCGCTTCTTATTTAATTTTTGTCTTTTGTTTTACTTGATTTTTCAACCATATGACGCTGTAAAGCACGGTTCGTAATTTTTCATCTCAATCCGAAAGCTGAGTTTATTGTTTTATTTATGAAACAGCTGGTGCGTCGATTGACGCACTTGGTAATTTTAGGTAGTTGCGAATCTTGGTAATTCTAGGGTTAAAGATGTCGGAAAAGGAGAAACATGATTTTTTTGGTAGTGAATGGAATCGCATTTGTGACAAAGAAGAGAAAGAGAAAGATTGGCAAACAATGCTACAAACTAAGCGAGTAAAATAAGAATTGGAACAATAAAATGAAATTCGAGGAGAAAAGATCAGGAGAGGTTGAGATTTGATTGACAGAATGACTGTTCTGGTGTAGAAAGATGGAAAGCGAATCAGGAAGGGAGTGCATGTGTTATTTTCGCAGGAGCCAGGTCCTTTGACCTTTCCCATTTTATTGACGAAAAGTTGACTTAAATAGTTATCTGCTAGGATTTAAAAAGTATGCTACGGCTGCAAACTGACCTCAAGCTAATTGGGAAACTCAGTTGAGTGATTATTGGGTGGTAAAGCTTTAGAAATCTTCTACAGGCTCTCTCAAGGGGACGCTTTAAACTACGGACGTTTGTTGGAGCCGCTGTTACAACGGTAGAATTATGCGGAACAGGGGTACCGCCAACGTTTTAGAGAGGCTAAACCAAACGGTTTTGAAAACCTTGATCAGTTTATTGTATGCTTCAAGAAGTATTTTACCCAGTGGGTAAAGTTGTCTGACGTGAAAAGTAATTTCAAAAGTGTATTGAGTTGATGGTAAAAGAGCAATTTATCAACTCTTGCTCTGGAAAGTTGTCTGTTCATTTGATGGAGCGGAAACCTCAGAGTCTCAGGGAGTTAGCAGCAATCCGGGAACAGTATCTGACCGCCTACAACAAGAAGCTATTAAGCCGGCGTTTTAATTCTAAGAGTGATCGTGCTATAAGACCAAAAGTGAAGAATACGAATGCTTGTTTTGCGAAAACAGGAGGTCTAAAGTGCTTTAACTGCAGGAAAATAGGACACAACGTGAATGTAAGATTGACAAAGAAGAAATTCTTGCTACCGGTGCGGTTTATTGCTCACACTGGTACTAATTTAATTCAAAAGCAATGACAATTGATTGTCATTGAATTGTCATTGCGTAAATTAGTAGTACCAGTGTGAGCATAAACATAAAGAAACTTTTGTATATATTTTAGTTTAATTGTATGCAGTGGCGTATCAAATTTTTTGGAAGGGAGGGGGCATACAATCGATATTAAATATGCTTAGTGAAAAATTTTTTCAAGCGGCAGTTGAAAAATAGTGTCTTTACTGTAATTCAGTCTCGCTTTTTTTGAGTTTCGTTTCTGAAAACTAGTGTTTCTGAAAAAATAATAAAAAAGGTCTGCAAGTGAAATCTGTCGTCGATTTCTGGCAGGATTTTTGCTGTAATAGGCGGAACAACACTCTAAATATCAGTGATCTCAAAAGGGTGTGAACATTGCACAATGCCCTCCCCCTAAATACCGATATGCTACTGATTGTATAAAATTGTCGTTTGTGGTTTATTGTTAAATTATGCTAAATTTTTAGATGCTTTGATAAGAACTTTTGAAAGTCACAGCGTTCAGTTATTTTGTTTTTAAATAAAAATTTTGCAAATTAAATTAAATGATAAAATGTTGGTTTTTGATTGCTATTATTACAAATGGGTTTTAAAAATTACCACTCTTCCTAAATTAGATTATTTATTCATTTAAAAAAAAATTTTTTTTTTCTTCCTTACCTTTTAACTTACAGGAAATTGTCGGAGCCGCTATACATAAAGCGATTGTCAAGCTATTGCATTGACCTGCTTCTAGAGATGCCAAGATATTGCTGTCCGGTTGAAACTTTTATTTTGTCCTTTTAGTTTCTATTTACATTTAGAGGTACAATTGAAATTTAAGATTACTTGTTAAGACCACCAAGTAGTGGAAAGTATCGTAAAGTGTCTTTTCCAAAGACGCAATACTATGGCGCGAGTAGGTTTTAAACCAAGACCATGTAAATCACAAATCATAATCGCGTTGCTCTTAATCACTCAACCAAGTGAACCACGCTGCCGACGAATGTGAAATACGTAAAAATGAAGACCTTTTTTGCTCTTTCGTTTTTTCAAGCTCTAATTTTCTTTTAATTAAAAAAATCTTCACTTTATTTTAACAATTTTTAAGAGGTTTTGGTGTTACTATAACCTTGATTTGACTGTCATATTTTGTGGATGCTTTTTGTCCCCCGACCCTCCCACTTTCGGGCATAAGCCTATAAATTTATAGATCACAACTTTTTAACGTGGTTAAACGGGTGCTGGAAAGCGTGGTCGAGTGTTTAGAGCGTATAACTGTGATCGAAATGGCCACGGTTTAAAACTTACTCGCGTTATTCTGTTGGGTCCTTGGAAAAGACATTTTACAGCACTTTTCCTTGTCAATTAGTTCTAAACTTCAATAATATCTCTTTAAAAAACTAAAAAAACCAAAGTAAAAATTTAAACTGGAAAGCAATATCTTGGGATCTCCGAAAGCGGGTCAGGGTAATTGCCTTGTTTTAAGTATAGCGCTTCAGATACTTTTCTGCGAGGTAGAGGATCAATATAGAGATGGAAATTTAAAAAAAAATTAAATAGGGGTGAGCAAACGTTGTGACTGAGCGGGCACCAATTCTTTACTTTTATAAGTAATTGTGGGCCAAAATTATTAAAAACATTAATGGTGTTCAAATTATTGCATACATAAATTTTATTACAACAAAAACTTTTTGCTTCATGAAGAAAAAAAATACGTAGGATCAAAGTAATGTCCTTGTTCACATAAACAAGTTGGGGAGGGGTTCGATCCAACTTCACATGAAAGATAATTCGAAATGATCAATAAAATCAAAGTAAGAACAAAAAAGTTTTATCACTGTAATTTTGTACCGATTGCGGCCTAGGGGTACTTGCAAAAAATTTGTCCCCACAGCGTACAAAAGTTCGGACACCGGTTTTAATCTTTTAAAAGAATTACTTTAATGGCGACGGCCCAAGCGCCAACAACACTGTCGTAGAGTCTATTTGAATAAATGGTGAGTCGATCAACACAAAACTGCAGGGGATCTTCTTGCTGAAGGACGGGTGCGGAGGTATTAGCAGCCAACAACAAAGCGACACAGAGATATATACGAATGTGTGTACAGTTTTCATTACAATAAAAACAAAAGATTTTGATGTGATAAGTTATGGCTTTATTTTTTTATCACACTTTACCCACAAATAAATAATGAGATGGAGTTCGCTTTACTTTAAATGTGACTTTGCTTCAAATATAAATCCATAGCCGGTTGGAAATGTAATGTGGATTAAAGTAAATTTTAATTTAGTATTTTTTAACAATTGCATCCAGTTAAATCTGAATATTGAGTAAATTTGTTTTTTCTTACTTTAATAACACTTTTATAATTCACATGACTTGAGTCAATAAGAGTTGCTTTTAAACACAGACATTTTGGTATTTTTCCTAAACACGTAAATGTCGTTGCATTTCGTTACAATATTCGCCATGACGAGGAAACTGCTTTTACTTTGGAACAAAAGCCTCACTCGACGTTGTACGTTTAAAACACTGTACTTTTTATCAAAAATTTTCCTTATAACGGAGAAGGTAAGAAAGTATTTTTTATCTTTAGTACAAAACTTCTGTACCAACTAGGGTTTGGGATTTCCCGGTTCTGAAAAAAATCCGGGAATTCGGGTAGTGTCTGATCTAATCCCGGGATCTCGGGAAAAAACCGGGATTCATATACACAAACAACAAAACCTAAATGCAACCAGTATTATAATACTTGTCTGTTGTAATTTACACTGGGCGCATAATTTTGCAATAGAACCATATACACAAAAAATAAAAGAATGATAAAAAGACAAATGTACGAAAATTTAACAATATAAACGCAGTAGTGAAAGAATAACAAAGATATGTATATGAAAAGAAGAAATCAAATACACAATACTTTTAATTCTAACTTACACTAACCCTTAAAAAAGCAAAAGCAGCAACTATTATGCTTTATTTATCTTTCATATAATGACGGCGTAAAAAACCCAGTGCATTGACAGATTTGTCACTTAATCGTAAGTGTAGTTTTGTGGTAAACAATCCAGCAGCAGAAAAAGCTCTTTCTGCTTCGACTGATGTTGGTGGAATGCTCAATAAAGCTTTGAACAACTGCTCCAATTTGCCTGGCCTTTTTTCAGTAGCTTCTAATAGTTTCATTTCCTGCTTAATTACGGTTTGAAGTTGGCTGACTTGGCGTCGATCATCAACAATTGCTGGATGGGAGTGGAGTTAGTGGAATGCTCAATGTGGGTCTGAAGTCTTTTGAAAGGACTTTCATCTTTCTGATTGTTGCTAGCCAGCTCTATTACTTCGTTCTCATCTTGACTTTTTGCTTTACTTGCTATCACTTCCCCAAAACAAACGGCAAAATAAGGTGGTAGCAGTTTTTACAAAACCTTCATCGCTGTTACTACAAGACAATACTTCATCAGCATAACGTTCATTATAAATCGATGAATTTGGATTTTGAAGATAACGTAACAAATTAACCACTTCATGTTGTCGTCTTTGTTGTACACGTACTGTACACATGTACTTTGTTGTACATCAGAAAAAAAAACAAATATATTTGTTATAATGGCAAAGTAAATCTTCAGCAAGGCTCGACTTCCTCTTCTCCAACTCCACGAATAAAGATGGAAAAACCCCTTCGGCAGTCAAAAGCATTACATCTTTACGACATAAAGCTTCGACCGCCAGTTAGTTTTATTGATTCAAGAGCGCGTATTAGCTTATTGAGAAACAAAAATTCAGTTGTAGATATGCCATGTTCAATCGACAAATCGAGTAAAGCCTTCGATATGCACTTTTTAAGACATATAAACCTTTCAACCATTTCATACATGGAACTCCAGCGAGTTTTGCAATCTAGGTCAAGTGACAACTCCTTTTTTTGTTTCAACAACACATATTTCTGCAAGATTTCGTTTTCACGGGACTTTTCCGAAATATTTTCACCACTTTTCGCACCTTCTTGAGTACATTTTCTATTTCTGGATTGAAAATTGGTACTTTGTTTCATGCTATTATGGGGGTCAATATTAGGGAGTGTTGCCAAAACCTTCTTCAGACATTCTTCGTCTTGATCATCGTCGTAATCTTCACCTGCAATATGAGTCACACTTCTGTTTTTGTGTAACAAATCACATACAGCCAGGTGCACACCATGTGCGTCGCAGAGTTGGTGATCGAGTTGACAAATTTTACCAAGTTTTTTCATTACTGAGGCGCCATCAGAAACGATGCTGACAATAGATGTCTGCATGTTTGTATTTCGAAAATTTTTTCCAACAAATGAAAAATTTTTTCAGCACCACATGAATCACGCATTCCTATTAGGCCCAAGTTTATAACATCGTTTTGGCAATGAATGTTGATGTTCGTGTATTTTTGGCAACGGACTGAAGTACACTCGCCCATAGTTACACTGAAACGGGAATTGCTTTAAGTTTCATTTCAATTTCAGTTTTTATTTGTTTTTGAATGTCGTTGTATTCACGGTGTATTAAGTTCATAATATCAGAGTCCCAAGATGAAAGACGTAAGCCTTTGGCTATAAGCGACTCACGAATACACTTATTTTTGCCAATGGAATGTATAGAAAAACCATCCACAGCTGCCAGTTGAGAGACAATACCTTGCAAACTTTCTTTTTTAACACTTACAAACGGTGAAATCGATTCCTGCTGAACTTTTACTTTCTTAGAACAAGGTTGATCTTCGCTTTCTGAACTATCAAGGTTATACTTACTTTTCAAGTGACGAAAAAGACCACTAGTTGATCCACCTTTACACGACATATTTTGTGAACAATGTATGCACTTAACTTTGTCATCATTATAATCTCGAATGAAATGTTTCCAAACTTTAGACTCATTAACGCGCTCCATAACTAAATAGACTCATCTGAATTTTAGTTACTTGCTCGAGAGCAATCACAGTACTAAACTGACTCAAACCTGTTTATCTCATAATCAACAGAAAACAGCTTAAAAAATGGGACAAGAAGGATTGTGTCCTCACAATCGGAATAGACAGGATGATTTTCCTTTAGACACATCACACGGCTGTTGTAGTGATATTACGTTCAAAAGCTCACAAAACCGGGAATTTTTAGTCATAATAAACCGGGAAACGGGAAACCTAAAATGTCGCAAAATCCCGGGAATTTCCGAAACCGGGATCCCGGTTCCCGAATCCTAGTACCAACAATCGTTATTCTAAAAACTAAATAGCCTAGGGTTAGAAAAGTTTTGACATTGAAAGTTAATAATATGTAAAATTTAAATAATATTGCAACATAACAAATAACTTTTCTCTTATCGTAAGCTTTATCTTTAAAATAAAAGATCAAACTTAGCAAAGTACTTTTTGATCAAGGAACATTCACCGGAAGAGCTATTAAGTTCGCCAGAGAACAGCTTTTTGCCGAGGCGGAACGAATGGATGCGAAAAAAGTGTTTCTGATGATTACTGACGGAAAAGCCGATGATCCAGAAGTTTTGGAAAATGAAGGGGACCTCTTAACTACCAAAAATATAATGGTATGTTTTATTAGATTGATCGATTTATCTCTTTTTTTGTTTTTAAATGTGTTATCAACAAATTAATCATGTTTGAAATATTATTCATTCGGAAAAAATACAATTTTTATATTTTGAAGAAGTTTTGCAGCTTCTTCTTCTTCGTATGATCCGTATTTTCCTGATCGGTGCTTCCAATAAAGCGAAGTCACCATAATCGGTAAACAGGAACAACGTGATATTTAAGAACTTGTCTTAAAGTGTTTTTCCCAATCGCATAGCAAAAATCATCAAGTAGACTGAGCATCAAACTTTTCATTTTGCTCTAAGATGGTGAAAATTTTACAAAACCTAACCAGCTATGTATGTTATTTTTACGAAATACAGTAAATTTAGCCAATCAACCAATCAAATATTTTTTACTCAACAGTCATTTGCAGTTGGTGTCCGAACAAAAACGGACTTGGATAATGACAAGCTCAGTCTTCTTACTGGCGAACACCTAGACCAGGGTGTCAAACTCGCGGGCTTCCGGGGGCACATTGCATGTTGGGAATTGTGCCGAGGGCCGCATGCAATTTTCAATCTATTTTTATGGAATATTTTTTAGTTAGGTGTAGTTTGCGACATATATTGCGACGTAATTTATGAGCCGAACGAGGTGTTGTTTTTTTGTGAGGTCGAGGTGTTGTTATCACGTGTCTGTGCTTGTTTAAAAAAGTGTATTATTTTTAGATAAAAACCTTACAAAATATGACAATTATTAATGGATGCTGGGGGCCGCGAGTCTGACACCAATGACCTAGGCCGTTTCTTCGAGCTCGACAAAGGAATAAAGCAATTGAAGGAATGTTTTCTAAACTATTAGCTGCAAGAATTTGCGTGGCTAGAATATAAAATGAGTGATTTTGAGCTTGCACGCTTTTAGCATTTTAAAAATAGATGTTAATATTTTTTTTTATCTTTTAAGTTTGGACCTTACATATAACACATTATTTGACAACCATGCTAAACCTAAACCTTGTGTACTTTATTTGACAAAAGGAAGTACGTCGAAATGACGAGATCTTTGTGTACTGTTGGTATTTTTTGATTGCATAAAGATACAAGTTTTATTACAAGCCTAATAACTTGCGCGATCTAATTTTGCGCGAAAATCTAAATGCACACTTAAATTTTAATCGCTACATTTAAAAAAAGCAAATCAAAAAGTTAAAACTAATTTATAAATCAAAATTGAAATCAAAGTTTTATTGATGTCGCCGTCTTCGTTTGGACGGGCATCCACTCTGAGTCTGACATAAACAGGACTGGGGCCGTTTACTACTACAGGCTGCTGTATTGCCCCGATCAGATGCTGGCAGTGATTGGGTTAAAGCAGAATCGAGTTTCGTCACCCAACACAAGTCCGCAGGCGATTGAGCTGAACCCAAACTGTTCGGGGCAAGCTCATTCCAACAAGCTTGCAGGTAAGACCATGGTACCAGACAGTGTCATAAGCAGCTGTCAAATTGACAAATACCGCACCGGCCTTCTTCTTAGGTCGAAAGATTGTCGATGTTTTGGCCCAACAAAAAGACTTAATCCACAGTTGACTTTCCCCGTCGAAACCCAGCCTGCTCTTTAGAGAGCAGTGAATTAATAATTGGCTCGACGTGGGCATAGATAAGCTTCTCTAGGATTTTATAGGGGACACAGAACAGAGATATCAGTCGATAACTCTTTGGGGCTCCCATGGGCTTTATTGGTTTTGGGATTGCAACGACAAGCCCTCTTCCCCTGGTTTCATGAATTTTGAGTCAGCGCAAGCAGTAAGAAAGGAAATCAACTAATCAGGACTTCAAAGCAACTCCAGCATGGATTATAAACTCTGGCCAGATGGAATCAGGGCCAGAAGCTTTACCTGGTTTTAAGCGTTGGAGGGCAGCAGTGAATTATCTTTGTGTAAATTTCTCAGAGATATTTACTGGGTCTAATGTTGTGGCCCTTCAAAACTCAAACACTTTTTGAAAAACAAGTCGAGATGGCTTGTGATCAACAGCCTTGTATCTCCCATTTTTGACTAGCTAAGATGCAATAGCATCAGCTGAAACGGGACAGTAACAAAGAGAGTGTCGTGATGTACCAGTAAGGTTGTTCAAAATATATTCTGTGCTTTTCGACTAAAGTGTGAAAAGTCAATGCTACAAACTGCTTTGAATCATTGATCCCTCCGGTTCTTGTCAAGTTTGGAAAGTAAAACTGCAGCAGCCAAACACGAGTCGTCTCCCTGAGGAGACTGCAGAAAAGTTCTATAGATGGATTCACACTCCACATCCCAACAAGGAATATAATTGTTTTGATAACCGCGTGGGATGGTCTTTTTGGCTGCTATCTTGATGATGTTACGAAAGTCCTGGTAAGCCTCATCCACATCAAGCGAATCAGACGGCAACGAGCAGTGACTCCATTTGGCCTTGCAAAAGTTCCATTGTTTAACAGGCATGCTTGGTATTGACAGAGCAAACCTTGGTGGTGTGATAAACGAAGGTCGATGTTGCGACCTGAAAAACTTTTCAATAATACGTCTATCCGGTAAGCGACTGTAAAGACGTACGCTAGCAAAAACTAAATCTGGATTGGTGCCTGTGTTCCAGCGGCCGGAGTAAAAACTGGCGGCATTCTTGGCTTATTGATGTTAATTTTTTTAACGTGTATTTATTTTAAAAATAACAAAAGCACTTTTTCCAAACGTAATTTTTTGAAAAATATTATAAATTTCTTTATTGACAAATAAAATTTACTGAGTTTGCTGTTGCAATTTTTCAATTACGCCTACAAATACATTTGTTTTTTTTTTCAGATGAATCGAATGCCGGTACCCAATCTTATTTGATCTAAAAACTTTATCTGATGAAGTTTTTAAACTAAATTCTTGTTATTGTTTTTCGTGTTTATTATCTTTTTATACAGAATGTATTTTAAGCATTGTTGGTGCATGTACATGTATTTGTGAAGTTGCAATGAGTACGTTCAGCGCTGGCTACGATTGCGATTTGATCTATTTTTAACAAAAAAATAATTAAATTAATCTAAAATATATATAAAAGTTACTTTTAAAGATTTGTGATATTGTTTTGTGTAGCACATGTTTATCTTTTCATTATTAAACGTTACAACTCGTTGACTAATGTTTTTACAGAACTTCAAGGACTTGCTTTATAGCAGGCCGGTAACGAAAAATTGTGAGGGCTAGGGCAGGGAGCTAGTTATTTTATAGAAGCATTTTTAAAATAATTTCTTATCAGAGCATAATTTAATTGTAGCTCATGGCTACTGAGGATCTCGTTTTCTAAAAACTCTGGACAAAATTTATGTTAAGCATTTTTTTTTGATTTTGCGTTCGTTGTATATAATTTAATGAAAAATTGCCGGGATGACTCAATGCGTTAGCATGAAGGCTTACGAGCAAATAGACAAGAGTTTTATGCTCAATCTATTTGAGTGACTTTGTGGTAGCTTTAGAAAAGGCGCTTTAGTATAATCTCAAATAGAGTTATGTGGCTTACTTACAATGCTGGCTTTGTTTTAAAAAAAAGCAGTAACCAAGTCAATGTTGAACGATTATTAAAAAACGGGGCATTGAAAACTCAATAGAATCAATTTTTTTGTACAGAATGCAATCACCTTAAACAGCAAGTTAACGCTATTTTTACCAATAAGTTAGTGTTGTAATGTGTACTGTCAAATGTCAAAATTAGTCCATTCTACTGTAAGGTTTAGACTAGTGGTTCTCAAACTCTCGTGGTCCATATCTCCTTTTTAGAGACTCTCAAAACTTGCGTTTTCCTGCTTAGAAAATTGTCCCAAAAGACTACGAAGAATAAAAAAAAGGGTCATCACTTTGAAACTGTCTCTGGTTTCTTAATTTTCTTCCCAAAAGACTATTGAAGACTAAAAAAAAGGCTTCTGCTCATGGGCTTTAGGTAAATATTTCGTGGTCCCTTTTGAAAACCGAGGGGCCCTTTTCTAAACCCCTGGTTTAGACTTTATAGTGCATATAGATACAAACAAATAATGATTTAAACTAAGCGTTCGGGTTATCACCGAGTCTAAATTTATCAGCTTCTCTTTGAATGTTTTATTTTGAGCAATATTGTGTATGCTACTTTCTGTGCTGACCTTCCAATTTTACCCAAAAAAAATCATGTAAAAGTTTGTTGGAAACTTTACAAAAATGAAAAGCAAAAAACAGGCTAAGCATAGGTTCGCTCGTAAAATAAATACTTTGTTTCATTCTCACTTAACTGGGTTTCAAACACAAAACCACCTATTTTCAAGCTATGGTTAAAAAAAGAACCGTGTTCGATTTCGAATAAGCATTTGGCCCTTGGGATAAAAATATTGCCAAATTGTCCATTAGTTTTGTAGTAAAATAATAATTATTAGTAGCTTCTGTTTTTTCAAGGCTGCTTTGACTAAGACCATTTGGGCCGGCAGACAGTAATTAAAAGCATAAAAAGGAAAAAATTTGAATAAAGTACGAGGAGGAATATAAAACCATTCAAATCGACGGCTTTTAAACTTAGATCTTTTAATTTGATTAAAAAAATCAGAATTTCGAACCCATAAAACACAAAAAACTTAGTTATAAAATTTAGTTATTCCAAAAATAAAGAAATTAAATTATACCAGTTTCAGCTCCCGTTTTTCTTAAGTTTTACGGATACAGTAGCTGTAAGTCCGGAATCAGGTCCAAAGCCTCCAAAACCTTGCTCAAAAGCCGTCGCAAACTTGAGACTTGGACTAGGGCTTGGACCTGGGACTCGGACTCCCTTCAAAGTCTCGACAATCTGCATGCCTGAAATCAAAGCTTAATTTGTCCTTCCACGCAGGCTTATAAAGCGATAAAACCTTTCAAGGCCAAGTGAAACGATCTTCATTAAACCAACTGATTTACCTAACCTGAAACAGGCCTATTAAAAATTCGGAAATTCCATCAACAAAACATTCTGAAAGTTAATTTCTGGTTACCCAAACACACACTCACGTCTGTGCTGATTTGATAATGGTTAAGTGTTAAAACCTTTATCGAATCTTTCTGCAAATTCATAAACTCAAAATACACGATTCGCTCCGGCTCAGCTTACCAAGATCAAATGCTGACCTGAAGAATCTGAGAGTAGTTTGAAACATATTATACATGTATTTCCCGAAAATTTGCAATATTTGGTGTTTCAAAATACTAGACCTACTTACAGATTTTTCAGAGAATATAGAAATACAAGGTGTTTTAATCTGCTATATAGACCTACTTATAGATTTTTCAGAAAATTGGAAATATAAGATGTTTTAATCTATTAGACCTATAATATACCCGAAAATCTTCATGCATTTTAACTTTAAACTACTTTTCGTTAGAAAAAATCATTGGCCATGGCAAATTTAACGAATAAGCGTTTGATATAATGAGACACCGTCATTTCTGATGTTTTCTCTTTTTATATAAACCGTCTATCTTTTCCAGTTTATAATTCCAAACAAGTTCTTCTGGTAAGAGTTGGATTAAACTATTCTCAAAAAATCACCTTTTTTAAAGATTACCTTCAATCTAAGGAATTAAAACGATACTGTCAATAACATTGGTCATCTTATAATTTTGTATGACAGAGAATTTATTTAAGCCAACTGTATTTTTAAAGTTGAAGTGTCTTTTAAAGTAACATTGACAAGAAATTTTACACAAAATTAAATTTTTTTCGTCCAATTACAAAGAACCTTGACTAAGGCTTTACTTGTTTGTTTTGGTTTTTTTGTTTTTTTGTTGCTAGACTCATTGCCAAAATTTCCAAACCATCTGGTTCACAAATCAGTATGTTCATTGCTTTCTTTCAGTAAAACGTGCTTTACTTATGAACAGATTTTCACAAAACGGGAAAATTCGCTTTAAAACCGGAACACAAACAGCCTGTCTTGAATGGAATCATAAATACATGTAAATGACTCATAAATTTAAGTAGAATATAGGTCTATTCACATTTTCTTCATAATTTTTAAAAAATGGAAACAGTAACTGCTTTTACATTGCTGCTGGCTGTTTTTGCGTCTGCCCACGGTGAGTAAGTTTTCCAATATGTTGTTTAACACGACAAGCTTTGTAAGACTTTGTAAAATGTATTTACCGTATGATATTTTGTTTGAATTATACATTGTTTAATGCTTGTAGCTGATAAAAGTTCGATAATTATTGCTCACTAAATTTTAAAATTTAATCAAATGATATAATTACTTTATTCAAAAGCATTTTTGTTTTTTCTATATACGTAGAATATTTTTTATTCAAAATTTTCAATTGAACGTTGTTAAAAAGACCAGGTTATCTTGTAACTTTGCTTAAATTTTTTCTCTTTAGCAACCCTAGTAAAAGATTCAATTTAAAAGTTTGCAACTAATTTAATTTTGATTTTACCAGTCCAGCAACACCAGGTTTCAAGACTATTTACGTATGATGTAAATATCCTTTTTACGCCTAAATTACATAAATATATTATCGAAAAATTACTTTTAAAAAAAAACTTTGGGGTTTTTTTGAAGCCTATAAAACTAAACTTTTTTTACAATCTACAGCACGGTTGCCGAATTTTTGCACATCACGGGGCAAATTTTTATTAGCAAGTTTATCACGACCCACAATCTGTACAGTAATTAATATGATGATCCTTTTTAGATTTTCCTTTAATTTTAATGTGATTTTCGTGATTAATCTTTTTGATAACAGGAATTCTAACTATAAATTTGTTGAAGATCAAAAAAGTTTTTTACTTTAATTCTACGTCTTTTTTTTCAATTAAAGCAAAAAGCCACCACTGAGCCGAAAACAATAGTATTCCGAGTTTTCTACACGCCAATAGAAATGTTGAGAAGCTCTGCAGTTGAAGCTAATTGGCATCGATTCTTTTTCCAGCCGCGTCAAAAGATTTGACGGGTTCGACATCCCTGATGTACAAAGATATAAGTTTAATTTGATAACTTTTTTAGGCATATCTTTAAATGTGTCCCCACAGCATAGATCTGAACCACCAACATGTTCGCATCCTTTGTCACCTAAAAACGGAAGGTATCATTGTGGTGACTTTCTTCCTATTGGATATCTTAAAACTACAGTGTGTGATTATATTTGCAATAAAGGTAGGGTTTATTGTAATTTTATTTGTTTTACGAAGGCTCTAGAGCAGTGTAGGAAAGATATTTGTTGAGTACAACCAGCGATACTAACACAACTCTTGCTTTTTATAAAGTGGCGACCTTGTGTTGTTATCATTGATTGTACCCAACCAACCTCTCTTCTACGTTGCTCTGGGGCCTGAAATTCCGAAAGGTTTGTAGCAACATACAGTGTGCAGAAAACTGCGTTTTTTTTCTTTCATTTACTCGTATTATTTTAAAATAAAATTTTGAAAATATTCATGAAACTAAAAGTTTTTGAAAACAAAAAGTAGGAACATGTTTACCAGTTGCGGAGCTTGGTTCTTAAGTACAGTGAAGACCTTTTTTCTGCGTTTTCCTCAATTTTTAAAACCAATTTTTTTTCGCCTTTTATTTGAAAAAAATCTTTTTTTTTACATGATATTCAAAATCAAAAAGGCTTTTCGGAAAACTTAGTACGAAATTTGAATTGAAGCCAAAACTTTTTCCTTGAAAAATTTTTTTAACCTTGGCTTTAACAATTAAATTACCATTGCAATAAACACAAAAAATTTTTAAATTTTTTTAATTTTACCACATGGTTGAATTGATGAATATCAATTTGTGATTGCATCAATGAAGTGTGTAAAATCAAGTTTGATTATGCATAAATTAAACGTGCATGCATAAGTTATACAAGTTTGTTTGTATAACTGGCTGCTACTTTTAACCTGCAATCTCACGCGATAATTTCGAGTATGTGGCAGTGATATCGCACATTAGAGTAGCACCCGTAACTGTATAGATGAAATAATTTAAATAGAGTTAATTGTTTTATAACAAATATTTTTTCTGACTCGTAGCAAAATTTATAACGACACACCTCTTAATTATTGCGATTAATCATAAAAACTAACAAGATTATGCTGAGTAAAAAATTTATTAAACAACAAGTTTTTTACTAGGCCGTTGTATTAATGATTTGTAAGGAAAAATAAATAAAATCATTCAAGAAATTACCTAAAAAATAAATGGAATTAGCTGATTTTTTTCCTTTTAACACAATAAGAAACTCTACATCTCTTTAAGAGCTTAGATCAACCACTTGTAAGTAGCTGTTTGTAGAAAATTGTAACTGCTTTTTATCAACAATCTTTTTGTTGCGCATTCAGTCCTTTTTGTTTTTTAATTTTTGGCTATCCCATGGGCGATCTCTATTTACTATTGCGCCAGGAAAGAATATTTTAAACGTACTAAATCTCAGGCCGTCCCCATAAAAGGGAAATAGGGCCAATACCTTAAAACGATTTCTTTTGTCCCACTTAATTTTTTCTTTTTTTTATAGCATATATTTCAAAAATTCATTTTACTTTGCAAGGCCTGCCCATGCATAACCGAGAGGTCCCTGACAAAACCAGAATCGGAACTGAAAATCCTCGTAAAGACCAAAATAAGATATTATAAAAAAATTGAAAGTAGTTTTTTTTAGGAGTGCAGACTTTTTTGTTTTCACTTGGTTTTCAATACCAATTTGCCATGATGTATCCATGACATATCACGCGTTCTGAAGACGGACCTTCTACAATAAAAAGAATTTGTGGTTCAAATGGTTAATGTCGATTCTCAATGTTGCAACAAAGTGCAATATGGGATACGACAAAAAAATGGAAACAGTATAAAATCGTTAGATATAAAACTCGGACTATTTTTCCTTGATTATTTTTTGAACCTAATATACAGTATATACATGTATACTCAACGTGACTATGACAGACTAGATATGGTTACCTATTGGCTAAAAGAAAGATGGATTAAAATTCTGTTTTTTATCATTAACAAACTTTCAAAGTAAACTTTATAGCCTGATTGGTTCAAGTTTTAAAGCAGTCATAGTAATGTTAGAGAGAAGTTGAGGAGAATTTATCTTCTCTTCAAGCTTTCCTAGTGTGTTAAATATAATGTTTAGTTTGAAATTTCACCACATTGCATGCGGTATGAAAAGGCAAAGTAAAGATTAAAAAAGTCTTCACTGAATTAAAAGCATAAAAACATTTTTTGGCTTTCATTCTCAAGACCGTTTTTTAATCTTTACAAAATTTTTAAAGCAGGAATTTGTTTTAGATTTTTGTCTGAAGATCTTTTTGATAAAACAATCAAAAAATCCTTTCCGATAATCGTTTTTTGATCTGCCACTAATTACATTAAAATAATTTTTAGAATCTAGATATTTGATTAATTTTCTTTTTTTTTATGTAATATTAATAAACCTATTAGTTAAAATCTTTAAAATTTTCAAATCATCAGACAAAATATAAAACCATCATATCCATTTAGACTTTACACTGGTGGGAAAGAATTATACTACGTGCCAAAAAAACGAGAATACTGGAAGACTAGAGTTCTCTGGACCGGTTCCAAAATGTGTTCGTAAGTATTCCATCGCAAAAAGATCAAAATCTATTAAATAAGTTATGCAAGTCATTTTCTTTTTTTTTCTTTTTTTCTTCCTTAATTACTTCTTTAGGAACATTTTTCAATACCATAATGAAATATATTTAAAACATCTATTTCCATGTAGACTAAAAGCAAGACTTTCTAAGCTGTTGGATGCAAATTATGACAATTACTATCTATCAGTTAAACGACAACTATAAACTATTACTTTCGATTTACAATGCTGTGTTTCGCTTAATTATACGCCAAATAGGAAACTATAACTGCAATATGTACTAATTAATAAAGCTTCAGGAATTGACATTTAAGAATAATTTATTTATTTAAAATTTCAGAAATAACATTTCTTAAAATTTACGTCATAGAATTTTGCATTTGGGTTGCTGCTTTAAAAACATAAGTAAAACCTTAATCAGTGATTCTCAAACGTTTTTTGTTGTGACACCTGAGAGAACCTATTGAACTTGCGATGTACCAGCAATAAAAGTTTAAGATTCAGATTGGAAAAAATAAGCAACGACTTCTTTTTGGTTTTTACTTGTTTTTCTACTTTTCAAGTACAGCGGCAAGTTAAAAATGTGTGTAAAAATTAAAAATGTAACAAAAATTAAATTAAAAATATAAAAATGTACTTAACAATTAAAAATATGTAGACTTTTTTTGTCTTTACTTGAATCGAACAATTTTTCAAAAAATTGTTAAAGCTTTTGTGCGACGCAAAGTGTGAGAATTACTGATCTAAACCATAGCAAGGCCACCTAGATATTTTCTTCAAACTTTTTTTAGTGCAATAATCTCAAGAGATCTGTCTGTTAAAATCGCAATTTAATCACGATTTATATATCTAAAAATTAAACCAAGAATTTTGTTATGTTTATTTTAAGTTTATCTTTTGTTTTTATTTTGGTTTAAGTGGCGTATTGGCAAAAGTTAAAAAAATTCCCATGAGTTTAATGAAAAGTTTTGTTAACCATAATTGATAGCAATCGTATTGGGCCATTGACAAAAATACTTTAACTTTACATCTTATAAATGCACTTTGGCAATTGATTGGCACTTTTTGATTTTAATCTTTCCTTATCTTGTAATTACATATTTTGCAGAATAAATAAGAGCGCCTTTTTAAAAGCGACCGCTATTGATCTTAGGTCATTTCTTTTTCTCGTTATTACTCAGGAAGACATTTTGTGGTATTTTTCTCAACTTGGCAGTTTTAGAAAGCAGCTCATTTAAATTTCAGTCATATCTCTAGTAAAAAAAATATAAATCAAATAAAAAAATTTCAGTCGGACAGCCATTAAATTTGGCATCTGCGAAAGCAGGTTTGTGTAATCGCTTCATGGATTGCACTAAGTTCAACCTCCCGGCGTCGTCCCTGGGAGTCAGGAGAATAAACAAATAACAGCAATAAACCTTCATCAATAAAAGAGTTTAAAAGCGATTGAGATTTCACAAGAAACCAAATTTTTCATCATTTGCAAGAAATATCACCAATATTAATTTTCTAAGACTACCTTGTACAAGTAGCTAGTTTTTGAAAAACTTTACGATTGTGTATTAAAACAGCGACTCCCATTGACCTTGTCATCGCAATCGGCTCCTCGTGTTCTCTTGGAAGAAGATGGAAGAAAATGTTGAATTTTTTGCTACAATTTATTTCGTATGTAGAAATTTTTTATTTTTATTCTGAACATTGTCTTGTTTAAAACTTCGCTTCAACCAACTGCAATAATTCTTGTTAAATTAAAAATAATTAATAAGTTACTTGGTTAAAAATACAAAAAATATTTTAAGTACTTAACTTTTTTTATTTTACTATATTTTAACTCAGTGAAGATATATGTGATTCAAGAAAATTGGCTTTTTTTTTAGTAAGTATACTGTTTCGATATATGCTTTACTTCGAAACAATTAAAGATGTACAGTTGCTGATCCTAAACATGAAAAATCGATGTTACGACAATAACTTTATTATTTCGCCGACGCATCGCCATCTGTCGTTGTTTTATATTCTTAGACGTATCTGAGAACTTTTTCGTTTTTGAAACTCGCTTTTGCTGCGAAGTAATTTACTCAGATCAAAAATGAGAATAAAAAAAAACAGCCCGAGACGGTTCTTGTTGGGTGTGGTTTGTAACTTTGCAAACTCTTGAATAATAGATTTCTAAAAGTCCGAAAAAACACTCAAAACATGTATTTTACTAAAAAATATGTCGATTTTTAATGTCTAAAAAAATCTAGTTTAATTAAAATGACATCAAAATAGATTTATTTTACAATTAAAGCGCTAACTTTTTAAGTTTAGGCGTTAAGTCAATTATGTCAACGCGCGTAAATAAACTTACAATCACTAAAAAAACATTTTCAATAAAAGAAGGTGTTAAGGAGAAAAACTTTGGGCAATCTTACTTAAAGAAGGAAAAATAAGCTTTTTGGGTTTCCACCTCTAAAAGATGCGTTTTTTTTTAATATTCAAATTTTAAAATAATTAAGTTTCAATCCTTTTAATTAATTATATCGAAATATAATGACTACACCTAGCCATAGTTCAATGGAAAGCCAGTTATTTAAGAATGTTTATTTTCCTATCTGCTTCTATTGTCCTGCAATATTTTTTAACTGCAAAATCTACGGTTTAAAAAAAGTTTCAACAAAGCACGCAACTTACGGCATAATTTAAATATGATAGATATTGGCAAAAGTCGATGTTTACACGGATTGTTACAAAAGCAGCGGCTGCATCTACAAAAATCGACATTTATTTCCATTAGTAACTATTTTTTTAATAAAAAGAGAGCAACTAATCGCCACTAAAAAAATAAAATGACGCAAATTAAACGTGATTTAAGTCGTGAAATACCTGAATTAGAACAATGAGCCCAATTTTTATCCAATAATTGGCAATCATTTTATCAAATAAAATTTTAAAAGCTTAAAAAAATGTAATGATTAGCAAAATTTTAAAGCAAACTTTTTAACTAAAAATTTAATTATTGTTAAAAAAGTTTTATATTAGAATGCTTATCGGCTATTCAGTTTTAGATAATTTTTTTCTAATCTTTAAAAATTATATAAAATTGCTTTATTTAAAGCTTATTGTTGCAAAATGTTGCTGTATCGAAGCAGTATTGTCCTCTTTTAGTTAACTTCATAAAAAAACTTAAAATTAAGGTTAAAATTAATGATTAAATTATCTTCATAAGTTTAAAATTGATTTAAATAATCTATAAATAATCATAAATTTAGAACTTCATAAGTTTAAAATTAATGCACTTAGTTTTAAAAAGTAATCCGCGAGAAAACAGCAAATTTAGTCAATTGCACTCTTCCAGCTTTGATAACATTTTTATGATTCAATAGACTTAAATCAGTCATATCTTATGATTTAGGCGTCTGGAAATTCATCGTCATAAAATAAACGTTGCTACATTTCTTTACAATGTTTACCCCGACAAGAAAACCGCACTTTACTTTAAAAGCATACCCTCAGCCAATAAAAAACTTCTGAAATGCTGGATTAGTCAATTTTATTGTAAAGGACGAGGTAAGAAAATCTTTTTTTAAATTTATATTATATTCATATTTCCTCAGTTTTATTTTTAATCACGTTATTGCATTTCCAAATAGTTTTTGACAAAGTGATTGCGAATAAGGAAAACAGCAGCTGAACGACCTTTAAACATATCTCAGCTTCTTATTATCTGCAAATAATTTATGTTGTTATTTCTTTTGCATCTCAAGTTTTTTCTTTTCTCGTGTGTTTGTATTTGTTGTGACTTTCAATTTTTTCTAATTTCTTTTTTGGTTTATCTAGATTTTTTAAATCTGGTAATTTATCTACATTTTTTAAAGAGTTGCAATCAATATTGTCTGACGGAAATATTCGGTACTGATTTGATTTAATCTGTTTTCCTTTCTAATAGCTAAACTGCGTAGGCTAATTGACGAGAACACTCAATCCAAGTTTGATTTGAGATTTGTTAAAAGCGTTATTACGTAATTCTAAACAAAGGCACAAAACGTAAAAAACACGACCATAGGAATTAAAATAGCCAATTTACAAAAATTGTTTTCAACGCAGCCCAAATTTAGACTAAAACAAATTAAAACAACTAACAATTCTGAAACAACAAAAAGTTATCACTCACATTCCAAAACCACCATATGACCTCAAAAAAAATTGCTTTTAAAGTTGCAGCTTCGTTTCTCAGTGAGACTATAACGGTAATCAATAAACAATTTATCTTCAAGTTATCGACGTAAGAAAAATGCGCGTTTTAAGCGAGTTTGTAGAGAAAAAGGAAGTTAAGAAAACGCGATCTAGATTGAAGCAAGCAGACCAAGTGCGCAAACATTTACAATTACTTGATTTTGAACCAAATCAGGTACCTGAATTTAAATCATGTCATTGTTTTAACAATAATAATTTGTTTAATAAATTGAGATGTTTTGTTTACGTCTTTATTTTGACTAGACGCTTAAATCAAATATACCATTAAAATAGTTTTAATATTCTCACAATAGAATCAGAGTGATTTTATCCAAGCAGGCACCTTTTATTTTTTGTATTCCGTATTTCTTTTTTGAAAATTTTCTTTCAAAAAAAGTAAGTTTTACATCAAGATAAACTTAAAAAATTACATTTTGATGAAGAGACATACACCGAAAGAGCTATTCGGTTTGCCAGAAAACAACTGTTGGGCAGCAAAAGTCGAAAGAACGCCAAGAAAGTAGTTCTCTTGATTACTGACGGTGTATCCGATGACCCAGAAGTTTTAGGAGAAGAAGTGGATTTCATAAGTGAAAAAAAGATATCCGTAAGTTTTTGTTATTTTATCGATTTTTTTCTTTTAAACCTGAATTTATCAAACTTTTTAGATATAAATATCATATTTTCTCAAAAAGCGACAAGTTACAATTTAAATTTGACTTTTATTCCGATTATGCCATAAAAGAAATCTAACAAAAAACCATCACTTTAAGGAGATCTATGAGAAGTTACAAGGAATATACGGCTAAAAAGGAAATGGCAGGGCATTAAAAAAATTATGACACTAAGCAAAAGTCATGGAGCGAAATTGGGAATTTAAATCCATATTAAGCCCTAAATATTTTAAGCTTTAACTCAACAAAGCTTAAAATATTTAGGGCTTAATATTTTAAGCTTTAAAAATTAAAACTGTTCTTTGATTCAACTTTGATTCAAACAGGCAACGTTGACTTCCATTCTTTACTTCTATAATTCAAACTATAATTTGTGATGATTTGCTATAGCCGAACAATATAGATCCATATTCAAACACAAACTCTTGATAAATACACCGAAGCCTGTCACAAGTTTGCACAAAAAAAAATAATACCAATCACAACCATATTGAGTGTCTTTGGAACTCAACAACAATCTGCTGCTTGTTTATGTTTATTTAAAAACCGGATCGATCAGTTTTTTTTTTTGACTGTTTTCTGTTCGAAAACTAAATTATTCCCAATTTAGTTAATAAATTTTTGTTCGAATAGTTGTTGGTGATTGGCATTGGAGCAAAAAACCGTTTCAATGATAATGCTGGACTTCGTCCTTTACTTTCTGAATACCCGGAACATCACTTCTATCTCAAAAGAGCTGGGCAATTGACCCCTGATTTTGCTAGGTCGTTAGCTAGGAAAATATAAGGTGAGAAATTTTTGGCCGACATTTTTCAATCTGACGTTGATTTGCTTTTTTTTCTTTAATATGCTTTGTTTGAAGCAATGTGTCTGTGTAAAAAATGAATCATTTTCATTATAAAGTTTTTATGCTATGTTATTTTTATGTTCATCCTCCTGACTTGCAGGAAAACAACAGAGGCGCTGATACGTAGGGCAAGCAATACCCCGACCTGCTTCAGAAGATGCAAAGATATTGCTATCTGATAAAAATTTTTTGTTTCGTTTTTTTTAGTTTTTATAAAGATATGAGAGAAATTAGAACTGCTTGCCAAGACTACCAAATAGGGGAAAGTGCTTTAAAGTGTCTTTCCCAAGGACGCAACAGAATAGCGCGAGAGGTTTCGAACCGAGACCATGACGATTACTATCACAATTCCCTAACCACTCGACCACGCTAGCAACAAATTATTTCTACTAAAGATTTACTAGAACTTCATTCATCCCTTGCCAAAAAATTGAAATTTTTTTTGGAGATGTTTTTAAAATTTTAGACTCAAAATATGTTTTACTATTTAAGATATAGACCTAAGACTCAAAACAAAGTAGTCTAGACGTGCCATGGGGTTCATACCGACATACTTTTGATTCAAATTTTCGTGCTTCGTTGTCATCTTGAGGCATTTCCCCGATTATTATAGGCGAGGCTTTTAATCCAAAGAACATCAACAATGAAAAATCTGATTGTTGAATATTTTCGGGCCACTTTAAGAAGCATTATTTTTTAATGGCAAACGCTATCTTCTGAAAAGTGAACACGTGACACATAGACAAAAGTTGGTTACCACACACTCATGAGGCGATGCTGAAATCCGAACGTGAGCTAGCTACTTTTTAAATCTTTCGTCTGTGCTAAAAATATCAATTTACTTCTAATATAGATGTTTTCCTGGCTACATGGACAAATGTTTAATGAAGCTTGGAGTAGTCTACTCTGAAAGTACAAATACAATTTGTGATTTGTTTTGCAAGCCTATACAAGACCCTTAAAATGGATTGGAAGAGTTTTGCTTAAACTTTAATCGTTCATTAAACTTTAAGCTTGTTGTTTAATTTTTTGCTTATAAATACTTGGCAAACCTAAGTAAATGTGTTTTAAGCGCTGTATTTATCAAATTTCTTTGAAAATTTTTGTGCTTTTTTTTACAATTGTGCCGGTCTTTTTAAAACATTAAATAAATTTGAAAGCAAAAAAACTTTTGATGCTATTAGCCTCTTTATACAGCAGCAAAACTTTTAAGAAAAATATAGCCTATATCTATTTTAAACTTTAATCAAAGCCTGCTATCATAGGGTTACCATATTTTCAAATAGAAAATCGGGATGCTAGTAAAAGTAGAAAAAATTATCAGAAATAAAGTGAAAACCAAAAAAAAGTCTTTACATCAAATCTGAGATGTTTTTGCTGACTGAAATTAAGTGATGACTTTTTTTGTCTTTACCAGATTTTGTGGTTCAGTAGAATCAAAAAATATTAGTATCACTCAGTGACCTAGTCGAGACGACAAACGTCGAGACCGAGACCAAAAGCTAAAGAGACCAAGACAGAGACCGAAAAAATTTACAAAATACAGTCCATTATCAATTATTTAAACAATAATAAATTTTTTATAGATAATAAACTACGTAAACAAGCATCTTTAACATATTAGAAAGCGCTTTGTTCTGTGTGGTTGTATCATTAAACAATTCGCTTTAAAAAAAACTCAAATAGAGAAGAAGAAATCCGAAACAAGTAAGGCATGTTTGTTAATAATGCTGACAAAAGCAGGATATTCATTAAAAACTTTTTTAAAACTAAAAAATGCTGAATACACGGTCACCATGGTAATGGTTGAAACGTCATTCAAATATTTGGTTAGCTCGGTTATTTGTGTTGGCATGTTGCAGTTATTCGATTTGTTGGCTATTTTTGGCTTACGTAGAATAGAATTTGCTAATTAACCAACTCAAAAAGATTGAAAATAATGATGAATTATGCAAAATAAAAATTGTTTAACTACTCGCTGGTTTTTGTTTCGGTATTACTACAGTTTATTTTCTGTATTTTTATTTATTTACCAATATACCCCTATTGCGTATCTTTGACTAAGTTATTCGAAGAAGTTTTTAGGACATTGTTGTCGTCGTCATCGTTTGAAGGGCATCCACTCCAGCTCAGACACAAGCAAGACTAGGACATTGTCCTTTTCAACCTAGTCATATTAACACTTTTTTTTGTTTAAATTTAAAGCCATTTTGTATTCTGTTTTAAGAAATTAGATTCATACAGTGGCATATGCAAACGTTTTTTAAGAAGAGGAGGAACAGTTGAAAGCCATAAACACGATCACTATAATTCGTGATGTCTTTTGCAAAAGGAAAACTTGATGCAACAAATTATACATTGCCACTTTTAAAGATTCACTTTAAAAAAAATTATGTAATTACTTTTAATATTAATATTCCTTTAATTTATTTAGTTATTTTTTTATCTCTATAAGTTATCCTCGACGGAGGCGCTAATAATAGGGTAAGCAATTACCATGACCTGCTCCCGGAGATGCCAAGATATTGTTGTCCGCTGGAAATTTAATAGAAATATGATTGAAATTTATAACTGCTTGCTAAGACCACAAAGCAGGGGAAAGTGCCGTGAAGTGTCTTTCCCAAAGGACACAACAGAATGGCGCGAGTGTATTTTGAACCTAGACCATATTGATCATAAGCACGACGCTTTAACCACTCGACCACGCTGCCGACAAGAAAATACGTAAAAAAAGTTGCAAAACTATACAAAATAAAAATTTTCTTTGGAATAAACGTAAAAAGGTTGCAAAACTATGGATTGAAGAATTTTGTTCTAAGCTTTTTGCCACTTCAAATTGAGGCAAAGCAGACTCAATTGACATTTGGCAAAGCAGACTAAAGAACGACACTCAATTTACAGCTGCTGTCAATTGAGTTTCGTTTGTTTACTAAAATTCAAATCTTTTATAAGCTCACAACATATACCGGAGATTTTTTCTTATCTGAGAATAATTGGTTCAATTGGTGTCACAACAAGAAAATCGTAAATTCAAATCACTGTGGGGCGCCATGAATATTTTTTTAAAACGATTTTCGCGTTTAAACACTAAGAGATTGTTGCGTAAGTCTGGCTGATACATTTTATCACAGAAAAACGTTCGAGCCCAGCAAGTAATCGGTCGTCGGACGACGACAGGTAAACGTCGAGTTGGTCACGATCGATATATAGCCGTAAACAGACGTCTTACAGACGCAGATAAAATTTTTTTGATTGGTGAATAATCAAATATTTTTTAAATACAGGTAAATTACTCTATTGTGATTATATAAACGTTTTTATTAAAAAATTCAAAACTTAATCATGTTAACCCTTCGTAGGCGACCAGGTTATAATTACACAAAAGGCCCTGGAGTCCCTTTGGACCCATCTTTGTGACATATTCTATAACTATGCTATAATTAGACATACCATATTTTTGGAGGGACAAACCGGGACGCTCGTTTACAGATAAAATCCGTCCCAAAAAGTAGTGTTCACTAAAAAAAAGTTCTTCACTTTGAATCACTATCTGTTTTTACTGAGTTAAATCACGTCGTATCAAAAAGTGTCTTTCGATTTGTGCAAAGCAAAGCTGTTCAGATAATGCTGAAAAGAAAAGTCCAAGCTTTTGGTGTCTTTTATATACTCCAGGTTTTTTGGCCATAAAAATTACAGCAGCATTATATTCTGCAGCATCAAACATTCAATAAAATAAAATCATAGGCCATCTAGATGTGATGCGCTTACAGGTGTAATTATTGACTGATTGGTATAAATCAAAGGTATCTACGCCACCTTCTGTCGCATTGTTGTCCAAATTTAAATCAGGCTTAAAGGTTCTTCGTGTGTTTTAGCAACTAAATGCTTTATGCTTAACATTAAAACTGTCTTATTTACTTTTGTAACGTAGCTGCATGATGCATTGGACGGAAACTTTCTTTCTGCATAGAAACATTTTTACAGGCGTCTAAAAACATAGCCTACTCTGCACCCGAAAAATCAAATTCTTCTCAAATTCTTTTGCAGGTGAACAGGTTCGGTTGGCGATACTCTTCCCATTGTAGTTTAAGGTATGATTGGAACTCTATGTTACCTTTAAGATATGATCTCCTTGAGATACGGCTTGATATAATAGAATGGCTTAAAACAGCTTTAGATAATAAAGGGATACCTTTGTAGTAAATTTATTATACAATTTAAAAACAAATAGCACTTTAAATCAATCCAACGAATTGCATTACTGTATGGGCCTACATTATACAAGTCATACTATCTAATAATCGTTTTAACAGTCTTTTTACAGCGTATCTTACCTTGATAAATACCCGAAAAGAATGCAATCACAGCTGAATATTCGTGAACAAACATTTACTGCAAATTTTATAAAAAGTTAAGATAGTCCTATAAAAGCAATTTAGTTTCAAACCAATTGTAAGAATTTACAACTCCCTAAACAAAAAAGAGCCGCCGTTTGACCACCGTTAATATTGACCAGGGATGGGCAAACGGCAGCTCGCCAGAATTTTACGCTTTTCTTCTTACTTAACATTGAATTGCAACGAAAAGTAATACTGCAGTATTTTTAAAATACCATATAGCTTACCCCAATTCACTTGAAAAATTAATATTTAACAGAAATAAGCCGTAACAGCATTATCCAAATTTTCGAAGACTCGTACATTATATGGAAAATGATAAGTCAGTGCCGGTGATTTAAACAAGCAATAAATTATTTTCATTTTATTTTATCTTAATATTTGTCCTCCTGACTTAGGAAAGCGTCGGAGGCGCTATACATAGGGCAAGCAACTACCCCAACCTGCTTCCGAGACGCCAAGATATTGCTGTCCGATAGAAATTTTTTATTTTACATGATTGTAATTTAGAACTGCTTGCCAAAATCGCCAAAAAGGAAAACGTACTGTACAACGTCTGTCCTAAGGACACAAAAAATGACTCGAGTAGGTTTTGACCAAGACTGTGTCAATCACAATCACGGGACTTTGACCAATCGATTACGCTGCTAAATTAAAAGCAGGGATGCGGACTCGTTAAAGTTTTAGAGCGAATCCGAGTCCCAAGTTTGTGTCTCAAGTCGGAGTCCGCACCCTGTAAAAAACTAAGAATTATCTTTTTGAATTTTGTGGAAGAAGCCAACCAAGAACTGACATAGACCTAACTTGCAAAAAAATGTAACAAGCAATATTTTTGTTCTGAACAAGTATTAAACACAGCAGGGGCGCCGAAAGCGGGGAGGCAGAGTGGGTAATTGTCCCCCTGTTTTTTGATCCCTTTAAATTATCCCTGCCCTTCTCAAAAAGGGACCGTACAGGAGCGCAGATACAAAAGGATGGGTTCAGATTTGCCCCTATAATCATAGAAAATTTATCATAATATCAGATTGAGTGAAAGCAAATGCTATTATTTTGGTCATGGTTTGCACCTTAAATTTAGAAAGAAAGTAAGGATTATTGACTCGATTAAAAGTGACGACCTTTTATTTTAGTCCTCACGAAAATTTGAAACGAAATTGGAGATTTTTAACACTGATTGGAAGTGATGACTTTTTTGTAGTTGTCACTAAATTATTGCGCTAAAAATGGCCTTGATAAGAAATGGTAACTCAGTAAAAACAACTCTGTAAATCTTTTTTTAATTTTGCCCCCGTTGACAAAATAGTTTTCCGTTGAACACTCGGTGCTACAAAAAAGTGACGACCTTGAGCGCAACAGAGAAAGAAATAGTTATAAAATTTAGAATAGTGAAGAGGAATGATATAAAGAAAATTATATTTTAACTTCTCTTTCATTTTTTATTCGAGGTTTAGCAATTTTTTTTCATAATAGGTAGGCTATTGATAACAATAAACTGGAAAACCTTCAAATCATCGATGCTGCATGAAATTTATTCGTCGGACTCCCTACTTTTTTGGAGAGTCCGAGTTCAAGTTCAACTATATTGCACCCAATTGACAAGTTCCAAATCCTGAGTTCCGAGTCTGAATCCGCATCCCTCATTAAAAAAGTATTTTAAATTTTGCGCTGAATTTGACAAGACCCTTCTAGTCAAAAACGTCTATCGACATTTCTGTGCAAATGAGTTACATAGCCGTACCTGTCTAACTTTCAAAAATTTGTGCAAAATCAGAAATTTTAGGGCAGTGACAAAGATAAAATAAGGTTTTTGTGCAAATTGCAGAAAAAATTTATGAATTTAGATGATGAGATTTTTTTAGAGAACACTATGTTTTTCGGACCAAAATCGCGAAATCAGAGACAAATTCTAAGTTAAGACCTTTTTTGCTCTTTACACTAAATTTTAGACAAATTTTCCTCTCACATCCGTAAAGTTTTACAAGATTCGGGCAAACGTCACAAAATTTGGGCAAAACTTCATTGCCCCCGAATTTTTTTTAGGCCGGTTACGCCTATGATGGGTTGTAATATATACCACTTGCTTATATTTTATAAATTATAGGGTTCGAAAGCTAAATAAAAGCTCTTACAAGGAATAATTTTGCCTACCTCGGAAATAGACTATGCTAGTTGTCCTTGTAAAAGTTGCGTTTGTAGAAAGTGGCTCTTCAACCCCCAAAAATGCGCTTTGTTTTGAGGTGCCTCTATGGAAATCCTTAAATAAGAACCACTCCTCTAATCGGGACGGTTAGAGCGGCTCTGTTTGCTATTGTACTGCAGTCCTGGGCCTACTGTCTGGTAATTGCCTGGCAATTATTGATTCTGGTTTGCGACGTTTATTTGATTAAACTTTTATTAAACAATAAAAAAATTGTTGTTGCAGCTGCCCTTGGTAAAGTTTTATTCTAATTATAGCCTTTCATTTTCAGGCACAGTAAACTTAGCTTTATATAGCCTTTTTTACCTGTTCAGCTCAATGCTTTTTTGACTCATTATTTCAATTGAAAAATCTTTCTATAACGCGGAGTTGTCAATGACTCCTGTGTTAAGAAAAGTAACTCAATTGAATATTAAGTGCAGAAAAAATAAGGGCCACATAATAGATGTTTGCACCGCGGCCCCACCTGACGAAATTACGGCCCTGCACAACATAGTTCTTGATGGTCTTGAAGTGCCGTTGGAAACATCATTTTTTGACGATTCTTATAATACGAGTACGAAGATAATTTTTAACGTCGTTTTTGACGTTGAAACCATAACTTTTAACAAAGTTGAACAAGTTAATTTATGTTGGCACCAAGGCCAACATAGCTTTTGATGCGGTTTCCAAACTGCCTCAACAACGCCTTCCTTACCACTCTCCCCGTCGGCCATTTAAAAGCACAACTTTAGTTCGTTCCAATGGTTTAGATTATTCTCCTGGATATGAGAATAAACTACATCCGGTTGTGAGCTTATCTTTGATAAGTTGGGACGAATGAGGAAACCCTGTCACAACTTCCTCCAGGTAACTTTGGGAAAGGTGTAGCAACTGTGAGCCTCCCTAAACATGGGTTACTAAAAAATAAAAAATATTAATAATAGAAAAAAGCAATTTTTCTTATATTACACTTTGATTGATAAAATTTGGTTGAAATTGTTAGAAATTAAGTTACAGGTTGATAGCATAATGCTTCATTTCTATACTCAATTAACATTACTTTGGTGTTCTGTTTGTGATTGTTTACTACTTGTTTTGTGCATATTGTGTAAGTGTGTGTGAATGTTCAGGGTCAGCGACCATGCATTTTTAAGAAATTACTCTTGTAACCTTTAATTGGTGCATGTTTTAAAGTATATCGTTTTGTTGCTGATTCTTTTTTTTTCGACCACATGTGTGCATTTCAATACGATTATCTGCTGTGCAATGGACGAAAAAATAAAACCTTGATTGATTGATTGATTTATTCTTTGGCAGCACTTTTCGGCACGGCTACCTTGTTTTAGCATACTCCACAAAAAGTTTAGTGGATTGGGACTTCTCGTTATTCATTGGCTTGATCCTGAGTAGCTCTTTGTGTGTCTCTCTACGATGTGTGAATTTACTAAATCCAGCTGGAATTTTGGACATACTAGTCTCGTTTATATCATAAGAACTGACTTGCGGTGACGTAACAATTGTTGATCAGGCACTAGACAAAAAACTGCTTTGCTTTCATCCTTTAACTCAGTGGTTTCCAACCTTTTTTAGTCACGCACCCCATTCAAAAAACTATCAAGCTTACGGACCCCTAAACTTTTAAGAGTGACCCTCACAAACAATTTTGCAAAACTACGCTTACATTTAGAATATTACCGTTTAAATGCAATTTTGTAATCGAATAAAATTAAAAAATTGCTCAAACATAAAATGATACATTCAAGAATCATCAGAAAAACAATTTTAAACAAGTAGGTTACAGGTACATTGTATTGGAAGCAAACAAATAACAATGATGCAAACAAATTTAATGGGAAGCCTGTTGTTGTGTTTTTTTGCACCAAATCACTGAATTGTGGGTGGGTTTTTGACAAAGCTACCCGCATATCATGCTGAACGCCCATACGATTTCTGTGCTTAGTTTTCATGGTCACAAGAGCCGAAAATCCAGCCTCGCAGAGGTACGTTGTTGCAAAAGGAATCATAGAACGAATTGCTTGCTTTTCCAGAGATTGGTAGGATTGCTGTTGAGAGCACCAAAATTCTTCCAGAGTTTTAGCATTAAATTCAATTTTTAAAAGCTCGCTTGCTCTCAGATCAATAAGTTCTTCTTTGTTGGGATCTTCGTCATTAATACCGTTCAAGTCAATGAGAAAAGGATTTCGAATCCATGCTTCACTCTTCAAGCTATCTAAATTACATGTAAAATATCCTTGGAAGGAGGTTTGTAGAGTATCCAAGTGTGAACAAAATTCCTTTTTCATAGAGATAAAAATTTCACATTCTTTTTTAGTTTCATCCTTCAAGATAAGATCTTCTAACATTGGAAAATTAGCATAATTACCTGCTTGCAACCTACGTTTTCAAAGTGACAACTTAAGTAGGAACGCTTTCAGTTTTTCAGCTGAATCCATTATTGTCACACCTGGTCCTTGAAGCGCACGATTAACATTATTGATGTGGCCAAAAATATCAGCTAAATAGGAAAGGCCGTACAAAAATGATTTAGACTCAAAATTTTCGTAAAGGTCACTTCTTTTATCTTTCAGAAAAATTGACACATCTCGTTTGAGCTCGTGCAGTCGTTTTAAAACTTCGCCTCTGGAAGGCCAACTTACTTCTGAATGATACAAAAGTACAACGTGATCTGATCCAAGATCCTGACAGAGAACTTTGAAAATACGCTGATTAATAGCTCGGCTTCTGACAAAATTAACTACTTTCACACACAACGACAGAACTTCTTTGAGGCTTAATGGTAAAGTTTTTGCTGCAAAAGCATACCTGTGCAGCATGCAATGAGTAACATTTACATTAGGAACTTCGTTTTTAACCAAAGCGGCAAACCCAGATTTGTTGCCAAGCATAGCTGGAGCTCCATCCGTGCAAATAGAGCCTAATTTCTTTTTCCAGTCAAAGTTTTGCTTGACAAAAAATTTATTTACCATTCTAAACACATCGCTAGCCTTTGCGGTTTCCAAAAGAGGCTCACAAAACAAAAATTCTTCTTTGATTTTATTGCCATTAACATAACGCACAAAACTCAAGAGCTGACTGCAGTTAGAAACATCAGTGCTCTCATCAAGCTGCAAGCTAAATGCGAATGGGGAAGATGCCAATTCTTCCATGACTTGTTTAAGAATATTTTCTGAAATATCATCTATTCTGGATTTAATAACATTATTTGACATTGGTATACTTTCAAGTTTTTTCTCTGTTCTGAGCCACAAACTATTTCAGTCATTTCTAAAGCACAGGGTTTAATTAGTGTTTCGGCAATAGTGTGCGGCTTTTTGTTCTTGGCAATCTGATAAGCAATTTTGTAACTTGCTTCAAGCAGAGATTTTCCAGTTGGAATAAACCCATGCTTATCTAAAGTATCGCCTCTTTCAAATCTAGCCTTTTTTTGCAAAAATGCATTGCGACTGTCAGAAACGTTTCCTGGATGATTAGATATTAAGTGGTCCTTTAGCTTTACTGGCTTCATGCTACTATTAGCTAGAACTTTTCCACACAGGAAACATTGAGGTTTTTCTGTACCATCGCGATCTACTGTAACAGTAAATCCTAATGATATGTATTCGTTGTTATATTTTCTCTTTTTCGCAGCCATTGCAATTGGTTCTTTTGCTAAATTTTGTGCCTAACCTGCTGCTTAATAAACTACTAATGTCTGACATGATTCAAATATCTGGCGTTCAACCAAGAGAAAGTGTGACATCACAAAGACTATGATTCAACGTGTAATTTTGTTGCTCCGCACTCAGATAACGTCATAATTGGCACAGAAGAGAAAGCAAAACCATAACTCTTTAAGTTAATTCTGTCAAATTTGCAGTGCACTTGCGGACCCCCTGCTACCCATCCAAGGACCCCTTGGGGGTCCGTGGACCCCTGGTTGGGAATCAATGCTTTAAAACAGGGGTATCCAACCTTTTTGGCCGAAGGCCACATGCAGTTTTTGAATGAATAGGCGGGCCACTTGAAATAGAATTCATGGTTTAGCTTTATTTTACTGACTACAGGTTAGTCCAAAAACAGAAAAATCTTCACACCAAAATTTTAATCTTACAAATCTGTCTTTTCGCAATTTTTATTTTTCGCAATTTTAAAAACAATAAAAACAACTAACGGTGAAGTCGACAAAATCTTTAATACACATCAACGTTTCAATGTGAAGTTTAACACTACATTTCTCTAACAAGCTCGGCAATATCTGGTTTGACAAACGATATAGCAATGCGAAGCAAACTTTCCATGGGACTGTCAGATACTAGTGATCTTACGGGAGATTTGACATAATTCATCCTCGAAAAAATTTGCTCGCACAAGTAAATACTGTGCTCCGAAATGATGAAGTCATGAAAACTGCCAACCTATTAATCCTGTGATATTTTTCCTGTATCAAGTAAGTTTTGTAAAAATCTACCAATGAAAAGTTATTGCATTTTTCCTTTAAATCAGACGAACTCTGAAAACCAATAAACTCCATCTGCAGGTGTTCAGGTACCTTCTTTATTTTGACAGAAAAAGGGCAGAAAAACAGATGGAAACGTATGGCAGATTTTTTAAAGTCAGTGAATCTGCGGTCAAAATTTTCTTTTAGGTCCGCTACTAGTATTGCGTATTTCTGAGTGTTTTTAACTTTCAGACTCTGACGCGAAAGGAAATAAACAAAATTTTTTTCTTTATCTGTATTTTTCGCAGGGTTAATTTCATTGCAAAGGCGTTGACAATGATCAAAAATGGAATGTCTTAGTTGCCCTTTCCTCTGCAGATGTGAATTTAGTTTGTTTATACGGGTAATTAGGGCCTATAAACACTTAAAAAGCAAAATCTTCTATCCATTCCTCGTTATTGAATTCAGCAATTGGTGTTAACGTAAGATAATCTTTCCTTTTTTCTTTTTACAAGCGGCACTGCTTCGAGACTAAATGTCTTTGTTAGGATCGCGGCGCTTTGACAACGTGCTGCCCTTTTGTTTTTAGAATTGCCGTCGTGGTCGGTCGGCAGTGAGTTGTATAATATCAAGGTTGGTCGTAAATTGCATGAATTTAAATTTGATTATTCTATTTGAATAAGGGTGACCGTCCGACTGGTTTAAAGCTAAAATTAAGCAAAATTTAAGTTAAAATAGAATTGAAATTCGGTAAAATTGTATTGGAACAAGTTTAAAATTTAAGTATTAGTGTTTATTCAATGTAAATAGTTCTGGCAATGTGTCAATACAGTTGTTCAAGAATTTTGGTGCTGTAAAAAACATTTTAAGCTTTCAAACAACGGTCACTACTCAGACAGAACCGAGGAAGGATTTTGACGGCAACAATTGGGTTTCCTTTGGTTTCCATGATGGCCTGTATTGCATTTTTGAGTTCAAACACTCGTTTCAACATTTTGCTGCAATTCAGCCATCGGACTTCAGTGTAGTACGGAATGTCTTGAAAGTCTGCATCCATGCTGTGTAATAGCTCTTAAAACTTTCTGTGGCGCAGCCCTTTGGAACAAATGAAGTTGACCGTTTTAGTGACAATGGACATGACGTTTTGCATTTTCAATGACTTTGTAGCGGTTAGAGGTTTATACATATATCTAACTACATGTAAATTTCACAAACTTTTACAGATCTTCTTTATTTTTAAAGCCAACACTACAAGAACTTTTCTACATGTGTTTTTTTACAACGCAAGACTCTCCTATTTTCTATCCAAAAACAAAAAATGAATAAACGAACAAAAATATACACAAGCGTAAAAATGCGGCAATCGCTACACATCTCCCCCCAAGTGGTATGGCTTCAATAAGGTAAATACCACAGAAAAAAGAAAAAAAGAAAAATAAGCGATTGCAATAAAAAATACAACAAAATTCTATACGCACCGACAGAAGCAAAAAAAATCATACTATACAAGCAAACACGCAAAATGCAACGCGTGATTAAAACGTCGAACCAAACAAGACATCGAAAAAAAATAAAAAACTAGTCCCGATAGCGTATAGGTTTGGTAATCAGTCTGCCTCTGCGGGAGTAAACGCGATTAGCGGGGAGTTCGTCTAGGTCTCCCGCAAAAATGTTATCAATCTCACTCGAAGATGTGGGCGAAAAAGATAAAGTCTGCACCAACGACAAGCCACCTCAACGTGGTGGTGCAGTCCCCTTCCCTACACTGGGGAGGGTCGAAATGGCTTGTCGATTCCCCGAGGGTCTCATCCTCGGGCGATTCTCTTTCGGACAACTCTTCTCATTTTTTATCCCTGCTGTCCAATGCGCGGTCACATGTGGACAGCACTCTTAAACCCAACTGACCGCCCCCCTACCCCTTCTATTTTCTTTCGGACATCTCTTCCTCGTCCCTCCTTCCACCCTAAACCTCTTCATTACTCATCCCACTCACCGCTGATTCTTATCTCTATGCTTCTCCTTATCAGCGGTGACATTCACCCCAACCCTGGCCCTATAGACCCCTGCTCTGTCTGCTGGGGAAATAGATCAATACAATGTACCGGCTGTTCTCTCTGGGTACACCTCTCCTGCTCTGGTCTTTCTCCTGCTGACTTCCGCAAAATCTCCCCGGAACACTCTTGGACTTGCCCAATGTGCCCATCCTCTTCTCAACCCCTCCCCACCCTCTCACACTCTAATCCCGTATCTTCATTCTTTTCTGTATCTCCATCCTCTCACACTCCAAATCCCCCACCTCCACTCACAAACAACCACAAAACTATATCTTCAAAAACTAAATCCTCCCCCAAAACAACCTCGAATAACCCCAACTATCTTCCTAATCACCCCCAACTAATTTATACTTACTCTCCCTCAGCATTGACTACTCCTTCTCCTCAAACCCAACATACCACCTCTCCTATCACACAATCTTCCTTTCATTCTTCCTCTCCCTCTCGAAACAACCTCCGAATCCTACAGTGGAATGCTAATGGGATTCGCCCGCGTCGTACTAAACTCCTACACTTTCTCTCTCATAATCAGTACGATCTCATTTTCATACAAGAGTCACACCTCTCCTCTGACTCCACCTTCCGTATACCCGGCTACAAAACCCTCCAAAAGAACCGTTTCATGACGAGGAGAGGAACCACCAACTCTACGGGAAACCTAGGAGGAGGTGTACTGATACTTGTCAAAAACGGTCTATCTTACACTTCACTCTCTACACAATCCCTCTCCTCCCTCGAACCCAGCTCCGATTATTTAGCTATCGTAGTTAAAATAAAAGGAGCCGCTCCCATACATCTTTTCAACGTCTATGTCCCTCCTATCCGCTCCTCTTCCTCCGACTCTCGCCCAAAATCCTTATCACCCTTTCTCCTATCATCATCTCCTACCACTTAGATCTTTGGCGACTTTAACAGCCATCATTCATCCTGGGACTCCCACTCACCGGAAGATCAATCGGGCAAAGATCTGTTTGATTGGCTCCTCTCTTCTGATCTTTTACCTCTTAATAACCCCGAACACCACACCCTACTACACCGTGCCACCGGAAACCGCTCTTCCCCTGATCTTTCCCTAGTTCCTGCCCGAATAGCCTCTAAATGCACATGGCAGACCCTTCCGGACCTCGGCTCAGATCATCTTCCTATCTCCATCACTATTCCCACTTCCCCTATAATTAACTCTTTCCACCGCCCCCCCTCATTTAACTATAATAAAGCTCGCTGAAATGATTACCTTACTTATATTGATACCCACTACCCTACTCCCTCTAACTTTACAACACTTTCTATTTCTGAAGCCACCCACACCTTTACCAAACTCCTCAATGATGCTGCCACTTCTGCTTATATTGATACCCACTGCCCTACTCCCTCTAACTTTACAACACTTCTGAAACCACCCACACCTTTACCAAACTCCTCAATTATGCTGCCACTTCTGCCATTCCTTTCGGCAGCATCAACCGCCCTGCTAAACCCTGGTGGTCTCCTGAAGTCGCAGATGCCATCGCAAAACGCCGAAAGGTATTTGCAAAGGCACATTGTTCCGAGGAAGACCGCCAGCACTATATCGCCACTTCCAGATATACCTCCACTGTGATTTCTAAGGCTAAAGCCAAGTCATGGCAGAACACTTGCTCTAGCCTTTCTCCTAAAACCCGTCCCAGCGAAGTCTTTTCTCTACTCCGCTCCATCTCTGGCTCCCCCTCCCCAACTACTTCTGACCTTCCCAATTTCCCAAATTGCCATACCCCTGTAGATTGTGCCAACCATCTCTCCTCACATCTACAGTCCCATTTCTCTACCCAAACCCCAAAACCTTTTCGAAGCACCGAGAAAGCCCAAATAAAACAAATCAGAACTGCACACTGCAACACCCTGCATTCAACTTTCTGTTCACCATTCTCCTCAATTGAACTCTCTACAGCTATCTCTCAACTCTCAACCTCTACCTCCTCAGGCCCTGATCAAATTACCTACCCTCTTCTATCCCACCTCCCACAATCTGCGTTAAATTTTCTTCTATACATCTTCAACCTTTCTTGGTCAACACACACCTTCCCGTCTGCCTGGAAGCAATCAACAATCATCCCCATTCTCAAACCCGGAAAACCCTCTGACTCACCTTCTTCATATAGACCCATTTCTCTCACTTCATGTACCTCCAAACTCTTCGAAAGAATGGTTTTAGGACGACTAACCTATTTTCTCGAACAACAAGACATTCTCTCACCCGTGCAAGCTGGTTTTAGACCTGGTAGATCGACTGTAGACCAGGTTCTCCTTCTCTCACAGTCAATCGCAGATTCCTTCCACCAATCTAAGCCAGGCGCACGTACAGTCCTTGCCACTGTGGATTTTGCAAAAGCTTTTGACTCAGTTTGGCACTCTGCCCTTCTCTCTAAACTCCTCTCATTAGATCTTCCTCTTTGCTTTGTCGAATGGATACGATCCTACCTCTCTGATCGCCGTTCGAAAGTCCGTATCTGTAATTCATACAGTCGTCCTTTCCGTCTCCGAAGAGGAGTTCCCCAAGGTTCGGTTCTAGGACCAGTTCTCTTCTCTTTATACATCAATGACCTTCCCACTTTCCTTCCTGCATCTGTTAAGACCTCTCTCTATGCAGATGACCTAGCCATCTGGGCCTCCTCCCCGAGTGTTGAGTGTGCAACCGCTGTAGTACAAGCTGTCCTCAACAGACTGGTGGAATGGTCCTCAAAATGGTGCCTTCCTCTCAACCCCCTCAAATGTGAAACATCCTTCTTCAGCTTAGACCCCTACCAATCACGCATACAACCTTTCTCAAATTCAACCATCATCCAATCTTTCTCGGTGTAACCTTCTACCGCACTCTCTCTTTCAAATATCACGTCTTATCCTTACGGAAAAAATTTCACAGCCGATTCCGTGCTTTCCGCTCCATCAAAAAAATCCTTATGTGCCCTATACAAAGCCTTCATTCGCCCCATCCTCACCTATGCTTCCCCAGGCTGGTTTCCCTTCTCATCTCCTACTCACATCACCTCCGTGGAGAGGATGCATAGATCTTCCTGTAGAGTAATCACAGGTTGTCTATCGTCCACTCCCATTCCTCTACTTCATATAGAAGCACTTCTACCTCCACTACGAGTCACCCTCACCCACCAATTCCTCTCCTTCTTTGAACGATCCCTCTGTCTACCTCCCACCTTTCCCATAGCCTCTCTTGCGAACTCTAACTCCCGTACACATCTCAAGAAGAGCTCATGGAGATCCTTCTCCAGATCACATAACCTTACCCCTAACCTACATCTTACCCGTGAACCACTAATCCTCTGCCCTCCTAAACCCCCCTGGTCTGCCCCATCTAGTACACAATCTCACTCCACCTCTCATCCCCATGCTCTCGCAAAGACCCCCCCTCCTTTTGCAACACTGCAGCTACCTCCCATCTTTCCACTCTATCTCACAGCGATATCTCTGCCTGGACTGACGGTTCGGTACCTGGCGGGCTGGGACAGGGTGGTGCAGGGATACACATCAAGTGTACAAAGTGTGTCACTGCTACCTCGCTTTCCTTCTCGACTGGTCTCTGGGCTACCAGTTATAGTGCTGAAACCTTCGCTCTCCTACATGCTCTTGAGTGGTGTATCTCTCACTCCAAGACATGTAATTTTGAATCTATCACCTTTTTTTCCGACTCTTTATCTGTCCTATCAACTCTCTCTACCCCTTACCATATTTAACTCCCAAATCCCTATCCAATACTCAATCTCTTCTTAACTCTCTATCTCAATCCATCGTTGTCATTGTTCATCTACAATGGATACCTGGTCAATATCAAACAAGGTTGTCCATCTACAATGGATACCTGGTCACTCTTCCCTCCCAGGTAACGACTTAGCTGACTCTCTAGCTAAAGCCGGTGCCTCTCTCGATCCCTCCAGTATATCAGTGTCCCTCGCACCCCTTATTTCCTCACAACGACTATCCCTCTACACCAGTTGGAGACGCAGTGTCCAATCTGGTTTCTTTCAACACCAAATCCCTTCAGTATCTCCCGAGGAGCTTACTCTCCCTCGCTCCGCTCGCTGTGCTCTCTCCCGTTTACGCTGCAACGGGCACAGCACTCTCCTCAACTCTTATCTCCACAGGGTTGGTCGAGCCAAGACTCCTTCATGCAGCAACTGTGGTTCTGAACCACAGGATCTCTCACATCTCGTGCTCGACTGCCCTGTACTAGACCCTCTGCGTCGGGCCATTTTCGGCCACACCCCTTCTCTTCTGGACCTCTGGTCCCGTCCGTAAGTAGTCGCCCGACTATTGGGATTCCGCGGAATTGATCCGCGCCCCCATCCCCAGGAATGCGTCGTGTAAAACCACCACCACGACCAAAAAGATAAAGTCTCGGAAGTTTCCCCCTCGACTGAGGAGCCAGTGGGAGATATAGGCTCAACGAGGGCCGGTTTTAAACGATCATTTGTTACGGTGTCAAGGTGACCGTCTTTTTTGATGACAAAATATTTATCGTGTCGTTCAAGTACAAAATGAGGTCCCGAATAAGGTCGTTGCAACGGAGATTTTACATTGTCAATGCGAACAAATACTTGGGAACACCGGAAAAGAAGTGGGTCGACATAAGTTGGTTGTTTTTTAGGATGACGTGGTACAGTATAACGTAATGAGTTCATGAAAGAACAAAATGTCTTAGCATACTGAGAACTTGGTTGGACTGTGTTTTCCTCGGACAACTCTACAGGAGTCAAATTTTCAAAATATTCCCCGGGGGGTCGTATAGAAGTCCCTAAAGCCATTTCAAATGCAGCACACCCCATATTCTCTTTTATGGCCGATCGCAAGCCTAAGTGTACAAGACTCAAGTTTCGATACCAAAGATCGGGAGAAGATTGATATTTCAATGCAACATTGAGACTGCGATTGAATCACTGGTTTAATCCGTTTGCAGCCGGATGGAAAGCTGTTGTGTGACATAATTTCGAACCCAAAAATTGGCACATTTCTGTCCAAAGGAGAGACGTGAATTGGGCCCCTCTATCTGTAGTAATTATTGTAGGAGATCCAAAACGGGCCACCCAATGTAAAAAAAAAGAATCTGCACAAGATTGCGCAGTGATATCTTTCAGGGGTATGGCCTCCGGCCAACGCGTAAATCTGTCTACAACTGTCAGTAAATATTTTTAACCAGAAGAATCGGGAAGAGGACCGACGATATTGACGTGTACATGTGAAAATCTGGCATCTAGGGTTCTGAAATGCTGTAAGGGTGTAACTTGACGTCGGGTAATTTTCGTTTGTTGGCAAGAAATGTAGGTACGGCACTTTTCAGCAATATCTCGTCTCATATTCGGCCACACAAATCGCTCTCCGATGAGTTTTTGAGTAGCCTTATTGGGAAAGGTTGTTCATGCGCTCAAAAATTGTGGTTCGTAATGAATTTGGAATGATGGGGCGAAATTTTCCCGTACTAGTGTCTCCAAGTAACAAAAGGCCTGAATTAGGAATCGCACGTTCACATAATTTTAATGAAGTCATCGATTGAGAGAGCTCGCGAATCGATGGATCGTCCCTCTGTGCTAAAACCAGCTCTGTATAATCTGTGAAAGAAGGCGAAAGAGCAGCAGTGATTTCAGGACGGCTCAAGCAATCGGCAACTACGTTGTTTTTTCCTTCAATATGTATACCATCAGCTGTGAATTCTGAGATAAACGATAGGTGTCGAGCTTGCCTGGTACTTAAAGGAGTTTTTTTTCTAGATATAGCACCAACTAATGGTTTGCAATCCGTGTAAAAAGTAAACGGACGTCCCTCTAAGACAGTGGTCCCCAGACTTTTTAAGAAGTGACCCCAATTTAAAAAAAAATTAAATCTAAAAGATATCGCGACCCCAATTATGTACAGACGGTTTGCAAAGAAATATATTTTAGGATGTTCTCTAAAAAAAAAAAAAGGTCTTCACTTCGATTTCATTTCTGATTTCCCTATTTCCATCCCAAAATCAGAATGTTCTCTACACATTTTAGCTCAGGAATTTCAAGTGCAGAATTCCAGTAATAAAGCGACCCCACAAAATATTCAGGCGACCCCATTTGGGGTCGCGACCCACAGTTTGACGAACACTGCTCTAAGAAATATGTGAAAAGATGTACTGCCAAATAAGCTGCCAGCAATTCTTTATCAAAAGTACTATACCGTTTTTGGGCATCAGAAAAGGCGGCTGAAAAGTACTCCAATGGTCTGTGCGAACCACTATTGTCAATCTGACTGAGTACAGCACCACAGAATTTATCGCTTGCGTCTACAAATAATGCTGTCAGACTGTCGTGCTGAGGATAATTTAGTAGTGTTGCATTACTCAGAGCTACTTTTATGTCCTCAAACGCAGTCGATGCCTCCTCGTTCCAAGAAAGATTTGCATTGCTACCAGCAGGAATCCCCTGGAGGAGGGAATTTAAAGGGGCCAAAATTTTTTTGCGCATTGAAGAATAAACTTTCTATAAAAATTGACCATGCCCAGAAATCGCCGTAAAGACTTGGCGTTCTGTGGGGTCGAAAAAGAATATATAGCATCAACCTTACATGCAACAGTGGCTATACCTTTGTCCGAAACGATATGCCCTAAAAATCGTAGCCGATTTTGGCCGAATAAGCACTTAGCTGCATTGATAATTAATTCGTTGCGTTGTTGACGCTCAAATACTTGCCGAAGATGGGCTCGGTGTTCTTCAATGGAGGACGAAAATATTAATATGTCATCTACATAAACAAAAACAAATGACAAGTCTTGAAATAGAGAGTTCATAAAGCGTTGGAATGTTTGGCCAGCGTTAGTTAGGCCCATAGACATCTTTAAAAATTTCCAATTTCCGCCCGGAGTGCAAATTGCGGTTTTGGCAATATGTTCTGGGTGAATATGAATTCGGTGATATGATTTAAACAAATCGATGCTGGAAAATATTGTGGAACAGGATACATTTTCGGTAAAGTCATGAAGGAAAGGAATGGAATAAGAGTCCTTGACGGTTACTTGATTCAGACGCCGATAGTCTCCTACTACTCACCAAGATCCGTTAGATTTTTTTACCATATGAACGGGAGATCCCCACGGGGAGGAACTGGGTCTGATTATCCCCAAATCCTCAAGCTGACTTAATTCCTTTCTTAAAACAGCAAGTTTTTCGGGAGAAAGACGGCGTGGCCGCTGTTTGATGGTCGGACCGGTTGTTTCAATGTAGTGAACGATATCATGTTTTGAAGGAAGCCTTAAGTTCGAAACAGAGAACACCTCGGGAAATTCAGCTTCCAGAAACCGATAATCTCCTAAGTTGTAAACCGGAGGTTCGACATTACACAAACTAGGCTTAAGTTCAGTTTTAGATAAAAAAGAACAAGGATCACGACACTTTTGTGCATGAGGACCAAAACGTCGATGAAACCAGCAAAATGATTTAATATTTGCAGATTGCGGTATGTGTTTGGGAAATATCAATCTTCCTCTTCTAGGATCAATCTTGATATCAAAGTGCGATAAAAAATCTATTCCAATGATGGGTTTTAACGTCTCAGCAATGCAAAATTCCCAGTTTAAAGGCACCGGACCTCCCAGGTCAATAGTAATATTTTTGCAACCAAACGTAGGGACAGAGCTTCCATTAACAGCAGACAAATAATCCTGCGGATGATTTTGAGAATTAGGGTCCACAGGAATTACAGAACAAGAACTGCCCGTATCAATCAAAAACTTCAAATTAGTAATGGAACATTTTATGTACAGTAGTTGCGATGTAAGAGTTGGGCGCTCATTCTTTCCTCCGGTAAAGTCGCCTTTCTTTACCGGAGCTATCAGTTTAAATGATTCTTTTGAGAATGAGACATTGCATCATTTGCATGCCAAGAGCAAGGGGATATGCATTTATGAGCTCGATTGCCATAACGCCGTGTTTCCCAACCTATGCGCCGCGGCACACCAGTGCGCCGCAAGATGGCATCAGGTGCGCCGCAAAAAAATATTGAAGTTAAATTCAATCAAGTAGGCTTTAAAAAATTCCACGCCGCCAACGTTAGTCAGTACGCCACACTAACGATATTGTTGATAGTAATTGAGTTGTTTTTGGTTGGTGAATGTATCATTCAAGTTTATTTACGCTTGAATAAGGTTCATTGTGTGGGTACATTGTGGAAAATAAAGCATGAAATAAATAGCGATTGTGACGTAGCCTATACAAACACTGACGCACATCTAAGCCATTCGACTGTGCCCTAAATACTACCGTAAGATATTAAACTAAATTGTTTGCACTCGGTCAAGATATTATCTTGTCGCGCTTTAAGTTACCCAATAAAATGGATAAATTTATCAAGAGGAAAAATAGTATTGATGATAATGAATCAGAAATTAAACGTTCCAGGGCAGCAAATCCCTGTGATAAAGCACCAAAAGCTTGACCAAAACGTCAATACTGCGATGATTATTTGAAATATGAATTTCACTGGACTGGTAGTGAGGATCAACCTTTCCCACTGTGTGTCATTTGTGGCGAAAAAATGTCAAACGAAGGTATGGTACCCAGCAAGTTAAGTAGACATTTTGTAACCAAACATTCGCAGCTTCAAGATAAAAATCTGAACTTTTTTCGAAGACTACTAGAGCAACAATCCAAAGAAAAAACCGTTTTTAAAAAATGGCTGACTGTTTCAGAAAAGGCACAAGCTGCTTCGTATGATGTCGCCGAAATGATCGCACAGCAAACAAGATCACATACTTTGGCTGAGTCGATCATCTTGCCTGCTTGCAGAAAGATAGTAAAAAGAATTCTGGGTGACAAAGCCGAACAAGAAATATGCAAGACTCCCCTCTCAAATAATACAATCAAAAGACGTATTGTGGATTTGTCTGCTAATATCGAGGAAATTGTACAGACTAAACTTCAGAGCACCGTTGAATTCGCTTTACAAGTTGACGAATCAACCGACATCAGCGGCAAACCACAGTTACTTGCGTTTATTCGTTTCGTTGATGGAAGCCAAATAATAAATCAATTTTTGTGCTGCAAGGAAATGTCACTCACTACAAGAGGCCAAGACGTCTTTGAAATATTATCTGCTTACTTTGAAAAATGGAATTTATCTTGGAACTCGTGCATTGGAATATGTACTGATGGGGCACCATGTATGGTTGGCAGTATTAAAGGTTTTGTATCACTCGTACAAAAAGAAAATCCTAATGTTGTACAAACCCACTGCTTCCTCCATAGGGAAGTACTTGTTTCAAAAACAATACCAGATGACTTAAGTCAAGTTTTAAAACAAGTTGTTGAAATGGTGAATTTAATCAAAATGAGGCCGAAGAAGTCTCGTTTTTTTGAGAAAATTTGTGTTGATATGGATTCTCGGCACAAACGTTTGATTCTGCACACTGAAGCGAGATGGCTTTCAAGAGGAAAGGTGCTATGGCGTGTATATGAACTGCACAAAGAACTTTATGCATTTTTCAAAACAGAAGAACATGAACACTTCTGTGAATATCTTGAATGTGAATTTTGGCTTTCAAGGCTAGAATATTTGGCAGAGATATTTGCACATCTCAATGGCCTCAACACAAGCATGCAAGGCAGAGAAGAAAACATTCTGACTTCATCAGATAAGTTGATCGCATTTTAAAAAAAAGTTGCAATTTGGAAGAACAGAGCTAAAGATGGTAACCTTGAGATGTTCCCTTTAGTACGACAAAACTGCATAAGGAAGATGAGCCCTATTGTATTTCAACACTTAACAACTCTCGAAGAAAAAATTAACTTTTATTTCCCATCACTGAAGACCGATGACTATGACTGGGTTCGAAATCCTTTTATAGAGAGTTCATCTAGCACTGGTCTTTTATTATGTGAAGAAGAGGAGTTGGCATGTGTTTCCAGTGATCGTGGACTTAAAATCAAACATGCTGGGGTACCAATAGATACCTTTTGGATTGCTGTCAAAGAAGAATACCCTTCATTAGCTAAAAAGGCTTTGACCATTCTGATGCAGTTTTCGACATCATATTTATGTGAGCTCGGATTTTCAACTCTCCACAATATGAAGTCCAAAAAACGAGAGCAGCTTTGTTGCATTGAAGAAGAAATGAGGGTTTGTCTCTCTGAAATACGTCCTGACATTGAAATGGTTGCTAAGAAACATCAAGCACAAGTTTCTCACTGACAGAATTGTTGCGATCCTGTCATAAAGATGCAAGTACAGTGAATTTCCTGGAAACAGGCTAAATTACGGTTATTGCCTTAATTTTTTGTTGTGATATGTAAAAAACGGACAATTTAAATAAATTTTGCATTCAAAATATTCAAGGTGTGCCAAATAATTTTCGTTTTTTTCTAAAATGCGCCGCGACAGAAAAAAGGTTGGGAACCACTGCCATAACGGTTGTGGTAAAAACATAATTCATTCTTAGAAATTGTTGATGTGGGTGCGGAACCTTTATTACTCTGGTCGGAGGTAAACTTTTCAAGCTTTCGATTTAATTTGTCTACGGCGTACGACATATTTTCCAACTGCTTATCAAAATACCCATTGACCTTGTATTGCGGTTTATCATCTGTGGGAGGATTGGCGGGGCTTACAGATAAAATATGAGTGGCTTTTTGTGCTAGTAAATCAACGTCTGTTTCGCCAAAAGCCGACAGTAATTGACGAACCATTAAGGGCATACCCTCAAAGAAAATTTTTTTTATAAGTCTTTTGCAAGTAGGTTTATTGTGATCAAAACTTACCAAAAAACCGCGAAGCTTTGCTAAAAATTTGATTGGGGACATTTCACCTAATTGGATTTTATGTAGTTTGTCTAATTGAGCGTCTTCTGACAAGGTATACCGCGATATTAAAGCACGCTTCAAAATGTCGTAAGGATTGCGAACACTCTGTAATAACATCACTTAAACGAAAGCTTGTAATATGGACGAAAAAGCGAAAAAGCTTCGCAACCCTGGACTATGGAAACCAATTACTTATTTGATGGAATGCAAGTTCACGTCATTTCATAAAATACCGCCAGAGTCACTCGGAAACTTTCCGCGGGCCACGATTGGACGCCCCTGCTTTAAAAGGAGATAATTCGACAATTAGTCGGCAACAACACTGGATTACCCTTTTCTACTTTTTATTGATCTCTTTGTGATATCATAATTATTTTATGAATGAATAAAAACGTGTCAACAGATTTGATTTACTTTAGTTAAAAAGACGCCAGTTTAAAATGAAATAGATATATTATAGATCAGAGTTTTCCAAATTTTTTTCGGCCATGGACCCCAATCTTATGTCACATCAATTACTGCCCAACCAACAAGCAAAGATAATACAACCCAAAAATAAATAAGAGAAAATCCGTTAAAAAGTAAATCGTTATAAACAAGCATGGGATCATATTTCCAAAAACTGGGACGCTCGTTAATATCAATAGAAAAAAATTTTTTTCAAGAAAGAAATATTTAAAAGTTAAAACAAAGTAAAGTTAAAGGGAGTTAAAACAAAAAAACTTTTATTCTTCATTTTGCTGTGTGGTCTTGTTTTTACTTTTAAATTGCAGTTGTTATTACTCTTGTAAATAAGAAAATATTAAGGGTCTTAAAATTCAATACCAATCTCAATTAGACAGCAATGTTTTTGCTTCTTTGAGAAAAGGCCAGGTTTGTTATTCTTTGTTGACTAATAGTATGTCACTAATGTGCATATTGTAAAACTGCAGACACCACTGTTTTAATTTTTGGTTGTCATCTGTAGTGTATGATGTGGTAAAAAATAACCTATTTCAGATTTAATTTTTATATAGTATTATAGACTACACTTTCATAAAGCATGATTTCAATTTTGCAGTTAAAAGTTGTAAACTTTCGAAACAAACAAAAAATAGAATATTAAATACCTAGAGACCATATTAAATTATATTTTTAATTTGAATTTAAATTTATTAAGAGCCTTTTATTTTTTTAAATATGTCAAAAATTCATTAATTTAGATTAAATTACATGTATAGTTTTAAGGTTTATGTCTTTTATGATGTAGTGTTGTATCAAAAAAGTGGTCAGCAGTCAGCTCATGAGAACCATGCAAAATGCCTACAAACTATTTGTTTCAGTATTGTTTTTTCCTTTGCCATAGAATTGTAGTTTTAACTTTTTTGTTAATTGTTGTAAGCTTATTATACTATATTAAATCAAAAAATTTAGACAGTATTAAAAAGGTTGCTTGAAAATACAGGATAAAATTCTAAAAAATAAGATACATTTTGCTACACTGAAACATTTTACAACCTTATATTATTATTACTGCTGTATTGTATAATTGAAAATGCCTGTATACATTTTGAATATTCTTGATTATAAGTTGCTTTTTATTTGAAAATACAACTCATAAACATACTTTTCCCACAATATGTTACACAGGCAATAGGACTATGACATTTTAAAGATAATGTACCCCCAATATTTATTTATAGTCTATATAAATGTCAACCATAAAAACTGCAAATGCCAATTTTAAAGTCCTTGATTCAAACTAACTCTACTGCTTCAGAGTCAAAATGGTTTATTTATACAACTGTCTAAGCAGTTAATGCAGTGGTTCTCAACATACGGCCTGGCAAAAATTTGGTGGGGCATGGAAATTTAAGACATTACAAACTACTTTTTGGTGGGAAAATACAAAATGAAAATGAACTTGTCTATATTCAAACTGATTTTGTAATGTAAGGAGCAAGTTTATTTATCTTAGGGTTTTTCAAATGGGCCCTTGGCCTTCCACAAAGTTTCAAAGTGATGATGTTTTTTAATCTTCACTAGTCATTTGGGATGAAAATGAAGAAATCAGAGAAAGTTTTAAAGTGATGACCTTATTGTTTCTCATTCCCATTTAAGTACAAAATCAGGTGAAGGCTGAAAAAGAAGGTTTTTGCTTCAAACCTGTGTGACATCTGGACATTTCCATAAAATACTACCTGGTCAAAATTTCAAAATTTTTATCTTGGTATCATGGTCTTGTAATCAAAATCCCAAAACTACATGGTGTGTTATCTTATTGCAGAAGAGGAGGACGTGAATTTTAAAAATAATTAGATAGGGCCTGGCCAAAAAAAGGTAGAAAAACACTGAGTTAATGCATCATAATAACTCTTCGTTAAAGTTGTATTAAGTAATACACATCAAATAAATTTTTTTTGCTTAGAGCAAACTGATTAATTTTTTGGTTTGTTGGGATTGAATATAATGTTGTCTTAATAAGAAAAGCATAAAATACTGTAAAAAATGTTCTAATTATCTACTGTACTTATTAGTTTCTTGACTTGCAAGAAAATGGAAAAAAAACATAAAGCAAGCATATGCAAACCTAAGCAAGCATTAAACAATCCCTTTTACATGTTTTTATTTACTATCAATACTTTTCATTTAGTATGTTTTTCATGATGTAATATGATTGCTAATGTTATGTAGACTTTGTAGAGCTTCTTATTAAAACTACCAAGCAAAAGAAAGTGAAATACAATGCCATGTTTCACAAAATTCAGTAGCAACCCTTTTGACAGTATTGTCAACAGTGTCAAAATCATTAAAATCATTTTGAAATTAATTTCATTAACAACATTCAAAATTATCTGATCCAAAAAAGTGCCTCCTATTTTTGAATTCTCTCAATTATTTACTTTTTTTCTTTAATCTTAATTTATTTTTATTTTGGTCTTTTTTGGAATAGCATATTTAATTGCTGCAATGTTATCATTACAGCAATTATTTTAATTTTTGGCAAGTTTGAATGATGAGAATTCTTGGTTGACCAGATAGACTTCTGAAATCCTAATATATTGTGCTTAATTTTTTTTGTATGCAAATTTTTTTAAAATTTGTTTTGATACATCATACTTTGATGTGCTGCATTTGGTGTGATTTGATTTGAGTCATGTCAAAATAGCATGCAAACAGTGCACTTGCATTGTATGAATAAAAGTCATACTAATAAAAAATGGGTTTCTGTAGAAAAATATCTCAATGTAATTAACAAAAAAAGGTTTTACAATGAAAACAATGTTCCACCAGCGCAACTGCAAAAGACACCGCTAAGCCGCAAGGGCATACTGGCGGCGGTTTCGATATGCTAACCACAGATATGCTTACTTTTTCAGCTGGGGTCAACAACAAGCTGTAGTGTCCTGACAAGTCCTAATAAGGACGAAACAGGTCTGTTGGCACTTGCTTGTTGATTGACTTGACCATTCTTACTATAAAAAAAGGTTTATCTATTAATCAAGTGATGAAATTCACACTTTTGTCATATGTAGTGCCTACTCATAGTGTCATGTTATATTGTTGAGCATAAATTAAGTACTGCATAACTTTTATGCAGCCAAAATCATATGTGCAATTTTTAGAAAGATGTTGTAGTTGTATCAACAATTTAATATGTCTGAGTCTGCATCTGAAAATCTTATTTATATTTTTCCTGAGCAATTTTCAAAAGATTGTCTGTTGAAGAAACTTCATGAAGTAAGTATATATAGATTATAATGTTACATATTGTTTCTTAAGAGTTGCAATCATGATTGTTGTAATTAAATAGTCTTGTCAGGTTTAATTTACACAATTTGACAGAAATTCTTTTTTTTTTAATATGTTTTGTTTTTTGCTCACGCACCTTAATTTGCAATTGTAAATTGTAGAGAGCACTTATGTTTTAGTTTTGTTTAACTGTGTAAGTTGCAAATTTATTGGATTTAATAGCCAAATATAAATTAAAAAGTCTTTTGACAGAAATTTATTACCTTTTTCAGCAAAATCAAATTGACAATTTTATTTAGTGGTCAAATTGCAATACATATAACAATTAATTAAATCAGTCAAAGTTCAATGGGCCGAATATTTAATATAAAAACTAAAAACTAAAGCTAACCAACTCATAACAAAAAATCGATTTTGACCTATAAAGGTCATCATTAGTTTCTGTAAAAAATTAAAAAACATTACTCATTCTAATCGGGTCCTGACTCCAAAGACACAAAGTAAAGCCTCTATGAAATCTACAAGGCAAACGACACAACAGGTGATGTCGTGATTATCAATCACGTAATGAAAACGAAAAAACGCGCACTGTAAAAAATTTGTAGTAAAATCAAAAAGCGCAAACTCCCGTTAAAATTGTCGGCAGCGTGGTCGAGTGCTTAGAGCGCCGGGATTATAATCGACATAGTCTCGGTTCAAAACCAACTCCTGCCATTCTGCTGAGTCCTTGGGAAAGACACTTTATGGCACTTTCCCCTGCTTGATAATCTTGGGAAGCACTTCTAAATTTCAGTCATATCTCTATTAAATTACAAGCGGACAGCAATACCTTGGCATGCCAAGGAAGGAGGTCGGGGCAATTGCTCACCGAATGTATTAGCGCCTCCGTCGTTTTCCCGTAAGTCAGGAGGATAAACATAGAGATAAAAATAAAAAAAAGATGTAAAGCATTAATTGAAAAGATCAAAAAAGCCGCTTTAGTTTACTCACAGTGCGTACAGTTGAAAGATAGTGAATAAATAAATGGGTTTAAAACTATCAGATAAATTACAATCAAAAGACAGAGAAACTATATTAATATTAATTTTAGCATTCACATAATTAATCCCTTCATTTTCATACCAATCTAATAAAGTTTTATCTGGTTTTTCCACAAATATAACCATAAAGCACTCAGTGATAACAGGTTTAGCATTAAAGTCGTCGAAATGAAATTTATAAAATGCTTGAGGAGGGCAGCTCGGTCATTGTCATCGTTAACGTTAAAATTTGTTTCAGAATGAGTGGTGGTTATTGCATCAGGTTGAAAATGTATTTTTTGTTTGTCCTACGTATTGCATTTTGCAAATTTTACACTCTGCCACGTAGATACCATAATTTTGCAAGTAAGATATTGATTTAAATTAAACTTTTTGCTGTTTCAGTGCGAAATAATAGAATTAACTGTTTCAACCATATTTTTATAGTTTTTTAAGTTTCCGCATAAAGCGCATTTCCCACATGGGTATGAACCAAGGTTATCTTTATTAGGACGAATTTGAGATAATTTTTTGTAATTTGTCAATTTAGTAGCTAGCTAATGTTGGTGGGTTTTTATACACAATAGCTGCATCTGGTTTTAGTTTTTTTTTTGTTGAGAAAGTTGCATATCCATAATTTGGAAATGGCATTGTTCAAATAATTCTGTTTTTCTTCTGATGCTCTGATTTCGGCTCAAAACGATCTTCCCAGTATTTAGCAATTTCCAACTTATTTTTCGTGATTTTTTGCTTAAAATTTGAACAGACACTTTTTAGATTAACTAAACTTTTTAAGTAATCGGATTTACGTTTATTAAGACGACGAAGTCGGACAGCTTCTTCATTTTTATTTATTTTTATTACGTGATTGGTTGATAGTGGTGGTGGTGGTGGTTTTACACGACCCATTCCTGGGGATGGGGGCGCGGATCAATTCCGCGGAATCCCAATAGTCGGGCGACTACTTACGGACGGGACCAGAGGTCCAGAAGAGAAGGGGTGTGGCCGAAAATGGCCCGACGCAGAGGGTCTAGTACAGGGCAGTCGAGCACGAGATGTGAGAGATCCTGTGGTTCAGAACCACAGTTGCTGCATGAAGGAGTCTTGGCTCGACCAACCCTGTGGAGATAAGAGTTGAGGAGAGTGCTGTGCCCGTTGCAGCGTAAACGGGAGAGAGCACAGCGAGCGGAGCGAGGGAGAGTAAGCTCCTCGGGAGATACTGAAGGGATTTGGTGTTGAAAGAAACCAGATTGGACACTGCGTCTCCAACTGGTGTAGAGGGATAGTCGTTGTGAGGAAATAAGGGGTGCGAGGGACACTGATATACTGGAGGGATCGAGAGAGGCACCGGCTTTAGCTAGAGAGTCAGCTAAGTCGTTACCTGGGAGGGAAGAGTGACCAGGTATCCATTGTAGATGGACAACCTTGTTTGATATTGACCAGGTATCCATTGTAGATGAACAATGACAACGATGGATTGAGATAGAGAGTTAAGAAGAGATTGAGTATTGGATAGGGATTTGGGAGTTAAATATGGTAAGGGGTAGAGAGAGTTGATAGGACAGATAAAGAGTCGGAAAAAAAGGTGATAGATTCAAAATTACATGTCTTGGAGTGAGAGATACACCACTCAAGAGCATGTAGGAGAGCGAAGGTTTCAGCACTATAACTGGTAGCCCAGAGACCAGTCGAGAAGGAAAGCGAGGTAGCAGTGACACACTTTGTACACTTGATGTGTATCCCTGCACCACCCTGTCCCAGCCCGCCAGGTACCGAACCGTCAGTCCAGGCAGAGATATCGCTGTGAGATAGAGTGGAAAGATGGGAGGTAGCTGCAGTGTTGCAAAAGGAGGGGGGGTCTTTGCGAGAGCATGGGGATGAGAGGTGGAGTGAGATTGTGTACTAGATGGGGCAGACCAGGGGGGTTTAGGAGGGCAGAGGATTAGTGGTTCACGGGTAAGATGTAGGTTAGGGGTAAGGTTATGTGATCTGGAGAAGGATCTCCATGAGCTCTTCTTGAGATGTGTACGGGAGTTAGAGTTCGCAAGAGAGGCTATGGGAAAGGTGGGAGGTAGACAGAGGGATCGTTCAAAGAAGGAGAGGAATTGGTGGGTGAGGGTGACTCGTAGTGGAGGTAGAAGTGCTTCTATATGAAGTAGAGGAATGGGAGTGGACGATAGACAACCTGTGATTACTCTACAGGAAGATCTATGCATCCTCTCCACGGAGGTGATGTGAGTAGGAGATGAGAAGGGAAACCAGCCTGGGGAAGCATAGGTGAGGATGGGGCGAATGAAGGCTTTGTATAGGGCACATAAGGATTTTTTTGATGGAGCGGAAAGCACGGAATCGGCTGTGAAATTTTTTCCGTAAGGATAAGACGTGATATTTGAAAGAGAGAGTGCGGTAGAAGGTTACACCGAGAAAGATTGGATGATGGTTGAATTTGAGAAAGGTTGTATGCGTGATTGGTAGGGGTCTAAGCTGAAGAAGGATGTTTCACATTTGAGGGGGTTGAGAGGAAGGCACCATTTTGAGGACCATTCCACCAGTCTGTTGAGGACAGCTTGTACTACAGCGGTTGCACACTCAACACTCGGGGAGGAGGCCCAGATGGCTAGGTCATCTGCATAGAGAGAGGTCTTAACAGATGCAGGAAGGAAAGTGGGAAGGTCATTGATGTATAAAGAGAAGAGAACTGGTCCTAGAACCGAACCTTGGGGAACTCCTCTTCGGAGACGGAAAGGACGACTGTATGAATTACAGATACGGACTTTCGAACGGCGATCAGAGAGGTAGGATCGTATCCATTCGACAAAGCAAAGAGGAAGATCTAATGAGAGGAGTTTAGAGAGAAGGGCAGAGTGCCAAACTGAGTCAAAAGCTTTTGCAAAATCCACAGTGGCAAGGACTGTACGTGCGCCTGGCTTAGATTGGTGGAAGGAATCTGCGATTGACTGTGAGAGAAGGAGAACCTGGTCTACAGTCGATCTACCAGGTCTAAAACCAGCTTGCACGGGTGAGAGAATGTCTTGTTGTTCGAGAAAATAGGTTAGTCGTCCTAAAACCATTCTTTCGAAGAGTTTGGAGGTACATGAAGTGAGAGAAATGGGTCTATATGAAGAAGGTGAGTCAGAGGGTTTTCCGGGTTTGAGAATGGGGATGATTGTTGATTGCTTCCAGGCAGACGGGAAGGTGTGTGTTGACCAAGAAAGGTTGAAGATGTATAGAAGAAAATTTAACGCAGATTGTGGGAGGTGGGATAGAAGAGGGTAGGTAATTTGATCAGGGCCTGAGGAGGTAGAGGTTGAGAGTTGAGAGATAGCTGTAGAGAGTTCAATTGAGGAGAATGGTGAACAGAAAGTTGAATGCAGGGTGTTGCAGTGTGCAGTTCTGATTTGTTTTATTTGGGCTTTCTCGGTGCTTCGAAAAGGTTTTGGGGTTTGGGTAGAGAAATGGGACTGTAGATGTGAGGAGAGATGGTTGGCACAATCTACAGGGGTATGGCAATTTGGGAAATTGGGAAGGTCAGAAGTAGTTGGGGAGGGGGAGCCAGAGATGGAGCGGAGTAGAGAAAAGACTTCGCTGGGACAGGTTTTAGGAGAAAGGCTAGAGCAAGTGTTCTGCCATGACTTGGCTTTAGCCTTAGATTGGTTGATAGTCGCCTGTTGTGTCGTTTGCCTTGTAGCTTTCATTGAGGCTTCACTTTGTGTCTTTAGGACCTGATAAGAACGAGTAATGTTTTTAATTTTTGATTTTTTGTAGAAACTGATGATGACCTTTATAGGACAAAATTTAGTTTTTGTTATGAGTTTGTTAGTTTTAGTTTTTTAATTTTATATTAAATATTCGGCCCATTGAACTTTGACTGATTTTATTAATTAATTTTTGTATCGCAAATATAAATAACAAATATGAAACTTAGAAAGATTATCTAAAACATGTTCTAAACGCTGGTCTGCAGAATATTTTACTTGATTTTAATCTTTTAATTTCAGCTACTTTGTTAATTTTTTTTTATATTGTCATTAGTCAGATTTAGTTTACGTTGGGTGGCAACAAACTTGAATTTTTTTAGTTTAGGCAACACTTGAAAAAAATTACGGCTTATTAGTTATTGCTAAACAGGGGTATTCTCCCAGTACTTTCCGGTCATAAAAAGAATTTTGTTGAAATTTGTTGAGATTGATCGAAAAACTAGCTCGATGTTGTTTTTGTAACCGTCATGAGCATTAAAATCAGCCGACTAACTTGATTCATTGGACAAGAGAACTGCGGGTCTAGTTGGTTGATTAAGAGCGTAAACTTAGTCGGGTAGGAGACGATTTGGCGAAGCCGTTTTGGCGCCAGTCTATTTGAAACTAGCAGGAAGGTTTGAAAAAAACAGTATAATCAATCACCCTAACCCCTAAACCCTAACCCTTTTCAAGATTTTACGAATAAGAAAACGACACACTGCCCCAATGGCTGGCGCCAAAACGGTTGGGCCAAATCGTCCCATCCCGAACTTAGTCCGTTAAAAAGATGTCATTTTTAATGCGCGAGCAAACTTTGGGCGACATACAACAAGCTTCAAAATTTTCATTAAATAAAAGGTGTGAGGATTATCAATGAAATTTTCTATCGCAGTGTTTCTCAAACTGTGTGCCGTGAGAGATTTCTAAGTGTGCCGCGAAACTTTTTAAAGTACATTAATCCATGCTCCGCAACGGCAACGTAAACACACTATAACAGAGGAAAAGTATGTTTTTTTAAGGGCTGTGACCAAAAAGCTTAAGAATTTTAAATGTAATTCCCATTACGTAAAGTTTTGGTGATCAGTTGTCTTTCAGGCTTGTTTCGGTACACCAGGCATTTCGAACTCGCGGCCCGCGAAGTCTTTCAACGAATTTTTCGATGAGATGCTCATAATTAAAGTGACAAGGTTTATTAGCAAAAATTTGATTGTCTAACCGAAATTAACCAACCAATTCAGTGAAGACCTCTTCTTTGGTCCTCACCTTGATTTCAACGTAAAATTTAAAAGAATAACCTGGATCAGCCAAACAATTTAAGTGAAAACTTTTTTTTATTGGCCTTCAATTTCTTTTATAACCAGATTGCGGCCAGCGGTAAAATTTCAGGCTAAAATTTCATCGATGCGGCCCACATAGCCGAGCGAATTTGACATGCCTGGTACACGATATGCAAAACCTAAATACTTAAAATGAAAACAAACAGTACAAAATCTAGTAAAGAATAATAAAAGAAAGTTTTCTCTTTATTCGTAGAAAGTTACATAAAAATTCGAGGCCTTTATGTAATACACTATAATGCATCAGGTAAAGGAAAACGTGGAAAACTCGGTGCAGACCAAAAAAGATCTGCGCTCTGATACAAGTGTACCGCGAAATTTGGAAAGGTAGCAAAATGTGCCGCATGCGCAAAAAGTTTGAGAACCATTGTTCTATCGTGAAGAAAATATATACCTTTTGAAGACTTCCTTTTGTCATTAAAGCTTTATCCACAAAAGAAGCTGTTACTCTATTATGATTTATTCAGATTTAGTGTCGTGGTACTTATATATCTTTTTTTTAGTTCGGTTTAGATGAAAATGCTTCCGAAAAAATCAAGGATGACCTCCACAGCGTTGTGCGATGCTTTTACGTCAATCTTGCATCATTGCCGCGCCGACTGCCTCGTTCAAACAGAAGAGGAAAAATTTTAAAGAAACTTCATTTGAAAGAAGATCGATCTTCGACAATCAAACATTCTGATATAAAGACACTGACCACCTCATCCTCCGTTCAGAGTATTGTTTCAGTAAACGGTTACAGCCAGCACAAGCCGACTCCTTTCAAAAGTTCTACGTCTGAAATGGACAGGTTAGAAGCAAGGTCCAGGGCAGCACAGAAAGCTAAATTAAAACAAAAAGACAAGAGAGAACCTGTATGTAAAACGTTAAAACTAAGTAACAACAGGGTAAATGAAAAAAAGCAAAGCAATGCAAGTTCATCTACATCGCTAACAAACAACAAAAGCAATGCTTTGATTACGTCCGTAGCCCCTGTTGAACCGAAACAAAGTCAAGCTGAACTAAAATCGGGTCCTGGTCTAGAAAGCCAGGCTTGTAAACGAAAAACGTTAGATAATATTACTGACACTGTTAAAGTACCTCGGAAGAAGCTGAAGCGAAATTCCTTTGCACCTTCCAATCAGCAATCATGCGTTTCTTAGTCGTTAGTAATTGCGTTTCAAATTGACATTTTTAACGGGTAAGCTTATTGGTTGGTGAATATATCAATGGAGTAGTCTCTATCTGTTCCTCCGTGATTTTCGCAGGAACTTTCGTTTTTTGAACCTGTTTTTAATTCGGTATCCTCGAGTTTAAGCTTGTATTTTAAGTTGGAAATCTTATTGGCAGTTTGTTTTCTGTTTTTGCTCTACGCTGTTGTTTTGTAGTTATTTTTAACAACTGCAACGAATTGTTTCTCCCAAATGAATCTAAAGCAATGTTTAGATTAAAACTGCAATTAAATTACTCAAATTTGGCAAATACGAAATGAGCTAAGAAATTGTCAATTGTTTTACTTGTTAAAATCAGTGTACCAATTTGGTTAGCCAAGCGCTTTAAAAATAGGCAAGTGATTGTAACGCAAGTGTTATTTACAGTTTATGACAATAAGACAATGAGTAAACGCTTGAGATTTGTTTCTCTTGACTAATGACTGCCATCAAAGCAATTTTATGGGACTAGATTGCTCTCAGTTAATGTATTAGTTAAAATATCAACAAAATATTTATGTATGATGTTTTGCACCAAATTTGTAATTTATTGATTTTCTTTTTTACCTCGGTTCTAAGAAATAATAATCATTCTATCTGGGTGGCTGCAATCACAATCACTTTATGGTGTTTCTCTGTGATCTTTACTTTCTGGTCCAACTCGACTTGTCTGTACGAATGAATTCATGTTAGTATAACATGCTTATTACTATTATCCTTTTTTTCATATGTTTACTGTAAACATTTCACAGTTCCGAAATAACCGTCCGTGGAGCTACTGTTTTATGATTGCATTTTCTTTCAGGTTTATTCTTAAACGGTACGGACAAACTTCGACTTTTTATGATGCGTATCCTACTTTACGGATTTAAGCAACCCGAAATCAATCCTTTAAAACTATTTGAATAGCGGTTTTTTGTTTTTTGACAGTTGCTTTTTGGCGTTGATCGCGCAATCACCATGCAACAATTTCGAATTCTTTATTAATTGCAATGGAACCAGAGTTCTTACGATTGAACGATTGATTTTTATTAATGGGATGCCTCGCGGAACACGAATATAAAGCAGGATACAAAATTTCGAATTAGAAGCTGTTTGATGGAATTTTTTTCTTTAAATCTCTTATTGTTTTTAGGGCTTTATTTGTCTATTTTATGTTAAAATTCTTTTTTATTAAAGCGTTTACAATAATCTTTGGTTTGTTTGGAAATAGTATAACTGGCCAAAATCTGGCCTGCAGCCGCCGGTGTTATTCATAACTGGCCTTTTTCAAAAAGTTTCGTGAAATTTTCTTAGGAAAATTTATTTAATCTATTTGTTTTGGATTTTTCACTGAAAAATTTTTTTAGTTTTGTATTTCTAAAAAAAACTGCAAAAAATATTTTTAAGGCTCGGATTTTTTTTTCAATAATATTTTAAATTATGTTATGTAAATATTTAAAACTTGTTTGCTTTTAGTTATGACTATTCGAACTTCCTTCGCAAAGTTTTGTTTTAATGTGACCTTTAAAAAAGATCATCACATTAAATGGAGCAGCTGATTTAGAGTTGGCATTACGTCAATGTGATTAACCGTGCTTATTTTTAGGTCAGTTCAAATAGCAACTCGCTTTGGACATGTCACTTGTGCTACTGTTTCCGTGCGTAATCTTAAACAAAGCAAGTATAGCAACGTTACGAATGCGAATATAGTGGAAAAGTTTTGATAGAAAAGTCGAAAAAAGCAAAAAAAATACGTTAGTTTAATTAATAATAAGCGCTAATTTTCTGATTATACATCAAAATATATATATACATCAATGCAACTAAATAAGTAGCTTTTTTTCCAACAAAATAAGATAAAGTTTTTTTTAGCATTTTGTGCTTAGTTTTTAATGCTCACTTTATCTATCACAAGAGCCAAAGCAGTTTTTTGTAAAAAAAATTAATAATGTAGAATTTTGGTTGTGTACAGCTTGCTTGGTAAAAAAAACCTTACCAACTATTTTATCATTTTAATAATAAAACAAAAAAAAGTTTTTAGATTAAAACTAGGTATTGGCTTTGTGTAAAAAAAATTCTTATTCCTTAAAGTACGGCTCATTTAAATTTTATAAACAGGTCGTAAGCCTCGGTTCAAAATAGTAAAAAAAATTAAAAAACACGCTTGCCAAAATCAGACAAAAAGAAAGATACTTTGTAATTCTTATCACAATTGACTAATACAGTGCGATTCAACTCTGGTGATATTCACTATTTCAGGCTTGCCAGCCAACCGGCGTCTTAATTGACGGATCACACATTTTACGCGAAATCAGGGCTGTGCTACCAGCGGCCAACGGAGCAAAAGTTGTGTGTCCCACAGAAAGCTGAGGTTTTGAAATATTGCAGTGATGATGAGCCTCACTACTCAAATGATTGTGGGATGGTTTTATAGCCTTCTGCTTCTCGATTCTAAATAAAGTGATTGGCAAAGTAAGCCAACTTTAATTACTGAAGTGAATGCAAACAACTTTTTTCATGATTTGCAATAAAAAAAGGGATAATCAATAAGTTAGCCTTGAGGATCGTTTTCACTACGAGCGTTAGCGGCGAATTCTTGGTTTGTTTGTTGATTTTTTTATTTCTTTCCGCCCTTAAACGCTAAGAAAAGCAAAAAAATCAATTAGCAAACAAAGAATAATCCCGCCAACGCATGTAGTGAAAACGAACTTTTATTCTATTCCGGCTCGCTATTTATCTCGTTGTACAGATTTGGCCCGGCAGCACTAAAGGTTACACACTCCTGCACTAAACTTTAATGTAAATCAGGGCCGGTGCCCAATTAGAGAATTGATAGTGGAGCCATTAAGCGAAGCAGACCGTATAAATCAATCATGCGTATAAGTGTTACTCTGCGATGAAGCAGCCCCAAGGCCATTTACATAAAATTAATCAAGCAATAACCGCCCTAGTGAATAAAAATAAATAATAATTTATTGTAAAGCATGCTTCATTTACGGTCATCTCTACAAAAAAATGAAAATGCTCTTTACGACCGATGATATAGTTTTTGGCAAACTATTTAATCCCGAGATCATCTGATTCAGGTGCCGTGACGTAAGCTGATTGTGCTTTAGCAATAAACTTGGGTATAAAAAAAAAGGTATGTTGTTTGTTATTATTATTATTCCATGCATTGCAATCATGTACAAAAGAAATTTTTTTTAAATGATCGATTCAGCCTCTACTACAAATTCCATTTTTTACTTGAAACCAGAAAGTTCGAAACTTTCTTACTGATTTGTGGGCCAAGGTTTGTAATTGGATGAATAGCCTACTAATTAAAAACCTTGGTTCGCAAATCAGTTAAAAAAAGTTCAACACTTTCTGGTTTCAAGTAAAAAATTTGTATTAATGTTTTATTTCAGTCGTTTTATCTATCAAAAAGAAAATACTTTTTTTCCAGGTAAAAGCGTTTTTGGTCGGTTTGACTCTATTTGTTATAATAATGAACCGATCGTTACAGTTTTGCCATCAGATCGTTATTTGCGTTATTTGACATTACAGATATTCAATTGGCAAAAAAAATCAACTGAAACTCAAAAAAAACCAAAATTTTGGTTTAAAAACCAAATAACTTAGTTTAAAAACAAAATAAACAATTGCAACCTCATAAAAAACGAAACGTCTGGTCAGTGCTCATCCTAGGTAAATTAAACTGTTGACTGTTCTTACAAGTTAAAAAAAAAATTATTAAAATTCAATATTAAAATTCAAGCTTTTTTAATTCATCATATTTTTTAATTTGAGTTAAAATATTTATTTTTTGAAAAAGTAGCCTTTTCTCCTCACTCATACAGGACTGGATCAAACAGATGTTGGGGAAGCTATTCTAGGCGTTGTTAGAAGAGGACAATGATCGCGTTGTAAAACAACTTTCACTTGTTCAAATGTCTAAAAGTGCAAAAAATGAATAGAGTATTGAACTCTTGTTTATAGCTATCGAAATTAGTATTGAAACAAAAATGCACAGATATTAATACCTTAAACTCGTATAAAAACAAGGTTAAAAAAATCAACAATCCAACAGTTAAAAGCCATTCCGATATCGCAGCGCAGGTTTGAAACGGATTGTTGGATGTGTGTACAGAATGCACTGATTCATTGCATGAAGTAAGATTTAATCGAAGCTCTTTGTGAGGTTTCTGTTAGAAAAGCTTGCATTACACTTACGTGATAAATTTTAATTACAGCAGTTTAAGCTTAAACTCTACATTTAAAATATCAACCTTTCGAAAATCTGGCATTATTTTTACTTACTGCACATATAAGCGATGAACTATTGAAGGGGCTACTTACTTAGCCAAAGAAAATTATAAAAACGATAATTAGAAATATATTGGAAAAGAAAGCTTAATAAAACATACTTAAAAGAGACCAATATCTATACTAGTGTTTTGCAACTTTTACGTGCTCATGGCACATCTACAAACTTTCCGAAATTCGTGGCACACTTTGACCAAAAAAAAATTTTTTCTGTCTTTGCTCAATTGCAAACGAGTTTTCTATTTAAAAGATCAAGAAGCGTATTTCAAGTACAAAACAAGGTTGAAAATCAAGTGAATACCAAAAAAATAGAAAGTAGTCTTTACTACAAAAGAAGGAAAAAATCAAAATTTCAGGGTTTTTTGTTGTTACTTAACACTTCAGTTAAAAAAAAGTCTTTGCTGGTCAAAAATGTTCATCAGTACCAAGCAGTTGTAAAGCGCAAATTTCAAAAAGAACTAGAATTTTTCTAATTTAAAAAAATTTTAAATTATTGTTTTTCCGTGGCACAGCTACGTTGTTATTTTGTCTGGCAGCACCAAGGTTCTCCACACGCATCGGTTAAGGAGCACCGATTTAAATGCAGCTTGAGACAGACAGACAGACAGACAGACAGAGACAAATAGCTCGAGTTAAAAAAAAGTTAAAAAAACATATTTACCAACATTATGTTTAAATGATAGCTCTGGCTTGAAATTGTTAAGGTTTGATGTTATGTGTAGAAAGAGAAGAAATGACTTTTTTATTGGCAGAGCAGATTTAACAAATTTTGCCACTCTTCTTAACTCTTAAAAACTATAATGCTAATAATGTGCTAATCCAGTAAATTCTTCTTTTAACAAAATGATTTTCATGGGGCTTTTGGTAAAGACAAATATGACGAATTCCAAAATGGATTCATGCCGCTTACCTAATGAATATTGACTTTGGTTTAAACAAAAAACAGCAACAAGATCAAGGTCAATATCAATGTAAATCAATTACCACGGATCATGCGGGAAATGTATTCAACCCGAGAATGCGTCTTGATCAAAATCGTGAGTCAACATTAGAAGAAACCTGTGTTTCTTAACCCAAAAGTCAAAGTTGAGTTTTTTATTTAAATACAATTGTAAAAGCTGTTATGCAATTATGAAATATGAGTTAGTTTTGAACTATCATTAAATAGTCAAGAACACTGGTCGAAAAAAGTCTTTGCAAATTAGCTATTAAAAAGTAATACCGTATTTATTTGAATTAAACCCGAGGCTATTTTTTTCATTTTACAATTTTGTGCGGATTCTAATCAAGGACGGTTCTAAAAAAATTTTTTATCAATATAAGTCACAGCTATAGTAAGCCACTAAGCAAAACACAAATTCACAAAAGATAGCAAATTGTCCTTATGATGATAAATTTGCCTTAGTGTGTGATATTCTCGGTATGAAAAATATAATTTCTAAACAGTCTTTGCTTATGATTTTTTGGCACAATAGTGCAACGAGAATATTACAAAAGTTTGTGTTTTGAAAAGGATTTTTAGGTACGGTATTATAATTTTTTTAACATTGACTGCGGCTTTTTTTCAAGGGCGGCTTCCAATTAAATAATTACGGTATGTAAAAATTAAAACTTAAAAACTGTGTGTCTTGTTTTTGAATTCTCCCAACAATAAACCGTTTACAAAACACATTGGCTACCGTAAGACTCACCGGTAGGACCCTGAATGCACTGCTTTTTATAGCTTATAAACTGCTACTGGTAAGTTGCTTGGGTTTAGAGCTTTCTGGAAAATACAGAAGATTTGTCATTAATAAACTGCTATTTGGTTTTTAATTTCCATTAATTTTTATTTCTTACAATACATGCATTATGCTACGTACCATATATTCCCGTGTATTAGCCGCCCCGTGTATAAGCCGCACCTTCTTTTGGATGTTTAAAACTTCCTTTTCAATAGTGACCCGTATATAAGACGCATCAGTTCTACGTAAGATGAATGAATCAAAATACCTAGTCAAAATGCCTTTCTATCTACCGTGTAAAACATTTACCACGTGACAAAGCACAGGTGCTTGAAATGTATCGGTGAAGAAGGTAAACACTTCGAACATTTAATGTAATACAGTGATTATTATTGATTTTATTGTAACTGTTAATTCAAATGGATTGAAAATTGTGTAATTGTGAGATAAATGAGTAAATTCGTCACTGTAATTGTGTAATTGTGTGATAAAAAAATGAATTCATCATTGTGACAAGTGTAAGGTTATTTATGGGCAACCCTGTGTAAAGATCAAATGGAAATGAAATTACCCAGTGATATGTGCTTTAACGTGCTAAGCCCAATTAAGAAAACATATTGCCTCAAGAGATAATAATATTTTATCTTTCTCTTAAGCTCTAGTGTTTTTGAAAGAAAAGTGGCGAATATGAAAAAAGCTTTTTAAAGATTTAACCTTTTAAAGTAGATATACCTTTAAAATAAAAAAGTAATTCGAAACTTCAAAAGAACAAGAACATATTGGCACTTCCAAACAAATCACGAGGATAAATAAGATAAATCCTTCGGACTAGCAAGAAAATTATGAGGGTCATTATAATTTACGAAACAGTTAATTTAATCCCCAAAGTTACCAAACGTACTAAATTCCAACTTTTTAGACTTTAATTTTCATACTGACCTGTTTTTCATTTTTCTTCGTTGATTTGCAAATGAAATATAACAGCACTGAAAACAATATACGTTAGTTTTATGCACATAGGTTATTTAATCATTTTTGACAAAGACGGTCGATAACAAAAAGACAAAACGGATCATCGATGTTTTCATCTTGATTGATGATCTTGTCGGCAGCGTGGTCGAGTGGTTAAAGCACGGGACTGATGATCAGCATGATCTCGGTTCAAAACCTACTTGCGTCATTCTGTTGTGTCTTTGGGAAAGACACTTTACGGCACTTTCCCCTGCTTGGTGGTCTTGACAAGCAGTTCTAAATTGCAGTCATATCTCTACTAAATTACTAGCGGACAGCAATATCTTGGCATCTCCGGAAGCAGGTCGGGGTATTTGCTTACCCTATGTATAGCGCCTCCGTCGCTTTCCTGCGAGTCAGGAGGATAAATATAGAGATAAAATAAATAAAAAATAAAAAGATTGCGTCATAACCGTAATGTTTTTTCTACTCACGAGGATATTGATGTAAAAAAAAGGTTCTATGAGCGTCATAATTTATAATGGATGATATTTCAAGAAATCAGCAGAACGCCTGTAGTTGCTACGCAATAGTTCGGAGTATGCCAGGTGTAGACAAGGCGACAATTATATTCTTTGAAGTTGTTGCAGATAACTTACTTGATTTATACTAAGTTTATATTGAAAGGCAGTTGAATAGGTTTTGTAAATTGTAATTTTCACAACAAAAAACGAGAATCAATTGAACATTTTAGCAAATTTTAGAAAAGTTTTCTTAATCAACTTTAATTAAAGCCATTCTGTGTTGAGTATTACCCTTGACGTTGTTTAGAAAATTATTGGCAAACGATGTCTTATTCTTTTTTAATATTGCATCTGCGAGAAAATATAGTCAATTTGAAAAATACGTACTACGTTTTTGTCTTACTGATCGCAAGTTTATTATATATTATACTGAACTACAATCAGCAGAGCAAGTTAAAACTTAAACCCGAGCGCCACTTGCTGACTTCGGTTGGATCAAAGAATTTTTGTCATGTTAATTGTGAATTGTTGCTGTTTTTTAACAAACTGCAAAGTCGAATATTTGTAGGGTTATTTATCAGAAAACCAACAATACTCACAAATCAATAGAGAAAAAAACATCATCAATGATAAAAAACTGCGAAAAGCAATAAAGCACTTTTTGTATTTCGGTCGAGAGCTTTGAACTTTGAAAGACTTCCAACTCAAAACTGTCGCCAAAACTGAGTATAGCCATCCCGAAATAAAAGCAAAGACTGCTCCAATGTAATGAGGGGTTTTAGCTTTTGTGACCTAAAAAATATATACTTTTTTCTATTCAAGCCGATAAATAAATTTTTAAAGTTATATTTGTTAGAATTTGGATGACATAATATTAAAAAGGCACGAGTTAAATCTTATTTTTCTGTTTTATTGCCGTGGCTATTGGTAAAATGTCTTTACCGGAAAAAAATTTTGAAAAATGTTTAATCTCTTTAAATTAGTCGCATCATAATTACGAATAAAAATAAATCAAATGAAAACATTTTGTTGATAACCCTGAAGGTTAGAAGAAAAACAATCTTTGAAAGGTTAATTTGAAAATTTTTTTGTCAACAACTGCACTTTTATCTTGCCGAGACTCTTTGTGAGATTACCAATTTTGTTCTTTTTTTTTGGTCTTTGGTATACGTAAATGGTCTTGAACGGGGAGTGAAAAATCAATACATTATAAATTAAATTACAACTCTAGTGGTAAGTTGCACTTAAAATTCTTCTCTATCATCCTTGTGTCGAACGTAAACAATCAAGTGATAATGACTTTTCTTGAAATCAATTAAATATGTATATTGTTTTATATATAAGCTTCAGTTTTTCACAATGAAACTTTTGTGGTAAAATGTTGTTTTACTTGAAAGCTTCCAACCATTACTACTCCGAAACAAGCAAGGCTTCCTACAATAATTGCTGCTTTGTTTAAACATCCTCTTTGATCCATGTAGCGATAATAGCGCCATGCTAATAAAACTATTGCAAAACCTGTAAAACAGAAGTTTAAAAAACAAATTAAATTTTTCAATTTCGCCTAACAGTTCGCTCAAGCTTATTTTTTGTTTTTGCTTTTTTTTATTGTTTATATTTATTAAAAACAAATTAAATTTTTCAATTTCGCCGAACAGTTTGCTCAAGCATATTTTTTGGAGTTATGCGAAAACTTTAAGTAATAGGCATATATAAAAAGTGCAGAACCAAAATCAGTAAGTTTATCTGGTTCCAACTTTTTATTATTTCATTCGCAATCGAGTCTTGATTAAGCACTAGTTTCGATATTCAAATAGCAGTCACCAGCTCTCCTAACTCCGATTACACTAGTCTACACAATTTTGGAAACAAAGTAGAAAACATGTGCTCTTGAATAACTTTGGGACGCTGATTTCAAATCTGATGTTCGTTTTTTTGTATCAGCCTTAATTTTTCAGTAATCTTACATTAACTTTCCCCCAAAGAGCTTTAAAATGCTGTATGGCGTACACCAACTCTTTGCAGTTTTGAAAAGCTGCATGCACAAATCTGTTGGATGATAAGTTTCGTAAATCGTTCACAACAACATTCTTTATTACAACGCAACATTTTACCTACTATGTGCTGCATCATCCTGTGTTTTGCTCTGTTTGGCATTTCCATAATGTGACACTTTTTACCTTATTACTGTACTGTATTGTTTAGGTAACATACTTGACGAGTTCGAAGCAGGGCTGCGAACTCGAACTCGAACTCGAAGAACTCGGCAACTTTGGCCGAACTCGAACTCGAAAAAAAAAAATTTCCGAACTCGAACTTGAACTCGAACTTGAAAAAAGTTTGTGATGTTTGAGTTCATTTAATGAGTAAATTTGACTATAACTTTTCTCAACGTTGGTGCCAAATGATAATTTGGTGTCCTCTTTTATTTTGTTTAATAATAGATTAAAATTGGTAACATTGATGACAAAGCATTTTTAACATGTGCTCAGTTTTTCGCGGTTAAATTATTCTCTTAACTCTATTCCGACTGTATTTTTTCAACTCTATTTTGTGAACTCGAACTCGAACTCGAAAAATTGAAATTTAAAGAACTCGAACTCGAACTCGGACTTGCAAATTTTTTGTGAACTCGAACTCGAACTCGAACTCGATTAAAAATGCTTCGAGTTCGCAGCCCTGATTGGAAGTGTTAGTGCAGTTACCACAAGGCATTTATTTGAAACTCACGAGGTGACAAGTTTCATGCTTTTTTAGGGCATTTATAAACTTAGAATCTAGAGATAGTGTTTTGTTAGTTAGTTAGAAAGTCTTGCTGAACTTCGGAATTTAATACCATAAATTTTTTTGCAGAAATTTATTAAGAAAGTTTATTCTAGTATTTGAGTAATTAAACATGTCAACATTACGATGCAGAGAGTGTACAAATGATCCTGACAGTTTCTGTTACATCTGAGTCAGTTCACGAGAAAGAAAGACAGACAAAATATCATTCAATTCATAAAAAATGCTTACTACGCTTACTTTGATGTAAAACTGGTAGATCAAGACAAGTCTTGAGCCCCATATAAAGTATGTATAACCTGTATGTCAACATTCAGCTTGTCGATGAAAGGAAAAAAAATATTTCTCATTTGGAGTTCCAATGGTATGGCAAGAGCCACAGAATCATCTTAGTGACTGTTACTTTTGTGCTGTCAAAACTACTGGTTTAACATCTAAAACAAGGTCTTCTGTAGAATATCCCAGTTTGCTATCAGCAATTCAACCAGTGTTGAACTTTCTATAGTGTTGAAATTTCTCATAGTGTTGAACTTTCTATATCAACATTCTATGGTTTTCAGCTCAGATGAGTGAATCTATATCTTCAAGTGAGAAGAGTGAACTATATGAAGATTTTGTAGTTTCCCATCAGAATGATGAGCCGCAACTGTTTGCACAAGCAGAGTTGAATGACTTAGTGAGGAAACTTGATTTTCCAAAATATTCTACTGAACTGCTAGGACCACAACTGAAGGAAAAAAGCATGTTGGCTTCTAAAAACAAAGTCAGCTTTTACCATTACAGGAAAAAAGGTCCAATAAAATTCTTCAAAATGGAGAAAAATTTGCTGTTTCGTGACAACATAGAAGGACTGATAACTACTATGGGAACATCTTACATTCCATTAGAATGGAGACTATTCATAGATAGTTCCAAAAGAAGCATGAAATGTGTTCTGTTACACAATGGCAATTAATAAACTTGCTTTTATACCGATTGAACATTCAATACAAATGAAGGAAACAATGAAAATATAAAAACTATTCTTGACAGAATCAAATATGTGGAACATGAATGGATAATATGTGGAGACTTAAACATATTATCCATGCTTCTTAGGTAACAAGTTGGGAACACAAAAAACCCTTGCTTTTTGTGCCTGTGGGATAGCAGAGCAAAGCAAGATCATTCGATAAAAAGGGAATGGCCAAGTAGAGAGGTATTTGGAGAGAAGAACATAAAGAACGTTCCATTGGTGAATAGAGAAAAAGTACTGCTACCACCATTGCACATCAAGTTAGGGTTAATTAAAAAGTTTGTGAAAGATTTGGACAAAGTGGGAGAGTGCTTCAAATACTTTCATGGCTTCCATATGAAAAAATCAAAGCAGGTATTTTCAATGGACCCCAAATGTGGCTTTTGCAGAAAGACCAGGCGTTTATTTCTATCATGAAGAAAAAAGAGTTAAATGCATGGAAAGCATTTTCTAATGTAGTGAAAAACTTCGAGGGAAATATAAAATTCCCAAATTTCAGCAAACTTGTTGAGGGCTTATTACAGGCTTTTCATAACTTACGCTGTAACATGAGTGTTAAAGTACATTTCCTGCATAGCCATCTGGAGTATTTTCAAAAAACTTAGGGGCATTCAGTGAAGAATAGGGTGAAAGATTTCACCAAGATATAAAAGTGATGGAAAAAAAGTATCAGGAAAATCGGAATGTCAGTATGGTAGCAGAGTATTGTTGGGGTTTGATACATGAATGTTCGGATTCTCGCGTTGAGAATTACTTCTAAGATCATCTCTCGTCAATCTAAAAGAAGGAAACTTTTGCAATAAAATTGTATGCAATCCATTTATTTTCTTCTTTGTGCTAAGTATGTGCTTTTGTATTCACAGCTTCACATTAATTAATGCTTTTCAGTGTGCAGCACTAAAATTTAAAATCGTATTTTCAGAAAAATTTGACCTGGTACGGCAAAATCGATGGCAGATTTGAAATCAGCACCCTCAAATTAGCTAGAAAGCATACTTTTTATTCTTGTTTCTGATACTCCATCAAATTTTGTAGACCTGTGTTATTTTCTCTAGTTTGATGTTTTAGCATTAGATTTTAATTTTTAATCTTTTTTAATTTCGAATTAGTTTTAATTTTTCTTAATCTCAAAATAAGCCAAGTTTTTTTGTTGCGTTTCGCGTTTCAATGTTTCTGTTTAACAGTTTTTCATTAGATTTTGTCGACGGTTCATTGCCCTCACAAATGTTATGCAGATGCGATTTTTCATCAGCATATTTTTTGCATCTTTTTTTTATTAAAGTTTTTTAAAACTGCACAACTATGCAAAACTATGCAAAACAATGCACAAAACATCAAAAGCGAAGAATTTCAGTAGATCGGCAATCTTTCTTGATGTTTCGTTAATTTTTCGTAATTTTAAAATTGAATTTAGTAAGTTTTAAATACTTAGGTTTTAACGTTTCAAGCTTGTATGACAACATGGTGTTAAAAAATCAAACAAACAATAAAACCCCACAATCTAAACAAGGCCTACTGCAGTTTTAATAATGTAAGAAAAGCTTTGAATCGTGTACAAACCTGAAGTAAAATGAAAAGTAGCAGTGAGGGCTGCGCCTTAAGTGAAGATGTATCGCGTGTGTGTGAAATTCTACTCGAAACATTTTTATTTCTGCTGTGATTGTTCAATATTTTTTAAAAAGACATGCAGTAATCTGGCGCACGAACACAAAATCACATACAATTTTACCTATAAATCCTTCCAAATTTAGAAAAAATCCAAACCACATTGATTCAGGATGTTCTGTTCCCATGTAACTGCAAAGGCAAAACGAAATCTGAAATTATCTTTTCCGAGCTTTTGAATAGACATTTACAAGTAAAGAGCCAGGTACCCGCTGGTTCCTTATAAACACACAACTACAGTAAAAATTATTTTCATGGTTAATCGAAAAATAGTCTAAAAAGAATCACTGAACGTAGAAATTGATTATTGCCAAAAACGGAAATTTTGCATAGAGAAAATTAAAGAATGTTCAAATTGTGCACATCTGAGAGTTATTCAAGCAAGGGTTTTCAGTATTTACTTCTGGTTATGAACAGAAGTTTTTTTTTTTTTTTTTTTGAAGCAGGACATACTTCGAAAATAAAATGTGATCACTTTTCTTCAAAATTTAATGTCAGCATTTGGTAAAAACTTTGTCAAGTTTTTTTTGTATAAAAATAGTCACCCAAATACTAATTACTCACCTGACAAAGGGTATAACCCAATGTAGGTGACAATTTGATGTCGCTAACAAAATTCTGAAATAAATGCAAAAAAATCGTAAAATAAAATGTCACATAAATCTTATTCGCAATTATTTTCTTACGTAATCGTAAATCCTAATATGGATAAAAAAAACAAAATTATTGGGAGGACGGACCATGGAGACAAACAGCAGCCTTTCTTGCAGGTTTTCCTGCCTTGTGGGAAACAACCTATTCCTTTTCTAAAAATAAGTTTCTTTGTTATTACACCTTGCCAGTGGGACATTCCATGTCAACTCACACCCTTTTCGGCATTTTTTTGCCGACCATCTCCGATTTTGCTGAAATTTGGCATGTTTGTAGGTTTGGATGAGAAAATGTCTCACACCAAATTTCAAGTTTCTAAATCAAACAATTTTTGATATATAAAGATTGAAAATTAGACACAAAATCGCCGCTTGAACGCCCCTGATCAAGCAAAAGTGGCCCTCCTGGCTTTATTTTTTGTTCGATTTCAAAGATGTTAATATCATTGAAAAGTTCTTTACAGCAGCTTTCCAATGATATTCATATCTCAGATATATGTATATAAATAAAAAAAGTATTTTTTGTCGTGACCTTATGACCTTGACCTCGCATGACCCCAAAAACTCCACTCTAGACAAAAAAATTTTTTCAATATTTTTGTTCCTCAAATAAAGGACTATCAGCATGCCAAAAATCAAAGTGGGATCTCGATGAGTTTTTAAGATATTTGCATTTTATTGAACAGGTGCGTGTGCCTAATGATGCAAATTTGTTGATATTTACGCAATAAATATTTTTGCAACTTTGTCGATATTTTCAAATAAATCATTTTCGCAAGTTTTTTGTTAATTTTTTTCTAATTAAAAAATATTTTAAAAATCCATAGAGATCCCACTTTGATTTTTGGCATGCTGATAGTCCTTTATTTGAGGAACAAAAATATTGAAAAAATTTTTTTGTCTAGAGTGGAGTTTTTGGGGTCATGCGAGGTCAAGGTCATAAGGTCACGACAAAAAATACTTTTTTTATTTATATACATATATCTGAGATATGAATATCATTGGAAAGCTGCTGTAAAGAACTTTTCAATGATATTAACATCTTTGAAATCGAACAAAAAATAAAGCCAGGAGGGCCACTTTTGCTCGATCAGGGGCGTTCAAGCGGCGATTTTGTGTCTAATTTTCAATCTTTATATATCAAAAATTGTTTGATTTAGAAACTTGAAATTTGGTGTGAGACATTTTCTCATCCAAACCTACAAACATGCCAAATTTCAGCAAAATCGGAGATGGTCGGCAAAATAGGGGTATGAGTTGACATGAAATGTCCCCAGTATTTTACATAAAAACATTATAAGGCTTCACAGCGTAGTGTCGTTGCCTACCTTGCTGAATTTTCATTTGTTTCACGCTCACTAGAATCAGGTGATGCACGATTCTCTTGATTTGATACCGCGTTTGTGTCAACGGACGATGACGTCATAGAATGACCGTTGTTTTCTTTTTTCATGAGTTTTCAAGATGATTTACATTTTTTTAAATACAATTAATAATAAATGAAATATTGATAAGCTAATTTAAGGAATTCTCGTCTTCATCGACTCAATTTTTGATGACTGTCATTATATAATCGGGGAAAGAATGGATGCTGTTATACATAATTAGCCACTGATTTCCTAAAATGATTTAATTGAATTTTGAGTAATTTATATTTTTGTAAACAATACATTTTGTGCGGTTGGAATTTTGTATTCACATGTTAATCGCAATTGAATAGCTTGGAATTTTTTTGCATGATGAAATCTAAAATATTATTTATTAACCCATATCCTCCTAGCGTCAGTTTAAACTGACGGCGCAAAAAGAAGGATTTTAAGCACACTGATACTTGTAGGAATCTAGTTTTTAGATTAAACTGACAGTGAGGAACAAGGAACAAGTGATTCCTCATTGTCAGTTTAATCTAAAAACTAGATTCCTACAAGTATCAGTGTGCTTAAAATCCTTCTTTTTGCGCCGTCAGTTTAAACTGACGCTAGGAGGATATGGGTTAAAAGCCGAGAGAATCACTGACAAAGATTGCGGACTACTTTTGCAAAGTCATAATAGGCATAAATTAGTTACGAAGAATAATGTGCTGTTAAGAATACTTTTATCAAAAGTGCCTTTATACAGTAGGCGAAATAAGTTTTTTAGTTTTTTATACAAAGATATTACAATTATATTGCAGAACAAACATCTACTTTTGTGAGGTTTCAAGTTTTATTGCCTAAGAAGCGACTATTTTTTTAACACAAATCCCAATTTTTTTCCACAAATTGACAACAATAACTGTAAATTCCAATTTCCACAAATTCCACAAATTGCAGCAAATCTTTTTTAATACGATTTGTTATGTCAAATAGGCACCTACCTATTATTTCGTTTATTTGTTTCTATACGAAATGATTCCTTTAAAAAAAAAAGATTCGCCGTAAAGGAGAATATAAACAGACAAATAATATGTATTGTTGAGTATTATAGAAAATACTGTTTCTCTATTCGACTCTTCGCGCAACGGATTATATTTCAAAAGAAGATTTAGTGAGGCAGCGTATATGATTTAATAAACCCACTTCTTTAATAGTTAGAAACCTGATATTTTTTGCATGACGAATACCTTGTTAAATGTTTATCGCCAAGCAAGGATATTTTGATACTGACGCTGAACACTACACAAAACCAAAAAGGTTTCAACAATTCTAGAAATCGAAAAAATCTGTAGGTTATTTCTCCTATGATTACTCCTTGCCCATCTGAAAATAAATAAAATCGAATTGTTTTGCATTTCGATGATGTCACTACTGCTTTGCTCTATATCAACGGTGGGCAAATTGCGGCTCGCGAGCCGCATGTGGCTTGCCGACCTTTTGTTTGCGGCTCTTCTAGCTAAACAATAATAACAAAATCGAAAATTGTACAACTGCTATTCACTGCAAACGAAGATTTTTAATTAGATGCTAAGTCGATTTATAACTTGGAAATAAAAGCAATTCTTTGCTTGTTGTTAAGGACCATTTATATCACAGCAAAAATTTGAGCAAAGCGAGCGCTATCGTTCTTTTATTTATTTCTCGCCCACCTAGACATGCTGGTAACATCAGAATAAAAGAAACAAAAGCAGTGCTTGCTTCTCTGAGATTCACTTCTCTGTAATGAAATTTGTAAAATAATAATATCGTGCAATTCTAACAAATGAAGATTTGAGAGAATTAATGTACTCCGCTTTGACTCAGGGTTGCCAGATTGGCTTTTTTTTAGTGTGATTGCCATCAAAAACTTTGTTTGGCTTTTTCGGTTTTTTTGGCTGGAGTGCAAACTGGCAGTGATGGCCTTACAAAAAGGGGGGCCCAGTGCAAGAAACGTAAGGGGGGCCCTATTTAGTGTACTAAAAAAAGGTAGCTGAAACCATTTTTAGTATATGAAAGCATAGTGATCTATAAAAAGAAAGGTCTTTAATTTAGGAAGGGGCCACTATTGGGTCATCCAAGACATGGAGAGGCACTTTATACTGCCCCAAGACATTGTGATCTCAAAAAAAAAAAGATCAGCTGCCTAGGAAGCCGTTCCTTTTTTTGATAATTTTTTCTTTTTTTTGACATGCCATCAACATCCTGGTGCTACTATGAAAACATAGAGCAATATCGTGTGTAGGGAGCCACTTTTTGATGTATTTTAGGGGGGTTCAGTGAGGCCGCATCGTTACCACTCTATTAAAGCCATCACTGCAAACTAGCCATAATTTTGGGAGAAAAATTGAGAGATCATAGACAGATTTTAACTGAAGACCTTTTTATTTTTTTAGAGAACACTTTTTAGCGACAAAAATAACATTTTGTCTGGCTTAATTTTGGTAATTTTGGCTACTTTTTCATCTTAATCAGCTTATTTTTCAATTATGCATCTGGCAACTCTGCTTTGACTTTATATCGCCCAGCTAGCTAATAAAGTGAAAACCCACAGTAGATCTAATGCTGGCAAAATCTCGAAAAAATTGTAAATCGTGTAACGTTGTTATTAGCTTTTATTATTTGATTAAAACTTGCTTTATTTACTCTATTTGCATTAACACCTCAAACAGAATTGGTGGCTCTCCGGCAGTTTTGAATTTTCACATGTGGCTCTTTCATTAAAAACTTTGCCCACCCCTGCTTTATATGTACATCTTATCAAAAAACGACCTTCTGAGTGAAGTTTTGACCAAAAAAACATCTTTGTTATGATAGTTGTTTTTCCAAATAAAGTTCTTGATACAACTTAAAATAATATCATTTTTTGTTTAAAAAAGCTTTGTGCTTTTTGCTTCAAATAGTCACGTAATTTTTTTACATATCTACTGAATAAAACTTGTTTTTTTACAACAACTTTTCAGCTGTAAAACAAACCTTCACATCTTGAGCGAGACTATTTGAGCGGCAAATAGACTTCAATAAAAACTACAATAGTTGACTTCAACAATAGTTTATGCTTTTAATACAAGCTCCAATTGAATAAGGATTCAATTTCAATTGAATTGAATTCGTATTAAAACTAAAGTTGCCTTTCATAGATTAAATTTTTCAATAATCCTGTAGAATAAAGTTTTTAAAAGTAAGTTTGATAAAAAATGAAGTGAAACACGATTATAACAAATATTGATGCAATTTTCCCTAGCTGCTTTAAAGTAGTTTGTTTTTTATTATGAACTTTAAAATCTCTTTCGCTCAACACTCGCAAAAATTAAAGTAAAAAGTTTTTTACTTGGTTTAAAATTTTATATTCTGGATTGGAACGACTAGTAATTTAATCGACACGTCATTTCAAAACAAAACTATTTTTTTCATAGATTTGTATAATAATTTGGTTTTTTACTTTAACATGTACCAATGAATACAATTCCATATATATTTCTGGAGTTCTTTTGTGTGTTATGCATTAAGGTCAAAACTGAAAAATTGTAAAGCAGATAATTAACCAATTTTAAGCGAACAACCGACTACTATATAGTTGCAACTTTAAATTTTGTGAAAATAGCGACCCATGTTCTAAGAGTAAAGGACAAAAAAATCTAATTTGTGTTTTATGAGGCTTTGCAGAAAAATGTTTTCAAGATTTTTTTCGGCGACCGAAACCCATTTAAACGCATAGTTTGTACCAATTAATGCGAATTAAATAAGTATCAGAAGAAAGCTTTCCATTATAAATCGTATCTGTCGCATTAAAGTAGATTAATAAAAGGTCAACCTTCTGATAAAGTCTGTCTTTGAAATTTTAAGACTGACCTAAAACTACAATATAATCAAAATATACGGCCCGACCCTTTTTTTAATATTTTCAAGACGCTGGTTCCGGTCACAACTTATGATAATTTGAGATACATTGTGTTAAAGCGTAAAAAAATATCTTGTTGCCTTTAAAGCGAACGTTTGTTTTTTACTTTTACAAAAAAGCAAACTCCATTATTTAAAGAATAGACTTGAGCCTACTAATTCCTTATAAATCATATTTTTTAAATCATTTATTTATTTTAAAAAGTCATCAAGCATGAATTTACATTTTTAAATTTTGTTTTATTTACTCACATCAATATATATATATTGTTTCAACAAAATAAAAATAACAGTTTTTCATGCAGATAATGTTAAATTTTGCTTATTTTAAAAATATCCTAAGCACTAAAATCCTCAAGATCATTTTCTATATTGTTCAAGAACGATCTAAGCCCAATTTATTTTTCTAGAAACTGATTTTGATGGTTCGGCAAAGAAAACTTGCCCGGATGATCGGTTCAATGACTTTCCACAACCACGAAAAAAAGCAGTGACCCTTATAGTTATGCTTTATGATTTCAAGTAAGTTCTCCATCAAGTTCGGGTTTTCATTGTGATGTGTGTTTTTATACAACACAGCAACAAAAGAGCAGAAAAATAGCATACGATGATGAAAAATGCAAACGATTCGAAAACGGTTTTATGCCAATGATTGTATGACCGTGACCGAGCGTTGTCGAAACACAAGATTCATAAAGATTTTTTATCTGCATTCTACACTTGTTTACTGTTTCACACTTTCTTGTATGACATTTGCAAAAGCATTTGTACTTAGCATCAACGTGTTTTCGATGATGTTTGAGATATTTTTCTAAACTGAGTTTTTTGTTTTTTTTGCAATACAGAATTTACATTTTAAATTACACTACTATTAAAATTACACTTTCTTTTTTTGAATACCTCAGCCCATCTGCTACCTAAAGAAAGGATCATGAACTGTTTTTTGAAAAAAGCATCTTATACGTTAATCACTAACGCAAATTGGAGATAACAGAACCAAACAAAAAGAAAACATATTGGCAAATTGCCACTACTGTATTGATTAATTATAGGGCGCAAAATTTTTCTTTAACAAGCTAAAGCAAATGGAAAAGGTGATTGATTGGCAAATTATATAAATATTTTGAGAAGAATCGAACATAAACACTCTGGTACAAATTTTTAAGCAAGACTTGGTCAGCTTTTTTTCTGAGTTCATAACAAACGATGTAAAATGCGAAGTTTCCCAATCTAAGCAAAAGCTTTTTTTTAACCAAAATTTATAAATTTTCCAATGTTATAAATATTAATAAGTCAAATCTGTACAGTGCCAATTCTTTTAAAAAAAAAAAACAGATTAATAGCGCTTCACAAAATAGTAGGAAAAAGCGATGGACAGACTTTGACAAAAAAATCGAAACAACTCAGATATAATACTTGGCAAATATGCGAAAAAACAAAGCAGTAAAATCTCATTACTAACTTTTTACTTTAAGTAACAATTGACAAAGTTTTATGACCCAATTTTGACAAAATTTTGAAACTAAAATGATTTTAACCCAATAAGGTGAATCAGAAGCAATTCTTAGCTCTTCTCATTTTCATGTAATAATTTCTGCTTGCTACAAAAAATTTTGACGTCTGAGCAATTTTGCCTTTGAATTATGTGACTTTTATAATGTAATCAGTTGATTTAAAGAAATTGCAGCAGTGATAAAAGCCATATTCTTTAAATTTTTTGTCAGGATACAAATTACCTTCCAACCCTAGACTTGTCAAGTTCGTAGCGACAAACTGAAGCTATTTTGACCAGAAAATTGCAACGCAAATTTGCTTTTGTTACGGCCGGGTAGCATAACTAAGTTATTTGTTTTGCTTGAAACCGTTTGTTTGGTTAACGCTAACCAGGGCTAGCCACAGAAAAAAAAGATAAATAGCTATCATTTCTTTGTTTTTCTGCTTATTGGTCCCCAGAAGGAACGCACGAGGTCTGGTAGTTTTGAGTCACAAACATAGCCATATTAACCGAAAAAGTGTTGAGGAGGCAATACAGTTTTTTCCAAATTTTTGTTGGCGTTTGCCCGAATCATAATCTTTTAGCACTTCACAGATATGAAAAAAATTGTTCCAAATTTAAGGTGAAGACCAAAAAAGTTTAGACCTGCCTATGGTTTTTCAATTTTCGTCTCAAAAAAGTAATGATTTTAAAAAAGTCTTCACCTCAAACCTTGATCATTTTTCTGCATTTGAGAACTTTGCTTGTTTTTTTGTTGTTTTTTTCTGAAAACCAATGTTTGACCTTGGAATCCAAGTGAAAATTAAAAAGATTTTTATATCGAGTAGATGGCCTAAAAATGGTTTTGTTCTTGGAATAGTATAATATTATATTGCTGAAAAGCATTTACTAATTTATGTTTTGAGCTTGGAGCAAAGTTTTTGGAGGTCCGACATGATCCGGTATGACATGGACCCCCGCATTGCCATTTTCTTTTTTTCAAAAAATTTCTTCCCATACAAGAACTAAAACGATTTAATAATTGTCTATATTCTCTCTGGTTGTTTTTAATAACTCTTGTGTACAAATAATACATAGGTTTATGCAATCTATGGTAGAAGTAAAGCGCACCAGTAATAACAACTCAAATAAGAATCGATTAGATAAATAACTAAAAAACGATCTGATTTAATATGACGCAAATGTATCGAGTTACTTTCTAAATACAGTTGACCTTCAAAAAACTGGCAATTTCGAAACCTGGGGACTGCCGGATTTTTGAAAATTCCGTTTTTTGAAGATCATAATCTTGTATGATGCACCCCCTATATGTTTAAGGAGTCAATGGTGTAAGTTTTACAAATGTTTTGCACAGACACATTGTTGTCAAGTGTTTTTAATATTTCCATATTCTCTGCGATTAATAATGCACGATGTTTGCGTTTTACGACACACTTTTTCTTTGTTGATTCCATATAAGATACACAAAATAAATAAATGGTATAATGAGAACAATAATATAAAAAATCAGCAGATTACTTGTTAGCACGTGGAAGAACAAACCAACATGACGTTTAGGCACACAGCACCATCTAAATATAAGCGGCAGTTCATGAAAACAGTGGTGCGCATGCGCACCAACGCGAAAAATACGTAAATGCGCGACTGAAATCTGTGCCGGAAAATTGAAGGATCCGGATTTTTGGTTGCCGGATTTTTGACAGTCAACTGTATATAACTATATACCAATCAAATAAAAGTTATTTTTATAATGTTGTGTTCGACTAAAAAAACGCGAAGCTAGCGATTGTTCAAGGTATATTTTTAAATAATATTTCTTAATATGCTGTTATTGGTCCCAAACCTTATGTCCAACTTGAAAATTTTAGAAAATTGTTTGGTTCTTTAGCACCATCAGGCGATATAATTTCGTAATATTTGCACGCCATAATTATTGTGCAGCTGTTTGCACACGCGATCAACTTTACTCAATTCAAATACTTACTGATGATCAAGGTTATAAATTTGAAACAAAACAAAGCTTTCGATTTCTTTTTATTTCGCTTTATGTTATATCGAGTGAATGATGTATGAACTTCACGCACGCCATCGCAAACCAATCGTACTTTTGCATCATCGATCTGTGCAAAAAAGTGATTGTTTCGCGGTTATATGTGACCTTGACTTCATTGCAGTAAAATAATAAGAAGCTGCAAATATTTTTCGGGAGTGTAAAGCATTGAAAAGTCTCAGAAACTAACAAGTTTTAAATTTTGATTATTTTGCAAATTTCTTCTAGTTGTTAATTGAAAGTCTGGGTAAATATACGAAGTGTCGGCATTTATTTGAATAAAAACAATATTTTTAAACAACTATGAAATTGAGGGTCACTTTATATAATATGTTTATCTAAGTATTCGTATGATGTTAACTACATTCATTTGTACTGTATATATACAGTAATTGTTGGCAGTAAACACCTGAAAATCTTGTTTTTATTTCGGCTATTGATTTTGTTTTATAACGGTTTGCATATTACCTCGTTTTCCTGGAAAAATAGTTTAGTTGAAAAGTCAAGTTCACTTGAAATCGATTTACAGTGTTCGGCAAAAAGACGGACAGATTTTTTTTATTAGGTTGCATTTGCTGAAACACGAGCAAAACTTGTAGAAAAAATCAATGTCGAGAAGGAATGTTCTTTTCAACTGCTAGTCAACAACACGGTCAATGCTAACATGCAAGTCGCAAGTGTGACGTATCTGGAGACCACCAATTACAACAAACCTCGAGAGAGCTCGTATCCCGGCAACGTATCGCAGATTAAACTTGATGGTTCACGTGACTAAATTTAGACGAAGTAGAGCGAGTGAGATTTAATAGCTGACGCAAATAGTAGTTGACCAAAAAGCGTTTCCATTTCGTATTTCAAGCTATTTGTAAAAGTCATTTTTAATGTTTGAGTTTTAAAAATTGTTCTATAAAAAAGCAAATCAAACATTTTTTTAAAAGTCTGCGCCACAATATTATTTAAAAATCCGAACAAATTAATTGAAAATCTCTTACTGGTTTGTTTTTTATAATTTAAGCAGATGGAATGAAAAGTTTAGATTGAATAAAACGGGCAGAGTATTGAAAAGCAAATGGCTTTCACAAACGGTCCGGCCTCTTTGCTGCTGTGGCTGGGATTAGCTTGTGCAGGAGCAGCAGCAGCTAAAAAAGTTTTCGACAAATGCAAAAAAGCAAAGTAAGTTGGTTTTCGTTTGTTTTAGTTCCTGCCGTTTAAATCAAACTCATTTATTGAACGGAGGAGAACGAATAATACACGGGAATTTAAACTGTCCAGACAAACCAATTTTTTTTTTTTTTCTTTAGTCAAATTCATTAACTTCATTTTGTTAAATGACACTCTTTTCGAATTTGCTTTGAAATTTATTGACCTAAAAACCGATTAAAGAAAAGTAATGAATGAAAAATATCGATGGCTTATTAAATAATTTTGAAACGAATTCTCTTTCTACAAAAGTTTCATTATAAAACCCTCCATACGCCGTTGGTTTTATAATGAAACTTTTGTACAAAGAGAATTCGCAGAAAGAAGAGGCCACTGATAAAGTTTCAAAGGCATGTGAACCAGAAAAATATTATAAAAATCATGTTTTTAATGTAATATTGCACAATGTAATTAATGCTTTATCAGAAAGATTTGAACAGTTGAAAAGATTTAATGACATATGGGGATTTTTAAAGGATCTAAAAGATTTTTCAGATAAAAATAAACTCAAAGTAGCATGTCAAGGTGTGGAAAATGAGTTAAGATACAACAAAAAAAGTGATATTAATGGGTGTGACCTCTGGTCTGAACTACGTATAGCCAAAGAATTGTTTCCTGATGATGTAAGGCTCCCAATAGAAGCTGCTAGGTTCATAAGCACTAATAAGTTGCAAAATGCCGAATCTGTAGATTACAATAAGAATAATGCTCACAATACCCATACTGTTGCTGCCAAAGAGAGAAGTTTTAGTAGGCTAAACGTTTTTAAGGTCGTTCATATCTGAAGATAGATTGAATTCTTTGGCAATTTTCTCTATTGAAATTGAAGTTACAAAGAATATAGCCTAAATATAGAAAGCACAATGAAAAGATTTTATGATTTAAAGGCAAGAAAAAAATATAAATGGCAGGCTGATTTCCTGCACTGTCCTAAATCCAGGTTAAGATAAAAATATTATTTTTCATTGTTAAAATCCAACAAACATATTGAGCTCATTTCTACTATTTTATGTGTTTAAGTTTTTCCTTGTAAAAAGTTTTAAAATGTGCACTGTGTAAAAATAATGTTGTTGTTCGTTGTTGAAGAATAGGTTATAAAATCTAATAAAAATTTTCAGTTTTTTGTCGTGTATTTTTTAATAATTCTAATTGTAACTGGTGATGTCTGCGGTCCTCTGTCACACCGCAGATCTGCGGTCTGTCCGGTCCTGGCAGGGAACCGTAGACAGACCGTAGGTCCTTTGATCCTGCGGTCTTTTCTGCAGTCCACATCAAACGACCGTTATTTTTGACCTCATTTTATTTTATTATATTAATTATTGTATAACATTTTATTATATTTACCGTGCATACGATACATAGTCAATACATAAAACACAATTGCATACAGACAGATATTGCTCTTCGCATTTCGCATCTTGCGCAAATTATGAGAGAGACCAATTTTAAGGAACGCGAAAAATTACGGTTATTAATAACGGTTACGGTTATTTCTCCAACGCGGACCGCAGAGAGGACAGGAGACAGACCGTAGACCGCAGGATTTTCAGAGGACAGACCGCAGAAATTTTGGAGGACCGCAGACATCACTAATTGTAACAAGGCCGTCAAATTTCCGTTTGTCCAGGGCGCCTTCAACCCTAGAGCCGGCCCTGCACATTGCAGACAGTATTCCGTGATATATGAAGTGACATATGTAAATTTTGGGATGTCTGTTTCTCTACAAAATTATTTTTTTTCATTTACATGAAAAAACCTAATATTTCAATGGAAAATATTAGTTTAATCTGTTTGGTATATGTTTACAGCCAAAATTCATGGAAAAAGGAAGATGATAAAGAAGGCGAAAAAACTGACAAAGGTTTGCGTGTTTCAGGTGATCAAGGAACCAATCTATTAAATAATATTATAAGTTTACTTGTGTTTGCCTATGAGGAAATTTCTTTAACAATTTTTTTAACATAACTCTATGAGAAATCATTACCTTTTGGCCGAAAAAACTTTTCAGCATTGTTTCTTTTAAGCAAATTTAGTAAGCGGCAATTTCATTATAAATATATCTTTGAGATATTTTCCTGACCGAGATAAACCTTTGCTTATAATTTTACACAAAAAAATACAATTGATATCTTTTTTAATTTGTTAATTGTTACAGTCATCTTTTTTAGTAAATTTTTCCGTTTCTGATTTCTAGTTTCGTAGAGCATTTTATTTTCAATGCTAATTTTTTTTGAAAAATCAGGTATAATATAAAGATTGTGTTGGATAATTTAATTAAAAAAAGGAAACAAGACAATCCGATTTTCACGTTTTACAAAGCCAAGCAAAACTTAATTGACTGATTGATTTAGCTAAAGCCTTAAAAGAAACTTCATAATTTTCATTAAGCCTTCAATTTTTCTAATTATCCCACTTTTAGAGATGTAAAACACAATAGGGGAAGGCGGGGCAAAACGGTAATAGTTACTTAAATTGGCGTAACGGCTCCGGTGCTGGACTTAAATAAACGAAAAAAAATTTTGTAATTGCTGTAACAACATACTGTTTCATGAATATAATTCAAAACCCGTGACAACAGCATAAAATTTTATTTCAGAAGATTGTATATTTTACTTACATGTCCGTTTTGCCCCGGGCTCGGGGCATAATGATCATAGTGTCCGTTTTGCCCCAGATAAAATTAAAAATAGTTAGTATCTTTTAAATTCAAAGTAGCCTATTAATATTAGTACTTCTGCATTGTGGCAACTAAAAAAATCAAATAAAAACATTTTTTATACAGACATGGTAGTGTTTAAAAGATTAAACACGACTGATTGCACGTAAAATTGCACGAAAAGATTCTTGGGCTATAGCCTATAAAAATACGAACATCTATTGTGACACCATTGCAAACATTTAGTAGGGTGGTGACCAGTGACGGCCTTACAAAAAGAGGGTTCGGTGCAAGAAAAGTAAAGGGGCCACTTTTTAGTGTTCCGAAGCGAAGCAACAAAGTGATCTCTAGAAGAAGTTTATTGTTTTAGGGAAGGGGACCACTATTTAGTGTTCCAAAAGTGTGATCTCTAAAAAAAAGTTTATCGTTTTAGGAGTGGCCACTTTTTAGTGTTTCAAAATAAAGTGATCTCTAAAAAAAGAAAAGTATTCATTTTAAGGTGACACCGTCCTGGTGCTACTATGAAGAAATAGAGGAATATCTTGCGTAGGGAAGCCACTTTTGATGTTTTTTAAGGAGGGAGGTCGGTGCGGCCGCTTTATTCGCACCCAACTAAAGCCATCACTGGTGGTGTATGTAAAGCAAACACATATATTTTGCTTCATTGTTTTTATTTGCTTCATTCATTGCTTGAGTTTTTTAACGTAGGCTTATTTTAGTTTTTTCAATGCTGCTCCACTCACAGTGATAGAAAAACTAAGAACCAGTTATATGGGTGGCCTGTTTTGCTTCACGCTTTTTATGTGTTAACTTCACAGGAGGAACTTCACAAAAACTCATTCATTTTTATTACTTTGTTTAGAAGCACTACAGGTAGCCAGTTCATTACACTCATTCACAGTAAATTTAATTCTTTGTTTGAAGTGCTTGTCGCAGCTACATTTGAAGATATATAAAAAGTTTGAAGATATAGGTTATTGAAGTCTGAATCAGACACATAATTTATCAGCTTTCTGCAGCAGAAACTGTGATAACTTTCATTTGGTACAATTTCAATTAATTTAGCAATCAATATGCAAGGCGTTTATTAAAAATTTTTTTATAAAATAAATATTGATTAAATTTTACTTTGTCACCCACCACTTAGCATCGAAAAACTTTTAAATTTAGTCGTTGATAGATCAACAGATCGACTTTACTTTGTATTCAATTTTACAACAAATCTCTGCCAAACACGTTTTCACCTTCAAAACACCCGGAACAATTACAAAGCTTTCAATTTCAATTTCATAACTTTAACTAAAATAGAAAAATAAAAGAAGATAAAAAAAATTAATTGAAACTTTGAAATTTAAAGAAATAAAGCAGATGTCCGTTTTGCACCGCCTTCCCCTATAACTGTATCAATACAAAAGGAAAAAAGAAAAATTTAATGATATCAGCTGGAGTAAACCCAAGATCACAAAAAGCAATTAACATACTAATAATAAAATAAACGCAGTCATCACAGTCTAAAAACAATCAGAAGGTAGCGATACTTCTACAAACAACTATCATTGTCGAAAGACTAATCATCAAATGAAGATTATATCTGTTGACTTCTAGTTTTGTATTTTCTCCTTTTTTATTCTTTGTGTTTGTGTATTTTTTTTATTTTTCTTGGTAAATTATTACTGTTTAGAATGTATCAACTTATCCTGTGCAAGGTACATCATCTTAAATTCGCTAAATTTTGAAAAAAATGTAGTTTTTTGCCTGTAAGAAACCATTGAAAAAAACTTATGTGGTTGAACACCAACACCATTATCTTGAAAATTAGTATTTTACTTACATAAATCATTAGCATAATATAATTTTTTTGAAATAGAAAATTTTTTTGCATTTGAATTTTTAAAAAGAATTTAACCATTGCTTTTTGACAGTTTTTTCTATTTAGACTTGAAAACTATACTGCTACAATCTCCAGTTATTCAATGGGTGTTGTCTATGACGACAAAGGAAAAATTTGTTTTCTCTAAAAATTATCATAAAACACCAAATGATTACGAAAGTAACGATGATGGAAACAAGGAAACAGAAGATTTTTGTAAACAAACTGTTTTGAACACTAATGAAAGAATTGAAAACCGTGATTGCAAAAGTTTACTAAGTGAAACGAGCGATAGAAACCTTTTCAAGAAAGTTACAACTGACGCACTAAACAAAAACCAAGCAGTCGAAAAAATGATTTCTGGCGATCAAACAGAAAAAGAAAACAATCAATTCAATCAAGCAGCAATCTTGGTCAATGATTTTGAAATAGACTCCGACAGTGAAGAGCCGACTGTGGACAACAAGGCAAATAATTTCAAACAACTACTTACCTTATCCGAATCTTGCGAAACTGGAGAGATCCGGGAAGAAACCGCTAACAATGCTATGGTGGGAGAGAGTTTTGATTTGAGTAAAAAAGAAGCAAAAAAGTCTGAATCAAATCAAAGTTTTGATAAACTAGTTTTACAGAAATCCTTGAAAGTTGATCCGAATATTGACTCAGAAATGCAACTATCGGTTGAAAGTGTACAAAGATCCTTGGAGTTTTCTAAAGATAATGAACACTTTAAAGAACTAAAGCCAGATGAAATAAAACAAGACAGCCTCGACAGCGATTTGTCTGAATTTTCTGTTGTCGATGTCGAAGAAGAGCTGACTCAGTTCAACTTGCGATCGCTTGACGTCACTTCGGATTTGTCGATGATAACGTTGCGGTCTGAAAGCGACGTTCAGGAACGTGACCACGATTCGGCAGCGGAAGTTTTTCTTCCGGTAAAAATCGAAGACAAAAAGAATCAAAGCAGCCATGATCAGGAAAATGAGTCACGTAGCTCAGTTCCAGATGGTGATACGTCACAATGCGAAGAATCAGTCGTTTCATTTCCAAAACCTGAAACTCGTAAAAATGAGCTTAAAAGTTCTGTCGTAGAGCCTCAAAGTCTCCTACAAATTGCTACAGAAAACTCCGAGGTTCATAAGCCAGAAAAAGATGAACAACTTTTCCCGTTTGAAGATAAAATGAACGGCGGCGCTTGTCATATCATAAAGCAGACTGTGACTGATATATGTCGGACCGTGGACGACTTGGTAGAAGATAGCATCAAACAATCGAGTCCAGAATCGGAGTCTGGTAAAACAAGTTTGATTATTCCCTTACTGGACAACAGCAACCACTCAAAACAGCAACAGAGTCAAAGCATTGCAACAGCTGCTGATCTTTCTTTTGAGGTAGGAAATTTTAAGTGGTTACTGTTTTAACTCATATTTAACTCGTGTCTAACTCGTTACTAAGAGATATTGTTTGTGAAAATATGAAAATTTATACTCTGTTTTACTCTACAGAAAATTAATTTAGAAGATTATACAAAAATGCAATTACAAAATTTAAAAAAATGCATCACTTTTTTTAAATTTTGTTCAATTTAAAGTGCTCTCAATAGAGCAAAATTTTCTTCGCTGCTTTTAGATTAGTTATTGCTTTTTATTTATTGCTGAGTCACTATTTGTGGGTGAGGATCGTGATTTCATTAAAAATTTGACGTAATGTACTTTTCCAAAAGACACAACAGAAATCACTTAGATAGATTGACCATCAAACTCTCTTTTACTCGAAAACCTTACTGAGCTATCTATCCGATAATAGAGTACAATAACAAGACCTAATTCAATGTATTCGGTTGGATAGAAAGTCCTGTCACAAAACCTAAAAACCAATCTACACCTTAAAAAGCAGATTGCAACTTGTTAATCAAGTTGATTAGCAGTCAGTTCATGTGGAAACTATTGAACATATTTTGAGACCTTTCCAAGTTTGTTTAATTGTGTTATTACTGTATTATGACATGTGCTAAACCAGCATGCCAATTCCCAAGCTGTTTGTTATGAATTTTTTTCAACAACGTTGTTTAAAAACTTAAAATTAATAGAAGAAGATCTTCCTGATCAAGGGGAGTCAACGAGAGAACAATTGCCAATTCAAATTGTTTAAACCAGGGGTGGGCAAACTACGGCCCGCCACGACTTTTTGTGCGGCCCGCGAAAGCCTCAAGAAAAAAACTTTACTCTCTCTTCGCTTTTAGTCGTGATGATCTATAAAAAATAGTCATCACATTCAATCAATGTCCAAAATTTGAGATCACTTTTTTCTAGAAGAAAAAGGATATTTTGGACCTTGATTAAAAGTTATGATCTTTTTTTTAGAGATTACCATAGTGCAGCCCGCAGACAAAATCAGCTTGTAAATGCGGCCCTCGAGCTAAAATATTTGCCCACCCCTGGTTTAAACCATTGTTGGCAGGTACGAATACTCGGAGCCTCATTTTGATAGGCAGAATGACTGTTTCTTGCTGCTTTCAATGATTTTGAGCCCTTTTTGTATTCATACAAGATGCAAAGTTTCAATGTCTGTTCGATCAATTACCATTTTAGAGTTTTAAACCAATATCAAAATTGAAGAAACTGTTATTAAATTAATCTGAAACAGTAAATTAAAGCATTATAATAATAACAGTAACATTCACTTAACTAAGTTCAAAAATAATTAATAATAAAATTCTAGGTTAAAAATGTGACAAAACTTTCTATCTAACCTAATATTACTTAAGCAGTAGTAAACGTTTGCAGTGTGAATGCTGTAAAAATCAAACGCAGGAATACAGGATAGCACTACATCTACATTCAATTTAGTAAAAATAGACAAACTAGATGCCCTTTTTTTACTAAATAAGTTAAGAATAAAGCAATAATTTATTGAATGTCAATCATTTGATAAGCTAACACTATAAAATGCATAAAAAGTATTTATAATTATCAAATTGAAAATTTGAGGTCTATACGCAGGCTTATAGTTCAACAAATAATGAGTTCATCAGTTCAACAAATAACGCAAAAAATAGACCAAAAGAATAATTTTGACCACACAGTATCCATAAAGTAGGAAAACGTGAAAAACGCAAATTAAATGTTTTTTTATACAAAGCAGCACTCCAAGTTAAACTAACAAAGCAATTAAATAATCACCTAAACAAGCAACCGTCTGCCAAATAAAAGCAGCTAATTTGTGTGTTTAAGTGTTTAAATTGACAACCTAACAAACATTTCTATAAGCAGTTTTTCGAGTCAGTCTCCTTGTGGTCAGGATATTGTGTGGTGGTTGACTTTCAATCGCTTGTCCGCCACAAATTCGCTCACTTCTAATTTCTGTCTGATCTCTACTAGTGGATTTGTTGCTTTATCTGAAAAAATAAGGCTCACTTCGGGCCCCTTTAAAAAAAGTGCATTTTTCAAAGATCAAACAGATAAGAATGGAGTATGATGATTTTGAACACACGTTAAAAAAACTAATTCAATTTTTATATGACGACAAAAAATCAATTTTATTAAGTGAAGTTTACAGTTATAGTTGAGATCATTTCAGCAAAACTAGTTAAACCGTGAAACCGAAGTGAATCGCAGTTAAAAGAGGTGCTACTGAATACTGTAACAGTATAACAACAAAGACAAACATATTATGGTGGTAAATATTGACTCAATTAAGAACTCAAACTCCATCAAGTTTTTCGAATTTGAGTTCGGAATTTCTTAGTTTTCGAGTTCATGGTTTTGGACCGAGTTTTTGGAGATCGAGTTCATATTTGCAGCCCTAGTTTAAAGGTATTTCTAAAAATACAGTTATTTAACAACATATAAAGTTTTATAAGATTCTCCTAGGTATTCCTCGTTGCTGCCAACCCTTGGGTTTTTGGAATAACATTTTACTTAAAAATATTTTCATTAGTTAGGGGAGAGCCTCCAACAGTGCGCCTTTGCGTTTGATTTTTTTATTGTTGCGTAAAATAACATCGTAATTGCATTATCAAAATTTGTATTAAAATATCAATTTCTCTTTGTATTTTCAGAAATCCTAAAAAAACAGAAAATTTTTTAAAAAGGTTTTTCAATTTTTATGGAAGTAAAGTTAGTTTTTGCTGATAAAAAAAAATTGTTTTTTTTCATTGCATAAAAGCACTAGGAATTAAGTCAAAATGACATCAATTTCTCCATAGCGTAAAGTAAAGCCTGATAAAAGATAATAATCGATTATTGTAGCTTTTCTCTGAAATCAAGAGTTAAAGTCAAAATGGCAGGTGTTCCTACAGTGCGCCACTCAGTAGCACCTAACACTGCGCCCCCTGGCGCACTGTTGGAACAAACATTTTACATATTATTCTATTGCTAAAGAAACATACACAACAGAATCTTCATATATTCGGCTTTACAAATGAGCTTTTTCTTTTACGCTTGTATTGCTATTCACAGAAAAAGAACTTTTTCTTTCAAAGAAAATTTTATTAAAACGATATGTGTGAGAGCGATTGTGACCTTAGTTCAAAAGAAGATGATCTAAACGAAAAATAGTTACCGAATATTGGTGATTTATCCTTTAATCATGTTGTTCTCCAAAAAACAAAAAATCATCACTTGAAATAAGTCCCATTTTTCTTACTTTTTGTCCAAAATTCATGGTGTTCTCTAAAAAAAAAAGATCTTCACCTAAAATCTCTCCCTGATTTTCTACTTTTTGTCTCAAACCAGCTCACCTTTTCTAATTTTGTCCCAAAGCAGAGCTGTTCTTTATTTCGTTCAGAAGTAAAGTCATCGTACAAGAATTCGCTGGTCATACAACGCATAACTTGCATGCCCTGACCGCACGCCACTGGCGTAGGATACCCACAAGTTAAAATGTATATTATTTTTTTAATTTCAAAAAAGTAAAAGTTGTTTATTTATTTATTTGCTAATTAAAATAGTTTTATTTTTTATGTTTTTGTGTTTTATTCATAAGTTACCTGTTATATGTTAACTTATTAATGGTAAACTTTGCATTTGCTTGTTTAAATTGGTTTTAAAGTTGTTTTGTCTTTCTATATAAGAATAAAAAAATTTTTTGACGTAAGAGTTCCACGTATTTTGCTGTTACAACAAAGAAAAACTTATGAACAAAAAGAACTTAAAAATTTCATTAATCAGGTAATATAAAGCTATGTTGCTTAAAAAAAACTAAGTGGCGCAGTGTTGGAACCGTCATGGCGCACTGTTGGACCTATGCTCCAACAGTGCGCCATTTTTTTACTTCATTTTAAAATCAATTTTTTTGGAAGATAAAGACTTTCAACAAAAAGCCTAATTATGCACCTTAAATATCAATTGAATGAGATTAAAATGTCATAAAAATTTTTCATTTATAGCTTTTCAGTTTCCGAAATTTTGAAAAACTCCGAAAAGTGGCGCACTGTTGGAGGCTCTCCCCTACTTAAATTTTTTTAAAAGCTGCTGATTTTTAGCAATAAATTAGGCTACCACCATAATAAAATTCGTGCCGCCACGTTTGAGCGCAGTACAATTCTGAGCCGACAAAAGAGCGAAGCTGATTTAGTGCAGGATTAGTTATGGTCGTAAGACAGTTCGGCATTTAGTACTCTAATATCGGTATTCCTTTTAAACATCGCAATACATCAAAACTATCTCATTACCAGTAGTGGATATTGGGTGAGGCGAATGAGGCAGTCGCCTCAGGCCCCCCTTTTTTTTGGGGCCCCCCCTCGAAAACAGCACATACAGTTTTGGATTCGCTGCAGATGTTTGTTCAGAGGACGATTCTGAGTGAAGACCTTTTTTTTTTTTTAGAGAACACCTTGATTTTGGGAGAAAAATATGCAAGCCCAGATCAGACCTCTTTTTTTTCTCAGACAACATCAATTTTTGAAAATTCTTGCCTCGGGCCCCTAAATTGGAATATCCACCACTGCTCATTACCACTATATCCAAGTTAGTTGAGATGTCTGTATTTAACTCTCCGTGTACCATTCACAATGGGGTTAAGCGTGTACTTATTTGAATTTTTTAGCAAAAATTCTGCAATGAATGGTAGTCTGCTTAATTTTGCTTCATTTAGACCGAAGAATCAGCCCCGACTTTTTATGGGTCGGTTTTATCGCAAGCCGCCAGAACTCCTTTTCAAATGACAATTCAGATGATGGTGGGTCAAGGCGGTTCAAGCTCAGCTGATACAAATTCGGTTGTTGAAGATATGGACGTTTGTGATTTTAAACTCTTTATCAAAAACTTGGAAAACTTAAGTTTAAAAAATAAAACCAAGTTCTACATAAAAGCGTAAGACTTCCTATGATTTTTTAAATAAAAATAGGAAAAATCTTACCTGTCTTTATTGTTTTTGCGAATCACTATAGAAACAACTGTTTTGTACTTGTTACTCTACAGGACACTAGCGAGTGGTGAGAGCGGTGGTGGCCGTAGAAAAATGAAAACCCCTTTAATTAGACCATCGTCATCAATATCCATCAACAAAACAATGGAATTTCAAAAAATCTCTCGCAAGCTAACGAATGGGGTCTTGTTAGTGTCGATTTTGCCGAATACTACGTTCGGTGCGAAGAAGAAGATTGGAAGTGTTGAAATAAAGTTGGCGGAAAGTAAGTAAACCTATTTTTACAGGTTAGATTTCAATATTTTTTACGAAACCTGTAAAAATATTTGCTTTTTTAAAAATGTTTTTTAAAAATTTAGTTTTTTTGATTAGGAAGTGTTTTTTGTTGTTTAAAAGCTAGAAGATTAACAGACAATCAAATGAAACAAGTCAAATATCTGAAAATGTTTTAAACGAAAGCTGACTGTGTTCCTTACAGCAAAACCAGAAAGATATTGAAATCTATCCAAGATATAAAACAAAACTGTGACTGCAGAGCGGCTCGCGTAGTTTAGTTGTTCGGTAATTAAGTGATTCATCATTCATTATTTCTATTTCTCCTCCTAACTCGCTGGAAAGTGTCGGATTGGAGAGGCAACCGTCAAGCAACTATTCAGATCTACTTTCAAAAGTGACAAGGTATTGCTGTCCAGGTTGAAATTTTTTATTTGTTTTTCTTTTTGTTTATATTTAGAGATATCACTGAAATTTAGAGTTATTTGCAAACACGGACAAGCAGAGTAAAGTGCTGTAAAGTGTCTTCACAGCAGACTTGACGCGGGTATAGTTTGAAGCTACATCGTATCTATCGGGTTCGGCAACAATTACGCTCTTCATCGGCCCCGCTGCTGACAAGTGCTTCTTGATTCACAATTAGATGCTGAAATTAAGCATCGAGTCTCTGCACCCGAATTGTATATCTTAGTCGTAGTAGTCAAAAAACTAGAGTGGTCAAAAAACTAGAGTGGCCTACAAATCGAAGCATTTTTCTGATTTAAAATTCTGGCAGGACTGAAAAAAAAGCGGCGTTTGGTAAAGTGGCAACAGTTTTCTCTTTTTAATATTTAAATGTGTTTAGCCGTGGTTTGTGAAATAAAATGTTTTCAGAAATAGTTAATTTGTGATAGACCAAGTGATTTCATTGATGAATCGTGATTAAAAGCATTTCCAACAACACTTTTTCAGAAATCGGCTTAGGGAAAAACAAAGATCTGACTGTCGGAGAATTGTTGACAAAGAAAAAAGGAAGCTGGTTAGACGCTCTGTTGGATTTTAAATGAGTTTGAAGCAAAGAATTTTTGTCTTTTTTATCAGTGCTTTATGTCGGCTTGCATGGATGTAAATTGATATTGCCCTTATTAAAGGCTTGCTTATGGTTTTGATTGCAATTGTGAAAAAAATGCTTACTTTGTTTAAATGCTAATTCATTACATAAACAGTTGTCTTGAAATTTTATTCTATAAATTTTACTTTTAAATTTATTCTCCGGACTTGCAGAAAAGCATCGGAGGCGCTTACATAGGGCAACCGTCAAGCATTTTTCCTTTCTTGTTTTCGGATATGCCCAGATATTGCTATCGAGTTGAAATTTTTTATTTTGGTTTTTAGAGATATGACTGAAATTTGGAAGTGCTTGCCAAGCAGAAGTGCCCTAAAGTGTCTTTCCCAAAGGACACAACAAAATGGTACCAGTAGGTTTTTTAACAGATTGTGTAGCTAACTATTATAACGCTCATAACCACGCTGCCCACTTAATCTATAAAGATCTATTGGCTTTAATCAAATTTGCGTAATTTTTAAATATTTGGCAGAAGCCTTAGCACAATTGTTGTACAGCAACTTCTTAAATATGGTGTCATTGAATGGATTATTTCAAAGATCGATTTTAAAAATAACCAACAGCGTGGTAGAGTGCCGGTTCTAATCGACATAATGTCCGTTTAACATCTATTCTTCCTATGATGTTGGTTCTATGTCACTTCTCTCATGTTTTAACAAACGGTTTCAAATCAATTGTAGGCTTCCTTGTAAAAACAAGATTCTGCATAGAACATCGTTTTTTCCGTACGCAGTTTCTATAAACCGCTAGATCAGAGATGCACATTGTCAACGGTAACTCGTGAGTGGCATGGTAACCACAGGCAATTTTTGCAGTCGTTTGTAATGTAGCCTAATTTTACATATCTTAATATCTTTTTCTACAATCTCTACTTACACAAAAGGCATCACACACTATTTTTAGTCGGTGATATTTTAAGAAATATTAAAATTTTAAATATGAAAACTAGACGGTTGAAAATAAAAATTTCTCGAAACCCCGGGGTGAAACTGAACGCAAGTTTTTGGTTCTTCAAATAACATTGGTACCGCTGAAGTAAATCTGATAAAAAAGAGGGACACTGCAGAAATTAAGCTTAATTGACGGCTTTATCCTAATAATTCTTATTAAAACTTTAGATTGCTTTTTTTCTCAGTTGCAACAAAATGCAGATTTTTTAAATTCATGACTGCAAACAATCGAGTCAATAAATCGAAAGTAGTACAACCCAGTAGAACGGTCCGTGCTAGTGTTAACTAAAACTAGAAAAATTCCTTAAAACATATTTTGGTGGGTGAGCTGTGCAGGTCAAACGACTAAACTAAGCGAACAGACAAAGAAACACGAACAATTAATTCTTCCAGTTGCCAACTACATATATTCTATGGAACAAATCATAGATTATAGAAATAAAAGTTGAAATCTCACTTTTCGATTTAAATTGACCTTGTTAATTATAATCTACCTGTCTGCTCTTCAAACTAAAATCCGGTAGGCTACTATTCAATAGGATTCGCGAGGTCAAACAGCAAAACGACACGATGGAATACATTTAATTAGCAGTGGTGGACTTTCTTGTGTAATAATTCCATTACACTATATACAGCCGTGCCAGTTGAAACAATATGATTTGTGACCACACATCAGGTTACATTGGTGAACGGACAGAATAGACTAATATATAGATATATATATATATATATATACGACACACATACGGCAACGTTTCAACTTGCTAATTAAAATGTTCTAGCACAATGAAACAAGCTTAGAACACGTGGAATCTTTCAAAACAGTTTAATTCGGTTTCGGCTTTCTCGCTTTTGGAATCTTGACAACTTGAATGCAACGATAATGCAACTAGAGGCGAGCAAAGCGTAACCGTTGGTGCGGAAATAGTTAGAGCTGGAACTAACGTGACATTCTCGCTAAATCAACTCAAGAAATTGCTTAGAAATCAGACGAAAACAGAAAAAAATGTTTAGAACCATCAGCACACTAAAATATTTACAACATTGTCTACATTCCGAAGTTATATCCCGCCGGCGCGGCTCCCATCATGTTTGGGGCAACTCCGGGCATGGGACCACCAGGCATGGGAGCACCGGGACCACCGGGCATTGCACCCATTTGAGGAGCTGAAAATCCAGGCTGCGCGAAACCGGGACCGGCTGTTATCATCAATTGCGGGTTATCTAAAAATAGAAAAGTTAGAAACACCGTTTTATTAGAAATGAACTGAAAAATAGAACGAGTTTAAAAATCAAAAAGTTTTCGAAACCAAACACGCACTTAAATGCAAATCAACGTTTGTGACCTACCGTAAACAATGGGCTTGTTCTCCGTTTTTTCCTCTTCTTCCTTGCGAACGCTTTCAGAAGCTTCTAGTTTGTCGACCTAGAAAATTTTGAGATTGAGAGTAATTTAAAAAAATAAAAAACGAGATAATAGGAATCCAATAAGTACATCCGATATACAATGATTCTCGTGGAAGAGATTCTTCAACAGTCTTTACACAAATAGAAGACTCACCCGGGTCACATACTCTCGCATGACTTGAATGAGATAAGGCATTGCAAAATCGACGATTCCGTACCGCCACGCCTGTTCAAGGACCACGTCGGGCCGTAGAAGGTCGTAGCAGGTGTAGAGACACGCGCTGAAACACTCAAATCGACGACAGTCGAGAAACCACTCGAGCAAATCTTCGGCAAGCTCGGTGTCGCGCGACTCGCCCGCATACGTCATGGCGTCCTGCGACGAAGTCGACGTTTAAGTAGACCGCGTTTACGACGGCAGGAGGTGTTGACGACCATTCATTTCGGAGCAAACGAACGCGAAACAAACCGAACACAAGTCACCTTGTAGAGCAAGTCCTTCTTGCACAGCTCGACTGACTGCCGCCAACGATTGTTTCCCTTGTACAGGTAAGCAGCAATTCGACGGAACTCGATCAGTTCGTGCTTCTCGAGTCGCTAGAAGCAAAGAAAGATTTACTGGTCAGACATTCTGTTCGAAGCACTGACAAACGTTGAAAATTTTCGTCAAATAAAAAAATTTGACGACTGAAAGCGCACTGATGCTTTATGATGATACTCAAGTTTAACAGGGGCAATATTCTTCCAATTATAAACAAGACAGTCACGTGATGGCCACCTGAGCAAGGACGATAGTGTCGAAGTTGTCGTAAGCGTCGACTGAAGTACGGAGGCCGGCGTAATCTTCTTCCTCAATCAACAAATCGTTCAGCGCTTCGTTGATGGCCTGCGAAGAAAAATGTGATTGAAATCATGGAAGTTTGACTTAAAAAAAGGGTTCAAAACACGCAGCACACACACTGCTCCGGTTTCCTACCTTGTTGTTAGTGTTTTGCACCGATCTCAGATAGGGTTTGACCAACGCCAAGCGCTGAGCCTTGCGGAAGAAGGCGACCGAACGCGTGTGGTCCATGCGAGGTGAGAGCACGTTCAGTAGATCGTTGATCAGCATCGGCTTGTAGTCGAGGTAAAATTGAAGCGATTTGTAATAAAGTTCGATGTTTGCAACCTGAATGTGACAAACGTTGATTTGGTTAAAAATAGCAAGAGATTAAAATGTCGTGCCAGTTCGGGCAGTAGTAGCGTTTCGATTTCCACTCGAGTCTTCAACGTCATCAAAACATCGTGAAAATCAGACGACGCACAACATCGTTCGAATCGAGAGTAAAACACACGCGTGCACCTTGGTAATGATATCTTTGAATTGACTCTCTTTCCACGCATCGGTAGGGTGGGCCATCATGGTGACGACCGCGTTGTCGTACTCCTCGTACTTGTCGTACAAGAACACGAGCTCGGCCCAGAGGTGAGCTTGTTCGGCGGCGCGAAGCACTTTGGGAATGTTGACGCGAGACCAGAAGAGCTCGAGATGTTCCCTCATCTTCTGCGGCTTGTACTTGGAGTAAAGAATGGCGAGCTCGGTAAACATCCCCATGTGGGCGCGCTCCAGACCGAGGGCGGCCTCCAGCATCGTGATCAGCTCTTCGAAGTATCCGCGATCCTACGCGTGACCAAGGTTCGAGAAAACAATCAAAGCGTCATCGCGAGATAAGGAGGTCGAAAGTCACCTGGTAATAGTTGATGAGTTCTTCCAATTCATCGGCGTGCACGACGATGTGAAGACCGCAAATTTGAGCGAGACGGAATTCCTCCCCATCAACGCAAGCAAAGCAAACCTGTCGAGAAATAAAAATTCCATAATTGCAAATGCAGAAAACGACGCAACAACTAATACAAAGCTGAACACACCTCTTTCCAGGTTCGAGTTGAATTGGCTTTTCGGGCTGAATCGACAGCGGTCTGATACTCCCCGAGATGAACGACAGTCGATGCAAGCCGGGCGAAGTTAGAGATGTTGTTGAAGAGCACTTTCGCTGCTTCGTACATTTTCTGATCGAAGCAGCGATCTCCGACCTTCAAAAAAAGCTTCAAATGATCAGCAAATCCACTTGAATCATAAAGCATCTGTTACTCGGTGCAAAACAAAACACTTAAAAACGAATTTAACTATGCAACGCAGCGCAATAAAGCTTAGTCCGGTTCCCAGCGATCGATTACACGCATCACGAAGCAGAAGTAATCAATTCTCAAAGCTAGTGTCTTGTTTCTATGCAACACATTGTATGACTTTACAGAACAGGAACGCACGAAAAAGCACCTGCTGAATATTAGCGTTGTTGGGGCCACTGATAAACTCTTCCAAGTCGGCAAGGCGATTGGTCTTGGCGAAAGCATAAACCAGTTCGGTTTCGACGTAGGACTCGCGCGCCTTCTTTCGAGCCATGAGCAAGTAGCGAACGAGATCCTCCCAGTTACCTGCAACGACGTCAAAAAGACAAGGTGATAAAGCTGATCAAAGCGCATTTTGATCCGAATCGAACCTGATTTGTTCGCGGCTTCGACCACCTCCATGTACGATGCCGGATCGTCGGCCTTGATGTAGGAATCAATCGACTCCTTCACCATCCCGGCGTTGAGTTGGGCCCGGGCCAGTTGCGACCACACGGTGGGCTCGTTGCATCGCTCGGCGAACTCATAAGCGCGGTCCAAGTTGTTGACGTGCTCGATCAGTACCTGAAAGGAATTGATCGATGAAAACACGACGGTCGATGATCGAGTGATAACGTCGATGGAATTCGTTTTGCGGATCGGGGACCACGTCACAGATATCCTCACCGAAATAGCGGAGGTGTTGACATCGAACTTATTGAAGATGGCAAAGGCTTCTTCAAAGAGTTCATTCTGTATGGCGATGTTTGCGATATCTGGTGCGTCGTAATTATCCAACTGGTTGATGTAGTCCATGACGCGAGAGCTATCGGCTTTGATTGCAGTCAAAATGAGGAGGTTCTGCAAGTTTCTACAAAACAAATAAAGTGTGAAGTCGAATGCGTTTGATCATGCAACAGAAAAAAATTTACAACTTTTAAAAACTTCAGCAAGTCAATACAATCAAGACGAATGATATAACTAAAAGAGAAAGATCTGGTGTTTGGTTTAAAACCAACCTGTGATCCGAGAACATGGAATTATCTAGAACAATCTTCTCTAGTAACTCGATCAGTTCATTCGGCAAATCGGCCGACATAAAAGCCTTCACTGTTACCGATATCTCGTCCGGATCCTGAGCCTCACCCAGAGCGGTCTGGACCACCTGCGTCACAATCACGTGTTAAACTTTAGTCAAAGGCCACGACAATGTCATCCATACCTGATCAATCAACTGTCTTCGATATTGGTTCGTGTCCTCCAAGACCTTGCCCCACAGATCACCATCTTTTCTACGAACCAAGTACCGCGCCTCGGACTTAAAGAGAGAATTCTCATTGCAAAGCTGCAAACAAAGAAGGTTCGAAACGAGAGAAAGCGAGAGAACGCGGGCGAACCGACCCTGATCAACTCGTCATCGCACTGGCCACGTTCGTAGCAGACGCAGGCCATGTGCGGATCTCGCTTTTCGCAGTATTTGCCAACCACGCGACTGTCGTAGAATGGATTCTCGCGCAGGAATCGCTCTGGATTGTTGTTCGAGTCGATGTAGATCTTGGCTAGTGCATTGTGGGTGGCGGGCTCTTCAGATCCCTCGTGCACACGCGACTCGAGCCACGGAAGAAGCAACTTCAAACTAAGAAATAAGTGCAACATTTAGGTTAAGAGTTCATTTTGTTGATTTCTACTCTCTTGTCACGGATAAGCACAGAGACGCTTATACGTATGCAAACGAATTTGGACTCGTTCAAAAGGTGTACACATTTTTTATGCTTTATTGTACACTAGAGCACATTCAGCCGATCACTGACCGGTTCCTCTTCTCGACCTCTTCGACCAGTTCGTCGGTAGAGAACTGACCGCGAACAACCATTATCAGGTTTTTGATCGTGTCTTCTTGGCAGTCGACGTCGAGCAGACCCCCGACCACAACAGGGAGTCGCGACGGGTTCACCTGAAAGTGAGTTTGTTGAAGGCTCCGAAGATAAAAGTCGCTTGACGGTCACCCACCTTCTGCACGTAGATTTCGATGTACTTAGGGGTGTTGTTGCGGTAGAGGTATAAGACCAGGTCGTGGACGAAGTCGAATCGATCGCACACGATGATGAGCGGCAGCTGGTCGGTCAGTTTCGCTTCTTTCAGGAAGTTTTTCACCTACGTCACAAAGCGAATGCTACTTGTCCGGCTTTAAACGCGAATCGAAGTGTTGTTCAAGCACTGGAATTTCATCGCTCGCAATCGAGTGCGAACTGTCTCGATGCCAGTAGGCGTGCTAAAGTCTGATCGCTCGAAACGAGATTTAAGTCGAGAAACATTTAAAAGCAACGACGAGCCAATAAATATTAGCTGCAAGTTAAAGCCAAATTCTCAAAATTATCAACGCGGAAAATTTTTACTTTATCGGGATCATAGCAGTTGCTCTCTCGGCATATTCTTTCCACTTCCTTGATCTGGCCGGTCTTGCACGCAGCTTGGATGTACTTGAAGTGCACCTCCGGATCTTGGCTGAAGTTGACAATAGATCCGAGGAAATAGAAGAGACCTTCACAAGTTTCGTAGATGCATTACACAATGTGTAATTACAAATCAACGTAAGATTAAACGGCAGCGTGGTCGAGTGGTTAAAGCACCGGACTGATGGTCAACATGGTCTCGGTTCAAAACACACTTGCGCCATTCTGTTGTGTTCTTGGGAAAGACACTTTACGGCACTTTCTCCTGCTTGGTGGTCTTGGCAAGCAGTTCTAAATTACAGTAATATCTCTACTAAAATTACTAGTGGACAGCAATCTCTTGGCACCTCCGGAAGCAGGTCGGGGTAATTGCTTACCCTATGTATAGCGCATCCGTCGCTTTCTGCGAGTCAGGAGGATAAATATAGAAATAAAGATAAGAATAAAATAAATAAAATTATTACCTAATAATGCTCTGCGACAACATTGCAGCTCACTCAAACACATCAAACAATGAAGTTCAACTTTAAGCTAATAATAAAGGAGCCGAGCGGTTACCTTCGTAGCTCTTGAACGATTCGAACAGTTCGATCAGCTTTTCCGTTGTGAGTTGTTCGTGATATTTGGTTGCGACTTGAACACAAAGTTGAAGGTTTTGACGAATATTAGCAGTCAGCATCGCCTTTCAAATTCAAACGCTTTGAGTTATTAATAGCACGCCACTAACGCGACGATTTCTTCTAAAACTTTTTTGAGTCAAGATACGATTACCAAACAAGTTATATCAATATAACTACTGGAATTCAACGTAATTCAACTTGACATGCTTTCAAAATATCTAGACATTATGAGTAATAGCAATGTATCTGTATAATTTTTAAATTCATTTAAGAATATACGAAGTCCCAGAAAATCTAATGATGTAAGTCTCTTGAGAAAGAGAGAGGCTAGGGTTTAACTCCAAGGTCGGCAAAATAAGACAGTGGCCCCAAGGACTCGCTATCGCACACTTAGATGTTGCGGAAATGACTACAGCAAAACCGTTACACGTTTCAGAATATGAATTGGGAATAACAAAACATTGTGGTTTCAAAACTTAAACGCATGGTCGCACCTTCAAACAATCGAGCGAGTCGTCAACGGACAAACTTCCAAAGTAATTGACCAACCACTCAGCGTTCAACAAGTGGGTGTGAATAATCGCCCGCTTGATGTCGTACAAGTCCACATAGTGTTCCAACGCTCTTTGCAGAAGGCCGGCCTTTTCGCAAAGCTGGGCAACGTGAGCGCGATCGTAATGGGTAAACATTTGATTTCCCAAGATCGCATCGGCAACCTAAAATTTGAGGTTCAACAAACCATTGAAGCAAGATGCAAGAAAAAATTTATACAATAGAAATACTCAGAGACAGAAATTTTTAAATCATGTGATCACCCACCTGTGGGGCGTGCATTAAATTCATTTCAAGCAGCCGGGTTTGAAGAGCGCCCTCAGATGGCCGGTTGTTCTTCAGGGCATCAAGAAGGAAAGCGGTGCATTGCTGGATGAGATTTTGTTCCATGAAAACGTCCACAATCTAAACAGAGCATGAACAGTTTATGAAAAGTGAAATGCACGTGACATAAAGCTTATCAGTAACGTCGTTGTTAACTTGATTTTGATTGGTTCATGCTCAAACTACATTTGTGAAAAAGCTTAAAATAGCATGCTAAATCACATGAGATTTAAATACAGACAACCATTAATAAAATACCGATTGGCTATAGCTCTGCGTACAAAATAGGCAAAAAATTATTAGTTCAAATAGAAATCAGTAAAATCGTAAGAATAAACAGGTAAACCCTCATTTCAAACAAGCTTTTTAGAAGGTAAACTATCAAATAATACATTCTTCATATTGCGATAACAAACAGAAGTCTCGCCTGAGCAACATCAGCCAATGGTTCGTCGTCTTGCACCAGCATCATCGCGAACTGCTTTCCAGTCTCGGGGTTGACTCGCATCACATTGCGGAGGAGGAAGATGTAATCCGGAGTGTAACCGACCTTCTTCGCGTAGAGAACGATCTTTTGGAACTGTCCGGTTTCGGCGAAGCACATAATCACCTGAAAAGGAGGAGATGGTTTGAAAATCAAAACTAGCAAATTAGGTTGATGTAAAAACACGAATGAAATTTTGAAAGCGAATATCGTTTACCTTATTTGGAACATTTGCACGAAGATAAATGGACAAAGCCAAAGTTGAATCCGATGGTTTGACCAAGTCGCCCAACTCTTCAGAGCATTCGAGCTTTTCGTCCTTGAGCCACTTTTCCATCAGTTGCTTCCTTCCTTGCTGAAGCACTGGTCGGCACAACTCCAACGATTCAAGTTTGTTTAATTTTCCCTGATATCAAACATACGAATGAGAAGCAAAAAATTGGAAAAGTAAAAGTAGCATAAAGTTTTTTTTTACAAATTCGCAACAAATTAATGAATATAAGGATTTTTCAGGTAGTGGAGTAGCAAAAATGTTTAAACAACCGTAAGCCAAGTTGTTGTATGAGGCAACAGCACTACCTGAAAAAACGCTTTTAAAGTTAGGTTAGCAATAATTTTGCATTGGTAAATGATGAGCATGAGATCACAAACGAACCTGGTCCAGCAAGATGCCGAAATACTGGAGGAGAGGAGGTGAACTCTGACCTGGCTGTGGTGGGACAGAGAGGAATTTTTGAATTGTTTGGGCCGTTCGCAAAATACCCTGATGTAAATAAAAGTTAAATTATCATTCACAACGTCGAGTTAAACAGCGGAATTGCAAGGACTGCTTCGTTACATAGTTAATGAATAAATGTCGACAGCAAAGTCCGGCCGGTGCTAGTAGGACTAACACACTCGGCAAACACACGTTAAATGATTAACTACGCCCATAGACTATTGGCAGATTTTCGTTGTTTATGTAGAAATATCACCAAATATTATCACCAGCAAAATATCTTTTAAATTTCAAAACGCTTGTTTAACGAACCGACGAAAGCGTGTTTCGAAGCAGGCACTCCAGTCTGAATCAACAGCACTTGACGCTAAAGATCTAGCAAGAAGAAACGCGACCTACTTTCGGTGCGTTGGCGGCTACTTTCGCTGCTTCGCTATATTTTCCTTCAGCAAACAAAGTGTTAAACTTCCTTGAAAACAGCTCTTCGGCACCAGCTAGATTATTTCGGACGGCAAAGCGAAGGGCCAGGTCGGGATTTTGCAGCGTGTTGGTGATGTAAGGAACAACGTTACTTTCGTCCACCGATACAGATAAGACCTGAAGAGTTCAGATAATAAACTGTTAGCACTATGAACAGAGTTGGCAAAAGCGAGCACGTCGAGGCCAAAACAGCGGACCTGGCCTTTTCTGTTGACTCCAATCAGGCCGCTTGACGCGTCATGGGGCGCGGTGACGAAGATGGTGTCGGCGCTGATGCGGTTCATGAAGATGCAGACAGCGGTTTCAAGGTCGTACATATGGATGTAGCCGTACTTGGTAACCACGAAAACAACGCTGTGCTTCGACGAAACCTAAGCATTTGGTCGGTTCTCAGAAACTGTGAACTTGATAACTGTTGCAAACGATCGTACTAAATTTGTAAACTTTGAGACTGTTTTTGATTCAAAATATAAATATGTTTTCATTAAAATGCGTAGCAAGAAAATAAATTCAAAAATCATTTTTTGCTATTAAGCGATCGACTTATACGTCAGGTTACTCGTATACGTCAGGTTAGCAGCTCAGCAAGCTACAATAAAACCCTGCCTCAACGAAAAGCCAACGCATTGCTTTATAATAACGGCCAACTTTTTTACTGACCAATTTAAAAATTGTCAGATCTTTGCTTATTGCGAAATCTTTTTACTATCTTGATAAGTATTCGATTAATCAATAGTACATAAATCTGTTATACTACTGCATGTTTATAACTTTTTAAATTTTGAATTTTGAAAAATAAGAAAACAAAAACTTAAACTTGGCAAATGCAAGACAAAAGATTGTTGGCAAGCAAAAATGATATCGTTTCGAAAGGCGTAGGCTACCAAATCACACCGTGCCAACTACACCGGAAGCAATCAATCAATTTCCTCAAAACCGTTTTATTTTGATTCGAGCAAAAATTCTGGTGAATCGTAAAATCCAATCTATTTACATTAAAGGGCAATATTAGTATTCGATAAAAAAAAAAGCATTAGTAGTATTAGATAGAAAGACCAGTCTGAAAAATCCTTCAAACCACAAAGAAGCAATTTTTCAATTAGTTTTATCAGTCGAACACATTTCGCTTAATCATTAAAAATTTTAATAAAGCTAATTCGGGCCAAGTAATTTCGGTATCGATCCAATCACCTGCATAGCAACAGGAAAATCGTTCGATGCTTCAGGAGGGAAGAAAACATCGACTGCTTTCTTTGCAAACGGCTGATTGCCAGCGGCTGGAGTTCCAACTTCAATAATATGAAGTTTACCTCCTTGAGCACCGCGAACAGCAAAGCAAAACAGAGTGGATTCCTCCTGCAAAAAATACAATGACATACCGTTTTAACTACAAAACAAAAACAACGGATCTAAATTTCTAACAACTTTTAAAAGCAGAACTATGTACATAAGTGCTCCAAATACTAAATTATAACCTTGTTTCCTTCCAGTTTTATTTGGGCAAATGACGCAGCATGTCCTTCAATTGGCTGGCTTACTCGACGCTCGACAGAATACAGCTGCATGGCACCAACAACCCTGTTCGATTGCGCTGAGATGCCAATTAGCAATAACCACTTTTGCTTTTGGTCAGTTCTGAAAAAAGTAACCAAGTTACATCTGCTATCAAAAATACTTTTCACAAAACATTCACTTACCTGTAGTTAATGATTTGGCAGTTGGCAAGACTGGTATGTTTATCAAACATCTTTGTAGGCTGCTGAGAATCGCCTAAACAAGATACAGTAATTAATTGGGAGTGATAAATAGTTGGGTAAAGTAAAAATCAACATTAACTATAATAATTGTATGATTAATACTTCAATAATGTTTAGAAAATACATTCATATTCATAGAAAATGTCGTTTTTATTTTGAAAAATAAAATAAAAACAAGCTAAAGTTAAACCAACATTTCGTTTTAACAAAAATAAAATCAATTACTTTGAACGTTTTTCAAAGCCCTATTCATTCGTATACGGTAAAATCAAAAAAAAATTCAAAAGCACTTCTCTTCAATCGAACTCTGTATACCTTCCATGCTCCAATGATAGACTGAAGTTTCTGTGACCATTCCAATCATGTTGGTGGAAATCCACTTCCAAAAAACGACATCTTCAGTCATAGTATGTGCCTTTAGCTTGGATTTCATTTCCATATTGAATATTTGAAGAGTTCGACCAGCTGTGAATGTTAGCAATTACAAACACAATTAGCAAATGAAAATAATTACATCGTAATTGCAGAAAGATGTACCTTTCAGAGCAATCACTTTGCTAGCCGGATTCATAATAGCAGACTCAGCTGAGATAGGACGGCGTATAGGATTTGCCGAGTCGGCCAGATCAATAATTACAACTTGGGCTTGATCAGCCACTTTTTCACGTACACAAATGTATTTGTCCGATTCCATTGTTAGGGTGGAAAAACCGATGTTTGCAGCATTAATGCCAATGTTTTGGAGCTATAAGATTTTATATGAAAGCGTCAAGCAATAAATTAGGAAAATATTCTTGTATTATTGCAAATTTACCTGCAAATGCTCCTGAAATTTGATTGGTAAATTTTGTGCCATCTTGTTTTCCCCTTAAATCTACTTTAAAGGACAACAAAAAACACAATATGCGTATAAGCTTATTCAAAATAATTGTAAACCAAAATTTAACGCTGAAATACATAAAGAAAAATTTAAAAAATAGTTAGTTAAACTACTTTAAAATGCTTTTTTCAAAATTATCCTCCTAAAAATATATATTCATGATCAAAGCTTTTGCATAACATTTTTTAAAATCCTTGCCGTTTATTCCGAATTTTACAAAACACTTTCATAGAAAAAGAACGGTCATTTTGAAATAAATGCAGTATAAAGCAAAAGTAGAGAACTCAGTCAGCAAAGCGATTATATGCATACCATAAAACATAAAAACCCTAACCTACTACCATACATTGTTTTTAATTCATTTGTTTTATATGAATCATATAAACTACGTCATAAATTTAAATACGTTATTCAACTTGAAGACTCTTCCATTAAATAGCAAATGTGATTGATACGCCTGGATAGTGCAAGTGTAGTACATATAAAAATGTAAAGCTTTCTTAAACTGGGAGACAAATGCACCAAGTCATCCGGTCGACTGCTAAATGCTGAACTAATAAAACAGATTTTTTTGAAGATGTTATTTTTTGCAAATTTGAACATGCTTTATGAAAGCAAACCGAATTTCAGAATTTATCTCGCAGCAAAAACTTAAATCAAAAATTTAAGTAAACAAAGTCGTTTTTGCAGCAAGCCAACAATCCTATCGGTTTATGAGGCAACGATTTGTACAATTAAATCTATCAATGCACATGACACTACTGCTTAAGCAGGAATTGTAATATTGGCAAAGCATCAAGAACATAATTTTTTAATGTGACCGAAACGAAAACTTAATTAAACCCATAACCAGTCCACGAAAATTAAGAGAATGCGTACAGAATTATGCAACTAAAGAGAATTCGGGACTTGAATTTCATTTTTCACTTAGCAAACCGTTCGCTTAGAATTAAAAAGTTCTATCTCCATATTTCTCAAAATCTGCGTCAACAATCCCTGCATAAATTAAACACAAAAAATTAAGTTAAAACCAAGAAGAGCAGCAGCCTAATAATTTGTATAATTTTAAACAAAGCATCATATTACTTAAAACAAACTAACAAGTAACATCTTCAAACACCGTTTTCTCAAAATCATAAACAGAGGACATAAAAATCAAGTAATTCTCAACAAACGAAGTGCACAATTTATCGTCTTTGCTGGATTGCAAGGTAGACCGAAGGGGCGAATTCAAAAGTTGGTTTTGATCGAAGGCCACACTAATATTTACAACGCGAATTTGTGCCTTAAACTTACTTAAAACAAAAAGTCGTAATTTTGATTTGTAACAACCTTCACATCGAATGCTTGGCGGGGCAGATTTGCACTGTTGGCCGCAGTTTGCCACCACTAAGTTAATCAATTAAAAAATAGACAATTGTTCGACGATTTCTCGTGGATAATGATCGCCTACTTCTCGACTACAATGAAAAAAATTTTTTGTGACATTGCCTGTAATTATACAGTACTTCAACAACGCTTAATGTTACCTTGGTTCATCTCGCCGCTTTAAGGTAATTTTTCTCGACAGTTTGTTGGTAATTTTAAGAATAAAAATTTGTTATTGGGTGTTTAGGTCGAGCATCATTTTTATTGTTTGTTACCGATTTTGATCATTTTTAACCGACAAGAATTAAACTGGAAAGGTGCAGCAAGTTGCTGAGATTTAGTAAATTTTGACAGCCGCTGGGTCTGAATAGAACGTTGCTTTTTTACTTAATTACGCAACAAAGTACAATGAAACCAGGGGCGGAATTTTGGTTGGTGTTTGGACATCAGCCAATCTTTTAAAAAACAGTTAAGACTAGAGATGTGCCGGAACTCAAATAATCAATTCCGACCGGAACCGGAACTGGCCGGAATTGTTACATCAAATCCGGCCGGAACCAGAACTATTTGGAAATGCAATATTAACCTTGATATTACACGAAACTCCTTAAATACATTTGTTAGATTGTCAGTTGATAATAGTATTGTAAGTGCAGATGATTGATCACTTCAAGAAAATACTAAAGTAGAAAGTTTGCTGTCAGTTTTGTTTCAAGTATACATTAAAGCAATTTATGTGAGAACTCCCTGCTGAGCACTGGATATTTGAAACATAACGACCAAAAATATTATAGACACATTTATTTAAGTTATACAGTGAAAAAGTTCATTTTTACGTATGTTATTGTAGCTGTTCAGCTATTTTATGTCTTGAAAAGGCTAGTAGATAAGACTAATGCTAGATTGATCCAACTGCAATAAAATGTTGCCGATGATTTGCTGTAAGGTTAGGTTTTGCCTGTGCTATTAATGATCATAACTAGGTGTACTCGTTCCCCGAATTTGTTTGCAGATCAACGGAGTTAAGTGATCTTATCATCTGATCTTAGTTCCTACAATGAATTAGTTCCAATTTATGCTTATGTCTTTTACTCATATGACACTCTTGTGTATAAATTTATTTATGTATTTAGCGGTAGTGCATTGTAGCTGATTTAGGGTTGACCTAATATATATTGATATGTCAATGTCGTAATTTGTGTGACAATTTTTTTCTTATTAACTTTTCAAATTAAAGCAGCAAAGCAGCTTCAATTTAAAAATTTCAATTGACTGGTTTTCCATGACTAAGAGGTGTGTAAGTGCAATTTAGCAGGTTCAATCTTTAAGTAAATGACTGCCTACATCAATTTACTAAAAAAAACTAAGCGTAGATACATTTCTAAATAAATCAGTCCTATTGGCTACAACCACTTCAGTTCCGGCCAGAATAGAATTGATTCCGGCTGGTACCGAAACCGGAATTAAATCTTTAAATCCGGCCGGAACGGAATTCCGGTACATCTCTAGTTAAGACGAACAAATTTTATGTTTTCTTAAGCAATAACTAAATGTTAGGCATCAAATTCTGAAGGTGCATGAATCCTAGAACCCGCAATATTTGTAAAGGTTTAAACCTATCCATAAAAAGCAGATTTTACTGAAATTGTTTAAACATTATAATAATATTTAAAAATAGTTAGAGGAACATGGACTAATAATTGAATCTTTAATACAAATGCACTCCATTGGATATTCATAGCACAACCATATTTGTCAGCCTAAATGTAATAAAAAAAAATTAAGGCAATGCTTCTATAATATTTCAAGGTGTCTACTTTAAGCAAAAGTCATAAAAGTACAAATTTTATGTTTTGTTTTAAAGATTATATATGTTGCATAAAGTTATAAAAACTGCAGTGGCTGGTACCTAAAACAGATCTTAAAAATTTAATGACATACGTCAGGAGCATTGTATTAATGGAAAATATTATCGACATACTTTGTGGTTCAAAACCTGCTCTTGTTATTCTGTTGTGTTTTTAAGACACTTTATCACACTTTTTTGTGCTGCAGAGTCTTTGGCAAGCACTTTAAATTTCAGTCATAACTCAAAAACTAAAAACAATAAAAAACTTCAACTAGAAAGCAATAGGCATTTCCAAACGGGTTGGGGTAATTGTTTTGACAATTGTTCAATGTGGTTGGATGGATAAATAAAGATGACACATTAATGAAAAAGCTTTTGATCTTAAATTTGAATTTGATGTTTATATTATTACTTCTACCACTCTGGAAAAACCAAGTTTCTAAGCAAGGCTATCTGCATTTCAATGTATTGAATATAGCATGACATCACTGATAGAATAACAGTAAAATTAATATCCTCTTAAAGCCATCATCAACCTTAAATTTTGGTCTAGAAAAGTTGAGAATGAATGATTTGGACCAAGAAACCAGATATCAAAAACTGAAAAACCAAGTGTGGAAAAAAGAGTTTCAAAAATTAAGATTTCTAAAAAACTTATTTATTACTAATGTGCAGTGATTTCTAGATTTGTGTTAAGAAAAAATAATAAAGAAATTAGAAGCAACTTATTCAAAGGAATAGTATCAAACTTTCCTTTAACTGAATTGCATCTGTCATTGTAAAAGGCTTGGCAGGAAAATTCTAACAAAACATGAAAAAGTCAAATCTTAAATAGAAGCAACATAAAAATACCAGCATAATTATCAAAGAATCAATCAAAAACTTTTGATACTTATTGTTAAGATTTTTGGTTAGGAATCTAAATTTCTAAGAGTTAGTTAAGAAAATTCTTATCTTTCCTTTTCAAGCATACTTATTGATTGTAAGAATTCAGTTAATGAAAAGTTTATTTTTTTCTACAATAACTTACAAATGATTTTTAGAAACTTTTTATTATATTTTTAATTTGTATTGTGAATGATAATCTGCTTTAGATTTATTTTTTCTGTTTTTTCTTTGCATTACGAAAAGTAATTGGCAGGAAAACAATAAATTCATTACTCAAATAACATTAGGAAATGAAAAAATATGAATTAATTAACAGAAGCTCAATAATTTCTCGAATTAGAAAAAAGTGTTTGACATTATTATACCTGAAATTATAGTACATGTAAAACCTTTATTTCAGCAATGCATCAATAAACTTCAAAATTTACAGATAATATATGTTTTATATTACAAATTAATACACATTTTAAAATTGCCAGTACATTTAGTTAAAATAGTGTTTTACTGTTTAATATCAATTGAACAATTTTTGTAATTTCTATATAGTTAAAAATTAAATGGATTTTATGTAATTTAACTAATACATTTGCTATTCAAAACTGAGGCTACCTGAATGCTCAACTCATCTTTAACATCAAAATTATTTTAAGCAAATGTAAACAAAAATAATAATTAATAAATGTAAAATAAATCAATGTTTAATTAAAATGCAGAACTAAATTTTTCCCATTATCATAACTTATGTCTTAAATACCTGTAATCAAGAGCATAATTTTCATAGTTTTTTTTTTTTTTTTGAGAATGGAAATGTATTTAAAAATAATACTATAATGAACTCCTGCCTTAAACTTTAAAAAATTGTTGATTAAATGCAACTTAAATTTTTTAGTCACCACAAGTCTTAACTTTTTCCATTTAGAGTTTTGCAATCATAATTCTTAAAAAGGTGTCAATACTGCATACCAGCACCGAAAATGATTTTGCAAGAAAGATAGAACAAACAATAAAAAGTGAATGTTAACTGATTCCAATTTCCAGCACATATTGTAAATGTCATATAATTTAGATATTTTATTGCACATTTATTTATTTATCTCCATATTTATCCCCCTGACCTGCAGAAAAGTGACAGAGGCATTAATATATACTGATAGAGAAGGCAATTACCCCAACCTGCTTCCAGAGATGCCAAGATATTGCTGTACACTTGTAATTTGATAGAGATATGATTGAAATTTAGAACAAAACCACCAAGCAGAGGAAAGTGCCATGAAGCGTCTTTTCCATGGACAGAACAGAATGGTGCAAGTGGGTTTTGAACTGAGACCATGTTGATCATAAGCACGGTGCTTTAACCATTTAACCACACTGCTGACAAATTCACAGGTGCAATTAACATTGCAACATCAATTGATTTTTTATACATCATTAAAACACCAAATGAGATGGAAAAATACAGATGCCAGATAAACAAGCAAAATTTAATTTAGAACTGCAAAAATCAAGACTGCTTCTATGACAAATAAATACAGAGATAACAGTAAAGCACAGCATTGAAGGTCAACCATATCCAGTGAATGTTCTAGATGTTCAATTACTATAATCTTCTAGTCTCCTCTTGCAATTTCTAGTCTCCTTTGACTTAGTCGCATTTTGTTCAATTTTAAGATTTACTTCTACTTCCTCTAAATTACTTCCTGTACTGCCATTAAGACAAATAGTCTAAAGACCTAATAGTTGGAAAACCCAACTGACAAAGACTCAACATACAGCAACTAAAAGAACTACTCCAAAAAGTTGTAAGGAGAATATTGCATACAGCATTTTTAATTATGCCATCACAAGTCTTTAATTGTAGTTTGAAAATTGTTGAAATAATTATGACATTATTTTTGTCATAAACACCAAAAGATTATTTGACAGAATACCAAACTAATGATACATTTTTTTACTTCTTTTACCCAGTAATTTTTTTCATTTTTTTGGCAGGCTCAGCAATTTTCTCACACTTTATTAAATGAAACACTTCGTTTTTTGTTTTATCAAGCTGTAATCTTACATTAGTCTACTAATAGTTTAATAATTTTCAGAGAAGTTTTTAGTGTATATGGAAGAAATTATAATGTCACAAATTTTGAAGTGACCATGTAATGATTGTGACAATACAATTTATAAGTGCTGATAATGTCAAATTTTAAGATATCTCAGTTTTGAACCATAAAAATTTTGCCATAAATTTAAATTAATTCAAAGAAAATATTTTAATTTTGAGAGCATTGCAATTTTTTTGGCTTCAGAGTTTGCTGTCTTATAATAAACAATGTCTTTAAAATAGTTCTTTATTAAAATTTTAGAGCCATAAAGCCAGGGCTGTTTTAAGTCGTATATAATTACCCATGAGCCCTAGGCACTTAAATCATCATGCGCCATTTCTTTGATATAGTTGTCAAATAATAAATTATAACTTTTTTCTAGGAACCAAAATTTTTGTGGACCCAAGGCACTGTTCCTTGAGTGCCTATAGGTAAAAAAGCCTGGCATAAAGTAATGGTCTACAAGTAAATGAGTCATGACATCAAAGTTTGCAATACCTTAAAAATGGTAAGTTTTTGCTTTAAATTATGGAAATGTGTAGAGATCCAATACCAGACTACAAATTTTTGAAAATATTAGATTCAGTACTGGACACCAAATTTTTTAAAATAAAGGTTTGATAATGCCTTTTTTTTTAATCAATTAACATACAATCATTTCTAACAAGTGTCTTCACAATTAGTGTGGTGGAACAAGGATTGGTAAATGGATTGTGGTACTCTGATTTGATTTGCAGTTTAAACATTAGTTTTTTTGTAAGTTATATTATACAGGGTGTCCACAAAGTCTAGGAACATAGGGGATAAACACATACTTTTAAAACAAAACAATTTTATTTAATTATAATGTTAAGAAATTTATTTAGACGGAGTTTCTTTAGACAGAGCCATTCGATCTGGGGATGAAAAATAACATAAATAAATAAAATAGTAAAATTCCTATGTACCCAGACTTTGTGGACACCCTGTAGAATAGTTATATAATAGAATATAGGTTAGGAATGAAGATGAGAAAGAGCAGGCAGAGGTGGTATGGATATGTCATGAGGAGAGACCAAGAGTATGTAGGAAGGGTGATAGAAATGGAGTTACTGGGAAAGAGGAAAAGAGGGCAGCCAAAGAGAAGGCTTCTGCATGTAGTGAAGAAGAATATGAAAGAAGTTGGTGCAAAAGAGACAGACATTATAAACAAAGCACTATGGAAGAGCATCATCTGCTGTGGCAACCCCTGAATAAAGGGAAAAGCAAAAAGAGAAAGAAAAAGATATTATAGAATACTAAGTAAATCCAGTTGATCCCTTAATTTCTAATCCTAGTCTTAATTATGGTATTTTTTCAGGCTTTTGAAGGATTAAAATATATATCAATATTTAAAAAAATTTTCTTCATTCTATTTTTATGCCGAGCTCAAAAAGATTCTGATACCAACACTAGTACTGAAAATCTCCTCCTTATTTTAGGCTATATAAGCATTAGAAAAGAAAACATGTTATGATTTGGAATCCAATCAGAGCATAGCAATTTGTTTTGAAATGACTTCCATTTTGCACCACACTAATTGCAGAGACTTGTGTAAAAATGATAATATTACAATTCACAATCAAATGTGACAAAATCCATAAAACTAAGTTAGCTTAAACTAGTGATGGGGCAATTAATTGAAATAGAAAATCAAAAGAATCGATGAATTTTTAAAAATCAGAATCAGAATCAAAATCAAAAGATTTTTGCTGAAAATTTTTATTCTTGAAAACTATTCTTAATTTATTTATGTATTTATCCTTTTTCATATACCTTACTAATTGAGCATGTACATACAAGTATGTATATATGATATACACATACAAGTATATATATATACAAGAAAAAAAAAATTTTCTTTGCAAAGTAATATATCTTTATAATGATTATAATCATGGGTTGGTGGCAAATCAACCTCGACAAATCATCATCAACAGTCACTAATCTTAACATTTAACAATACTATCATCACTAACCCTAACTTGAATTGGCAGTAACTGTTGGTGGAAAATCAGTGGCAGCAAATGGTCCCATCCTGTATTTTTAAAATTGCAAGAGTGAACCAATTTTCCTTGCAGAGTGCTTAATGAAAAGAACAACCTGTTTTATCTTAAGGAATCATCAGGTGATTACTTATTCAAATCAAATCGTCAGGTGATTACTTTACTTAAAATTAAAAAAGTAACCACGGGACAATTCTATAGGGAGAAACAGACTGTTGTGGTTTTTAAATATTAATAAAAAAATAAAGAAACAAGATTCTATTTAAATAAAGATGCAGCAGATGTTTAAGGTTTGTTAAACAGTGCTTAAATAAATTTTGTATTTAAATATTGCCCTGATCCTTTGATTGACCACTCTGCAAGGAACAATAATTCACTTTTTCAATTTATATAACCTTTAATTTACAGTGGCTAAAGGTGAACAATTTAAGATAATTAGTATAGAGGCACTGTACATCAATTATCCAACTGATTAAAGTAGATACTTTAAAAAAAACATTATCAAAATCGATATTGGAATCCGAATCAAAAAATTTAGTTGAAATTGGCATCAGAATAAAACATTTTGTTGAAATCAGCATCAAAAAAAATTGGCATTGCCCCATCATGTGTTTAAACCTTATCTTAAATTTTAGTTTTAACCTTAATTTTGTTTTTTTTGCTCAAATTTTAAAGTACTTATAACTTCCATTTTTAAAATCTGCAAATTTTTTTACTGTTACAAACTTACAATACACTTAGTGAATCAACTTCATGTAAAAATGATATGACAAAAGCAAAAACAGCCATTACTAGCGCTTAGATTCCAAAAAGTTTGAAGTTTGGTAGCAGACCTTTACTTTTTTTTTTATTTTATGTCCTAACTCGCAGGAAAGTGACAGAGGCACTAATACATAGGGTAAGCAATTACCCCAACCTGCTTCCAGAGATGCCAAGATATTGCTGTTTGCTTGTAACTTAATAGAGATATGATTTAAATTTAGAACTGCTTGCCAAGACAACCAAGCAAGGGAAAATGTCGTAAAGTGTCTTTCCCAAAGACGCAACACAATAACGCAAGTGGGTTTTCAAACCAAGACCATGTTGATCGTAAGCACAGCGCTTTAAACACTCGACCATGCTGCCACCGCCTTAAATTATTGACCAAAAAATGTTATTTTTTCCAAAGTTAAATTAACATTTTCAGTTTTCAATTTACATCCTAAATAAAACAAGCTTGCCTTATCTACATTGCAAAGGTAAAGTAGCTTTTTGGTGACACAAAAAGTATTGTTCACCACTGCCTTAATCCAGTGCAAGCATCAAATGTGTACTTTATACAATAAAAGTTCACATTAGAATTATCATGTATGACAGGGGTAGACCACTTGTCTGGCTGATTGATCAACTTTAAATTCAACAAGACTTGCAATTGACCACTGCAGAAATGCAATCTTAAAAGTAGGGATCTCTAAAAAAAGATTGTCATGTTAAATATCAATATTTTTGTTCCAAAAACATAGTGATCTCTAAAAGAACTCTAGTTCACTCAAATCAGATGTGATTGACCAGAAAGATGCCTCAATTAACGTGTTGCTGACCCCTGATGTATCACATTAAAAATCAATTAATACTTTTTTTTAACGCAGTGGCCAGAGGTCTGGTAACAGACTTCAAATTTTGGAAAATTTAAGGTCTGGCAGCAGACATTAATTTTTTTTTAAATTAAAGGTCTGGTAATGGCATTTAACTTGATTGTATTATTATTATTTTTATCTGGTGTCATGCAATTAGTGTGGCACAACAAGAAAGGCATTGTATAACAGATGGCAATATTTTGGTTTGATTTTCAATTGAAAACATGTGTTTGTTATCTAAGTTCTACTATAAGATACTTCTAAATTTTTTAAATAAATTTAAAACTTAGGACTAGAAATGAGATAAGGTTAAAGAACTTAAAAGCTAAATTTAGTGTAAATTATCTTTAAGTGCATTGGATTATATGTAAATTAACATTGGACTTGCATTAAGTTCTGAATCAATTGTAACACGTCTATATGTGCTAATCTACACTAAACCAACTCAAATTAGCCAACTTAAATTGTCTTAATTTTGAGTAAGACATGGCCAAGGCTAAGTTAAAAGTGTAAATTATGATGTGGTTAAAGTTAAGTTATGGTTGGGTAAAATAACTTAAGCTATATATATAGACTTGTTAAAATTGATTGTAAACTTTATGTAAGTCCAATATTAATTTACAATTAAGCCACTGCAATTTAAGCTCAATTCAGTTTTAAGACCATTAATCTTATTAATTTCTAGTCTTCAAGCTTAATTTCTGTACACTAACTTTATTTACAAAATTTGCAATTATATATAAAATATGTTTCAACTAGAAATCAAGCCAAAGTATCACAACCATTCACTTATTCCTTCTTTATTGCACCACACTTATTGACAAACATTGCATAAAAATGATAATATTTTTTTTATTTTTATTTATTTATAATATAACAATAGAGTTGAAAAAGCCATTTCCAGACCAGTTATTCTAAATTACCAGTGTTGGCAGTGCATAGGCAATGTACCATAAAACAGGGTAACTTTGATCAATTTGAGGTTTCTAGCTTCTAACAACCTGACGCTGTCAACAAGAAAACTATTTTCTTACTAATCATAACATTATGCCTCTGAACTATCGAAAAAAATATTTTAATGACATCATAACAGTTTTGCAGCTGAATGCTTTCAACCAAACTGCTGAACAACGTTACCCCATACTTTGGGGTAACTTTGATCACAAATCAAAAACCAATGTAAAAATAGAGTGAACAACATTTGGATCACTGTTTTTATTTTTTAAATATTGTAAGAGTTCAAAAATATGATTTTTAGTTGTTTGAAAAGATATGTAATTTTCCGATAAGTCGTTTTTCTGAAACTTACTGAAACTCACCGAAACTCACCAAAACTTGCCAAAACTCACTGAAACTTATCAAAACTCACTGGTACCAACATTAATTTCAGCTAGGGTGTCATAGAACATCTGAGGTTTTTTCCAGCTCAGTTTTTTTGACTACAAATCAAATATTATTACCGTTACCTTAACTGATCAAAGTTACCTCACTGAACAAAGTTACTGCGTTTTACGGTATAAGCAGCATAAGCAGTGTAGGTGGTGTAGTAGGGAAAGATAGGTGGCAGTGAAGGCTATCATTTTAAGCAGTGAAAAGTCCATCACTTTAACCAACTAATTTGATTATATAATTCTTTAAGACATAGTTTCAACTATTGTTTTCCAAAATAAACTTTTTCTTTGTAATTATTCATAATATAAAAAAGTTACGACTGACTATAAAACTAGCCTAAAAAAGCAATAGTCCACTAGGAAAATTCCTGAACTCCCAGTGGACTAATCTGCCCCTGCCTCACACTGCCTATGCATTGCCCACACTGCCCACATTGCCCATACACTGCCTACAATGCCTATATACACTGCCTATACACTGCCCACACTGCCTACACTGGTAATTTAGAAGTACCCATACCAGACCTCTAATTTTAAAAATATAGTATCTGGTACCAGACTTTAATCACTCTTATTTTCAAAATTACAGCATTGTGTTGTAAAAGTTTTTTTAAGCTTTTGCCTAACAAATATAAAGTTAATATTGATGAGGTAATAACAATTATAACAGCCCCTCTACATGCAAAAGGTTCTGCATACAAAAACTCATTTTACAAAATATTATGCAAAGATTTTTTTGCTTCATATCACAAAAAATTACTTAGCACAAGAAAGATATAAAACAAAATTTAAATTCCCATATGCAGAAAAACATTAAAATTTTTACCATAAGATCCTGCTTTTCTCTTGGTCAGAATCGTACCCATCATGCTTAAAACTGTGATCCTGCCATTTTTTGTTTTTTGCTGTTTACCCTCCTCCTCTGCTGCCATTTTTGCTTTCAGACATCACCTTGTCTCATGTAGTTCTTTTTTGGATATCAAATAATTATAAGTGTTTTGTACAGTTCAGTGTTAAAGTTTTCTGCTTTTTTCTATGTTTTCTGTCGTTTGCCCCCTCTTTTGCTGCCACTTCACTTTCAAATGTCAGTTAGATTAGGTATATTAAGTGATTTAAATGTATTTGGCTCTTATTTCTATCTTGTTTTACATTTATATAAAATTTAATGTGGTGTTTTTGTAAGGCTTGAAACTAATTCAAAGGTGATCTATATGTAAAATGCCATTTATTATGCAAAAAAAATCATGACACAAAAGCCACTATGGAACAAATTAATTTTGTATCTTGGGCACCACTATACTAACAAAAATTGGGCCTCTTTTACTGTTTGCCGTTATTAAATCAGCAAGTTCTGGGGATCTCCCAAAATTTAAAAAGTAATAAACTAAACTCTGCAAATAATAAACAAGAACTTAAAACTTCAAAACAAAAAAATTTTAAATACGAATTTTTGAATACAGATTCTATATAATAGTGTCTAATTGTGAAAAAAAAATTTTTTTTTTATCAAGATAAACGTGTCAAAATTATCTTCCCATCATAGCTATATCAAGGTTATCCTTTTAAAGCATAGGTTATGTGAATAAAGGCAAATTTATTTCAAGAAATTTTATTTGTTAAAGTAACAGTACTTTGTTTAAAATTAATAAAATATTTATATAATTTATATGGTAAAAAATTGGAAATTGGTACCTCGAATTAAAAAAAACAAACAGAAAAATTGGTACCGGTACTTCAACTTTATTATTGTAGTTAAAAAGCAGAGACAAATATGAAGTTTTACTTTGCCATGTGTTTGTACATTTGAAATATATAACTATTATATTATAATTTGGATAAATGTTAGTATAATATAAAAAACTTGGGTCTCTTCCATAAGTCACCATAAGCGGTTTTTTTCAATGAAACTAACTTAAAATCCCCATTTCAGCACTAGAATTGAATAAAGAAGAAATTAAAAGAAAAAGGATCTACCAAAAAGCAATAGTACTCGCAAGGGGATCCAAAATTGCTTACCATGACTTCTTGAAGAGACCCAAAAACTTTGCTTAATCAGGTATTTAAAAAAGTCAAAAGCTATAAACTCCAGTTACTGAAAACAGAGCAATTTTATATTACTATTTTTTTCACTTTAGTGTATTTCACTAAATAATGCCCTATGTCAAATTAAGATTGAAGAGTTGTCAGATATTACAATATTAGAATATACAATATTAGAATAACTTTGTTATAACCAATACTAAATCATATATCACATCAGATACTGCACCAATAGGCTTTAAAAATTGTCTTTGGTAAATCTATCTTGAGAATCAATTTTATGGATAATATAAAATTAATTCAAACCAGTAGACTGAAAATATTTGGGTAATGCTACTGTAAAATATAAATAAATATTCTATATGACATTAAACAGTTGAAAATCTTTTTTCAATTGTCCATCGAAAATAAACAGCGAAAGCTGATTTCGACAAATTAACACGCTTCAAAATACCTCCAAATTAAAACTCATTCTAAACATATATTGAAATTATTTAGGAAAAACGTTTTAAAACTGTCAAAGTCTTGACAAAAAATTTTTTCGTCTCATTTTTTTCAATTTTTAGCTTCAGGACAAGCCTTTGCGCAACGTCACGCGACCGGTGAATGACGTCATTATTGATGTTTCCATTGAAGTTATTTTTTTAATTTGCGGAACCGCCCATAAATTTTGATCAATTAAGATTTTTATTTTTTGTCTGTTAAAACAGTAAATATTCATAAAAAAACTTACACGTGTATTCGAAAAAAAAATTGGAAAGAAAACGACAATTTAATAAAAAACCAGATGAAGAATATCTTTCCCCATTCATTATCAGTTTTTATAAATTAAAAAATGAATAAAAAAAGATTTTTTGTCAAATAAGTTGAAAAAATTAAAAGCGTGTAGTACAATTTTTATTTTGGTTTCGCAAATTTTTTTAATATTTTTTTTGTATAGATTTATTGCGGGGCATCGAACCGTTTAAAAGAAAGTTTCGGTTCAGGCTCAGGTTCGCAAATTTTATTTTAAGTGGTTTAGTTCCGGTTCAGGCTTAGCAAATTTTAATTTTAAAGGTTCAGTTCCGGTTCAGCCCCAATATGGTTTTAAAGAAAATCATTAGCGGTTAATACGAGTTTTTGATTTGGGTTTAATTCAAACCCTGCTTTTATAAAATATTTTTTCTGTCCATTTTTACAAGCGTATAAACTAATAACATGGTTCATGGACCGTGGATTTAGACATACCAGACTAAATGATTGCGAAAGGAGGGTGAGACAATTTTACCCGAATCATATTTTTGTACGATTTTAACAAGAATCCCAAACATAACAAATATAACTGAGCAGAATACATTAGTTTCGTTATGTAGGCTACCTGGAATTTATTTTGACGCACAAAAAATCAATTTAGAAGTGTTTTGCTTTGAAATGATAAACTTTATCCAAAAAAAGATAATCTATGATTATAAATTTGGTGTATAACATGTTGAAATAAACTATTTAATTGTAAAGTAATTTCATTTCTTCCAAGAAACATTTTTACAGGTGCATTCTATAACTCGAAAAACATACTCAGTGCCCAAAAAATCAGATTGTTCTCGAAATTTTTGCTGGTGGACAGGTTGTGATGGCGACGATTTCCTTATTGAACACCAATTTATAAGCCTGTGTTTGTAACCAAAATTTAAAGGACATCAATTGGCATCTTTGGAGTATCTTGGTAAACAGTTGCATACCTAAAAATTCTTAAAGTAAAAGTATTTCTGGTAAGCTGATAGATTTTATAAAGTTAAACACTAAATATATTCACAACCAAGCTATTTAGGTCGCAAATGTAAAATCAACTTTGTATATTTCAACAAAGTTAAATGAATGTTTAATAATAACTTTGCGAGCGCCAAAAATGAAAACGTACTTTTTTTTTGTTATTTAAATTTTGATATCAAATTTTTTAAATTATTTTACAACATAGTGACAAGTTTTTAAAACTTCTTTATATTGATGTGTGTATAAATTTATTAGATCCCTTCTGGACTGGCAACTTGCCCGCTAACAAATAAAGTGTAGCAGTAGCAACCGTATGTGCTAGTCTTCTTTTTTTTTAACTATTTCTTTTCTACTTTGTCTGCATGCTATAAGATTAAAACTTGGGCCCACTTAATTCAAGAAAGTCAACTTTTTTCGGAGTTTTATAGTTATACAACCTATCAGTTTATATACCTATAGTTTCGGTGTTTCTTATCAGGATTTTTTTTACTGAGTTTTATACGTCAAAATAAATCAAAATTTTATCTTTTTTACAACTTTTCAAAGGGCTATGAACAGTATTTTCTTTCTGCATTTTATAGCAGGTATTTCAAAAGGTTTGGAGCTGTAAACTCTTAACGTCAATCTTTTCGCCTTTTTCTTCACAAATTTTGAATGAACAATAGGCTATACAATTAACTTCGGAGCAAAATGTCTGAAACGTGGTAAACTTTCAACAAAAACCAAAGAGCCAATCCCAATAAATAAAATGTTTTCAATTGCAATTTTTAGTTTAAAACCTTTATTTAAACCATAGAAAAAATTTTTACCGAATTAAAATTCGGAAAAATAAGGTATCAATTTCGTGTAAGTGAAAAAATATGTCTCAAAATGCATGTTTTCTATAAGAAATTGGCACCTAGGCCGAGTAGGGGAGACTGGGGCACTTTTTTTTCTTTTTGCTAGTTTTCTCATAATACTTTTTTTTTTAATCTTGTTTGATACAAAAAATTTAGATCACTATTTAACTAATATGAAAAAAATAGCTAAATAGTTTTCAAAGCTTAGCTATTAAAATTACCATTTAAATATTTAAATTAAGCGTTACAATGTTTCCCGTCAAAGGGGTAAGCTGTAACACCAACATAAGCTGTAACACCAACGGGGTAAGTTGAAACAGCAACAAAATCACTAATAAATTTTTCAATTCAAATGTAATTTAAAAAAAGCAACAATATGAAAAAGTAGCACAATGAAATCATACATAGCCTAGTCATAGACATGATTATCTCAAATACCAAAAATCAGGTATTTGGCTATTGCCTAAAAATGTTAAAACAGTTTTTTTCACTACTGGATTAGCAAAATCATAGATTTCAAAATCACATATGTGACAAACATATGTATTCAAACCTTTCATACAAGTAAATGTGACCACTTAAGGAAACCATAGCATTGTACCTCCCACTCCTCATCAGGACAATTGTTGAAATTGGGCTCAAAAAATGTGATGCAAAACTAATCTTTTGCGCTTTGTGTTTTTCTGTAGCGATTAATTGGACAGCCCAAATATAACTTCTTATTTTCACACTAAACACAACTTTAGTTATTATCAAAGTTATAAGATTACGTTTAAAACGTTGAATTTTTCTTTCATATGCTCTATTTTATGCGTTTTTTGAATTTCACATCCTGTCGTTCCATATCGTATGATCACGTGGTAATACGCCCACTTGTGTACAGCGATGTGGCTTAGTCACAAATTGTAATTATCAGTTACTTTCTCCAGAGTTACAGAGTTAGAGTTACTCTCCGGCAGATATTAGTTAGATAACTTAACTTATGTTATGATTATGCTATACAGTATTAAATTGTCTCTATTATTGTAATTGTTTGTTTTAATTTTTGTTTTGTTTTAATTCTATTTAAATAAGAGAATAAATGTACTATAAATAGAATCAAGTTAGTGGTTAACCTTTTGAGTATGAACTGCACCAATTAAACTGGAACACAACGCTCCTAACCACTACATTTCTTTGTTTGGAGCTGTAATACACTGTTCTTTTCTAGTGCGTCTGTTAACATGGTACACTTTTTAGACCTTTTCTGTTTTGCAGCAATTAAGTTTTTTTAGCACTCTATAGAGTTTTATATTAAAAACACCATATTTTTTTGCTACTCCCCGTATTAATATCTTTTAAATTATAGCCACTGTTACAGTAGCTCTTAAGTTATCTTGTAATGATGAGCTAGTGTTCCTGTTAGTCTTTCTTTTATAATTTCTCATATCATTTACAAATGTTGGTGTCGAAGTTACTTTTAATGTAAGCTAGTTATAACCTACGCTCAAAAATAGATCTTACTTTCAATCTATGGTACAATTTACTCAGTCTCATACTCAGTCAAGTTTTTGTTTATACCTCAAAGAGTTAAGTTTTAGTTGCTAAATATTGTTAAAGCATTTAATAGCCCGTTGCTTTGTGGTTCGACTGATATAAAACATTTTAATAAAACCGCACCCGCTATCTTTCTAGAAGAAAAAAATTGAATTTCAAAAAAATTACTTTGTCTATTAAAAAGGTTGTTTTAACAATAAATCTATTTTTAGTCATTGGAACTGAGCTATGTTATTTGCTAGTAATCGGTCTTGATATGACTGCTATTTGGGCTATTTAAAATTTTGTTGGTTTATGTTAAATTTTGACAAATACGAATGTTACAACTTACCCCGAGTTACTACATAACCCGGTCTGGCAGAACGCCGTATTTATGGCGAAAGTGTTTAACTCGGTTGCGGTTCAAAACCTACTTCTGTCTTTCCGTTGAAAGTTTATCTTAAATTTTTATTTTTTTCATAACAATTATAACTACGCTGCTTTGGTTCACTTTTAGTACAAATTATTAACTGTACAATTTTTTGGCTGCTTAGGTTGATTAATTTTGCAAGTTTATTTGCAAGCATGTAATATTAAAGAAACCATTAATAAGCCTGCAATGTAACGAATTGTATTTAAATAAATTCGATGTATGAGCCTAAAACATAATTTAATCTACTTACAAAACTTACTAGCGGCCATTAGTTAAAACTAACTCTGTAATGCGGGAGGTAGCAACAAAAAAGTTGCGCATCCCTGCACTAAGATATTTCGCAAAGTTGAAAGTAATTATAATAGTCTTAAGATCTGATTTTTATCTATGAGTTAGTTTTGTTGTTATCTTTGGTACGTCTCAGTGATGTAGTCGAGACCACATGATTCGAGACCGAGACCGAGACCGAGACCGAGACCGAGACCGTAAAATTTTTTCGAGACCAAGACGAGAAACTATCGAGATCGAGACCGAGATCGAGACCAGAATATTTTTGCTTTCCAAAGGAGGCGTGCCTCCCCGGTTAAAAACCACTGAACTAAACCATTTATTGACTATGTTTACTCAAATATTTTACGAGGCAATAAAAGGCTTTCAATTTCATTTCGCAAGGGGAATTGTTTATGGCAGTGGTGAATATTCAAATTCAGGGGCCCCAGGCAAGGATTTCCAAAAACTGATGTTCCTAAAAAAAGAAATCTTGTCTTTCGTTATTTTTCTTCCAAAATCATGGTGATCTCTAGAAAAAAAAGGTCTTCACCTCAAATCGATTTTATATTTCCCACTTTTCGTCCCAACTTCATATTGATCTCTAAAAAACATCTGCAGCAAAATGAAACTATATGTGCTATTTTCAAGGGGGGAGCTCCTAAAATTGACCGGGACCCCCAGAAAAAGGGGGCCCGAAGCAACTGCCTCATTCGCCTCACCCAATATCCACCACTGGTTTATGGTGAAGAAAGCAGTAAATCATCATAACCACATCAAATAACGAAAACATTAAAAAATGTCCGGTCTCGAGACCTGAGACCAAGACCGAGACCGCCAGCAAAAGGCTGAGACCGAGACCTTGTCTCGAGACCAGTCTCGAAACCTTTATCACTGGTACGTCTCCATTTCAATGAAATGTTTCACTTTATTGCTTTAGCATATTATACAGAGTGTCCATAAAGTCTTGTTACAATTTAAAAAATTTATTACAAAGGCAATTGATGAGATATCTTTTTTAGATTTGTTTTATATTAATCAGTGTTTATTAAAGTTCTTATTCAAAATAAATTTTTTTATTTCAGATTAAATTTTTATGTGTTTAATAGATGTGTTAATAAACCTTTGCAAAATGGCTACTCCTCAAGAGAAAGCACAATTTCTCCAGATGTTCTTGGTCGCCCGTTTCCAGTTGTAATAACAAATAGGCTAAGTAATCAAATAAATTGGCCCAACTTCAAATTCAAAATTTTATTCATCTAGTGTGGCACTGTATAATAAATCAAAAATTAAAACAAGAGTTTTGAACCAAATTTGTTTAAAGAAAGTTCCGGTTCAGGTTCAGCAAATTTAAATTTTACGGGTTTAGTTCCAGTTTAGGTTGAAAGAAAACTAACGGTTAATACGGGTTTATGGATCCGGTACGGGTCCGGTTCGACGCCCTGATGGACGTTGTCGGCAGCATGGTCGAATGGTTAGAGCGCCGTAATTATGATCCACATGGTCTCGGTTCAAAATCTACTCGCGCTATTCTGTTGTATCCTTGGGAAAGACACTTTACGGCACTTTACCCTGCTTGGTGGTCTTGGAAAACAGTTCTAAAATTCAGTCATATCTCTATAAAATTAAAAAAACAAAATAAAAAATTTCAATCGGACAGCAATATCTTTACATCTCTGGAAGCAGGTCGGGGTAATTTCTTGCCCTACGTATTAGCGCCTACGTCGCTTTACTGCGAGTTAGGAGGATTAATACGGAAATAAAATAACTAAATATTGAATAAAGACCTTTTTGCCTTCACTCTGTTTAAACATTCTTTTGAAAGACACACATCCTATGAAAAAAGACCAAACATAAATCCTTGCTCTAAATCTGAGACTATGTTGATTAATTTTTGACTAAATTGATTAATTTTGCAAGTCTAAAACCAAACATTAAGTTCAGTAAAAAACAGTATTTTGTACTTTTGAAAAGAAATGTGTGATACTTAAATCTCAAAAATTTTAAAACTACAAGTTGATCGTTTTGTGACACGCCGGTTAGTAGTTTGCCATTCATGTGCAAATATATTGATAAAAGTAGCTTATCTTGAATTTCAAAAAGTTGACATTTCTGTGAATTGACTTTTTTTAATTTGACATTTTTCTGACCTCTAGTTCTGTTTAATCATTTTTGTTCTTAAATTTTTAAATAAATGACATTAATTTTTTTAATTGAGATTATTTTTGGTCCAAAGCATTAATCAATCAAATATTGTACTTCGTCCTGATTGTAATAAACAATACTTACTCCCGACCAATCTTATTTGCACTATCTAAAGGATTTTAACAATGTTGTTTTTTAGTATGATACTGGAAACTCAGGCTATCAGCATATAATTGCATAATAATCATCTAGTGTTTGGCAACACGCTTTCGCTTTAAATATTACAAAGATTAAAGCCAGGATATCTCACTTCGAGTCTTGGATTTCCATTTTTATATTTATTCTTTTGATTTGCAGGAAACGTCGAAGGCGTTGTACTTCGGGAATTCATCAAGCGATTACCCTGACCTGCTTCCGGAGATGCCAAAATATTGCTGTCGGGTTGAATTTTTTTCTTTTTTTTTTTAGTTTTTATTAAAGCTATGATTGGAATTTAGAGCTGCTTGCTAAGATCGCCAAGCAAAAGAAAGCGCCGTAAAGTTTCTTTCGTATAGTAGGTTTTAAACCGCGGCTACGTCGATTGCGTGCTTCCAATGACGGGATTCAAAGGTTGGCACGGGCTCGTGCAAACCGCTTCTTTACTTTCAGCAACCCCGCTCTTAATTCAAGGTTGCTTTTGTGTCTCCATATCTTTGTATAATGAGGGAACCTGTTGTTAGTGAGTTTTATACAAAAGAGAACCTGTTTTTAAAATGTTTAATTCTAACACTGCCTGCGTCCTCAACACAGCGCTCTCAACCAAACGACTTTGTTCGTATTAGGATTAAAAATTCCATTGAATAGTTTAACATTGTTCAGATTTAGAAAAGTTTTTAAATACTTTTAAACTTTGCAACTGAATGAAATATTGTTTCCGATTACTATTTGCTATGAGAAACTTAAGGTTTTTTTCATAGTGAGTTCCCTTTACGTAGGTAATTAATACAAGCACCGTTAATCATGATTTGCAAATTCAAAAATTAAAGTTATCATCGCAACCTCATGGTGGCGTAGTTATCCAAATATATTTAGTCAAAAGTCACATTTTTCAAATTCTTTAGCCGCTGTAGCGTAGTGCAGGGCTTCTCCATTTTTTGTTTTGCGACCCCATGAAGGTTACCTTCAAGTTAATGACACATTAAACAATAATACTTTGTGAATTTCAAGTAAAGATTGTAAATTTCAAGTTTAGTGTATGACGAAACCATACAAATGCCCAGAATAGACAAAATTAGTATCTCTGCAGAAAACAGTAAAGTCAATAAAAAATTTACAAAAACCTATAAAGTCATCAAGCACATCTAATAAGATGGATATGCTTGATGCTTTTTGCTTCGATGATCCATTCTTGCATTGATACAAGATAACACAGTGCGAAGAACATTCTTAGCAGTTAGCAAAGAGAATTGGTTTTTGGGTTTGATGATCATCAATTTTAGGAATGCCGCTTTACATAAATAAGTTGTGTGAAAAGGCAAACTTTGTAAAAGGCCAGTTCAGAAAGAGCGGGCGGCCCTTAAAACATCGAACCTTAGAGATTTGTTTTCAGAGAATAAAGTTGGAACGTACGTACATTGAGGAATAGCCCAAATGCGCAATTTTGCGTTAGCATGCAGTCATATTCGATAAAGTTGAGAAAGTGTTTTTCTTCCTGACAATAATGCCAAAACATGATAGGTAGACGTTTCTGATGCCTTTTTTAATTTTAGCCATTAGTAGAAATCGAACATCATTAACAATCCAAAGACAATTATCTCTTTAATAGGTGGGAAATTTTTAGGTCAGACTAATGCATGTTGAACCTGATTTACGCACATTTAATTTAAATTATAGTACAAAACGGTTCAAACTTTAAACGTGTTAGCCTAAATATGTGTTTTTTCATTTTTCATCTTTGATAAACCTGTTTAAAAACAATGATCTATGTTTCATTTTTATCTAGCGAGTTACAACGTAAATCCATTTCGTTGTTTTTTCATTTGTTTGATTTATTAAGGTCTTGATTTTGGTTTATAGTTAAGAAGAAAACAAGTAGAGGCCAAGGTAAAAGTATGTGAATACGGTAGTTGTATCAATCAAATAATGAATTTACAGATATAACCCCTAAACGCAATTTTTAACATGATCTCAAAAATATTCGATATAAACATGTATATCAATTATAAAAAAACCTTTATAGTGCAGCAATCTTAAAATTATTTTATCCCTCAGCAATTTTAATTTTTTTTATTTTACATGTACAATACCTAAGTACATTAATTTTGCGCTAATAACTTTTTAGAAATCTGTTTAAACCCTAACGCCAAACTTCCAAGTCGAGATAAATAAGAAAAAGCCTAATTATAAAAAAGTCACGTGATTAAGGCGCTCGAGACTCCCCATAGGTCTATTCAATCATAGGTTGGGTTCTCTTTGTTTGTCGTCTGGTGTGCCACAAGGCTTCGCGCTTGCCCCATTTTTATTCACTCTCAATATGAAACCCCTTATCTGATATATTTAAAAATTATAGTTTTAATTATTATCTTTATGCCGATAAAGTTTAATTTTACTTTACTTTTGGTCATAATAAAAAACCTGATCCTAACAAATTAACTGATTGTTTGAATGCCGTAGACAGTGATGGCCTTACAAAAGGGGGATGGGTGCAGGAAAAATAGGAAGATTACTTTTTCGTGTTCCAAATTTTTTTGGTCCCAAAACAAAGCAGTCTCTAAAAAAAAGGCTATCACTTTAGGAGGGCCACCGTCATGGTACTACTACAAAAAAATAAGCACTATTTTGCTTAGGGGACACTTTTTGACGTTTTTTTAAGAGGGCTCGGTGCGGCCGCTCCGTTTGCTCCGTACTAAAGCCATTACTGGCTGTAGAGCAGTGAGCTGTGTCTTAACGAATTGAAGCTTACAATAATAAAACTCAAAGCATTGTGTTTAGTCGCAACATATCAAAAATCTGTTGAAATTGCTCGTTATAACTCTGTCTATACGTGTAAATTTTTTAATTTTGTGGAAGATTTAGGTCTTTTTTTGCACTGTAACCTTTCCATAAACAACCAAATTAGTAGTGCTGTTAAAAAAATTTTTTTTATATTTTTATAATTCGTAAGTATGTATATTAATGTAGAAAATTGTAAAAATTTGGTTAATATTTATGTTACTTTTCATATTATTTTCATTCGTATTAAACAAATAGCCTACATTTCATTTTCATTCGTATTATTATTATTCAATGTTTTAAAAACGCACTTTTTGAAGTAAAAATAGTGATGTAGGCCTAATTATATTAACAGAAGCCAACTTTCACTCCTAATAAAATGTCAAAAGGATTTTCTCATTCTCATTATGACATTATAACTCACTTCAAAACTCATTTTGAAACTAACAAATGCTGTCTTTCGGATTATTTCCATTTTTTATTTACATACACTTAAAGGTGTCTCATCAGGCTATTTTAATTTGGCAAGCTGTTAGCTACCGGTTGTGTAGCGCAGAAAAGCAGTGCTACTTCCATTTTATCACCATCTTATGCATCTGACTGAAAATTTTTTTAATTTCTACCAAAGATGGATCGCCGCCCGTGGTGGTGGGTGGGACTTGAACTTTTACAAGGATCGGAATTACCATCTACTTCCCGGAACATTCTTTGTCAGTAATATTCATAGGCGTACCAGCCAAAAAAAATTTAGGGGGCAATGAAGTTTTGCCCAAATTTTGTGACGTTTGGCCAAATCATGATTTTCTAGCACATTACGGATAGGACAAAAAAATTGTCTGAGATTCTCAAAACAACAACAAATTTTGCCCCCAAAATCATGGTGATCTCTAAAAAAAAAATAAAAAAATAAAGGTCTTCATCTAAATTTGGTAACTATTTTTTGCAGTTTGATCATTGTCACTGTCCAAAGATTTCTGACTTTGCCCCAAATTTTTCATATCGCTGCCCGAAAAATTATGATTTTGCGCAAATACTTTCTTGTCAGTGCCCGAAAAATTTCAATTTTGCCCAAATCTTAGAAACATGGGGAGGCAATTGCCCCCCTGGCAGGTACGGTTATGGTAATATTTATCCCAGCATGATTCTTGCTTTACCTCAGGGTGCGTTCAGGCAGTGCACTTTGTTCAAGCATAGAGTGGAGTGTTTGTGTCCGGGCTGTTCTGGGGTGTATTAGAAAATCATTCTTGGTACATAACTATTGAGTAGGACTCTGCTATACACAATGTTTATAGATCCTGCTCAATGTTTATATACCGAGAATAATTTTCTTTTGTTATGTTTAAGAAAGCATGAGATCCCAATTTCAACATGTGTTTGGGGGAAACACAAAAAAAGAACTAAATGATTAACGATAGAAAGACCAACAGACAGATTTAAATAAAAGTAAAAACGAAGAAACAAGCAAGTTTGAACCAAAAAATGCCTAAATTACTCTCTGCCAATATATCACAAACAGGTATAAACAAGTTAGGTTTGATAAGTTGAAATAAAAACTTTTAGTTCATTGCAAAGTCAACCTTCTGCTTATTTCTTTCTTTAAAATGATAATATTTTTTTCTATTGGACTAAACAAATTGATGGCTTTTAAAAATTTTAATTGTTTTTTTGTTATCATTTTTTTCTTTTTCAAAAAACGCCCATAAATATTTGATGAGAGCATGGCAGCTGAATTGCCTCGGGTTAAAATATTGACGATAAATAACGCAATTATTCTGAATCGAATATTTGTTTATGTTTTTCACAAGGATTTCTATTTAGATATTGTTTTTCATTAAGCACCGAAGGTGCTGTGTTTGTTTTTGTGTTTGATTACTTATTTGAAAACTTATACCACTTTAACGTTAATGTGATAACGAGATTAATGCATATTGTTTAGTTGTCATCTCTCTATTTACAACCTTTACTCTATTTTGTTTTCAATTATTGGTTGTTCTTTTGGATGCAAATAAAAACAAACTAGTACTACTACTAATGATTATATTTTCTGTCAGCTACTATTTCCTGTTTTTGTTGGTTTATTTTTTCTTTGAAAACGAAGGTTTTTTGGGCTAAATCCGTTTTTTCGGCCATTTCGATGCATAAGGCAAAACTTAGAACTGGCAATGAAAAAATGATGCATGGTTTCATTATCAGATGTACCGTAGAAATTTCATTATTTTTTTATTTTTTCTAGGTTTAGAATCAATTCTAAACTCTATTAGATTAGCTTTTGTATTTTTTTTTTTTTTTTGGTCTACTCGCATGCCCAAAAGGCATCCTTTTGAAAACCACCTGGTACCAGTATATGAGATTTTGACCGGGTAATACAGAAAATATTAACGTGGCTTGGCATGATGCTTCTTTTTTCGAATAATTAGAACTTAAGTCTATTGTCCTACATCTAGTATGTACTGTATCTTAAACAAACTGTTTTTGACGTAAGCCAGTAACATTAAAAACAATGACCTAAGCAACTCTTTAAATGGAAAAAGACAAAAAAAAACAGTTTTGAAATTTTAGTTGACGCATTGTTTAGCTAGTTTGAGTGCAGAGATTATTTTTTTTTAATCATGTAAAAATAGCCAACTTCAGTTGTAATATTCTGTCGTTTCTCTCTTATAAAGCACACGGCAGTTTTATATGTTTTATTCTTCTTTATTATACATCGTTATCTTAACTAGTAAGTGATCGTTACTAAGAAATTCAAATCATGTGTTGCGTGTTGCCAAAGCAAAATTACAAATATACTACATCAGCCAAACAGGATTTGATCTTTTTTTAATTACCTTATTTTTCGGACCATAAGGCGCAGTATCAATAAACGGCTTTCGACGGCTTCTAACGCTTTTATTTTCATACATAAGATGGACCGGGTTATAAGGCGCACCAAATGAAACAAAAACTCGTATTTTATATTTTACGAAGACACGATCAAACGAACAAACAAACTAACTTATTATTTAACACGATGGTGAAAAACAAGTTTGCGAAACTAAGTTGAATCAATCGTAGTCGCGTACAAGATGGTACCTTATAAGTTAAGTGATTAGCGCTGCCGCATTCACGATCAATTTGTTACTCAAAGAGCTTTTTAATGAGCGCCATCTGTTCAAAAAGAAACTCCAAAACTAAAGATAACATATATAGTACAATTGTGAATTTTGTAATAACAACACGACAAGGCCCTGTTTCGACCTAATTAGGTCTCATCAGGTGTGTATAATTACGTACATACTGTATATAAGACAAGTAGTTCGACACTAGTATAATGTTATACTGTAAAGTCATATATGCATGCAGTCTTCAAACTCTCTAGCGTACTTCTTGGAAAAGAATTTCTGCTTCATAAAAATCAAATAGTGTTTACTCTGGTCCCATGAGAGTTTTTAATCTGTTTACAAGTGGCCTTTTCACAGCTCGTAGCTTTGCTGACTGAAGATTTTTGCTGACGACGACGGGTATACAGTATATACGCTAAATTGTAAAGTCTTAGGGCAAGCTAAACAAAGTTAACCACGAATGCCCAAAATTTGGCGATGATTACAACTTCGAAAATCAAAGATGAAAAACAAGTTTTCGAAACTAAGTGGAATCAATCGTAGTCGCGTGTTATCTTTAGTTTTGGACTTTCTTCTTGCATAGATGGCGCTCATTAAAAAGCTCTTTGGGTAACAAATTAACACGATGGTCTGATAAGTTTATTACGTAACACCACGGACTGTTTTCAAAACAATTGCTGTGGTCTTGAATGCACGAACGGCAATCTTGGAAATCAGACACGTGTAGGTATTATAGTTAAGCAGTACCTAAATAACAAGTACCGGTATGTAAATAAATGCCACTGTTTGCAACATAATATTGGTTCAGAGCTTTGTTATAAAACACAGCCTGATCCATACATAAGACGCACCAGAGAATAAAGCGCGCAAGAGAAAATTAAAAAATTTTAAGTGCGCTTTATGGTCCGAAAAATACGGTAGTAAAAAACTCAATCGTACTTTTTTAACCTGATAAAAAGTAAAAATTTTTGTTTTTTTAAAGTTAAGCATACTATGTTTCCAAAGTGGTAAACTGGGACGTTCGTTAAAAGATAAAAATTTGTCCCCCAGTGTTTTCTAAAAAAAAAGTCTTCACTTTGGATTTGTCCCGGGTTTCTTGATTTTTGTTGCTAAAAAGTAGTGTTCTCTAAAAAAAAAGGTCTTCACTTAAAATGGAAAATACCGGGATCGGGTGGGACGCCGGGACAAACCCCTAAAACTGGGACTTGTGATATGTCTTTTTAAAGTAATTTTAAATGTTTTATTAAAGAAATGAAAAATATTATATCCGGTATAGTTTCTATTTGCCGCCGTTACTTTAATCAGCTGTTTTGTTAAATAAACCTTAATTATGAAACTGAATAATTCATTTAGTTTCTGCCGAAGTTTTGGTCAACCTACCTCATCAAAACAAAAATGTTTTTACTTAGCTTAACTGCCATAACTTTACAGAAGGTAGAGCTTCCATTAATCTGCACGTGTTTTGTGATCATGTTTTATAACAAACATACAAATTGCTAAACGAGTAACTTAAACCATTATGCAACCTGTCCGAATTTTGGCGTCTTGTCTAATGCTAAAAATCGCGTTTGACCAATAATTTGTCCAAATGATCTTTTTTTCTAAGTAATCGATCAAAAGTAGTTGATTTCAAGAGGTGTGTAGCAGTAAAGATGAAAACTTAGTTAATGAGGGCGATAAATACGATTTTAATAAATGAATTATACTGTAGCTACGGCCTACTTAAGAATACGGCCGAATATGTTGCATTGGAGCAAAAAAATTACCAGGCCGATGAGGGAAAATATTTGTCGAAGACTGATGATGTATTTACTTATTAAATATTTGTTTCTATCATCTTTTTACAATACAGTTGGTTCCGCTTAACTGGCTCACGGATAACTGGATCACTCGGTTATCTGGATCATTTTTATAAGTCCCAAATTACATAAGCATTTTCAATGTAAAAGTACGCCGCTTTTCCGGATCACTGGATCAATTTTTCGTGTAACTGGATCATTTTTGCATGAAAACTCACAGTAAAATTCCATATTTCGCACGACACGTAGCTCAATCACTGATCACATGCTCAAACACGCCACGCGCTATTCAGTAACGATCTTATCTGATTCAGGCAGTGCAGCAGCCTGCGGTAGTAAAAGGATAAACCCTCGGCCCCAGTCCTGTTTGTGTCTGACCTAAAGTGGATACCCTTCAAACGACGACGACGACAGAGACCCGTAACGCTTTGAATGCTTTCAAACGGAGTCTGCTGGGAGGGTTTTTGCAGACCATGACAATCTGTTGGCAAAGTTGGAAAAAGCATCAAGTCAAGTACTTACAGCTGACTTAAAAAGACGACTATATTACGTTTTTTTCAGAAAAACAAATAAAGTACTGTACATTGTTTGATTAATAAATACAATTGTATTATTGATTATTGATTCTCATTTCATTATTTTTTTAACTTGGGTTTCTTTGCTGACTAAAAAAACTTGACCTTTTTTAAATACAGTTCTGTATCTTTTCGGCTAACTGAATCATTTGGCTAACTGGATCAAAAGCCCTGGCTAACTGGATCAAAGTGATCCAGTTAAGCGGAGCCAACTGTACTACACAGTATAAACAGCGAGTGAAGTTGTTATTTTAAGAATTTTTTTACTTAACTCTCAGTTTGAGTCTGTTCAAATAATAAAAATAACAATAAAAACAATTCAAACGAGTAAGATGAAACACTTAGCATTGCAAGAAATAAATACGTGAAAGAAAATTTAATACCTTTAACATAAAACAATACCAACAAATGCAATCAAATAAATATCGGTACGGAAATGTGTAATAATAAAACAACGAAAAAATAGCATGCGATTAGGTTCTTTTCGCTAGTTGTTTTTATACCAAAACTCTTATGCTTTTATACTTTTTTCTGCTCTAAGAGCCCCACTTTCTTCATCATATGCAAGCTCGTAAAAAATTATGTAATCATTTTTCTTCTGGCAGTTGTATCCGGATGGTGCATGATTGGCATTTAAATTAATTATCAAAAGCGGTACCTTTAAAATGTACAGATCGGCGTGGTCGGCGTGGTCGGCGTGGTTGCGAGGTTAATTTAAAATTTTGTTGACCCAACTGTATTTGTAGACCTAATGTAAATTAATGTGCAAAGCAGAAATAATAAAAATTTTTAGTTTGAAAAAACTTATCAACTTGGTAAGCTTTTCCAAACTAGTTAATCTAACCAACCTTAGCCCATGTAGTCCCCACATATCAAAGCAAGTCAACATCACCAACCTCGTCCACGCAAACCTTGCCAAATGATTATGCTTTTTATATCTACCGTAAAATCTCTATTTGAGCGCCATGGCGCTCTATTTTTCAACCCTTCCTCTATAGTGGCGTTCTATTAAAGGTGGTGTTCAATTAGAGGGTGGCGCTCTATTTTTCGACTAGCTGGTCAGAATTTTGGGAAGATAAATTTAATTAATGAAAAGAAAAAGCATCTAACACAGTTAACATCTAACATCTAAAGAAGAAGAAAAAATATCTACCGTAACACAGTTAGTGGTAAGTAATCAAAAATTTATTGTCAAAGTGAATTTTTGTTGTCAAAGTGAATTCAATCAATGAATGTCAAAGTGGCGGTCTATTAGAGGTGGTGTTCAATTAGAGGGTGGCGCTCTATTTTTCAACCCTTTCTTTATAGTGGCGTTCTATTAGAGGTGGTGTTCAAATAGAGGTGGCGTTCAAATAGAGATTTTACGGTAATTACATTAGCCTACAAATACAGTCAGTTTCAACAAAATTTAAATATCTTATACAACCAGCCAACTTATCAAAACTGAATTATTATTGCTTTACTTATTTACATTACAAACACAATAAATAAATATTTTAACAATAAATAAATATTATATATATACAGTATAACTAACCCAGTCAACCTCGCCAACCTAGCCGACCACACCGACCACGCCGACCTGTACATTTTAAAGGAACCCATCTGTTCTGTTCCTAAAAATCGCCCCCATGGACCATTATGTATATTTACAATCTCCTGAAAAATCTCTTTAATTTCGCTTTGGTCCGGCTCAAATAGCCGAAGAAATAACGTTTCTATAAGCATTTTAAATATTTTACATTTATTTACAAGAGAATGGCAACACTGTTTAATTTCGTAATTGGTAAAGCAAAATCCAGTATATTCGTTTGACATGTGACATGGTGACGTAATAATGGTTATTTGTGATTGGCTTGATCTTAGTAAATTTCAGAACATTCGAGCAACTTATGACCGATTGATATAAGGCTCGCTCGGAAGCGTTATTATTATTCATTGTAACAATTGTTATTAGAAATTTGTTAGCTGTGTGAATTCATAGTTTTTTATCGCAAGTCTCTGGTTGCTTAAGTTATTGTTAAAGAATTAAGCTAGTGAGTTTAACCGGTTGTTGATTGTATACTATTGTGGGCTTCTAAGTGGATTGAAGCATATTTTTTTATTAAAGAAGTTATTGTGGTAGTCTGAGCTGTGGTTTGGCTAGACTATATTTTTGCTTTTACTGGTTCCTAGGGCAGGTCCAGTAAGAAGATTTAAGAATTTTATCTTGTGGTAAGCAGCCAAGATTGTGTCGTTCGGTGAGAGCCTTCTTTACAGGCACCGAAAGGTTATAAGATTAAACAACGTACCGAGTTACTAAATCAATTTCTACAAAATTTTAAAACTAATTCTCTGGAAGTAACACCATCAAAAGTATTGATTTTGTCACGTTGTGCAAACTCTCCAATTTTGTCAATTTTTAGCATCCTCACTTTCGGTAGTTTTCGCGAAGTTGATGGAGTTTGAATTGTTGAAGGACGCTTTAAAGCTTTTTGCGTATGTATAGTTGGAAAAGGTTGCAACTCCCACTTTAAGGTATTTTTCTTCCAAAAAGTTATTAAATCATCTTCAAACAGTACAAACAACAATTCCAATGGACCTGATGGCATAAACATCAGACACCTCAAACACCTAGGATCACTTGCCATTAGATACCTCACAAACATGTACAACACTGCCCTAAACACTAACACAATACCCCATCTTTGGAAACGTGCCACAATCATCCCCATTCCAAAACCTAATAAAGACCACAACGTTGGCACAAACTACCGATCCATATTACTTCTATCACCTATTGCCAAACACTAGAAAAAACACTATTACCATACATGACAGAAAACATTCCAACAATTTCTTATCAACATGGATTCAAACATAAACACTCAACACACACTGCTTTGCACGACATCCGCCACTAAATCACAAAAGGTTTCAACAATCCAAGCCTCCACAACGCACTGTAGCTGTAGCTTTGGACATGAGCAAGGCGTTTAATACGGTTAACATACTCAAATTTATACACAACCTCACACTAACAAACATTCCTAATATCATCGTCAAGTTCATGATAAACTACATAAAAGGTTAACAAGCATGTACCCAATACAATATCACACTCTCAAAGCTCAAATGAATAAACACCAGAGTACCACAAAGTGCAATTCTGTCTCCAACATTATTCAATATTTACACCTCTGACATTCCACTCTCCCAAAAGATGTACAAATCATAACAAATGCTGATGACATAACAATCACTGCATCGCGCGCCAAACATCGTAAGGCCCAACAACTTATTCAACCATATCTCCACAAAATATATGAATGAGGCATCACTAATAACCTTCATACAAACACAGACAAAACTACCACCATACTTTTTACACCAGACCCAGCTGAATATAGCACAACTCTATCACTTAAATTAAACAACCAAACATTACCAACAATAAAACACCCGAAAATTCTTGGAATTACTTTTGACCCAAAACTAACATTTTCGCAACGTACAAATGTTACCATTACTAAAGCAAAACAAACGCTTAACATTCTAAAAGCACTCACTTCTACCAAATGGGGTAAACAAAAGGAATTAATAGTCTCCACTTTCAAAGCTATCACTCGCTCCATTTTGGAATACGCAAACACAATATGAAGCCCTATCATATCAAACACCAACATCAAGAATCCGCAAACTATTCAAAACACAGCTTTGCGAATTTCTACTGGCTGTACACGAAATGCAAACACTCAACCCATACACGACAAAACCAAAATCCTTCCAATGGACATCCATCTCAAACTTCATGCCACTCAACTTAAACAACTGACTCAAACACAAAACACTCTTTACATGACCTTAATGCATACTTAAATCCGCCCGGAAATATGAAAACCACAATCTTTCATAACAATGAGCAAACTAACATCATCATCTCAAAATCAGACATAACACTTGAGGAATGTAAGAAAAATCTCAAACACATTTACACTACCATCACCTCACAATACCACAGTTCTAGAAAAAACAACAAATTACTAACACCACACCCTATGACATTCATTTATCAGAACAAACATTACCACGTCATGCGTACAAAACTGGCACAGCTCAGATCCAACAAATTACCACTCTCGCAAAGTTACCTACATACAGTGAACCCTGAAACTTACACGCCACAGTGCCCACTATGCTTGTCTCACACACATGACACTAATTACCTCTTTAACTGTAGTCAACTATCAACACAACACAACAAGACAACTATATAGTCTGTGAAAAAAGCCTTTAGAAGCAGCAGAGGTAATCCAAGAGTGGGAATCCAGATTGGCTTCTTTGAGAGGTTAAGGGATGGCTACTCCAAGGTATCCTTGGAGGAGGGGCAACAACAAAAACTACATGAAATCATCTTTAAAATGTTTAATGCATATGACAGGGCTTTTTAAAGGTGTCCAATTACATCTATTTATTTTTTATTTTATTACTTTTCATTTTATCACTATTTTTATCCTCCTGACTCGCAGGAAAGCGACGAAGGCGCTTATACATAGGGTAGGCAATTACTCCGACCTGCTTCCGGAGATGCCAAGATATTGCTGTCCACTTGAAATTTAATAGAGACATGACTTTAATTTAGAACTGCTTGTCAAGACTACCAAGCAGGGGAAAGTGCCGTAAAGTGTCTTTCCCAAAGACACAACGGAATGGCGCGAGTAGGTTTTGAACCGAGACCATGTCGATCACAATCCCGGCGCTTTAACCACTCGACCACGCTACCGACACTCGACCACGATTTACGAATAAAATTCATCTTTTTATAATTGTGGTCGTTCAATTGGAAATTCAAAACTTGATACTTTTTCTTTATTTGTTTTATATTTTGATGCATACCCTTATACTACACATTTATTCCCATATCAATTTTTAAACTATTTACTATTGGATCTAGGAAGATTGAATAGAATGACGATTAAATAAATGCTTTCTCTAATCTTTCAGAATGACAAAATATTCTGGGAGTCAATATAGACTATATAAAATTTTAAGGTTATTGTGTTAGTGTCGCGACTCCTATAGTAGAAAGCATTAGTTAACCAGAAACTAATAAAAATAGCTTAAGCTACTTAATACTTATACATGTTAGAATAAATAGTTTCTAACATCTTGATTGCCGGGCTACGATCACAACTTTTACAAGTATCGACTTTAAACTCTTCTACGATGAGCTGCATTCTTAGTTTTATTTATAACAACTAGTCTAGTATAAACTACACTGTTTTAATATCTGGATTTTATCTCGTTAATTTCATATTAATTTACTTTTAAACAGTCACAACAATATTTGACCATCAACCTATCAAGGCATTATACTTTATTTTATCCTTTTCTTGGTCATTCGCTTTAACCTAATATTAATTTCCAAACAAACTTTTACGCCTGCCATTACGATTAAAACAATTTATAACTGATAAATGTTGATTAGTGTAACGTATTGGTTAACTGTCTACATCAGCATTTCTTAACCTGGGGTAAATTTACCCCTGGAGGTAAATTTTGTTGTTTTGGGGGGTAAATTAGCTATCTATTGTTTTAAGTTTGATGGTGGCAGCACATAGCCTTAGTTCCAGGCATGGTTTCAGCCTAGAGAAATTGACGGGACAGAAAAATTGGGGCAGCTGTAGGTATTGGTAGCCTTGTATCTGTGATGTATTGCTTTAATATAATAAAGATAATGGCAACACTTCTGTGCGCATTCACGTGATGCGAGATAGTAGTAGTAGTTTGTTTTTTATTCGCATCCAAAAGAAACAATTGATAATAATTGAAGACAAAATAGAGCAAAGGCTGCAACTAAGAGATAACTTTATCACATGACAACAACGTACGAGATACAGTAACGTGCTAGTAATTGGAATATTGATTTGACCGAAATAATAACGAGTGTAATCGAACGGTGATCAGTAAAAGGCGAATTAATTGTTAGCGTGCTCTCGAAGACTTCTGTGAGTGTTTGAATTACTGCTGTTTATAATAATTACAATAAATAAAGACTTCTTCTTTAACGACATAAGAACATAACAGTATCCTTCCTGGTTTAGAGTAACTGCTAATGCGAATCCGAAGCTAGCCTATTATTTGGATTTTGTCATAAATTTAGTCATGAATATAGCATGTCGCAAAAGAAAAGAAAGTATCAGGACAATTACTTGGATTTTGGATTCACATATCTTATTCAGGATGGTCTTCAAATTCCTCAGTGTGTCCTGTGCATGAAAACATTTTCAAACAGTACCACGAAGCCTGCTCCGCTAAAACAACATCTAGCAAATGCTCATCCAAGTATGGTAAGCAAAAACCGGTCTTTCTTTGAGTTAAAACTGTCCAGTCTGAAAAGGCAAAAGCTGAAGAGAATTGGAATGTTTTGGCAGACTAACAATACCACTGTACATGCATCATTTGCCATTGCTTTACATGTGGCAAAAGCTAAAAAAGCACATAGGATTGTAAAACTTTTCTGAAACCTTGCATATTGGAAAGTGTGAAGTTGATGCTTGGAAAAAAAGCATCTCAAACAATGAAACGAATCTCACTGTCCAATGACACAATAAAATCCCGAATCCATGAAATGTCAGAAAATATTAAGAGCAAGATGATATCGAAGATTAATTCTTCTCCTGTTTTTGCTCTTTAGCTGGATGAAACTACCGATGTTTCCAATCTCTCACAGGTACTTCTGTATATCACATATGTTACAGATGAAAGAATTAATGAAGAATTTCTCTTCTGTCAATCTTTGGAAACAACATCAAAGGCAGCCGATGTTTTTCAAGTGTTGAGTGATTTTTTTGACAAAACCGAATTGAATTGGAGTAAGCTTGTTGGAGTTTGCACTGATGGTGCTTCAGCCATGATTGTTGCAAACTCTGAATTAGTTTCCCTGGTAAAGCAGAAAAATCCAGCAATTCAATGATTTACAAAGCGATACTCGTTTCCAAAACCCTTTTGAAGAGACTTCACGAGCATTTTTCTGTTCTGATTAAAATGTTAATTATGTGAAAAGTTTAGCGCTCAACACTCGACTCTTCAGCAAATTTTGCAAAGATATGGATCCTAATCATACCGCACTTTTATATCATACTCAAGTTCGTTGTCTCTCAAAAGGGAACATACTCTCTTGTATTTTCGAACTAAGAGAAGAAGTCAAGTTGGTTTTGGTTGCAAAACAAAACAATGACTTATTGTTAGCATGGAGACGAATTTTCTACGTACTTAGCTTATCTTGCTGACACGAAACATTAAATCAACTAAACAAAAAACTGCAAGGTCCAGGAAGTAATATAATCGTGCACACTGATGCCATCAATGTGTTTGTGGCAAAGCTCAAGCTTTGAAGCCAACGAGCAAATAATGATAATTTTGCATCATTTTACCGCTTGATTGAGATAAATGGAGATGATTTTGAACAAAATTTGAAGGAGGACATCATCAGCCACCTACAAAACTTGCAAAATGAGTTTGAACGATATTTTCTCGAGATAAATACTTCTAGCATTTTGATGAAAGTAACTAGAAATCTTTTTGTATGTAAAGTGGAATATGTTCCTGAAGCAATTCAAGAAGAATTTATAGAATTAACAAACAATGCTTTTGCAAAAGATGAATTTCACACTTGCAACATAGACGAATTTTGGGTTAAAATGCAACGCTGCTATCCACTGCTAGGTATTCATCTTCTGAATATTCTGGTTCCGTTTTCTTCAACTTACCTGCGGTTTCTCTGCGTTGCTTACTATCAAATATCAAGTACAAATACGAGAATATTGACGTTGAATCTGACATTCGTTGCGCGTTATCTACTACTTCATTAGACATTAAACAGCTCGCTGCCAAAAAACAAGGGGACAGCCGTCACATTAAATATAACTGAAGTAATTTGCTAATTTCATTTTTTAATAAATGAGCATCATTAAGTATATTGAGGGTAAATCTAGTAACCACTTTTGTTAAAAGGGTAAATATGTAAAAAAAGGTTAAGAACCACTGGTTTACATAAACTTCATAGTGACGTCACACCACCCGCACGCTTTATCGATACATTCGTTTTTGCTGATCGGTTGAAATACAGCTTTTGCTCAAGCCAGCGCGTCTTATAAAATCATTACGATCGCATCGGCCTGGTAATTTTTTCGCTCCAATGTACCATATCCGGCCATATTCTTAAGTAGGCCGTGTTGTAGCCTATTGAACGATTGGTTATACCCTAAATGTCACTCAGATTTAGTGTTACAACCTTTTTTGGTTTTCACCTAATTTTGGAGTTGTTGTAGTTATAAATCCAGCAGAAATGATTGGTTGTGCCCAAATATGCTGCTCCACCCCGCTAGCACGTCTATATCACGGTTTCTCAACAAGTGTACCGTGAGGGGTTTCCAGGTGTGCCGATTTCGGAAAAAAATTATTTAGGGACATCGAATTTTGCAGTTTTTGCACGTGAAACAAGTCAGATTCGGAGCGAAGGTCGTTTTTATTTAGAAAGAACTGATTTTGGGAAGGAAATTAACAGGAGAGAGCGTGAATTTAGGTAAAGACATTTTTTTTAGAGAACAGCTCATTGTTGCGGCGAAAATGAGGAAAGTAGAACGGAAAATTGTGGCGAAAGCGTTTTTTATTTTTTTATTCATAGGGAAAACCTGAATTTCGATATGAAAAGTATGAAATCGGTGCATGAAAATGGGTGAGGACCTTTTTTTTAGAAATCACCTGATTTCGGGAACAAAAATTAATAAAAATGGTCTAAAGGTGCCGCGATTTTTGAAGAATTTTAAAAATACGCCCCAAACGTAAAAAGGTTGAGAAACACTGGGCTATATAGTAAAATGTTAAATCAATACAAGAGCTTGTAGCTTTTATGGAGGCCGTACGTTTCCCATCTATAAAAAAGGGCCAACCAGTTTACTTGTCGCAGTGGCTAAATTTAGACCGTAAGCTTAAACGGGGACCCCAAAAAAGTAAAATTTGGTCCAGAAAACTACGCAAGACCATAAAAAGAGTGTTTGCTCATTGGGAGACTACGTTCAGACGGTAAAGATTTTTTGGTCTTTGCCTAATTTTCTATTAAATTTTTTGTTTGCTAAGTGTGACCTTTCAACCAAAAAGTCAGCCTTTTTTTCGGGCTCCTCTTAGAGATTTTTGATTAAATGTTTATATAATTGTAAATGTGATATTTTGTTTTTACATAGCCCACTAATTGCTTAATAAAATATCCCTAACCCTAACCCTAACACTTTAATATTACATATTTTATATAGTCTCGGATCTTGAAGAATTTAGCGATCTAAAAATGTTGTTATAAAAGAGATATTATTCTTTAATTTAGCGCTTCTCAAACTATGTATCGCGACTCCATTTGGGGTCTCGTAACAAAATTTCGGGGTCGCGAATCAAATCGGGAAATGCCCAGCTTAATACAAAGTTGTTACATGGCAATGATGGTACAATGACAGTTGATCGAACGACACTTGATCGAAATAACATTTGATTGAACGACACTTTATCAAAACGACACTTGATCGAGACAACATTTGATCGAAACACCATATGATCAAAACAACACTTGATCAAAACAACATTCGATCGAAACGATATAGATCGAAATGAGAGTTGGTAAAGAAAATTTACTTTTGTATGTTTCTGCAATTAAACAATTATTTTGTTACCGTACTGTAAATTAGATTCATAAAAAGTAGAGGCCATCAGTAAGAAGACAGCTTTTTAATTTTTATTACCATTTTGTCAATGTCAAGGTCAGGGTTTCTCAACAAGGTTCCAAGGCAAGGTATTTTTGGGGGGCAACAAGTAGATCTTTTGTCATGGTTATGTTCTTTAGATGCCTATTGCTGTCATTTTTTTGCATTATTTTTAAATTGTAGTCCTATTTTAATCACATATGGTAAGATATTCCATGTTTCAGCGACTCTCAAGATCAAATTGTCGTTGCTGCAGCAGAGGAGCTGGCATACGTATAGTATAGTTTAGTTTTTAATTAAAGTTTGAAGCAATTAAGGTTGATTTTAATATAAGCCAGTGGCCAGTTTAGGTTCATGTGAAAACTTTTGACATCTTCCAAAACGCAAAATTCCTTTACAGAAAATTGTTTCAGTTTGAATTGCGCCCACTTATAAAGCCAGTTATTTCATAGCAACATCGACAAATTTCCCGGTTGGTAAAATTTTGTTTTACCTGCAGCAGTTGTCAAAATATCAAAAATAATACACAAAATAAAGTTTGGTGTCAAAATTCGAAATATTTCATTATTGAATTACGTTGTGGGCACAGAATGGCTAAAATTAGTGACGATTAATTCCAGCAGATAATCATTCGACTTCGAAAAAGCTTGAAGTTAGCAATTCAGCACAAAGAAACGATAGATGTATTCCAAAATGTACACCTGCTTTACTGTACCTGATGTACGATCATCAATTGTCATCAATCATCAAGCAATTGTCGGCAGCGTGGTCGAGTGGTTAGACCGCCGTTTTTGTGATCGACATGGTCTCAATTCAAAACCTACTAGCGCCATTCTGCTACGAGTATGTCCTTGGGAAAGCCATTTTACGGCATCCCCTGCTTGGTGATCTTGGCAAACAGCTCTGAATTTCCGGCAAATCTGCATAAAAATTGCAAAATTTTAACCGGATAACAATATCTTGGCATCTTTGGAAACAGGTCGGAGTAATTGCTTATCTTATGTATAGCGTCTCTATAGCTTTCCTGTGACTAAGAATGATAAACATAGAGATAAAATTATATGAAAGAAAGCTTGAAAAAAGAATTATTTTTTTGTCAACCTTTAAAAAGCCGCACCAAAAGTGAAGATTCTTTTAAGTCAACTTATTTTTACTACTTCAGGTCGACAAGGAAAAAGTTGCATTTGAATCTGTGCAGATGGCGTCCTGAAATCTTCCAAAAAAAGACTTACTGTACATTAATTTGAAAAAAAAGAATAAACAACTAACCAACCCAGTTTGAACTGACCGTTCAGAATTTTTTGCTGTTTTGCGCTGTACACAAGTATTTTTGCGATGCAGCGTTTTTAAAATTGACAACCATTGAGTCTAAAAAACGATCGTCTTTGTGAATATTTTTCCGTTTTCATTGTCTTACACCAATCCACAAATGGATGATTTATGCAAGAAACATCGAGCGATTTCTTCCTATAAACAAAAATTTTGCTTTATATTTGCAAAAAAAAATTTAGCTATTGTCATAAAGTTAAGGTGCTCGTAATGGGGTCACATAAAATTTATTTTTTAAAATAGGATCGCAGAACAAAAAAGTTTGAGAAACCCTATTCTATTGAATGTACTTTACCCATTTTTAATAATTGTACAAATAACATTTGTTTCGTATACACTTTTAACTCAAGTGAATTCTTTTGAATGCTACAAAAAACAGACTAACTGAGCAGATCCATTTTTTAGTAATTGTGTTTGTTCCATCCACGTACATTTATTAAATTACTTTAAAATTTTTACCTGCAAAAGAGTACTTTCTTTTTGGCCAACAGCGCAACGATTGAACTATAGTATTAAAAAGTAATGCGCATTTTTGAAAAATTCACTGAAACTACAAAATATTTGATTATCAAAAAAAATCGTTACGACTTTTCTAAATTGTTATTTTTCAGAGAAATATGAAGAGTATTGCAAAAACAAACAAACTGCATTCCTGTGGAATTGATCACAATCAAAACTTAAATATCACAACCAAAAGTTAATTACCATCAAACTTACATAAACTATCATGGAAAATACAAAATACCCGGGAGTAAAAGTGCATTTTTTACCAAAAAAGAACCGATAGAAATATACTTTAACCTAATTTCATCTTAAAAATATCGCTGCAATCAATTATAATTTTGGTTTGTTTTTGTTTTTACCGATTAGGAAAGGCTTCATCATAAATATTTCAATACTCGTATATCGAAAAATTATTGACACAAATAATAAACTTTATTAAGCTTTAGTAAACCTATTTTATGGCAAACCTTATTTTATAGCAAAAATTTTTTGTGCAAGGTCATTTTGCTAATGAGATAATAATATTTAGTCCTATTAATACAGTATAAGAAATTAGGTTTAGTAAGTAATAATGAATTATTTGTTTAGAAATTGTATATTACGCTTCTATTTATGGAGCAAAATCGTAGTGTTAATAATGATTGAAAAATTAATGTGATGATTTTTCTGAAACAATACGCTTTAATTCGAACTTGAAAAGTTTAATTTGAAGTTGAAAAAATTGAGTTTTAAAAAATAGTTATTCTCTCTAATTTAAACTTTGTTTAGTCTAATTATAACAGTCTGAATATTTCACAATCCAAAACTTTAATTAAGTAATTGAAACTAACTGGAATCTTGTTTATAAAGCTTTAATTAAAGTACAATTAGCTGGCTTAAGCATTTTTTCGAGATTCAGATAAAAATCATTAGAATCTGAAATATTTTATTAAGCAAATTACATTTCCATTTTAGTTTTTGATTATCATCACATTTTCTCTGCGACAAAAAAGACCAAATTCTAATTTATTTAATAAAGATATTATAAACGATTGAATTGTCTGTAACTCCTTCAAATTTAGTAGCAATTGAAACTTATAAATCAAAAATAATAATCGCTGCATCATAAAAACTAAGTCAGTATTTAAATTTTTTTCTCTATGTTAAGAAAGTTAACAAATTGAAGTTATAACTATATCCATACTTGTAATTTATGACTAAAATGTTTTTTGTCCAACAATAATAATGCTTAAGTATTGAATTTGCTGTTTTTGCAAAGTTTCAAAACAATCAAACAATGACTCAAGTGCGGTGACTGAAAAAATCTTTGACAGGTAAAGCGTTTAAGCATAACTACGTCACAATTTCAGCGTTTGGTCAAATGTGTCTGGAGAAATTAAATTATCGTAATTATAATTATTATTACAAGGCTCCCATTAATAAAGCACTAGGTTAGAGTTTAGTTCACACTTCCTTGGCAATAAATCAATGAAAGTGATTGAAAAGATGTTGACTGACAAAACCAGGGGCAGGGCGTAACTTCGTTACTTGTTTAGGTGAGCTGGGTCACATCTTCGTTATTTATGGTCATGCAGGACTGTAATTTCGTCAGGTGGAGCCCCGGTACAAACATCTCTTATGAGGCCCCCATTTTTTTCTGTACTTAATATTCAATTGAGCTACTTTTTCTCAACACAGGAATCATTGACGATTCCGCGTTATAGAAAAAATGTTCAATTGAAATAATGAGTCAAAAAAGCATTGAGCTGAACAGATAAAAGAAACTAAAGCCAAGTTTACTGTGCTTGCAAATCAAAGGCTATAATTGGAATAAAATTTCACAAAGGTTGCATGGTTCAACATAACTTTTGTGGTTGTAGAGTATTCAAATCGAAATAATGGTATAGCAAGGATTTCGTGGGGGTCAGGCGGCAAAAACAATTTTTTGATTGTTTAATAAAAGTTTAATCAAATAGATGTCGCAAACCGAAATCGTTTTGTAATAACAAAAAAAATTATGTGCAACCTTTTGAGGCAAGGTGCTTTATGAGCACTATTGACGATATTTCAGCAAAATAGAGATGTGTTGTGCAACGCGGATAAATTGCTTAACCCGAATGAATTAACGTACAGTATACTGACATCACCACAAAAGACACAAACTAATAAAACACAATACGTTGAGACCAATTAAGTAATTTACTTGCGGGTGGTCGGAAACTTGAAATTTTTCCGTCTTGCTTTTGCATTAGCGAACTGCTGGATAACTTTTCTAAAATCGAAATTTTTAGATCGTTCATTTTCTATCGATAGCAGAGCCAAACCGCTACGTCTCTCTTGGGACATGCAGCCTCGAAGAAAGTTTTTGACCAGAAAAAGACCGCTCTGCCGCAGCAACTGTTACAGGTACTGTCATATACATCATGTATGACGTACAAGCGTTAATATAAGCTGTGGCAAGTGATGCATTTTCAACAATCAAAAAAAACATTTTTTTAGCAGGTTTTAAATGGGCAATCTTTTCTCGAAACGACGTTTTGGTGGAGAGCATTCGCTAGAAACAACGGAGAGACGTTATCAGAAAATTTATTAGAAAATTTTCTTGCTTTAACCTCAAGATCCAGATGAGAAGCATTTGATAGAAAACTTGGTTGCAAAACTTGATATGACTTCATCTCTGATTTGATTCCTTCCAAGTGATTAATTAGTTAGCAAGAAAGTATGTCCATCATCGGAAAAAACACAATTACGCAAAATCGCTTCCTAGAATCGCTTAACGCTATTTCTTCGGATAATTGATCCAAGTAGGCTTTTGTTTTCTTTGCTCTTTTGTTTAAAAACTGTCTTGGCAAACTCCAAGTAGAAGCAATAGTGGAAGCTTCGTTCAGTACTGCGTCGAAACTCTTTCTGAGTTGAGCAATGTCTTCAGCAGCAGTTTGCAGAAGTATATAGGCAGAAATTAATCCAATTGTTTTACACTGCATAGCTTTCAAACGAATATTGACAATCTCCAAAATCTTGCATTGCACAACCAGCATACATACAAAGTCAAAGTTTTCTATCTGTTTATTTATTGCCATAGTTTCATCTCTTTCCTTTGGTTTCGTGCTGGTAAGTATTATGTGAATCAAGCATTTCATAACGTCACAAAATCTTTCCTTTAAAACAGAGAGAGCATCATGTCATTCAGACCACCGATTTGGATTTAATGCTTTTAATGAAGGATTTGAATAACTATCATGGACATTCTAAATTTTTTGTCACGGCACAATACTATGTCCGAAAAAATTATGTACCGACTCAATGGTATCGTAAAATTGACGGATCTCAGTCACGGCTTCCATATTGGCATCTTTAACACCAAATTTAAATTGTGGGAAGCACAATATACGTAGTAAGTATGTGGAGCCACATCTTGAACCTTCTTATGCAAGTCGGAGTACTTCCCGTTCATCACTGCAGCGCCATCATATCTTTGTCCATGGCAGTTTTTTATGTCCAGCCCCTTCTGCTAAATGAAATTTGTTATTAGTTGTGAAATCCAATAGCAGATGAATTCTCAACTTCGATAAATGAGATAAACGCTTCAACAACTTTAGTTCTGATGGCGTTCCATCATCGTGGTAATCGATTTTGACATAACAAAATACTTCACTTAATTGGTCTTTTTTGCTGACATCTTGAGTGATATCAAGAATAATGGCGAAAAAAAGGAGCGCTTTCTAAATCGCTTTTTATACTACGGAGAACTTTTTCAGCTAATACTGATATTAGTTCATTTTGTATCAAAAAACTTAAATATTTTGGAGAACCTTTTGATAGTTGTAAAAGTTTGTCTAAAGCAGTGTCGTGTTTGGCTAGAAGCTGTATGATAGAAAGAAAATGACCCTTGTTATCCTTCGAAAGTTCTTCACTGAATCCGCGAAAAGGTACAGGTAAGTTGCACTTTGCTAACATCAACGTAACATTCTCTAGTCTTTCCAAAACATTTTACCAAAAGTTTGTTTTTTCCAGCAAAGACTCGTGCAACGCTTTTTCTATAGTCCCCTGTTTCCTTATTGCTTATATATGAAACACGCCTCCGCATGATGTGTGGAGCTTTCATGGCTTCAATTTCGCTGCAATAAATGCCTCCATTCATTTAAACTTGTTGTTCCCCAAGGGTTTTGAAGTGCGTAAGAAGTGCCTGGAAAGATATTTTCATGAGAGAATAACCAGCAGGGCTGGCAATAAACACAGTCCATGCTTAATGAATAACATCACCATTATCTTCGTAGTTTTAGACCTGATTATGTTACATAATGGTAATAATTTGTTGAAAATAAACGAGCGCTTTGAAGCGAATTTTTAGGGAAAGGTGCTTCAGGTTGTTTGGGACCTGCTGCAATAATTGCTTTCTTGATTTTTGAGTTTACAATAATGGTGAGAAGGTGATCATTCTTGCTTGCATCTGATCTATCTTTAGTAGTATGGGAATTTTCTTCATTGGCACTATTGTTAAAACTGTTAACGTCAACAAGTTGGGAAGTAGATTCTGTCTCACGAATGCTGACATCTTGCTCACCGCTTTGGATGTTTCTGGTCGAGTTAGGCACGAATTCAGTCGCTGAAAGTTTCTGGCTGCTCTACTATTTTTCTCCACTTAGCTTGTATCTTTTGTGTTCCACTTTGATAATTTCTTTTCATATTAAATTGCAGTCAACTAGAGTTTTATAATGTTGTTACTCAAAACCTAAAAAGTTTAATGTAATTTAGACAAGGGTTAGTAAAGTTTAATGTAACAAACTCTCTTTGTTATTGTTTTTCCGGCTCACGAAATAGTACTGCTGCGAGCGTGAAAACTACGGTGTGTCTAGCAAAAAGGATTCAAATAGAAACATCAAACCTGACTTTTCAATCACTCAAATCACAACTTTTTTCAACGAAAAAAGTTTATTAACAGAAATCACAAATCTAATCACTAACTAATAGAATTACGTCTAGCACCCAGATGGCTAAACTAAAACTATGTAGCTTGTTCAAATAGAATGATCACTATTCTCACAAACAAAGGTGTTGGATTTCACTAACCCTTCAAACTCTAACTCCTGTCACACAGGCTAAACAGTAACATAAACAAAGCGCTGACTTTCACAGCACAAATTACGAATTTACCATTTATATGAAGCGGGCAAAATTTAGCAGAAAAAATTAGCAACTTCGAGAAGATACTATATTTTCTTAATTAATTTTTTTAGGACGATACAAGCCAGCCAGACAATTGCTGTTACGTCACAAAGCACCAAGATAAAGGGCTGGTAAACAAGTTATGTAACATGTGATACTATTAAGTTACTGGACTATGGTGGAAAATTGTAGAATTATCTCGAAACTATCACGTGCCATTACGTCATGACTTACATTATAAAGCAAAACTTAATAACAATTGCAAGGTAAAATCTTCTTCTTCTTCGTCTTTTAGCCTTTCCCTTCAATCAGGGGTATCTACAGAGAATCATATTTCTCCAAACCCTCCTGTTTTCATTTCCGTCTTCTTCGCACCAACTTTCCCATATCTTCTTTTACTACATCTAAAAATCTTCTCTTTGGTCTTCCTCTTTACCTCTTTCCCGGTAACTCCATTTCCATCATCTTTCTTCCTACATACTCTTGGTCTCTCCTCATGACATGTCCATACCACCTCAGCCTGCCCTCCCTCATCTTCATTCCTAACCGTTCTACCTTAACTGCACCCCTGATGTACTCGTTTCTAATCTTTTCTTTTCTTGTTACTCCCATAGCAAGCCTCAACATTTTCATCTCTGCAATTTCCATCTCTTCCACTTGTTTCTTTGCGACCACCACCGTCTCAAGTCCATATACCATTGCTGGCCTTACCACTAAACTGTACACTTTTCCTTTTACTCTAGCTGGTAATCTTCGGCCGCAGATTACTCCCGATACTTTTTTCCATCCGTTCCATCCTGCCTGCACTCTCTTCTTTACCTCCCTCTCACAACTACCACTTTCTTGCACCGTTGATCCCAAATTCTTAAATTCCTTTACTCTTGGGACTTTTGTATCCTCCATCTTCACTGTTTTGTCGTCATTTCCTCCATTTATGCAAAGATATTTGGTCTTTGACCTACTTACTTTCATCCCTCTTCTTTCCAACGCATACTTCCAACATTCTAGTCTCCGCTCCACTTTTTCCCTGGTCTCTTCACAAATTACAATATCATCAGCAAACAGCATCGTCCACGGTGGTTCTCTCTTTACTTCATATGTTAGCCTGTCCATTATTATTATTATTACTGCAAACAGGAACGGACTTAACGCTGATCCCTGGTGCAGTCCAAACTTAACCTTGAAACTTTTAGTAGTTGCTACTGTACACCTCGCCACTATTTTACTTCCCTCATACATATCCTGTACAAATCGCACATACTTTTCCACTATTCCTGATTTTGTCATACAGTACCACAGCTCTTCCTGCGGAACCCTGCTATTAGCTTTCTCTCGGTCTACGAATACACAATGAAGCTCTCTTTGACCTTCCCTGTACTTTTCCATCAACATTCTTAAATCAAACATGGCATCAGTGGTTCCTTTTCCTGGCATGTTGATATTTAACAATATTTTTATAGAATACGTATTAACATAAATCTTTTATTTAAAAAAAATATTATCGTTTTCGTTGTCTACTTTTTAAAAAATACTAATATATACATATATACGAGTATATAGTAGGGTTACCGTATCTGAGTAGGCGGAATTCCGTCAGACATAGGCGTGCCAGTCAAAAAAATTTTGGAAATGTGGGAAAAATAAAATTGTCGGGAAATCTAGGTTGAAGACCCAAAAAAAAAAGATCTTCAACTATGCGAAGGCAACAATCATACAACTTTCATGTCCACATCACGTCATTTTAAGATTTTATTCTAAAATTTTGGACATTTGAAAAATTTTATACAAAATTCCGGACGGTATAGCAACCCAATATAAAGCCCATAATCAGAGCTGGAGCCAGCGGACCCAAAGCACTAAAGTATTTCTGCTCCGAAGACAAAGATGAAGCCAGAAAAAATCTTCTGTTTCTGTTTCTAACCACACATTCTAGTACACTTATAGTGACAGTTTCAGAAACTCTTATTTGAGGAATGAAGAAAGTCAAAAGGATAATGTTGTCATATTGATTTCAAGACGTCACAAAAAGAAATAATGCTGAGCTAAAAATAAAAAAACTCTTTTAGCAAATTTTAAGCGTGTGATAAATTATATTTATTAAGAATTTAGACCTTTTGTAATGCAAGTTGTAACTAGAAGCCATATCAAAACTTTGCAAAGCAAACTATCTGTTATTGCAAAATTTCTATTGTTTGTCCCAAAAATAAACTATTTAATATTAACGTTTGAAAATAAAAAGCGCCTATTATCATTAATTGCATGAATTTGTTGGCTAACTTAAAGTCTTTTAACTAATATTACTTCAGGATTTTGTTGACAACCGTGTTCACACATACATTTTATTTGCTCACTAAAACTTAAGCATTAGTGGTTTTATTACAAGCAAATGCCCAAGTTCATTCTTTTTTAATAAAAGCTTAATTTCGACAAACGTAGATGATTTCGATCTTTAAGACAAATTCAATTTCCTGAAAAGCGATAAGCTTTTTTAAAGAACAACTTTAAAACTTGCAGAATACTTTTTTTATAATATCAATTATTGTACAAGCTGTAATGTCCTTTGTCATGGGTCCTCTTTTTTTGCCGGCCCCTCCCTGCAGTTAACGCCATCACCGGCCTAAAGTTGTAACCCATCAAATTTTATCATTCAGTCAAAAAAGAGTTTCATGGTCTTTTTTCTTAAAGATTTTTTAACATTTCAATATTATTAAGCTTTTACGTAAGAACACAATAGTAGTTTTTAAACGTTGCTCTTTTTATTTCGCTGCATGTCTATTTTAATGCAGTAACAGTTGAAAAATAATTTTATTCATAACACTATTGAAAAAAAATTTAGATATAAAAAAAAAAAAACGTAAGTAAATAACATGGCATCTAATGAATTACGATCTTTAATTAACTGTCCTCTTCGTTAAGTTGCTGTTAATAAATTTTAAAACATTTTGATTAGAGTTTTCATAAGAATTAAAAATTGCCAATAATAATTATTCTTAATGAAGATTGAATCATGACATCATTTTTTTCTTAATTACGAAGTCATTATTATTTAAGGAAAGTAAATAAAATATTGTCTTAACTTTAAAACAGTTTCGAATCCAAGTTTTTTTGCACTCGCAATAAAAAGGCTGGACAAGTTTTTGGCTTCAGTTTATTATAACTTTGATCGTAGTTTTAGTCCATTTCTTGATGGGCCGACACGCGTTCTTTTCTTTGAAATATGAGAAATTAGTTGCCAAACCAATTCAATAACCACAATACTTAATAACACACCAATGGACGGGTCCAAAAATAGGCTTATTCTTTTCACAAAAAAATTCGATTTATAATGACCTTGCAATAGTTATTGATAATTTTTGTTTTGTATTAAAAAAGTACCATATTTTCTTTAAACTCTTATTTAAAAACTATCTGATTTGTTAAACAGTTAAAATTGTGCAAATTGCTTTGTTCAAAACGAAGAAGGTGTAAAGGAGGTTTTTCTGGTATTGGTTAATCATGCAGTCTACTAACACACTTCTTGTTAAATATGCTGTCTACCATTTACATTTTACCAAGTCTATTCAAAACAACTTATCCAGCACGAAAATAAGCAGTTGTATATAGAATTCACAAATTGCAATGATTAATTACATATTTGTTGTATTACGTAAACAAAAAAAGCAAAAAAACAAAAATAAAGCAGTACCATACAAAGAATATGCCAGTGTTGCTTGAAAAGAAGTCAACTAATTCTTATCATTACCATTACTATCTGTCATTACCATCTGTCAAAAAATTGTAGAATGCGATCTATCATCCATTACGCAAAATAAATATTCTTTTTAACTTCGTTCTTTTTTGTATGATTCATGCTAATCAGATAGTAGACTGCATATTCAATCAGATGGTAGATCGCGTATTTAACCAGTAGGCCTACCTTTTTTTATAGCCGTAATGTGCTTTGATTTAAAAATGCAAAAGCAGACATTATTACATAACAATAAAAAACATTATAAATCTATTTACAAATAAATACTTCTCATGAAGATAAGCTACTAGAAAGGCTATTAGATGAATCATAGTTAAAAAATTAACACACGCCCATGTGACTCCGATCCCTAATGCCCCATCGGTTTCTGCTACTGCTTTATTACTTGTTTATAAATAATATGGTCTTTTAAGTAAAATAAATGAATTCGGTCGGATTTGTTTATTCATAATTCAAACAGAGGTTTTGAGAAATAACTTGACCTTTCGTGCTACTTTATTTTACAGCGTTTATTTTTGCAAAAAACAATATTAAAATTCCTGTAACAAAAGAAATAAAAGAAAAATTAACATTTTTGTTTCAAATTTAACTTACAGCTCGCACCAGTTGTTTTCCTTGTTTTTCGGTCGGAAAAAACACTTTTAGCTGAATAGCAGATTTATGAAAAAACACGATTTGTTGAGTGTTGACGTCAAATTTACATGAACGAGAAAAAGCGCTCTGAACGCATTGATCAGTTATACACCAGGTGTAGAACAGACTTACCAATTAAAAAAGTGAAGTAAAAAAAGAACCCATTGGAAAATTAAAGCTATTGATTTGCTCGAAATTTTTTGTTCAGAAAAGTCACTAAATCAAGGGTAAAAGAAATATTTCAGTTAAAATTCGTTATTTAAAAAATTTACAATTTATGGTTCTCCTTCTTTAAAAAGAGACAATATTAATAATGTAAGAAACATGGACCCTAAATCCAAAACGTTTTTACAATTAACATTTTCAACTTCTTTCAAACAAAATTTACTTTGAAAATGTTTAAAGTTAAATAGCCAAAAAGTCACAAAAAGTATCATCACAACGTCAATAAGAATGTTTCACGAGATTGACGTCATTTATTTATATATTTACAATGCAATCAAACTAAGCAACACCAACATATTCCATAACTAAAAAAGTAAATTAACATGGTATGAACATTTTTGGCTTACGTAATGCTTCTTTAAAAGAATAAAGTGAAACAAACAGGTGAACCAAATTTCCGAGTAGAAGTCAATAATCTAATTTTACGAACAGTTTATCAAAATTTTAGTTTAAAATATTTGTAAGCGTTTTACAGAAGGGATTAAGTGAAACAAATACAATAAAATCAAGAAATTCAAAAGGAGAGAAATTGCGAGTGAAGAACAAAAAAACGGAATCCAATACGACAAAGTCAATTAGATTAGAAAACATTAAAAAAAAAGACGACCTTTTGTAAACAATAGACGGTTAAAGACAATGTCACAATGTCACAATTGTATTCCGGTGAAAATATCGACTACAAAATATCAACAACCAAAATATCAACTTTCGATATCCAGGAGCCTCCACATGGTGGGATAGTGAAAGGTTAGTTGGAACTTAAAGCCTCTGTGCCTCCTTTCTATGGAGTGGTGCCAGTAAGACTTAATTTTAGTTGTTGATATTTTGGTCCGCTGATACTTGGACACTAAACGTACTCGAGAATCCGAAAGAACCAAGTGAACTAAGTAACCCAAATAACTGCGCTGAATTGAAGCTGTGTTTATTTCTATGTAGCCTATGCCAGATTTAGAAATAGTTTGACACGAAATTGAAGTTTTTAAAACAGTAAGTTTTGGCTGAGAACGATTGGATTTGTTATCAATTTTAAAAAGAAACCACAATTTCTGACTAAGAAGAAAAAATTCACAAAAATCAAATGAACTTAAACAATTCTCGTAAAATTTGACTCTCAAACTTCATCAAACTTTAAAAGAATTTACAGCAAACTGCAAATATTACTTGACAACTTTGTACTGACTAACTATAGAAATAAATTAGCATCCCGATGGCTAATATTAAACTTAATTGTTTAACTTCCACACAATGTAAAACAATTCTATCTCACCAAAGTATTAAGTTTTAAGGCGTCAACACTGACCCTTGACTACTTAAACATTTAAATGTAACACAAACGATTTCTAGGCACTTCTCAACTGAAATAACTTAACTGGAATTTCTCAACCAGATTGAAAAAATTTAAGGCGCTATATAAATATATATAAATCAGTCAAAATTACCAGATAAAAAATGAAGTTACTAGAACGGATAATACTTTCAGATTAATTATTATACTAGGTCTAGCAATCGGACAAGCAGTTTATGAAGTTATAATAAAATCATATGATAAAGTAGTAAACAGGTTATACAATTCATAAAGTAGAATCAGCTTAACAGTAGTTGTTGGCCTCAGTGCCAACGTAAATTAATTAGTTCAATTTCGTCAAAAATTATGTTGTTGACGCAGTTCAGAAACCATGTCAAAAATAATGACCTTGTCATAAGATTTATCAAAAATAAAATTTATGATGACCTGACATTAAAATGACAGTTTTCGTCAAAAATGATGTTTCCAACGGCACATTGAGACCATCAGGAACTATGTGGTGCTGAGTTCATTGCCAACACCGGAATTAAATCGTTTTCTTGATTAAAAAAGCTATCTTCAAAGCTAAAAAAATCTTCCGGAGATGTCGTTAGAACTATAGTAGAACTTCGAAGTACGAGTTTAAATCGTTACCAGGCTGAGGTCGTATTGTGATTTACTCGTATTGCGAAGCAACTTTTTTCATTAAAATTGATATGAAAATAAATAATCCGTTCCATCGCCAAAATGTCTGTTTTTATGTTTATTTTTTAAACAGAAAAGGTGCAATCAGAAAAAATAAACCATACTGTACATGTAATATGAATAGTAAAAGTGCATACAATAAATAATCATGTTTTATTAATCTACTAAATTTTAAACGGAGGTCATCTAAGCTTATGAAAGACAGTGAAGCTGAGAATAGATTGTTGTCTGTTATGAGAATCTCTGTCCATTTAAATGTCAGGTAAAACAATTTCTGGTGCTTTAATATTTGTATCATCATCACTTACTTTGACATTTTTGGCCTCAAAAGCTTGATATATACTGTATATAATTTAGGTAGGTTTTAAGTTTGTCAAGTTTTTAATAGAATTACAAACTTCGAAATCGAATTTCGAACTCCCTGGACGTTGAGGGCCTACAATCGCTCGCACTACGAATTTTTACTCGTCGTACGAGACAAAATTTTTACGAATAGCCGCTCGCAAAGTGAATTTCTAGTACAACGAGGCACTCGTATTGCGAGGTTCCACTAAATTACGTTTATCAAATGAGATTTAAGAGTCGAGCAACGTGAAGAATTATTGGAAAAGAGACATTGAAATGAATACTATTCTACTAAATCACGCTATCAAATTTGAAATCTCATTTAAGAAAGTAAGTTTGACCTGGTCGGAACAAAAGATGAAAGTAAAAATTCTCAGTTTACAAACAAATTACTAGAAAGGCCCTGTCATTAAACAAAAGAATGTTGTCGGAAAGCGATACACGCAATTATGTTGACTATTTCTGTAAACATTTTTCAAAGTTTTGCAAGTCATTATCATGTAAATGACAAGTAATTACCATGTAAATGACAAGTAATTACCATGTAAATGCAACTTCCGTAAATTTTCACGTGGGCAATTTCCAACGTGACTATCTAATGTACATAACCACGTCGCCAATAGTTATGTCAATACTTTAATTTTGCAAAATTGAACGAAATGGCCTTCAAGAGCCGTGGTTTGCCCAATTAAGTTGTATCGACAGATGAATAAGATTGTTTGTGCATTGTAATTCCTAAAAATTTACTTTTGACAAAGAATTATTTGTCAAGAACTTTGCATTATTGACTTTCAGCCCATTTCCACTCAAAGGTTGGCCGAATTATTCTTTGTTCGTTTATTGATTTTTTACTTTTCTCAACGCTGAATCGTAAAAAAATCAATAAACAAACAAAGAATAATTCCGTCAATGCTCGTAGCGGAAACGAATCTTTATTTGATAAATTTCTTAAGCAGGATCACAGGAAATAATTTTGTACTTTTCGATTAGATTGTTTGCATTAACATTTTTAATACTATTAAGTTGAATTAAAAGCAAATTAAACTTTGAGGTCTAAAACATATTATCATTTTATCAGCATAATCTTTTATATCTTTTATCATAATTTCTTTTTGAAACTTGTGCTTTTCAGTTTCAAACTAGTCAGAAAATAAAGTTATTTGTTAAATTGGAGTTTTTAAAATGCCCTACAATTGAAGCCCGAGTTTCAGTTGAACGTATTCCAGTCCTGACATAAAACTAACCCAAACCCAGTCAAATTCGAAAGTTTTTATTTAGCTAATACCCCGCAGAGTGTGCGGTCTAAAAAAAGCGAAATTAAAAAGCAAAATTGAGGTAGTGTGAGCATTATTTTTTTGCCAAATAGCTTATGGGCCAAAGTTTTTCAAGCTTAAAGCTACATTATTTATGTGAAAAAATAAAATACTGGTGAAAATCAATGATTTCCATACGAATCGACTTGCTGAACTATTTTTAACTAAAGCATCTCAAAATACATCCTTGTCACTGCACTAGTCATCCTGTTAAGACAAGTCTTATTTACCGTAAGGCAACCATCTAAATTTATTATTTCCGACGGGGTTCAATTCCAGCGCTGGTCAAATCAGACGCAAAATAGTCAAGTGCTGGGAACCCTTGCGACAGAATTATTGCGTAAATGGCATTGATGAAAAGATAAATATTTCTATGGAAAGAAAAACGCGAAAAAGTCTGGAGCGAAAGCAACGTTATTTTTTAAGTGTCTTCCAGTGTTTAAAAGTTTCTCTGTCTTGCAAACCCTAAAAAAAATGGTTCGTAACCGAGACATCTTCAGGTCATCTTCGGTTTGTTATTTTCAAGTTATTTTTTAATACTATTAAGTCCTAAATGAGATCGATAAGAAACTATTGCTGTTTTGAGCGAAAGATTAACTTATGTGACAAAAAAATAAATAAAATGAGAAAAGAAATCTTAATTTTGAAAAGTATAGCGTTGGTTTCCAAAGCTTTGATGTGGTGTTGGGCTTTGAAATCTGATAATAATCCTATCATCGGTTTAATAAAGTTTGCGTAGTTTACTTGTACTTTGTCCAAAACTGTCGATTTATTTTCTCTTTGCTTTTTCATTACTAAATATTTTTCTTCCGCACATTTTTCAAAAAAAATTAGGACTGGTAACGATTAATTTATTTTTAATAGTTAACTTTTAGGAAATTAACGATTAATTAATATTTAATTTCGATTAAATCAAAATTTCTGCAGTGCATTTATTAACTGACAATGAAGCTGATTTTGCAAGCTGAAATTTTGAATATCGTAGCGAGCAGTGGCGTACGCAGAAAGTTTCTGAGGGGGTGCCAAAGTTTCGTCACAATCGTGTGACGTCACAAATCAACTTGGGAAGTGCCGAAGGCACGAGTATTATAGGGTGGTCCGGGAGCATGCCCCGAAAAAATTTTGCAAAATTACACCCCATGCATTCTGCAAACAAGTATTAGTATAATGCTTTTACGAGACTTATTAGAAGAATGAAATCGTAAAATGAAAATCAAGCATAAATCAAAGTTAGCAGAGTTAATTGATCAAATATCGCTTTTAAAATAGTGGTTTGTGCGGCTATATGTCTTCCCTCTACAAGGTTTTGTCTGCCCTTTACAACTCTTATTCACTTTCAAGAGCATAACAAATTTTGATAACTGTTTTACTCTAACCAGATAGTCCAGTCCAGATTTTTACCAGTGTTCTGAAATCACCCAAAACACCACGGAATTTAGGTTTTAATCAACTAAGAACGTAGTTATATAAACAGAAATGCACGTTAACAGAGAAATAAGCAACACAACTTAAGAACAACACATCTAAACAACCGCGCGTCGCTCTGACAGCGTTCTGCAGCAACAGCGAGAGAGATAGAACGCATAGTACAAAAACCCAAAGCAAGAACGTGCTTCGGGCTTGACCACGCACAATTACAATTACACAACAACCAGTAAGTGATCTGAGTAAGTAAGTAAAAACCACTTGTGATTTGTGAGTGTTTTTTCACAGGAAAATCGAAATCCAAGGCAAACCCTGAATACTCGCGAAAAACCAGCTTTACTTTTGCTAAAATTGCTTGGTTTTGCTTTACAGTTTTTCATTTTTAAGGTCTGAGGGGAAGGCCATGGCACAGTGGCCTTTCCCCTCGGTACGCTAGTGGTAGCGAGTGTTTTTTAAGGTGGTAAGTTTGCGACCTGTTAGATTGATGGTATGCAAACGATTTGTCACTAAGAATGCAATAAACTTGGTCAGCATTTTTGATATTATGGTAAGTCAACAATTTAAATCCAAAATGTTTTTGTAATTTACCTGATACAGGTTTATATTTAATAAATCACTTCTTCTCTGTTGCCATTTTACTGTTATCACTATTATTTTTCTGGATGTTAATACATTTATCCAGATGGATTAAAAATAAAATTTGAATTCGGTTAACATTTAAACAAAAATTTAATTTGTAAAATAAATTAACGATTAATCGATTAATTAATCTTTAAGTTTCACAGCCCTTAAAAAAATCTGTACTTTTATTAATTTTGTATCAATTCGGTTCGTATGTGAAAAAACATTAATTTTTGCAAGAGCAAAAATTTTTTCTGAGGCTTAGATGATACATGATATTAGGATTTCCTAATTTCTGAAAGTTTGTGTCATTTTATACTCACGACTTTACTATTATAAGAGTTGTTTTTAAGTTTAGGCTCAAATTTATTGTTTCTTTTAATTAGCCTCGAAAAAGTTCAGCCAATCATTAAACTCGTGACAGAAAATTGCTGTAGGGTTGGCAGCATTCCATTACAATTTAAAAAAATTTTTTAATATTTTGGACAGGTTAAAAACAAGATAATTTATGGTTTTCTCTTCCTAAACTTGATCTACGTCATATTAAACGTAGGATTTTTATGTCTTTGCTACGGATTACTGATAATTTTTTAGAATTAGTTTCTTTTTTTGTAAAACCAGCTGATAAACGACTGATAATAATGAAGAAAGAAAAAAGAAAAATATCACGTTTATCAGTCGCCTCAAGCCACCAACTCTGTCGCAAAAGAATAGGAATAGAAATTAAAACTTATTTTTAAATCTGTCTTTTATAATGCAAAATCTTACAGTATCAGAATAGCTTTACCCAAAGCAGGAAAATTCCAGTGCTTGTCGCATTTGACGTGCAGAAGATTTGCACTTTTTGCAAAACTCCAAAATACCTTATCGTTTCAAGACGATTGAAGCAAAAGAAAATGTCAGCTTAAACTGAGATAAAGTTCTTACAAAACTCAATTTTATTATCCACCATGCAAACCAAAGATTGCGTCAATGTTAAAAGACTAAAAAAAACGCAAACTCATATCAGAATGTTTTTTATTTGGACTAGATTAGATTTGTGTCCAAGAGAAAACTTTTGTTTGCAAATAAATTTGCAAGTTTTACGTCAGCCTTATACTGCTTTGAAAAGAACATTATTACCTCTTTTGAGTAGAGTCGAACTGATTATAGCTGACATCTCTTTACAAAGTGACAGTAAAACCATGATCTGGATTGAAAGCTTTAAAAACTTTTTGTTCCATATGAATTGATTATTTGGCGACAACTAAAATGTATTTGAGTATTTGCTGTTTCTTTTTCTTATTTTTTGTTTTTTTCCGCAGCACATTGGAAAAACAAAAAACAACAAATCAAATCAAGATTAAACCCAGCACTACCAGGGTTTCTCAAATTTGACATGTAAAATGTTTTGGTTCCACAAACTTGTCTTGAAATATTTAAATTGGGTTAGGGTTAGGGTATTTATACACAACATATCAAAGCAAGTTGGGGTAGATTTAATAAAATGAATATTAATTCCTTAACCTTAAAATTAAACAAATATGTGGATGCGAGCGAGAGTTTATCTCATTTGGTTTCCTTAAATTTAACATGATATAATTTGGGTTCCTTGATCTTGACTTGATCCAAAACAAAGGTTTAATTGGTTTAACTACGTTACCATTTTGGTGAGTTGTAGGAAAGTTTATACAGTACAAATGCTGCAAAGAGCAAATTAACGTACAAAAAATCTTAATAGTGAAGTTACCATTTTACATAAACAATGGAAATTTTTTATTTTGTTTTTGTTTTTCTAAAACAAAAATATAATTTGAATTATACAAAAGTTTTAAAAAAGAAATTGCAGTACAAAATTTTAAAACATGAAGCTCATTTTATTGGATTGAAAAAAAGAAAAAAAACCGTTCGATATTGATAAAGCAAATACAAATAATAACACTAAAATTCAGATTTAAAATAAAAGATGATTACACCAACGTTTGTTTAATATTGCTTCTTATCAGATGTAATCAGCGGTATAAATATGTATGAAAATATCAAAAAAAAAAATTTGTTATTTGTTATTATTAAAGCGATTATTATAATTTTGTCTGTAACAAGTCGTTTTTGAAAATTTAAAAAAATTTATTACAAAACTTGAACACTGACTGCAAACGTCCTTATCATTGCACAAACATTGATTCAAGTAAAAGAAAGAAACAACTCATATGGATTATGTTCTAATTTACAACAGGGTTGGGCAACATGCTTTTTCTTCGCCATCTTCGAATGTTCATCATGTTGAAACTTTAGCAAAAATGAACAGCTCTTACATGGATCATTACCTTTTCTTTTTTGTAATTGCAGTCAAGAAAACAGGATTAGAGCTTCGATATTATGCAAGAACCTTGTGCAGTCCGCAATAAAAGTTACGTTTCTTGATTTAGTCGTCGAGTTAAAAATGTTGCCCAAACCTGATTTGCAAAATCTTTTTTTGTTTGTTGATCAGTTCAAACCAAAACTGTTCCTCGTTTTTGTGGTATTCTTGCAAATAAATCTTCGGCATAAATGGCAGAAAGCTAAAAAAAATTAGGTTTGAATTTTGTAATTCCGAAAGCTTTTAAATCTAGCCTACGCCAAAAAGGACATTACAAAAATTATAAACTAAAACAAAAATTACATTTTTCCGATTTTTGTCCTTGAATTAAAAACATTGACAACAACTGATTTACAAACTGTGATGGCTTTATAGAAGAAAGGCCTAATTCAGGAAAGAAAAAAGCGTCCCTTTTAGATTTACTTTGCAATAATACAAAAGTAGCCTAATTGTAATCAAGTAAAAACTTTTTTTGGGCTCTATTTTTTTAGTGGGGTAGGCAGTGATGGATATTAAAAAATAGGTTTTATAGGGCAAATGCATTACAGTGGAAATCAAAATCAATTGCGGTAAGCCATTTAACTCATTCAAATTTTGGCTACTTTTTAAAATGGCCATGTCAAAATACTTTCTTAAATAATTTTTAATTCAATTTTCTTTCAGGATTGCAACACAATATTTTAGCTTTTAATAAATAGTTGTTTTTACCTTGTTTAAATCTCCATTTTAAAAAATTTCGAAACTTCCTACAAAAAACTTCAATCACCAGTATTATAAGTCTAGTATTTTTTTTTTATTTTATTTTAATCTCTATATTTATCCTCCTGACTCGCAGGAAAGCGACGGAGGCGCTAATACATAGGATAAGCAATTACCCCGACCTGCTTCCGGAGATGCCAAGATATTGCTGTCCGCTTGTAATTTAATAGAGATATGATTTAAATTTAGAACTGCTTGCCAAGACCACCAAGCAGGGGAAAGTGCCGTAAAGTGTCCTTCCCAAGGACACAACAGAACGGCGCGAGTGGGTTTTGAACTGAGACCGTAGATTCGAATTAAGTCGAATGAAGTAGAAGTAGATTCAAAAAATTGCAATTAAATCAATCAAGAGCTGTGGAAAAAAGAAAAACTTCCATATTAAATTAAATTTAAACCTATATTGAAACATATATAGACTGGAATAAGTGCATTACTAGTTTCTGTTCAAATAAAGTACTTTTTGAAATCACAAAAAAATGTTATTTAATGACGTGTGTATGTAATTTTTTTGGTAATATATGTCATTATTTCTTTGCAGTACACAGAATGATTATTGAGCACACATAAAGACTACCACTCATAAGAAGTGCTTTCAGCTATTAAAAATTTTGATTTCAAACATTATTTCTTTTTGTTAAACGTATTTTATTTGTATAAAATTTAATAGCTGCATTTCATTGAACTAACAGTTGCTTGACGGCCAGATGCCCTTCCTAATGCCAACCCTCTTTGTTTCACAGACAAGTTTGCGACTGTCCAAGATGGAGTAATTAGATTTTTCCTGGAAATGGCACAATAGATGCGATATTTTTGGTAAGACAAATTGATGGACAAGTATGAGGCGACAGGAGGACAACTTTTTATGGTATATGTAGATTTTGAAAAAGCAATCGATCGAATGCCTGGAAAAGTGATCTAGTGGGCATTTCGATGGAAAGGTGTGGAAAGAGAGATTTCAGCCATAATTGAAATGTATGAAAGCTAAATAGACTCAAAGGTGTATTAGCCGAAAAAATTTTAGGGGGCAATAAATTTTTTCCCAAATTTTATGACGTTTTCCCGAATCATGACCTTCTAATAGTTTGCAAATGTGAGAAGAAATTTTATTTCAAGTTTAGGGTGAAGACCAAAAAAAGGTTTTCACTTTTAATCTGTTTCGAATTTTTTGGTTTTTGTCTAAAAAAAAGTAGTAATCTCTAAAAAAAAAAAAAAAAAAGATCCTCACCTCAAACCTTAATCGTTTTTCTGAATTTGAAAACTTTGTCTTGCAGAAGTAGTTACTGTATAATTTTCTTGTTGCTGCCCAAAAATTCTGATTTTTTTCATATTTTTAAGACTTGGGGCAATCACTCTCCTTCCCTCACATGGTACGGTTATAAATAGAGTGCTTCTTTTACTATTTCAAATTTAAGCAATACTTCTATTTTACCCAAATTTTCTTTATGTCCGTTTCTACGGGCTAAGATTAATTGTGACCTGACAGTTGATCGAACGACAGTTGATCGAACGACACTTGATCGAAACGACATTTGATCGAAATAACATTTGATTGAAAAGACACTTGTTCGAATAATGAAAGAAAAATTTTACAACTTTAAATCTGTCTCAATTTTGTCAATTTTTTGTACCAAAAACAGAGCAATCTCTAAAAAAAGGTCTTTCCATCTAGTCTGTCTCTGATTTTTTTAAGGGTCTGCAAGGGTGAGGAAATGGCACAATGCCCCACCCTTAAATAACTGACTACAATGTAAACAGAATGCAAAAATGCCAGCAATAAGCGTCTAAAGAAACATAACCATGACAAGAGATCTGCTTGTTGCCCCCGTAAAATGTTTAGCCCAGGGACATCGTTAAAAAACGCTGACCTTGACATTGACAAAAAATTATAAAATTAAAAACAAACTGTTCTCTTACAGATGGCCTCTACTTTTTATAAATCTAATTTACAGTAACAAAGACGTTGTTTAATCGCAAAAACATACAAAAGTAAATGTTTTTTTCATTAACTGTCACTTCGTTTTGATCAAGTGTCATTTCGATCAAATATCGTTTCGATCAAGTGTCGTTTCGAGCAAGTGTCGTAGCACTGAGATTAATGTACCCATGAAACATCCAAAAAAATTAAATTATATGAGGTATTTTAAAAGGTAGAGGCCTTAATAACTCTAAAACAGATAGAGTTTATACCTCTAAATAGACATTAATTCAAATGATTAATTAGCGTTTCACCGTGTTTCGACAACTTTTTAAAGCTGTCCTGATGCTACAATAAAATGAGGGCAATTTTTTCTTTAAGGGCGGCCACTTTTACAACATTTTTTACGGGAGGAACTTGTGACGCCGCTTTTTGCTCAATAAAGCCATCACTGTTTACAAATTTTTTTTGCTTGGTTGTTGATCAGCTCAAAGCAAAACTGTTCTTGTTTTTGTCGAGTTTTTGTAAATAAATTTTTGACATAAATGACGTAAAGCTAAAAAAATTAAGCTTGAATTTTGTTATTTCAAAAACTTTTGAATTTATGCCAAAAAAGAACATTACAAAAATTATAAACTTTTAGAAAGCAAAACACAAAATAGCAAACGTGAAACTACTTACAAAGGTACGATCTTGTGAATTTAAAAGAAAATTTTCGAGGGTGGCTCCAGCAGGGAGTGTGGAGGTCATAGCAAGGATAGTGGCAAGGTTTCTGTATAAGCGACATGCAGGCATAAACGTCATGATACATTGCTAGGCTTATTTGATTTAAAAAAGCAGCAAGATTTTTATTTGGTTTAAAAAGTTTCAAAAGTTTTTATGATTTCAAAACAAACCAATGAGCTTTGAAAATTAATCCGTTTTTTCGGTTTTTAATCCTAGAAGACTATAAAAATATCATAAAATTAGTCTCGTGTACAAAAATCAAACTTTGATACTTTACTGCAGACATGTTGGTTGTTTCGCAACCGGCCCTTTCTTGACATTCTAATTTTGTGATTAATTGTTGTTTCTGATAAAGTCATTATCTTTTTTGTTCGAGCTCAGACCATTTAAAGTTGGTCAGCATTGTGCTATTTGGTTAAAATCCCATTGTGCTCGTTTTACATTTTAGTAGCGCTATGTCAGCTAATCAGAAAAGCTTTATTATTGTGAAGATTGCGAAATGCATCAACGTCACTGATAGTCAAATCTTCCATTGTCAATCGCCAAGTGCTTAATAGTGATATCAATTATTATATAAGCGCTCGCTTCTATGACTTTATATAGAAGAAAAACTCAGTCAGACCTATCGTTCCAAGGGGCTGTTCTACGCTGTTATTTTGTAGAGGAAATTCTAAGTTCTTTGAATTGCCCAGTAAAGTCGCTATTCGTTTATTAATTTGAATTTTTGTTTAACTGGAAAAAATTTCCATCAAAAATCTTACGCTCTGTGAACCTGTGATATGTACTGATATCATTTGAGTACAGGTTATATTTTATTTAACTGTGATTTGGTAAATTATAGGTAGAAGCTAGGATTGGAGAAAATTATCTAACGACCTTTTCAGAAGATTTCATTAGCTTTGAAAATAGCCTTTGTAATCATGAGAACGATGTAATTCTGGTGTTGACAGTAAATTCAGCACCACATAGTTCCTGACTGTCTGGAAGTGCAGTTGGAAACATCATTGTTTTGACATTGAAACAACATAATTTTTGACGAAGTTGAACATGTTAATTTACGTTGGCACCGAGTCCAACATCATTTTGGACGAAAACCATTATTTTTGACTTCAGGTCATCAAATTAAACATTATTTTTGACAAATCTAGTAATAAGAACATTATGTTTCACGTTATTTTTTGACGTTGAGATCACATGTTATTTGGCAAAATTCAACTAATCGTATTTTTTCATAACTCACAAACAGTTATCAAAAACCGGCAGTAGAAAAGCGCTTATTTTTGAAAAAGCACGGACTGTAAACATTAAAGAGCAAATTTCTTTACAAAATAATTAAGTTATAATTAAGTTAGTTATTATTTTAAGCCAAAATGAGATTTAAATTGGCTTGCTAGTTTGATTGAGATGTCTGAATTAAAGCACGATGTTTACAGGCAACTAGGTTTTTAATAAATTTAAATATCAAGATGGAAACATTAATTAAAATTATATCCTGGATTGTTAAAGACGATTCAGTGAAAGCAAACGTTTTGGTATAGCCGTATCAGCCGAGAAAAAAATTTGGTGGGGGGCAATACAGTTTTGCCCAAATTCTGTGAATTTTTCCCGAATCTTAATTTTCTAGTACTTTACGGATATGAAAAAAATTTTGTCGAAAATTTAAAGTGAAGACCGTAAAAAAAGTCTTCATCAGTGTTTATTTTCGATGAAAAAAACTTGTTGCCTGATTTTGCCCAAATTTTTTCTATTGCTGCTTGAAACCGAAAAATTCTGGTTTTGCCCAAATATTTCACACTTGAGAGGTAATCGCCTCCGTCCCTCCCCCCGGCGGCAATTTTCAATTTTGTACCCAAGGAATCGTAATCTATATATTTTCAACCGATCAAAAATCCAAAATTTTTTTCTCTGCTCATAAAAATTTTATCACTCAGTTCTTGGAGTGATCAAAGAGCACTCCATATTAGTTGTCATGGCAAAGCTTTTTTTTTAGCGACTTTTTAAGATGATAAAAAAACCAATTTGTTTCATATATAGCCATGACCTTCTAATAGACATGATATAGCGTTTGCAAATGTACCGAAAAATAAATATGATTGATTTGCAAACGTACCGAAAGATAAATATGATTGAACTGTAAAGAGTTGAATAAGAATTTTTTGAGCAGAGAAAAAAATTTGGATTTTTGAGAGATTGAAAATATGTAGATTACAATTCCTTGGGTACAAAATTGAAAATTGCCCCCCGGCAGATACGGCTATGTGTATAGGTAAACTTGTAGGTTTTATCGACCGCGTAAGAGCCGAATTTACTTAATGTGAGTACAGCGCAGTGCTTTTGTGAAAGATGCAGGGGGCAACCTTTGACAAGCCAACAACCATGAACACCATACCTTCCTTTGTTTTGCTGTAGTGGTGGTTGGAGTGGTGGTTGTTCGAGGAAGAGCTGTGCTTTGTGCTTCAATACCTAAAACATTTAATATATTGCGTACATTTGTCTCATCTGAAAAGTTTTCGTCAAATTGCGAAAAATTCAAATTGAAAAATCCAAATTTAAAAGATGCAAAAAAATTTTTTATAAGTAGGCGAAATTTCGGACCATTCAAAAAAAAATTTTTTTAAATAATCCATTTGAATTAAATCAAGAAAACTTTTAGTCAATAAAAAAATGTTATCGCTGAACGGGAAACTTAAGTGTCATTTTAATGCAGTTATTTTGCCAAAATTTCAGAAAAAATTACCCGCCTTATACTCAATTAAACATTTAAACTTTTTCAAAACGTGTTTTTGTGAGAAAATCAAGATAGTAATTATACAAGCTTAATTCAATCTTTCAAATTGCGCATACAATAGTCCATCCACGTCTTTAAATTTTAAATCTAATTTAGAAATTGTGTATTGAAATAGTTTATTGACTTGCATTTTAAAAAGTGAAGTGTTCATTCTTTTATTGAATCTATCTTTCAGAAACTTGTATGGCCTTGCTTTGTTTTTGAAAAAAAATGCTGATAACCTTTTCAATTAATCATAATCAAACTTGAGGCAGCATGTTTTTGAAGGAAATTCCAAAAATGGAACGTCACGAAGCATCTTTATCTGTTGACCAGGAAGTAAAACTCTCCGCCAATGTTTCGAATAATAAATACAAAACCAAGAAACACATTAACTATTCAACAAAAAAGTGAAATTATACCATAAAAATAAATGATTTTTTCCCCAACCCTAATCATATTGCACACAGCTTTGATCCCTGTTTTCTTATCAAATTCCCGAAATAAATTTTTTTTACTGTGAAAACTTTTCAACGGCCTTATTATGACCACTAAAAATGATAATAAATCGGCAGCACAATAACCAAATTGCAGAACTTACAACCTTTACATCAAACGAATAAAAAGTCAATAACAAAATTTGTTTGTGTAAGTCGTTAATTCGTTTAATAGTTAAAAAGTCAATAATTTGTGTAAAAGCATTGCTTTTTAAAATCGCTGAAATAATTGTTGCATTTGAAACAACTCATTTTGTATTTACTAAAAACAAAAAAAAATTTTTGAAAAAATAACTTTATTTTCTTACCGTACAACATTGTTAATACAATTGCAAGTAAAAAAATTCCAAATGATAAAGTTTTCATCCTTGAACATTCAGTTTATACTTTTTTAGTTGAATGCTTAAATACTGCTTTAAATTCGTGACGTAAATAGGTTGATAGCTTGACTTTTAACTTTGACAAACTTCTTCTTTTTATTTATCTCCTTTTTTCTTCTGCATAAAGTTTATGAAAGTAACGTTGTATAAAAAAACACACTTAACCCTTAGAATACCACTGGGGTCCATATGGACCCCAGCTTAAAATTGATTAAAAATAGCGGAAACCATCTAAAACAGTTGTGCCATAAATGTGTGTAAAGTCTTCTAGTTAATAAAATATTACTCTAGTTTTTGTTTCTTTTATCTTTAAAGCCTAATTTGAAAGTGTAACCTATAACTTGTCCACTGCACTGCAGCAATAGAAAATAATATTGAATGGGGTCCAAATGGACCCCACCGGTAAGAGATGCTATAAAAAAATCCTGGTAATCTAAGGGTTAATTTGTAAAAGCTCGTTTCCACTACGAGCGTGGAATAGAGCATTCATTGTTTCTTTTATTGATCTTTCTGCGCTTAAAATCTAAGCGAGCGCTAAGTGAAGCAAAAGAAATCAATAGAATAAAGATTGCTCCTTTCCACCGTAGTGAAAACGAGCCCAAGCTCACGTAATAGCTAAATTAATAAACATTTAAATGTTAGTAACAACTCTCCTGAAGATTTACAACATGTTTGATATTTTCGAAAAATGTGTTGGTTGATATAAAAAAAAATGTTTTTTTGAATTCTACTTCTGGAAATGTAAGTAAAATTTGTGGTGGATCTTTTTTTATGTCGCAGTTGAAGGATTACCAGTTGTGGTTTTAGTACTTGGCAAACCGGGCAGTCGCTTGGTCTCCCCCCAATCAATTAATGCATAATTTGAGAGCCCCCCTTATTTTAACATATGCATAACTTTTAAGGACCCTTCTCACATCAATATATTCATAATTTTAGGGTCCCCTTGATTTTCACTCATGCATATTTCTTGAGGGCAACTTTTCTTCTAACACAAGTATAACTTTTGATCCTTTGTATGAATCACAAGTACTTTTACATTATAATCTATTTTCCCTTACATGAAAGCTCTACTGACAAATTTTGTAGTGTACTAGTTTTGAAGAGTATTTTAATTTTACATCTGTTCATGTAGGTTTTGATATTTCTCATTAATGTAGATTTCATGGCAAGTTGGATCAAAGGTTTTAAAACATTGCTTAAAAATCACCATATAATGTGATGATTCGATTTGATATTAGATTTCTGTAACACCATCTTTGCAGCAGCAAAACTGTCAATTCCATGCGGTCGCAGAATAACTGTAGACCGTGTTGGGATGCGGAGTGCGAACAACTTTACCAGGTTTTTTTATGGCTCCGCAGGGTAAGGCAACCAATTCAGCTGCTTCCGCCTTGCTGTTCCATCTTGATGAAAAACGAAAAGATCGCTGGTCCGAGGCTGTCAATAACATCAACTTCACTTACTCCAGTTGGCTGGCATGAAATGTAATTAAAGTAATTAAGTCCTGGTTAAACAAGTTCCTGTCTTCCTGCATGCGCCGACTCAAGCTCCCCAAAATTTAAAGGAGAGCATTAGTGGTTGCCATCCCGAAGCGAAATAAGCTATTAGGAGACCTAAAACGCTATAGATCTTTCTTTTTGCTTTGTGTTCCCTTCAAGATCTTAGAGAGACTTATCTATGCCCGCTTCGAACCAACTATAGGCCCACTGCCTCCTAGAGAGCAAGCTGGATTTCGACGAGGAAGTTCGACCATAGACCAAGTCACTCTTCTAACTCAAAAAATTGAGAATAGTTCTTCGGCTAAAAAAAGGTTGCTGCTGTGTTTGTCGATCCCACAGCAGCCTAAGATACTATATGTCACCATTGCCTCACCTGGAAGCTACTCCATCTTCTTCTGGACAAGCACATGATCTCATTGATTATGGAACTTGTTCGAAATCGAAGTTTTACCCTCACTACTGGTACCGAAAAACAAAGCAGGCTACGACACTTAAGAGTGACGTCCCACAAGGATTAGTACTGCCTCCCCTCTAGTTTAATATCTATACACATGATCTACTAGTGACAGCAGGCAAAAAATTTGCCTATGCTAATGACTAGGCCAACTTGCATATCCAAACAACTGGCAGGCATCAGAGGAAGCTCTTACTCAGGACATAGCAACCCTTTGCATCTACTTTTACAAATGGAAGTTTAAGTTCAGTATAACAAAGACTGTGCCGCCAGCCTTTCATCTTTACAACAACGTCAGCTTTACATCTTTGTTAACGGACAGACCCTGCCGTTTGTGCTGAACCCATTTATCTCGTCATAAAGCTAAATAGGGCACACACGTTTCGACGACACTTAGAATCGCTGCGCAAGAAGTTAACATTTTGCGTTGGGCTTTTAAAGCTAGTGGCTGGATCAAGCTGCAGTGCGGATGCCAGAGTACTCCGCGCAACCACCTTTGCCTTGATCCATTCTACGCCTTAGTACTGCGCTCCTGTTTGGTGTGGCAGTGCCCATACTCGCCTTATCGACAAACCCATTAACAATGCCTTGCGCATAGAGACCGGATGCCTGCGTCCCACATCAACAAACAACCTTTTTGTTTATTCATTCATTTCATTTTATTCTTGATCATTATTAAACACTTTATAACAATAAATCATGGATATTAAAAAGATCAAGAAAAGGAAGAACCAGCACAACGTCAGATATAGAAACATGCATAAGATAATTAGAAAGTGGAAGCACAAAACGATAGAAAGCATGGCCATAACACCTTAATCAGATAAAAGATAAGAAATGAGAAAGAAAAAATAATATATTTAATATTACTAAAAAAATATAATCAAACAAATTAAGAGAATGTATAACCAGTGCATGACAAGTCTTTTAATGATGGTGGGTGGCACAGCGAGCCAAGATAGGAATTTAGCTCAACTGAGCAAGGTGAGTAAAAAAGAACACCCATAAAAAAATCTCACTAGAATTATCTCAGCAGGCATCCAACCAACTGAGCTTCTTCCGCCAAAAACTGTACAGTCTCCAGTTCGCCGCGCTCAGGAGCCAGAACACCTCCCATATGAAAGGTTCCTGTCTTTACTGCAGAAACAGCTATGGTAACTTAAATCAAAACACTCATTTGTGCCTGCTGCACTGGAACTGATGAACGACCTCACCAAGTCGGGCACAGTGTAGCAAATGGGCAGAACATAAATAAAGCATGGAGTGGCGAAAAAACACCTCTAGACTTCATACATTTAGTACAGATGTTAGCCCAACGCCATCGGGGATTAGCTTTCTCAGACCTGCAAGTGTCAGGCTTAATCGCCTCTGAGCCAGCGTTGGTCTATTCCGCTCAGAAATGCACAAATAGGATATGGCTTCTACGGTGGCCTGTGATTGTGGCGCAAAGGAGCAGACAGCTGAGCACGGTTTAACATCTTGCCTCATTTATCACCATTCAAATCGATCCCGTGTTCTATCAAATATTAACAAGAGCCTGGTGATTTGGCTGATGGAAACATATCTGTCCATCTCCCACAAACGACGAACGTCTTGTTTACAACCGTGTACATATATACGTTTTATTTACTTGCTAAAACTTAAGCAGTAGTGGTTTTAGTACCAGCAAAAGCCCAAGCTCATTCTTTTTTAAGAAAAACTTTATCTTAGTCAAACGTAGCCTACATGATTTTGATTTTTAAGACAAATTTACTTTCTTGGGAAGCCATAACCTTTTTTAAAAAAACAAGTTTGAAACTGGCAGAATATTATTTTTTGCATAATATCATTTCTTGTGCAAATTGCTATGTCCTTTGTCACATGTCCCCTTTTTTTCAGGGGTCCCCCTGTAGTTAACACCACCACTATGGGTTATTCATTACCACAAATTGATTATTTGAAAACAAAATTAACAGATTTCTGTTAAGCAATACTGCAAAATTATTGCATAATTGAATAGAGGACTTTATTATTAATCACAAAATTTTAAGTAAAAAAGTTTTAGAGCATTAATTAGTCAGAAATGGAAAAAGACTTGAATTTTGAAAGTTGCCATCAAATTACTAAAGGTACTGTCATAACAGAAGGTAAGATATAAAATAAGAGAGTATCACAGAAAGTACTAAAAAAGTACCATAAAATGCTATAAGCAATTAGAATCAGAGAGAAAACGATACAAGAAAGAATGCAAAAAAATAAAGAAATAAAAATTGACAATTTTACACAATCCCTCATTACCTTTGCTATTTATTTATTTTATTTTCTGTTTCACCATTTAAAAAATTAAAAAGCAAAAAATATATTAGTAAGAGACGAGTGGAAGAAGATAACTAATAAAAATAAACAAAGGCATAAATATTAGGAGAGCTCGAAGCCTCCTCCGAAAAATTTCAACTGGACTCAAAATCTTCACTGCTTCTTTGGTCTTCCTACTTGCAAAATCTTCTAAAATCTTATTACAACCTCCAATTGAAGACCTTTTTATTGGGCTTATTTAACTTTTGGGGACAAAATTACCTAAAGGTTTTAGATTAAAGTAAAAACTTTTTTAATCATTACAGTTTCAAAGATTTGACTGGCACCGCTTCTGCTTTGGTTCCTCTATACAAATCAAAGTGTCATGTCCATGAAAATATATATTTAAAATTTAAAAGTATGCAGAAATCTAACAAAAAAGATGTAGTAAAAGGAGATATGGGGGAAGTTGGTGCGAGGGAGAACAGGACGCTTTGGAGAAACATGATACGCTGTGGCTACCCATGATTGAAAGGAAAAGCCGAAAGAAGAAGAAGATGAATAAAAATAGAATTTCATGAAAAAATGTATGGATGTATGCACAGATGTAGCTAAAAAACGACGGGCTTAATAAAAGGTATCTTGTCGCGAACAACGTTTCCTCTAAGCTATGCATGTGTGTGCGCGCATATATGGGCTAAAACTAGCGCACATAAAGAAAAGCTGTGGGCAAACAAGGTTTCAGAAGAAAACTCATTATAAATCAGTGTTTCTCAATCTGTGTGCCGCGAGAGATAGAGATAAAGATTAGGAGAAATTCTGATTTTGGAGAGGAAAATCTATAAATCAGAGTCTGATTCAGATTGAAGATCTTTTTACTTTTTATTTTTTTTATTTTATCTCTATATTTATCTCCTGACTCGCAGGAAAGCGACGGAGGCGCTAATACATAGGGTAAGCAATTATTCCGACCTGCTTTCGGAGATATCAAAATATTGCTGTCCGCTTGTAATTTAATAGAGATATGACTGTAATTTAGAATTACTTCCAAGACCACCAAGCACGGGAAAGTGCCGTAAAGTGTCTTTCCCAAGGACACAACAGAATGGCGCGAGTGGGTTTTGAACCGAGACCGTGTTGCTCACGAGCCCGCCGCTTTAACCACTTTTTTTTAGAGAACACCTGATTTGATCATAAATCTAAATGTAATCTATAGTACCTTTGCGCACCACGAAGAGAGTGCACATACTTTGCAAAAAAAAGTGAGGTTTTTCCACGAACAAATTTCTGCGCACAAGCAAAGCTAAAAATTACAGGAAACATTGGTCGCGAATTAAAAAAAGAAAATACGGAATGCTTAAACTCCCACTGTGCAAAACATCGTCATTAGCTGGCTTCAAAAGGAATGTCTTCTTTCAGCAGTGCTTTGGCCGACGTGAAAAAAATTGTCAATTTTATCAAGCCAAGACGGCTGAGAGCCAGAATTTTTCCATTATCTGCAAAGATGTAGGAAGTCCATTGCAATTTATTGTTGCACACCTGTACGTTGGCTGAGCCGAGGTAAGGTGCTTGAGAGAGTTTTTGAATTATCGCAAGAGATATTGGTAATTTTAGGAAGAAAAGCAATTTGATTTATTTTGCCTTTTGCTCGAGCCAAAATGGTTGCAGTGCCTTGCTTATATGGTTGATATATTTCACAAGTCAAATAATTATAACTTAAGCCTGCAGGGCAAGTACACTTCTATTCTTTTAGTCAAAGATAAAGTTACAGCCATCAGCGAAAATTCAAATTTTGGAGTAAAAATGTAAACATCAACGATCTTTGCTTCTCTTTGCTATAAAACTTTCTCAAAAATACTAATCTCAAAATGAACCAATTTGTGAAAAGCGATATTATACAAAAACTTTCTTCAATAGTTTCATGAGGAAGCGATCAATTGCGATTGGGTTTGTAATCCATTCACCGGAAAAACTATCGAAGAATTTATCGAACTTTCAAACAATGGCACTTTGAAATTACAACTCACAAATCAATGTCCGAGCAAGTTTTGGATAAATGGTCAAAATGCATATCCTACACTAGCAAAACAAGCTCTGAAAAAATTTTTGCCTTTTGCAACTACCTACCTATGTGAAACAGGGTTTCACACTATGTGTCAAGAAAAACTAAGTACGGAAACAGATTAGATGCCGAAGCGGATATGTATATGAAGCTGTCAAGTATCACACCGGACATTAAAGTATTTCCGCTTTTTTGCAAACTCATTCTTCACATTAAATATGTTAAATTCGTTTGCACAATTTTATAAAATTTTACTTTTTTACTGTTCTTCCATATGAGAGTAACAACTGTAATTTTTTTGATAACAGCGTGCAAAATTGAAATCCATTTTTTTTTGCAAGCCTGTGTCAAGAAATTTTTTGACTGAGTGTTCCGCAAGCTAAAATGATAAGACATTGTGTTTCTTGACCAAAAAAGTTCGGAAAACCCTAGCTTAACTTAAAGAGTTCAACAAAATGTTCAGAAAGTTTTAAAGGATGTATCATCATAACAATTCAAAGACACGTTGGTGAAATGCCCAGAGGTCTTATTTTATCCATACAATAAAGTTCAGATATTATCTTTCTACTGTTTTATGTTAACAAGACAACAAACTCTCGGAAAAATCCTTGTAAAACAGCGAAAAACACGTAAAATAAACCAGAATTTTTTAAAAAATGACGTATTTCAAAGCAGTTGCATATGCTTACTGTCTATAAAAAATGTTACATGTAATAATGTGATCAATGCTTTATAAGTAATTCGATTCTTATCTATTATGTAACCATAAGACTAAGTAAGGGTTTGTATTCAAACTTTGATTTATCTGCAAACAAGAAATTAAAGATTTTGTGCTCAAATCTTGATCCATCTTTAACCTGGAGATGAAAAATCTTGCGTTTAGTAATCTGTTGAAAAAAATAGAGTATAGTAAACAGTTTATTGCACATTTTAATATAGCTAAAAATAACTAATACGAATTTTTTTAAATGCTTGCATAATGTTGATAAGAAAATGGTTTTGGTATCACTAACTGTTTTTTAAAGAAAACTAGTAATTTAAAATTAAAATTTACATTTTATCTAATACGGGCTAAAAAACATTTTTTTCAAAATTTCTGTCATACTATATACCAGCGGTGGCCAACTTGTCTGCTGGTAAGTTTGATTTTAAGCTTTTTTACAAACGCGCGATTGAGCACTACGGAAACTCGATACTAAAAAGGAGTGATATCTAAAAAAAAAGGTCTTCAGTTTAAATCTGTCTCGGATTTCTTGATTTTCGTCCCTAAAATGTAGTGTTCTCTAAAATAATAATAAAAAAACCTTCACTTTGAAGTTGTCTTAGATTTTTTTAAGTCTTAAGTAAAACATTCCAAGTTCACTACAAATCAGAAGCGATCGATCAGTTAAAATATCGCGATAAGCGTATGGGCCATCTCTGCTATATACTGAAAATAAACTATTATAAAATAGCTTAGAATTAAATACGAGTACGTAAAATTTACCTTAGACTGTCTAAAGAATTTTTATTAGAATTTTATTATGTTTCAATAAAATGCAAACAAAACCCAACATTAGATCAGATAAGCAATCAATAAAAGAATTTGTGTAAAACTCGTCGATGATTCTCTGTTTTATTAAATCAGTGTATTTTTTCTAAAACTTTTATCCGTTGAAAAGATTATACATTTTGTGGTTAGTTCAACTGGTCTTTGCTTCTTAAATTCTTTATCATAGTCAATACGTCAATTGAAAAGGTAATTATTTTAAAAAATTAAGATTAATCTAATCAGCTGGATAAAGTTTTAAATAAATTAAATGAATGACCTTGATCAGCAAAATAAACATTTTCAGATTGCAGCCTATAGTAAAAACAAAAATAGTTAAATCAATTAATAACAAGTTTTCTTGCATTGTTAACCTTTGATTCGGTTTTAATGCACTTTATGACATACGTGAAAAAAACTTCTGTGTAGCTTAACAAATTTTATCATTATGCATTAAGTATGTGGTTTTTTAAGGTAAAATTTCAGTTCGAAAGTGATTCCTACTTTTTCATATTTGTTAAGTTCTCAAAATTTTATGCATACTTGTAACATTCTTGATATTAATACATGAAATGCATTTATATAAGTTTTAAATCTAAAAAGCAGTTTAAAAAATTTTCTATTTTATTAGACAAGGGTGTTTTGTCACGATTCTTAAAATGTTTTTTTAAAGATTACGGTTTTTTGTTTATTTCAGTTGGTTTTTGCTCATAAAAGTCATCTAATGCGATTGTCAACACGCTCAGTATGTCAAATGAAAAAGTAAAATCATTTTAAAAATTCTATTGTTTCTGATTATATCAGTTGAATGAATATATTTGATAAGTTTAACCTCACATAATCAAGTGACACAAATATTTTAGACTGCAACCTAAAAAGCACAAGTTAACCCTGTGAAAAAACTTTCTATTGACTCAACAAATTTCATCATCATAGGCCAAGAGTTTTTTAATGTAAAGTTTTAGTTCGCAAATGATTTGTACCTTTTAAAAATGTTTCTCAAAATCTTATACCAGCTCGTTGTAACATTCTTATTATTAAACTAAAATTTTTACATTTCAAGATTGGTGAAGACAGTTTTTGTGTGAATTAAGAAAACGCATCTACCAAAACATTTTAGTTATTTTTTTTAATGCTGTTTCACATCTAATAAGCGTGTCTCCAGATTCAAGAACTGCAGAATTATTTAGAAATGCTTGACATCAAAAGTATATTACAATAATAAAAAAAAATTTAATGTTTTACTAGTTATAAGAATTTTGCAAATATTTAGAAATTCAAACCTTGATGACAATATTTTATATGGAAACATGCAAAAATATGTAATTTAAGCATCAAGCAAGTAATTTAGGAAAACATGTAAAGAAATTTATACTATAAATTTAAATACATTATAGATAAATAAAAAAGTGTTTATAATTAGAGCATTAAAATACAGATAAATGATTATTTTGAAATATTTTATTTACTCAGATGTGAGTCGGTGACATTTTGCAAATACGTAAAATAAAATAAACTTTTTTTTACTTACGAAAAATAAATAAGAATGGTTAAAAGCAGCCAAAAAAGGTAATTTAATTATTTTTATAAGTCCAAAAATGACTCACTGATGCAAAGTAGGTGCACTTATACGAAAATTTTTTTTATAGATTTCTCAAAAGTTATTTAAAATTTAATGAATCAAAAGCCACGTCCAATCAGAATGAAGAATGCAACTAAACTAATAAATGAGTGTCTCAGCATTCGTACGAGTTGTGAAATAAAACTGTACGGCTGCATTACAAAAGTTTATTAATGTATTTAATTGCACAGATTTTTTATCACTATTCGAAGTTTTTGTGGTACGATATTAAAAACTATGAGTTTTATTTATTTAAAAACTATTTATAGCAACCGTGCTGGATTTTGCATTGTGTGTGCTTTATTTCCTCTTCAATAGATTGCTACCTTAGCGTGGTGGAGGGCTTTGCATTCTCTATGATCCTAAGAGCAATGCCGTCTAAAATTTTCAACTCCTCTCAAGGGTACCCATGGCGGAGATGAACATGAACCGACTCTGAAGCCGGACTGAGGCGGTTTTGGTCGGAGCCGGATAATCTAAACTACCATTTATTGTAGGTTGGGATCGGATCGAACTGTCGTATTTGACAATCGAAACGCATTATTCTATACTCTACTGTATTGTTTTTTTAAGCAATTCTTTAAGAAGTCCGAATATCAGGAAATCAAAATTCTGGTAAACAATTATGCCTAATTCAGTAATTCTTCATTCGTCGTGATCCGGATTCTTGACCAGACAATTAAAAAAAATATCTTTTAGTTAGTCAGCTACTACTAGACTAACCAGTCAGTCAGTTTGGAATGCAGCCAGTAGATTACCGAATTGTTTTTATTTCCAATACAGTATATCACAAAAAAATAATAATGATGATGTGAAACCAGTAAGTTTAGTAAATTGTTATTTGTAAGCTTAGGTTTTAAGATTACCTTGAGTAAAGCCTGCAAAGTTGTCTTATGAGTCAAAAAAGAATAAATAGACAAATTGTAATGATGAAAAACAGCATAAAATATTAGTAGCCTAATTGTTTTAAATCTGATTAAAAATCAACATTAAATTAAGAAAATAAAAACACACTAACAGTAGTTCCAAAAGGTAGATTAACATTAAAAAATAGTTACTATCAGAAGAGTGGGAATAGCTGAAATTAACTGAATTCTTTAAAGCAATTTAAGCTACTGCTATCACAGTAGCCTACCCATCGTTCAAGTTAGTCAATCTTTAAATTAACTAATAAAATTATCACAATTGTTTTCCTAGATACTAATGAAAACTATAAGTAACTGGCAAAAATTTTTTACATTTTTTTTTAGTTTGTATTTAATATTTTCTCATTGCTTTAGTTTCCAAAAATGTAGTTCATTGAAAAGATATCTATATTTTATTGTTAATTTTTAAAATAGATATGTAGCCTACTGCTGTAATGTATTTTTAGTTGTTACTTAATATTGCACCAAATTTGTTCTGTTCAACCAGAAGTGCTTTTATTAACTGCTTGAAAAATTACTCATGAATTTGTTGAAAAGACATAAAGCATACTCGTATTTAGCTACCTTATAGCCTGTTTTGAAAATCTGAATTATGGTATTTTGATAAAATTTTTAGAAAATAAAATAAAAGCAGCCTTGTCACGACAATACGAAAGTAGATAATTTTACAAAAACTCACCGGAACTCACCGGAACCAGCATTAATCTAATTATTAAAACAAAAACTTTTGTTTTTGAAAATTTAGCAGGGCCTACGCAAAATGAATTTATGCAAAAGAATACCTCTTAAGTAATAAAAATTTTTAAAGATAAGTGAGTTTTGGTCAAACGACTCTTCAAAAAATTGTTTCACCGAAACTCACTCTGCAACCTGTTTTTTGCTTTAAATTTAAATTGTGTTTCAATGAAACATGATGTTTTTTTAATGAGTTTCGGTAAAACAACTGTAATGTATTTCAGCAAGTATAAACTGACCTATAACTTATAAAATAAAAATTTTGTAACAAAATTTTTGTGTTTAAATTTAGCAGGGCCTACGCAAAATGAATTTATGCAAAAAAATATCTCTTAAATAATAAAGATTTTAAAGATAAGTGAGTTTCGGTAAAACGACTTTTTAAAGAATTGTAACCCAAACATTCTGTTTTTAGTGAGTTTCGGTAAAACAATTGTATTGTATATCACTAACTGTATATTTTAATAATAATACAATGTTTTATCAAAACTCACCTATAAATTTTTAAAAAAAATATTGAAACAAAACTTTTGTTTTTAAAATTTAGCAGGGCCAACGTAAAACGAATTTATACAAAAAAATATCTCTTTAGTAATAGAGATTTTTAAAGAATGGACTTTTCAAAAAGTCATTTTAGCGAAACTCACTTATCTTTTAAAAATAGAGTTATAATTAATAGGGGCTTTTGCTTACATAATCTCAAACCTTGCGCTAATTGTAAAGGAATTGATAATCGTGCAACAAAAATTTTTTCGGACTGATCGGACTGTGGACTGTCAGTTTGTCGGACTCGGATCATTTATTTGAAGTGTTTCTTAATATATTTAAAGTTTCGATTGTGACGCCTTCGTTTTAATGGTGATGTTGTCATGACGTAATCGGTACGATACCCCCACTCAAGTCTGTTTAGTAAAATAAGTTTAAGCTTTAATGATCATATAGTATCATATTTATCCGCTTTATTTTACCTTGCAATTGTAAATAAATTTTGCTTTATGACGTACAGTTATGACGTAATGTCACGTAATGGTTTCGAGGTAATTCTACAATTTTCCACCATGGTCCACTAACTTAATACTATCACATGTTACATAACTTGTTTACCATCCTTTTAACTTGATGTTTTGTGACGTAACAGTACCTGTCTGGCTGGTTTGTATCGTCGTAAAATAATTAATTAAGAAAATATAGTATCTTCTCGAAGTTACTAATTTTTTCTGGTAAATTTTGCCCGCTTCGTATAAATAGGTAAATTCGTAATTTGTGCTGTGAAAGTCAGCGTTTTGTTGTGTTACTGTTTTGCCGGTGTGACAGGAGTTAGAGTTTTAAGGGTTAGTAAGATCTAACGCTTTAGTTTGTGAGAATAGCAATTATTCTATTTCAATAAGCTACGTAGTCGGCAGCGTGGTCAAGTGGTTAAAGCGCCGGGATCGTGATCAGCACGGTCTCGGTTCAAAATCTACTTGTGTCATTCTGTTATGTCCTTGGAAAAGACACTTTACGGCACTTTCCCCTGCTTGGTGATCTTGGCACGCAGTTCTAAATTAAAGTCATACCTCTATTAAAAATTTCAAGCGGACAGCAATATCTTGATATCTGCGAAAGCAGGTCTGGGTAATTGCTTGCCCTATGTATAGCGCCTCCGGCGCTTTTCTGCGAGTAAGAAGGATAAATATAGAGATAAAAATAAAAATAAAAAAATGGATTCAGTTTAACCATCTGGGTGCTAGACGTAATTCTATTAGTTAGTGATTAGATTTGTAATTTCTGTTAATAAACTTTTTTCGTTGAAAAAAGTTGTGATTTGAGTGATTGAAAAGTCAGGTTTGATGTTTCTATTTGAATCCTTTTTGCCAGACATACCGTAGTCCTTACGCTCGCAGCAGTACTATTTCGTGAGCCGGAAAAACAATAACAAAGAGAGTTTGTTACATTAAACTTTACTAACCCTTGTCTAAATTACATTAAACTTTTTAGTTTTGAGTAACAACATTATAAAACTCTAGTTGACTGCAATTTAATATGAAAAGAAATTATCAAAGTGGAACACAAAAGATACAAGGTAAGTGGAGAAAAATAGTAGAGCAGCCAGAAACTTTCAGCGACTGAGTTCGTGCCTAACTCGACCAGAAACATCCAAAGCGGATGAGCAAGACGTCAGTATTCGTGAGACAGAATCTACTTCCCAACTTGTTGACGTTAACAGTTTCAACAATAGTGCCAATGAAGAAAATTCCCATACTACTAAAGATAGATCAGATGCAACCAAGAATGATCACTTTCCCACCATTATTGTATACTCAGAGATCAAGAAAGCAATTATTGCGCAGGTCCCAAACAACCTGAAGCACCTTTCCCTAAAAATTCGCTTCAAAGCGCTCGTTTATTTTCAATAAATTATTACCATTATGTAACATAATCAGGTTTAAAACTACAAAGATAATGGTGATGTTATTCATTAAGCATGGACTGTGTTTACTGCCAGCCCTGCTGGTTATTTTCTCATGAAAATGTCTTTCCAGGCACTTCCAGGTCTTTATAACATCTCAAGAAGGTTCTTCACTTCTCAAATTCTGTGCGCGCACATCTTTTCTTTTACATGCGGTGATTTACTAGCCTTCGCGACCCATCCGCATAGTCTTTGGCGACTCATAATTTGAGAAACACTGCTCTAGCTGCACCTCAATTAAGTCTCAAAATGACTGCATTTATAAAGCGATTTATTGATAAGACAATGGAGCAATGAAGCAACAATAAGCTCCCAACTCAGGGCACACCTGAGCATCTCTCGGGGAACACTAATGTGCCTGGGCACACAGTTTGCAAAACACTGGCTTATATTGACGTTTGTACGTCATACATGATGTATATGACAGTATCTGTAACAGTTGCTACGGAAGAGCGGTCTTTTTCTAAACTTAAACTGATCAAAAACTTTCTTCGAAGCTCCATGTCCCAAAAAAGACGTAGCGGTTTGGCTCTGCTATCGATAAAAAATGAACGAACTAAAAATTTCGATTTTAGAAAAGTTATCCAGCAGTTCGCTAGTGCAAAAACAAGACGGAATAATTTCAACTCTCTAACCACCAGCAAGTAAATTACGGTAGCCTACTTAATTGGCCTCAACGTATTGTGTTTTACTAGTTTGTGTCTTTTGTGGTGATATCAGTGTACTGTACGTTAATTCATTTTGGGTTAAACAATTTATCCGCATTGCATAGCACATCTCCATTTTGCTAAAATATCGTCAATAGTGCTCATAAAGCACCTTGCCTCAAAAGGTTGCACATAATTTTTTTGTCATTATAAAACGATTTCGGTTGGCGACGTTTATTTCATTAAACTTTTATTAAACAATCAAAAAATTGTTGTTGCCGCCTGGCCCCCACGAAATCCTTGCTATGCCATTATTTCGATTTGAATACACAGCAATCACAAAAGTTATGTTGAACCATGCAACCTTGGTGAAGTTTCATTCCAATTCCTTTGATTTGCAAGCACAGTAAACTTAGTTTTAGTTTCTTTTATCTATTCAGCTCAATGCTTTTTTGACTCATTATTTTAATTAAAAAATCTTTCTATAACGCGGAGTTGTCAATGATTCATGTGTTGAGAAAAGTAGCTTAATTGAATACTAAGTACAGAAAAGCGGGGGCCTCATAAGAGATGTTTGTACCGGGGCTCCACCTGACGAAGTTACGGCCCTGCTCTATGTATTGCCGCCTCCGTCGCTTTCTTGCGAGTAAGGAGTATAAATAAAGAGATAAAAATAAAAAATATAAAAAAATATTCGACCCAAAATGTTAAAAGTCATGTACAACTTTGGGGTTTATTGGCTGACTCGTGTGTTTCAAGTTGCTTGGAAAACTGGTGAGGTACCGAAACAATGGCAAACTAATGTGTTGATACCTGTAATCTCGTTCCTTCAAACGCTTATGAAGTTTAGAGTGACTCTACTTGAAAAAACTTAGGGAGAATTTCAACACCTAATCTCCAAGCAATCACAGAATTTTAATTAAAGAGTCGATTTAATTTTATTGCGTTAACATGGCATTTGCAAGATGTTGTGGCGTTAAATTCGAATATTTTTTTGTCTAAAATATAAGAATATACCAAAAGTTATTTCAATTTACGACATTGTGGAGCGCAATTTAATTAAATTATTTTACATATGTCAGAATTTCTAGCCTGGTTAAACACAAAGTTATTAAATTTTCAACATCCTGGAGCGTACGTTAATTAACCCTCTATAGCCCAACTTAACAAATTTGTCATGTTTCAAATTTTTGTAAATTTTTTGCCTTAAAAAAAATTTTTTTTTTTTGATGACCTTATCAACAGATCTGATACAACTCATATTTTATCATTTTAATTGGAAACCCGGAAAAACTTCAAATCAGTGGGATTTTTTAACCACGTTACCTTTCGACTTTTTCTTATTTTTTATGTCGCAGAAAAAAGAAATTTTGTATTGTGTTTGATCAGAGTTGAAAAGTAATAAGAAATCTAATAGTTGACATTGAAGTATGACTCTCTAGAAAGTACCAAAATCTTTAATAAACTTCAATATTTTAATCACTTTAGTTGCTTAATTAACCACCGTTACAAATTTGTAACGTTTAACAAATAGGGGGTTTAAATTTTTTTTCAAATTTTTGTTTCAGTTGCATTTCTCATGCAATTTCAATTGCAAAAACACACCAAATATACTTTTTTCATTCAAAACCCTAAAAGCGGACGATAGAGGGTTAAATTATTCTACATATATTAGAATTTTTAGCCTGGTTAAACACGAATTACTTTGTCGCCTCCTAGCCACAACCAAAGTGAGTTGCCGGTTTCAACTCCAGCCTATATAGCAAAAAGTCACATGAGCTCCCATGATTTCAGGTCATGTGTGCCTCTTGCAGTCTTGTGACCATCGCGCGATTCCATAACAGGGGCGTAAATTAAATTTATAAGACGAATCGTAATTCGTCGTACCAATTTGTAAAGAGCCAATCACATTGTCAGTTCACTTAACAATATCTATTCATAAAAAAGGAGACAAGAAAAAGTGTATTAACTGCAAGGGCATTTCTTTGTTAAGTCTTCCTAGAAAGTCTATGTAATGTGCCTTGAAAAGAGATGCCGTGAAGTAGTCAAACCTCAACTGCAGGATGCACGATGCGGATTTCTTCCTGACAGATCCACCATGAACCAGACCTTTGCCCTTTAGCAAGTTTTTGAGAAATTGTGGGAATATTCCAAAGAGGGTGTATACATTGCAGACTTTCCAAAAGAGGTGTATACATGCTTTGCAGACCTTGAAAAAGTATATGAACGTGTTCCAAGAGACAAGCTGTGGGCATTGCTGTTGGAGTATGACGTCAGAAATCAGCTATTAGCTGTTATCAAATCGTTGTACAAACAGTCAAAGTCTGTGTTTGTGTCAATGGCATAAAAATAAGACCTTTTAGAGCCAATGTTGGAGTACGACAGGGCGGTGTTCTTTCTCCTCTTCTGTTCATGTAAAGGATAGACAGAGACAGTTCTTGCAGTATGGTGTCACATTTGGGGAGTGTAATGCTCGACACCTGCTGTTTGCAGATGACCTCGCATTGTTAAGCTCAAAAAAAAGTGATCTCCAATATACATTTGATCGGTTTTCTGACGCATCTTGGATGCTGGGATGAAAGCTAATACGGCTAAAACTGAGATTACGTGCATGTCAAGGAATCTTTTCCAGTGTTCTTTCCAAACGAATGGAGTAACTCTCCGACAGACGGAGAAATTTAGATATCTTGGAGTCACATTCTCGAGTGATGGTAGACAGGACAACGAACTGGACACACGTATTGGAAAAGCAAGTGCAGTAATGCGCCAGCTTTGCCGATTGGTTGCACTGAAACGATAGCCGTGTATAAAAGCAAAGCTTTCTGTTTTCAAACCAGTTTTTTTTCTATCCTCACCTATGGTCATAAGTATTGAGTAATGACCGAAAGAGCGAGATCCCGAGTTTAGTCGGCGGAAATGGGTTTCTTGCAAAAAGTCAGAGGTTTATACCTACTTGACAAGGTTGAAAGCACTGGCATTCGTCAATCTCTCAACATCGAACCGCTGCTACTCCGCAAAAACGACTGCAACTGCACTGGTACGGCCATGTGACATGAATGTCCAATGAACGAACAGCAAAGCAGCTAAAGGATGCTCTTCCGTGTGGCAAAAGGCCTAGACGACTACCCAGAACTCGCTGGCCGCTATGTTGAAGACCTGGCCTGGTCGGGTCTTGGAAATCCTCCGGTACAATTGCCGCTAGTTGCAGGAGATCGAGATGCTTGGAGATCCCAATTCCAGCTGCTGCCCCCGCAACCCCAAAAGGACAAGCGAGCAAAGCGAATACACTGAATTAATTTAATGTCTTCCACGAAAAAGATGATGATGATGATGGAGTGCTCTATTTTCGAATAGGTCGTTCTTTGACGACGTCACTCTGTTTAAATATTTTTTAAGATTATTGATTCCAGATTATTCAAAAAGAATTTATCTGCTGTTAAATATCTCAACAAGAAAATCTTGTCATTCATAAAGTTTGCAAGTGTTACGATATTTAAATTATCTCGACTGAAGAACGCTACTAAAGATAAGAAAATTGTTCGAACCTCTACAACAAATTACATTTTAAGCTATTAACTTTATACAAGTTTTAATTTTATTCAGTTATAATATTTTAGTTTAACTTAGCTTTCTCTAAGTTTTCGTTTTTAATATTTTATGTAAATTTAATTGTGCATCTTTGTGCCGCACAAACAAATAATCAAAAACCAAAGTTTTTTACTCTTAACTTTTTAGTTTTCTTCAATTTATGTCGATTCAGAATATGATAAACTCTAATACGTCGTAAAGAATTACTACCTTGAAAATTAAGGTTTTTTTATTTGAAGACACTATGAACAATATTGATTCGTTTATCACTTTTTTACAGTTTTGAAAAGCTCCAACAGATCGCCTCAACAATTGGTTTTACTGCCAAAAAACATGTTTATGAATAACTCATCGCAAAACAATTCGAAACATCAGCTGCGAATTAGGTATATAAAATGAGTTTTTTAAATATATCTTTCAAAATTTCAATCATGTTTTCGAAAAAATTTAAGTATTTTTTCAAATTTTCAGCGTATACGTTTATTTATTTTTAACAAAACATACGCTTTGGTAACAAAAATTATATTTCAAAATAGAGAATGTAGAGTGTATTCGTTCTTGAAGAAGTAAAACATTTTTACATTTACTCATAAAAACAATTTCTTGTATGTTAAAAACGTTTTTACGAGTTTTTTTTACATCTGCGGGCGTGTACGTTTTAACTGTTCAGAACGTTTTAAACTTTTTAACTTCACAGCTGCTAATCGACGAACATAAGGAAACTGAAAATGAGAGTTGCTATTGGACAATTGTTGTATAAAACATATTATTGTATACGAGTAATTGTAAAACAAACTCTATAATTAAAATTTATCAGAGTCAAAAAAATCGTTTTCACAACATAGAGCGCACTGATGTCCAATTCGATTCGAAATGTGTTTTTGTGCAATGAAGGTCAAGCGAAAATACAAAAAGGAACCTCAAACAGACAGCCACTTCGGAATGATTTCTTTTTTGTTGAAGTGGAAAGACAATATTTCGATGATCTTCAGTTTCGTGAAGTTTTATTGAAACTATCTTTTCAAACCTGCCTGCCATTCTTCGAAAAATAAAATAAGTTTGTAAAATTCACATGATTTCTCTTGCTAAAACAACCTCTAGCGAGTGTTCGGTTGTGTTATGCTTGAAAGAGCGCAAAAAGAATTATCGGCTAATGGAATGAAGCTATGTTATTAATATAAATGTATCAACTTGTATTCTCCTCTTACGTATGTAAAAACGATTAAGAGATCTCTTGTCGCCTATTAATGCATTCGTCCTAAGGATGCTAGCAGGGGCGACTCCAGGACTTTGTCGCTGCTCGGACTCGTGTTTGATACTGATGCAACTGGTTACAAATACACTACAACTACACCGTGGATTTTTAATGTAACCTAAAGACAGTGGCTAAAATTTTGTAATAAATTAAAGTATATGGTGGCTAAAACTATAAACTGTTAATCATCTGTTATACCTTACTAAAAAGCAAAGTTCTGCTCAGGCTCCCTGCCTGCGGTTATTCAACTACTAATAATTGTTGCGTCACAATAATCACAATGCAAGACAATTTCTCTGATTTTAGTCTCCGGCTATTTCTTTACAGCCCGAGTTGAACATAAAAGTTAACCAAAGAAGTTGTGGTTCGACGGTCTAGACGCGTTAGTACCAAATCAAAGAATTTGGGAAAGGAGGAGCTGAACAATTTTTTCCAAATAATGGTTTTGTATAATTTTACCAAGAAGCCTAAATACCGGTATAACAAATATAACTGAGCATAACACAATAGCTTTTTTATGTATCCGAAATCTTTTTAAAGCCCAAAATATCAATTTAGAAGTTTTGTGCGTTGACATAACCAATTTTATCCACAAAAAAACAATTTTATGATTGAATCTAGTTGTCGTCGTTGTTTGGATTTAACCGGTTGTTGTTATTTCACTCAAATGATGGCAGTGATGTCTTGAGCTAGCAACTGGTATTGTCATCAAAGGTTGACAGACCAGGACGTCCTTTTGGTAGACGGCTTGTAAGGCATGCTGAAATGATGTGGTCTGCAGTTTTTTGTCTGCACCACACTCGCAATTACAAGAGGAAGCAAGACCCCACTTATTCATGACGAACGAAAACACCCAACGCCAGTTCGCCAGCGGTTGAGTCTTACCCAAACAGGCCTGAAATCAACTCTTAGAATGACATGATGAATTTTAGATGGACTGTTCAAGTACTCCATGTTTCATGTAAAGTCTGTATCCTGACCAACACGGATATCTAGTTCTGATGAATTATCTAATAGTTTTCGTGCAGCAGGCAGAAAAGGGCGTCTGGATTTTAATCTATTTTGTCGCGCATTCAAAGGCCCGATCAGATGATTATGCAAAAGGTGCTCAGGATTTAAATGCTGCGGTTGGCCAAGGGAAGAGCGGCTCCCACGCGGAGAAATCCAGCTGGTTGGACATCGGAAGGTTGTCCGTTGGTTAGATGGGATTTGGTGTACAGTAAGTACATAATTATTACAACAATGTAATAATTCAACGATTTGTTTTGTTTTTGTTTTTAAATGAATTAAGAGCAACCTCTCGTGACAAAATTTTTATTTGCAGCCTTTGCCAAGCTTCAAGAAAAGCTTTACGCACTTATGTTAAATAAGTTTATTTTAACTATAAAGTCTAATAACAAAAACTGTATCTTTGCTTATGACAAATTTGTTTTTTTTTCGTTTATCAAACAATAATTATGTTTTTAAGGTGAAAAAAAAACAAATTGTTAATATGAATTTATAGCACTAGGTCTTATCCTTTATATCAATTTACGTTGATAACTTACATGTAGATATATTATATTTTAAAATATTTTTAAAATAATTTTATGACACCGTGATTGAAATTCAAACAGTTTTTCACCAAACCAAACATTTCAGATAGTAACAAACAAAATCGAGAAAGAAACTTTGATTTTTAAGACGGACATAATCTTGACCTCATTCTACAGAATAAAACGTTTGATGTTATTTTCAAAAAAAACTTTCAAAATCTTATTTAATAAAACCAAAACAACTATATCGTTACCAGTAATTATTTCTTTACCGACTTTACACAATAAACTTATGAGATATTCTCTGAAAATTAGGCTACGTGGGATAATCGGGTTGGAGTGTAGAGCGAACATTTTGTCTAAACTCAAAAAGACTTTGCTGTCATTTTAATCAGCAATAAACCAAACAGTAGAGAGAGAGAAATCTGTTTATTTGCATCAAACTTTTTCAATAAATTACTGCTTAAAACACAAAAAAACAATGATTTTACATTTTGAAATTAAACAAATTAATAATAAGCCATATATATCAAATCAAAGACCAATATTAAGATGTGTTGCAGGGGTAGGAAAGGACAAAAGTCATTTAATCACTACCCCCAGCTTATTTAAAAGTTTCATTACAAGCAATTTAATAAATTAATTAAGTTTTTGGTATGTAAAATTGATTATTAACTTAGAAACAGATTAGCATAAGACATTTTACATAAGAAATTAAAAATCACCTTACAAACATGATAAAAAACAAAACAAACAATAACAACAAAAACAAAGGCCGCATACATGTAGATAAAATTAAACGACAGAAAATAACTCAGCATAAATTAGATTTGAAATAAAGGCAAATAGTGTAAAAAACGACAGCACAACGATAGAAAAAAAACAAACAATCAAACAGGCAATAAAGGACAAAAAAAACAAAAGCTTATAAGATTAAATTAAACAACAGAAATAGATCTTGCCATAAATTAAATTGAAAATAAAGGTAGTAGCATAAAACAAACAACATAACAGATTTTCAGAGTAGATACAAATAGCACAAATGCAACAGCACAATAATGAAAAGGAGCATAAAAAAAAACAAAGAAAAAGTACAAAAACAAAATAAAGGCCAATAAGATTAAATCAAACAACAGAATAGGTCTCAACATAAAATTTATTGAAATAAGGCAGTTAGCATAAAACAAAAAACAATAGTTTTCAGCTGGCAATTAAGGATTAAAGAGGTGCACAAAGAGCAATACAAAACGTAATATTTCTTTAAGTAAAACCTTAGAACGTTAAATTATATAGTTCATTTTGTATTAATACTGAGAATTTATAATTTATATGGGTAAAGTTTGGATGTTGATTAAATTTCATTGGTATCTAGCAGGTATTCGTACAATAATCTATTAAATGGTTCAATTCTTTGTTCGGTTCTTATATTAATTGACAGCTTGTTCCACATTTTCATACAATTTACTATAAGACTATTAGAAGATTTACAAGCCAAAAAATGTGAAATAAAGATGTTGTTATTACTTGATTGCCGTGTGTTATAAGCATGAATTTCATTTACTAAAGGGATTTTGTCTTTAAACTCTCTGTCATTTTATAATCGAAACATGAATTTCAATGCAAAATATTGGTACAATTCATTTACCTTTAATAATTTAGAAAATGCATACAATTTATTTAATTTCGTTCTATATGGTTGCATACTAATGTATCGTATAGCTCTATTATGTATTTTATGCAAGTTTTTTAGTGCTGATTGATTTGCATTTCCCCATAGAACTATGCCATATTGCAATCTGCTTTTTATAAGTGTATGGTACACGAGCTTTAGGTTATTAAAGGAAAGATATATTTTTAAATGACACAGCATTCCCACACATGGAGATATTCGGGTAGTTAATTTATCTATATGTGGTTTCCATTTTAGATTTTTATCAATTACAATTCCCAGGTATTTAACTTCGTCTTTTTGGCAAATTTGACTGTTATTTATATGAATGTTTATTATGTTATTTTCAGTTTTCTTTTCTCCAAACATTATAGTGCTTGATTTTTGGGTGTTTATAGTAAGCTTGTTTTTAAGCAACCAATTTTCAATTTTTTTAAGTACTTCATTGACGATTTTTTCTACTGAAGATGAGTTATTACCAGAGGCAAAAAGTGCTGTATCATCAGCAAAAAGAAGAGTTTTTAAGCTTGAAACATTTGGAAGATCATTTATGTATAGGAGAAATAAAATAGGGCCAAGGACACTACCTTGTGGGACACCATGATTTATTAAATTTTTATCTGATTTAGTTGAATTTATACACGTAAATTGATATCTATTTGCTACATATGAAGAAATTAAATCAAAAGATAGCCCCCTAATACCCATTGCAATTAATTTTTGTTTTAAAACAGTGTGGTCTACTGTATCAAAAGCTTTTTTCAAATCAAAAAAAATTCTACTGTATCAAAAGTCTACTGTAGTCTACAAGTCTACTGTATCAAAGTTCGTCAAAAAATCAAAAGTCCACAAGTCTACTGTATCAAAAGCTTTTTTCAAATCAAGAAAAATTCCACAAGTAATTTTATTGTTTGCCTGCTGATAATGCAAGTAATTTTCCAGAAAGTGCATCACTAGTGCTTTTGTTTTCCTGAAAACCATATTGATTTTCTGATATGTTAGTAAACAAAACTTTTTATTGGTGTTAGTTTATCAAAAGAAAATTTCACCAATTTTTATTAGTAGATTTATATTTTAGGTTATTACAAGTCAAATTTGATGTTTTGTGAGCAAGCAATAGTTAAAAAGCTGTGTTAATTTCATTCTAAACACACAATTCTTTTGTAAATCTAAAGCAAATACATCCTAAAGCTTAATATCGTCAGTATGCGCGATTATTTTTACTTTTACATAATTTTACGAATGCATAGAGCAGGCTTTTATAATATAAGCCTTCTTAAAACAAAAATAAAATCATAATTAAAAGTTTTTTCTCAATATTTCAACTCGGTGTAGGCTATACAATAAAACAATAAAAAACTTCAAAATTGTATGTTTTATTCCCAAGTTTAAATAATGCAACCGGTTTATTTTTCGCTAAACAAAGGACGATCATTCGTGCATTAAAGCGTTTTTGCTATTGATTGAAAAAGATGCTGGAAATCGGGTGATTTCACAAAGTTTCTTCTTTTCATATATCATTTGCATTCTGTAGTAAATCCGGCACTCGGGCTACTCAGGCTCAGTCCGAGTCATAAAATGAAAGCTGGCATTGTTTTTAAAGTCAATTCTTTGAAGTCAACATTGATTCTACAAAACTCATCTCTAAAATTCTGATGTTTTCCTATCTGGTGATTTACATATCTTATTTAAAAAATGAACTGCGCTTCAGGTAAAAAAGCTTAAAATACCAATACTTTCATTTAATTTTTAAAGTTTTATTATTTACTTAAAATCTAAAAATAATGTTTGTTAAATCAAAGGCATAAACAAAACTTCAGAACAATAGAACATGTATGGAAAAGAAAAATAAACATTAGACAATAAAGCTCTGAGCACTTATAGCTAAAAAAAGTTAAAAAAAGCATTACATTGTATTAAAATAATAAAAATTACGACTATAGTAGGGGCAAAACTAAAAAATTAAAATCATTTTATAAGCTTTTCAATGGGAGAAAAGTAAACATAAGAAGTTTATCACAACATGCAAGAGCTCACAAAAAATTCTTCACATGCATAACCGTACCAGACCAAAATATTTGGAAAGACGAATGCTGTAGAGAGCACATTAACCTACAAAACGGATTGATAAAATAAGTTAACATTTTACATAAACATAATAAAAAATGCTTTAATAGACGGCTTTAAACGTAGAAATTTTAAAATTAATATGGTCTCAGAGAGGAAAAAGTTTTAATTGAAAAGACAGACAAGTAATATACCAAATAAAAACAAAAAAGATCGGTAGTACAGAATATTTTTCAGAAAAACAACAAGATACTTAAACTGACAATGTTATATAATACTTTACAAATATCTCCTTGACAACGACAAAAAGGGTAAAAACCCACCAAACACACTTATGGATTCCTTGTGGTATGTTTGCCACAAAAGATAATTAACAAAAGATATCACAAAGAAAAATGTTTTTTATTTGTTATTATTAACATGATTATTATAATTTTGTCTGTAACACATCGTTTTTGAAAATTTAAAAAATTTATTACAAAACTCGAACAATGACTGCAAACGTTGTTATTATTGCACAAAAAATGATTTAAGTAAAAGAAAAAACAGCTTTTTCGGATTGTGTTCTAATTTACAACAGGGTTTGGCAACGGGCCTTTTCTTCGCCGTTTTTGAATGTTCATCATGTTGAAACTTTAGCAAAACCAAACAGCTCTTTTATAGGTGATGATCTTTTCTTTTTGCAATGGCAGTCAAAAACAGGATTAGATCTTTGATATAATGCAAGAATCGTGGACGATCCGCAACAAATGGAACGTTTGCCTGACTTTATTTCTCGAGTTAAAAATGTTGCCCAAACCTAATTTACAAAATCTTTTTTTGTTTGTTGATCAGCTCAAACCAAAAATGTTCCTCGGTTTTGTTGCGTTCTTGCAAATAAATCTTCGGCATAAATGACAGAAAGCTAAAAAAAACTAGGCATGAAATTCATTATTCTAAAAACTTTTAAATTTATTAAAAAAAAAGAACATTAAAATAATCATAAACTTTCAAAAGATAAAACACAAAAAAGGAAGAAACTACTCACAAAGGTACGATCGTGTGAATTTAAAAGAAAATTTTCCAGGGTGGGTCCAGCAGTGAGTGTTGAGATCATAGCAAGGATAGTGACAAGGTTTCTGTATAAACATCATATGGGCATAAACGTCAGGATACATTATTAGGCCTTACATGATACATGTTACGTTACCAGGCCAATTTGATTAAAAAAAGTAGCAGGACTTTTTATTTGATTTAAAAAATTTAAAAAAGCTTTTATGATTTTAAAATAAACTTAGGAGCTTTTAAATTTAATCCGTTTTTTCAGTTTTTAATTTTGAAAAGCTATTAGAATATCATAAGATTGGTCGCTTGTACAAACACCGCACTTTAAAAATTTATTGCATACATGTTATTTGACAAAATATAATCAAATATATTTTTGTGCTTTGATTGTACTCAACATATTCATGACAAACAAACAGCTTTAAAGAACCCGTCTAAAATAAAGCTGAAATAAACCTGAAAAACGCCCATTTTGAAAAGCCAATCACGGATAAAGCTGAAAAACTTCCATTTTGAAAAGCCAATCACGGATAAAGCTGAAAAACGTCCATTTTGAAAAGCCAATCACGGACCGTAAGATTAAAGAGCAAAAGTTTTGAATAATAACGAGTCATTATTTTAAGCCAAAACGAGACTTTAATTGGCTAGATTGATTGAGATGTCTGAATTACAGCACGATATTTGCGGACTACGCGGTTTTTACTAAATTTAAATATCAAGACGGAAACATTTGTTAAAAGCATATTCTGTGCTGTTAAAGACAATTCAGTGAAGGCAAACCTGAGCAAACTTGTTGTGTTTTATCTACCATGTTGTAGGCGAATTTGCTTGAAGTATATACAATGGGAAACTTTTATGTAAGATGCAGTCTTCACCTTTGACAAGCTAACAACCATTAACAACCTACCTTCTTTGGTTCTCCTGTAGTAGTGGCTAGAGTGGTGGTTGTTTGAGGAGGAGTTGTGCTGTGTGGTTCAATACCTAAAACTCTCAATATACTGCTTCCGTTTGTCTCATCTGAAAAATTTATAAAAAATTGTGATAAATTCGAATAGATACAACTTTAAAAAATACAAAAAAGCTTTTAAAAGTAGACAAAATTTTGGACCATTCAAAAAATAATAATCTTTTGAAATAATCAATTAGAATTACTGACTTTCAGTTTGTGAGTTTTATACACAAAATCTCGACTGCCGACCTGAACGCTGAATAAAAGCATACAAGGTGAAATACATTTACGCAGTTTCGCTGGAAATACTTTGTCTTCGCAAAAATTTAAACCTTTACAAACGTGTCTTTGCGAGAAAATCAAGTACAAGCTTAATCTAATTTTTCAAAATGCGCATACAATAGTCCATCCACGCCTTTAAATTTTAAATCTAATTTAGAAATTGTGTATTGAGGTTGTATATTGACTTGTATTTTAAAAAGTGAAATGTTCATTGTTTTATTGAATCTATCTTTCAGAAACTTGTATGGCTTTGCTTTGGTTTTGGAAAAAATTGCTGATAACCTTCTCCATTAATCATAATCAAACTTGAGGCAGCATGTTTTTGAAGAAAATTCCAAAAATGGAACGTCACGAAGCATCTTTATCTGTTGACCAGGAAGTAAAACTCTCCGCTCATGTTTCAAATCAGCGTGGTCCAACTATGGGCCCGCGGGCCGCATGCAGCTCGCGGATGGAATTTGTGCGGCACGCGGAACAAGTTTGCAGAAGTCTTGTCGATTACAAGCAGCGGCAACCTTTTTTTTTGGAGAACGCTATGATTTTGGGACGAAAATAGGAATTTTAGAGATCGATTCCAATTGAAAACCTTTTTTTTTTAGAGAACACCCTGATTTTGGACGAAAATAGGAATTTCAGAGATCGATTCCTATTGAAGACCTTTTTTTTTAGAGAACACCCTGAGTTTTGGACAAAAATAAGTGTTTTTAGTCGGTTGAGGCCCGCAAACTCGAATAATTTTGAAAAGTGGCCCACAAGAGTGCAGAAGTTGGACCATCCTGTTTCAAATAATAAATACAAAACCAAGACACGTATTGACTATTTAACAAAAAGTGAAATTATTACCATAAAAATAAATGATTTTTTCCCCAAGCTTAATCATATTGCACACAGCTTTGATCCCTGTTTTCTTATCAAATTCCCGAAATAAATTTTTTTACTGTGAAAACTTTTCAACGGCCTTATTATGATCACTAAAAATGATAATAAATCAGCAGCACACTAACCAAAATGCAGGACGTAAAACCTGCACATCAAACGGATAAAAAGTCGATGACAAACGATTTGCGCGTAAAAGCATTGCTTTTTGTAATCCCTGAAATAATTGTTGCTTTATGAGCCATTTATTTTGTATTTACTAAAAACAAAAAAACCTTGAAAAATAATTTTATTTCTTACCATACAATATCGTTAATACAATTGCATGTAAAAAGATTCCAAATGATAAAATTTTCATTCTTGAACATTCAGTTTATACTTTTTTAATTGAATGCTTAAATACTGCTTTAAATTTGTGACGTAAATGGGTTGATAGCTTGACTTATAAGTTTTTGGCAAACTTTTTCTTTTCATCTCCTTTTTTCTCTGCATAAAGTTTTTGAAAGCAATGCTGTATAAAAGGCTCATTTCCACTATGAGCGTAGAACGGAGCGTTTTTTGTTTCTTTTATTGATCTTTCCGCGCTAAAAATCTCAGCAAGCGCTAAGTGAAGTAAAAAAATCAATAAAACAAATTTTAAGTTTGACTGACTTTTTTTTATTTGATCCCTTTTTCTCTGCATAAAGTTGTTGTAAGCATTGGTGTGTATATATACATAAGATCAGTGATAGCTCGCCTATCGAAGCTGCAGAGTTGCAGCATTCCTAAATGCCTTTGTAGCAATTTTAAATATTTTTAACAACGCTTAAAAAATTAATAATTATAATAATTTTACTTTTTCTCAATTTTTTTTATCAATATTAAATTTTAATGTTTTTTTTTAATTTTGAATTATTGAGCTGTTTTAAATTAAGCACAAAAATTTCACGCAAAATGACACATTCCATTAAAGCTTTATATGTTAGATTGAACGTACGTTTGAGCTGCGATAAACGCAACTCATTTGTTTTGATCATGGACATGACCGATTCCGCACTACCTATTTTTTGGCATAAAACTTTTTAGTTAAGATGAATAATTAACAATAAGCTTTAACATTTTATATCAACATATATTGTGTTTCAAGACGGCAGATTTTGGGGCGCCAAAAGTGGGGTGTACGGAGCAATTGGTTTTGAACTTCGCAAGACAGAAACATTGTCTTAGATTTGTCCCTACAATTATATAATCTCGCCCAACATTTAATTCAACTAAGATTATAAAATATTGATTTAAATACGTGATCACCTAACTTTTTTCGAAAAGAGCCATCTAGTATACAAAATAATTTTGCCAGGAGGGCAAAATTACATAAAAATGTCTTTATTCGCGACAAGGAGTTTCAACCTTTTTGAGTAAATCGAAAATATTTGTGGGCCAAGTAAATAAAACAACATGGCCGAAAAACGAAGACCTTGATTTATTTATTTTTTGGTCATGACTACGTTTTTTTAGAAAAAATTTTTCCTCTCTTGTTATAAAAAATGAAATGGAAAATTGGGCGGTTACTTTACAAAAAATAAAATGTTTGGTATTCGTTTTTCGAAAATAAAATTTTATCAATAGGCAAATAATTTATTGGAAATATCAAAAAACTGTTAAGTATTGTAAAATAACATTTTTTTGTAAATTATTCACTCAACTCTATGCGCTGCGCTAATGATTAGAAAATTTTAAGTTGCATTTTATGGCACTGCGCACGGAAAAATAAAAAGACTATTTGCGGTTTATTGCGCTGCACATTAAAGATTAAACAAATCAATTACGCTTAGTTGCGCAGCGATTTATGTAATCCTATTTTCTAAAGTGCAATTTACTTTTGTTGTTTTTTAATGCATATGAACTAAATCTTTACCATTTTCAAACAAGAAATTAGTGGGTCTTCTTGTTTGAGACACGGCAACACCCTAATTGGTCAAAAACTACATAGGGGGTGACGCGGTTGATCGCTTTTTGATAACTTTCAAAAAGTAATTTCCACCTGAAGTAGACAATAATCTTTTTCTGAAGATTGCTTTCAACAATTTAAATACTGTAAGAAGATTCGCTCGTAACAGTTTAAAAGCAAAGTAGTTAATCAGTTTCTTTATTTGGCACACGGCAAAAGTTAAATCAATAGGAAACTCAGTAGGGTTGCGATATACAGTTATTCTCTGACACTGTCGTCAGTTGATGCAAATACCATAAAATTTTCCGAAAAGTAACTAAAATTTAGAATCAAAACAAACAAAGTCAGTTGTTTATCGCGTGCAGCTAGTGGTGTTCAGAATAAGAATTCGAAATAGAAATATAATTATCAACAGGAGGTATTTAAATTACAGGGTGTCCTATGTAAGTAGTCCTATGTAAGAAACCAAGCCATTTAAAACAAGAAGTAACAGACTCGAGTTTCGGTGTTCTTAAAGCTTGTCATTGATGCGCATCTCATGGGTATTTGAAATAACTAGATGTTGTTGTCAACTGCGTCTACGGCCACAATCCATGAGCCATGTCTTTATTTTTACATACTTGCAAAATGGACACAAAAAATACTTTATAAAACTGGGAATTGAAACCAACATCAATTAAAAATCCGTATTAATCGGTAATAACTTTCTTTGAACTCGAATCGTACTAAACCGGAACTAACCTTTAAAATAAAATTGGCCTAATCTGAACCTAAACTGAAACGGTTCGACGCCCTGTTCAAAAATTGTCATCTAAAATCAAATAACTTGATTATGCAATTGATTTTGCAATTTTAGATTGCGATTAAAATCAACTAATAATGTTTAATTTATTTTTTTGAGAACGACAATTTATAAAATTTTAACTTTAATCAAGCATTTGTTTTTACCAGCTCACTCAGCGAACCGTTGTCAAAATCTCCATTTTAAAAATTGCTAAACCCTCTGCTAAAAAGCTGCCATCAGCAGTCTTATAAGTCAAGTAAATAAATAAATACCATTTGAATCAATCTAGAGTAGGGTTTTTCAACCTTTTTAACACCATGGCCCAAAAAACTTGATATGTAATTGTTGCGGCCCAATGTGTCTAGTCTTCACTTTCCATTCTTCACCCAATTTTACCAACTTGTTTCCAAATTATAGACAAAGACCAAAAAAAAGGTTTTCAGTTTGAATCTGTCTTGAATTTTTTTGATTTTTGTTCCTAAAAAGTAGCAATTTCTAAAAAAAGGTTTTCGCTTGCATTCCGCACCCACTTTCTCAAAATCTTTTCTTGACAACAAAAAACAGTTCCCAAATATATGATTTCAACACTTTTTCACACCATCTCTGTGTGGCTTACTAAAAAACTCGCTGAGGCGCACCAGTTGACGTGGCCCACCGGTTGCGAACCTCTGATCTAGATCTTTGAAAATTTTTCAAATAGAAATTGGTTTATAGTGAAACATACATAGACTTAATTTAATGTTCTAAAGGTTTCTATTATACAATAAGCATTTGCCAATAGAAGAAAAAATGTATTTTTTTTTCTAGTGTTTGTAAATTTTTTACTTTTGAATGTCATTATTTTGTTTTAATTCTAAAAAACGATTAATATTGTACGCAGTTTCAAGAAGTGTTTTCATCAATTAAAAAATTTAAGTTAAAAATAGAATTTCTTGTTTTTGTTAAGCATATTACAAGCTGCAGAGTTGTTGCTGCTAAATTTCAATCACTTTTAGATGATTTTAAAACTATTCACATTTAAAAATAGTTTACATTACAAAGTTTATGTGCAATATTTAAAAAGTGAATAAATATTATGCATTATTGTTTTAAATATAAGTGTTTTGCCAACATAACGTTATGTGAAGAGATGGGCATTTTTTCTTACTTTGAGAAAGCACAGCCTAACTAGCGTAAGGAATTTGTCAAATCAGTGGAGCGCAGCGCAATAAGCACAATGTAATTTAAACTACAGTATTATATAGTCAATATTTCTATTCCGTTGCACCTGAAAAAGTGAGTAGCAGTTCGCAAAACTTCGTACTAATAAAGAACAAAGTCAACTAAAGTGCATTTTTTCAAATATTTGTGATTGCTTCTAATAACTAATACGGCTTTTTCCTGTTTATTCTTTCAATTAGAGACTTTACGAAAACAACCACAACGCTGCGAAGTAATAAATTTAACCATCGTCCAACACATACAAAAACAAATTTAAACTGCAACCAGTCATTTAGGCAAAGCCAAACGCAAGACACACTCTTTTTATTATCTGTAACAAAAACAATTCTTTTGAGTTTTTTTGATGATAACTTCGTTCTCTTCGGTCTCATGATACTTGTTTTTACCGAGAGGACACGTTTTATCATCGCAGAATTTGGGATGGTGATATTTTACTGAAAAAAAATTCAGTCCAATGCAAAAAAAATTTCAATTGAAACGGTGTCTTCCAAGTTTGCTTGGCCATTGTTCAATCATTTATACCGGGATGTCCATCCTTATTTCCTTATGGGCCACATTTTAAATTGAGCTAAAGTTGGCGGACCGCAAAAAGGTCTTAAATTGTCGATTTTCGTCTCAAATGTGTACTGAGCAAATTCGCGAAACTCATTTTGAGAAAACACTTCGATACAGGTTTAAAAGTATATTTAAAGATTTGGAATAGGAATTGGAATTTCAAGATACTTGGTCGACTTAAATATCAATCTTTGTACCATTATTCGTCAAAGTTTCAGTTATTTTGGTTGCTTTACATTAAAGTTATGTATTGTTTAAAGTATGCTCCAAATGAGTGCAACAGTATTGGAGGCAAACTTGCAGACGTCACTCAAACTGATCTCTTTTTTGAGATTTCTCAGATTTTTTGCTGTATTTAATGCCATTAGTTTAAACATTGATGAACTAAAGGCATTAAATACACAGCAAAAATTTGAGAATTTTAAAAGAGAAATGTGTTGGAATGATTGACAATTTTGAGTGACGTCTGCAAGTTTGCCTCCAATGCTATTGCACCCATTTGGAGCATATTTTAAACAATACATAACTTTAATGTAAAACAACCAAAATAACTGAAACTTTGATGAATGATGGTACAAAGATTGATATTTAAGTCGACCAAGTATCTTGAAATTCTATTCATGTTGATAAGATTTAATAAAATTCCTATGGGTCCTGCTTTTTTTTGGGTCACCTTGTAAATAGCGCGTAAAGCAGCCAAAAAGAAAAAAGAAATATGAGAGAAACTGAAATCGATGAAGAGAAAGGTGAACTGCTCTTAAACCTAAAGAAAGCTATATAATCTAATTGTACAGCAGAGAAAGGCTTGTAAAAAATATTAGTAAGAGAGAATAAGCAATGTGAATTTTAAAGATAAACTTAAATTACAGTATGTGAAGCTTCCCCACTATTTTAATCAACTTGGCATTTGCATTATTTTATACCTTTTAGCCGATCATTCAATGACGAAACAAAGTCTTAGGTTTTATCTTGTTATTTTTTAGGGTTTTGTTCACTGTTCACCATTACTTACCTCGCAGCTTTTGGGGATTTCCCAAAATTTAAAAGGTAATCAACTAAACTTGGCTAATAGCGAACAAGAACCAATTAGTGTTATTTAGCTTAATAAACCTTCTTTTCAAATTAGCCTGCTGTGTTACTTTGTAAAAAATTGCCCAAAACTTTAAACGCCATTGTTTTTTATATAGGAAGTACTAATTTGAGCAAAACAAAAAAGCAGATTGTAAAATCTGACATAGAACTGTAGAATCAGTTTTAGAAAATTCTTTCCCAAGAAAGTAGTTAGCACAGGGGTGCAAAAACACGGTCCCGCACTCGCACCGCGCGACCAGAAGATTTGCCCATGCGACCGTAACTTGCAATGTTCTCAGAACAATATGTCGGAGGCATGAAAATTTTTGACATAACTATCCCTTAACATTTTAAAATTGACTCGACGAGGTGGAAATAATATGCGACTTTAAGTGTGACTAATTTAATTTATTTTTGAAAAACTGAATAGTTCATCAGAAGAAAGGTACGCAAAATACATCTAATTTGGATAGATTATCAGCTTTTTAACTTTACTAAAAGACGCAACCTGGCCTATATTCCAAATAAAAATAAAAACAATGAACGTATACGCTGCTACGTTTGAGTGCATTCAAGTAGACGGCCAAAAAAGGAAAAGAAGACGAGTACATGGTATGCTGAATGCAAAGTATCATTTTGCTTAGATACCTGCTTACGGGATCATCATACGTTGAAAGAGTTTAAAAATAAATACAAAAAGGTACTTAAAAAAAGTTGGAAGCATAAACAATTAGTAAGAAAAATGTGTTATCAAATGAGTTAAGGCGTCCTACAAGTTTTGCCCAATTTTTCTCCCAACTATGATCACATTTTTAATAATGTCGTACAGCTACTGAGCCATTTAGCATGTCTTCAGGTTAAATAAATGTAATCTAAAAAATTCATTTTCTTTTAAATGTAATTTAAAAAATTTTATTTCAATGGATAGACTTTAAAAATAAGCAAATACACCATTTTTATTTATTTATTGCCAAATTATCAGCAATAAATATATATTTCTAAAAAAACCACAGTTCAGAAAAATTTAAAGTCAACGTCCCCTAAAATAAGCGAATGGCATTAGGTCTGCCACACTAGGGCCGTATATTTTTGCCAACTCGTATCAAACGCATAAGAACGTTTTTACTCTTTTACCCGTGCTTTTATACTACTGGATCATATTTCACGCTCAATTAAGTCAATTGTCAACTTGTCGCTGTAGGTGCTGCAACTACAACCACCAATATTTTATATTCCTTTATTACATTTATGAAATAATTTAGTTTTAAAGTTACTTTACTGTTTTTACAAATTTGAATAATAAATTATTATTAAAAAGTGAAAGCCTTCATATTCAAGTTTGAAAATTCTTTGATATCCCCTCGTAAAAAAAATGAAAAGACATAAAGCATTTCTTAATTTTTCCCAAAAAGCCAAAATAAAGACAATGATTTAGATGATTCTTGCACTCCTGATCCTCGGAAGAAATGTACAATTACAGAAGAGCCTATGGTTGCCATTTAAGAAAGGAAAAAGCGGAAAACTGTTCAGCATGGGAGCAAAAATTACCGCCCTGGTAATTTTCAAACTTCGTATGCCAGGAAATTTGCTGATTGAATTGCAATTAAAAGACATACCAATAATCAAGTAATGGAAGTGACTTGCAACTGGTCCTGTTGTTTCAAGAAACAAGCAGATGCATCATCAAAATTTGTCTTGGGCTATAACGATCCATTCAAAAGAGAAACTTTTAAGATTTATAAAAGAAGTGTGTCCGATATAAGATGGCTATGGCTATATTACAGCTTAGATACCGCTGCTAACAAATACTGCTGATGGCTATATTACAGCTTTAATTCTCTCTCAAAACGAATGCGAATAAATCTATTTGACAAGGGAAAAGTGGTAGGTCTTGCAACCGATGGAGCAAGAACAATGTAGGGTTGTCATGGTGGTGTTGCTGCTAAATTAAAAGATATTCCCCATTTGGTATTATTTATTGTGTGGCCCATAGACTTTAACTGGCAGTATTGAATTTATTAAAAGCTGTAGGCTACCATTTATGCAAGAAGTCGAGAAGACTCTCAGAGGATTATACATATATTATCATTTTCACCAAAGCGCTCGTGACAGCTAAAAGAAGTTGCAACAGCTTTAGAAAAGCAGTTGCTGAAACTAAAAGACATCAATACTATGAGATTGGTTGCCAGAAAAGAACAAGCATTTCAAGCATTTTTGAAACGTTGGCAAGCTGTGTCCTTCGAGTTGCAGAAAAACTCTAATGTGGGAACTTTTGATAATCAAAAAGCAAATATATTGCTCAAAGCCATTTGTGATTTTAGGTTTTTAAAGTAGTGTCATTTTCTTTAAGACTTTCCAGCAGTCCATAGCCCACTTTCTGCTACATTTCAAAGATAAAATCTAATGTTGACGGAAATAAAACCATCAGTAAAGCATGCAATTTCTCTTCTACACAATCTGGAAAAAAACTCGGGAAAGATGGAGAATCTTTTTTTGTCTGAAGTGTTCCCCACTGGTGTCTTCAGAGAAGTTCAGTTAGAAAAAGTAGAAGCAAGAAAAAAAACTACCAAAATGATAAAACATTTATTCTTTCAGATGGAAAAGCTTCTCTGAGGGAGCGATTCAAGACTCTGGATGATATAGTAGCACAGAACATATCTATTTTTGATACAATGCGATGGCCAAAAGGGGAAAAAACTGTCGGATTTTGGGGATGCTGAGCTTGAGCTACTAGTGCAGGAGTCCAAGGAGTCCCTACTAGTGCAGGAGTCCAAAGAGATTTCAAGGAGTCCCTATCTAACATGGAAGTTCTAACTGCTTCATTTGCAAAGGAAATGCTGCTTGATGAGTGGTTTAGATTGAAATTACTGGAAAAGATCAGTCTTTTCCCCACCTTTGCAAACAGGCTATGCTACGCCCTGAAAGATTCCCAGTGTTATCCAAACTGATGCCAATTGGGTTGGTTTTATCAAGTTCATCTGCTAGTTGTGAAAGGGGTCAGCAGAATGAACTGCATCAAAACAGACCTTAGATCAAGACTGAAAGCAGGCAACCTTGATTCACTTATGCTTATTGGTCTCAGTGGTGTTTCAATTAAGGACTTTGATCCAAATGAATGTATTAGACTATGGCATCCATCAGGTGGACAGAAAAAATACATATGTGAATGTGAATAACCTGTACTATTTTTCTATGTAAATATTGTAAAGGTAAGAAATAAATTGCATATTTCATTTCTAAATTAATTGCATTTTATTACATTTGGCGTATGAATGATGTTTGTGCTACTAAAAATTTGTACGCGCTACTAAAGTTTACAAAAATTTTTGCACCCCTGAGTTAGTAGTTAGTTAGTTAGTTAGTTAGTTAGTATTTAGTAGTTTAGTTAAATTTATTTTCACTGTAGTGGGCACGCGATATCTGGCAATATTTTTTATTTTCTTAAGAATTTTTAGGTTTTGCAAAATTTATCTCAGAAACTAAATACTTCATATCAGGAAATGTCAAAGAAAAGAAAGTACAGTGATCAATATATTTCTTAGGTTTCACTTTCATGACTGAACGTGATGGAACACAAAAGCCACAGTGTTTTTTATGTAGAAAGGTTTTTTCCAATGAAAGTATGAAGCCTCAAAGTTAAAAGATTATCTCAAGTTATTCCATCCCAATAATTTATCTGACAACATTGATGAATTACGCACGAAGAAAGCTCGATTTGAGAAAGCTGGAACTTTACCGAAGTTAGGATTTATCACAACGCATTAACCTTTTGTAGAAGCATCATATATAAGGTTGCTTACCGTATTGCCAAGCAAAAGAAACCACACACGATCGGGGAAACCTTAATAAAACCATGTGTTCTGGAAATGGTTGAAATAGTATGTGGCACAAAAGAAAGAAAGGCACCCGAATCAGTGCCTTTGTCAAATGACACCATCCTGTCCAGAATCGCTGACATTTCTGCCAACATTTTAAAACAAGTAATGGAAGAATTGAAAACCACACCCTTTCCATTCAGTTTGCATCTGGACGAAAGTTTAGATATTTCTAATTACTGTCAACTGCTAGTTTTTATTCCCTATGTTCATGCTGATACTATCAAAGAAGAGTTTTTATTTTGTGAATCACTTCTACAACATGCAAAAGCTACTGATGTCTTAGAAATGCTTAACAATTTCTTTGCGAATCAAAATTTTGAATGGAAGAAAAAATTGGAAGTTTGTGCACAGATGGAGCACCTGCAATGCTTGGTAAAACATCTGGGTTTGCTACTTTGGTGAAAAAAGAAGCTCCTCAAGTCAGTGTTACTCATTGTTTTTTACATCGCTATGCATTAGCATCGAAGTCTCTCCTTGAAAATTTGAGACAAGTTTTGTCTGGTAGTGTGAAAATTGTTAACTTAATCAGAGCTCGTGCCTTAAATCATCGAATATTTAAGACGTTATGCCAAGAAATGGGAGCAGAACATGAGGTTCTCCTCTATCACACAGAGGTTCGCTGGCTATCAAGGGGCAAGTTTTGAAGCGCTTGTTTGAATTCCGAAAAGAAGTTTCTACTTTTCTAAAAAACAAAAATTTGGAATACTCAAATCGGTTTGATAATAAAGATTTTCTTCTCGGTTTAGTTTACTTGGCAGACATTTTTTCTCATTTGAGTGAGATTAATCTTTCCATTCAAGGCTTTGGCGTTACAGTGATGGAAGCTTCTGAAAAAATTAAAGGTTTTCACGACAAGCTATCTCTGTGGAAAAGAAGATTTGAGACTGAAAACTATTCCAACTTCTCGATGTTGGAAGAAATGTTGCTGGACATTAGAATTGGAATTTTGCAAAATCTGCTCACTTCTCTGCGCATAGACATGTGTAGACATTTGGAAGCATTGCAAACTTCTTTCAAAAGTTACTGCTTAGCCACAGAGGATCTTAAAAATAAATCTTGGATCCGTAATCCTTTCCTCGCGGAACTGGAGTCCAGATCAGTGATGAAGACCTTGCTAAAGATGAGCTCATTGAATCGAAGGTAATGGAATCAATCAGAACTTCCTTCAATTCAAAAAGTATTGGCGATTTTTGGATTTCATTGGGGCAAGCATATCCTCTTTTGGTAAAGCAAGCCATGGTTGCTATTATACCTTTCGCTACAACATATTTATGCGAGTCAGGATTTTCATCCTTGGTTGCTATCAAAACCAAAAGTCGAAACCGGTTAAATGTAAAAGATGACATGCGCGTTGCCCTGTCAAAGACGAAACCACAGTTTGATGTTCTTATTGAAGACAAACAGGAGCATCCATCACAATAAAAGAAAATTGGCGTGAAAAATTGATTGAAAAATTTTGCATTTCTATTCGTTATATTTAATAAAACATCAATTTTCTTCATATATTCATTCAATTTTATAACGTTGTGTCCAAATTTTTTGATGTACAAAAAGCTACTTAGACTAACCGAAAAAACCGCGCAAACGAAAAAAAAAACCGCGCAAAAGAAACAATGAATGCTCTATTCCACGCTCTTAGTGGAAAGGAGCTTTTACAAATTAAGTGTGTTTTTTTATACAACGTTACTTTCATAAACTTTATGCAGAAGAAAAAAGGAGATAAATAAAAAGAAGAAGTTTGTCAAAGTTAAAAGTCAAGCTATCAACCTATTTACGTCACGAATTTAAAGCAGTATTTAAGCATTCAACTAAAAAAGTATAAACTGAATGTTCAAGGATGAAAACTTTATCATTTGGAATTTTTTTACTTGCAATTGTATTAACAATGTTGTACGGTAAGAAAATAAAGTTATTTTTTCAAAAATTTTTTTTTGTTTTTAGTAAATACAAAATGAGTTGTTTCAAATGCAACAATTATTTCAGCGATTTTAAAAAGCAATGCTTTTACACAAATTATTGACTTTTTAACTATTAAACGAATTAACGACTTACACAAACAAATTTTGTTATTGACTTTTTATTCGTTTGATGTAGAGGTTTTAAGTTCTGCAATTTGGTTATTGTGCTGCCGATTTATTATCATTTTTAGTGGTCATAATAAGGCCGTTGAAAAGTTTTCACAGTAAAAAAATTTATTTCGGTAATTTGATAAGAAAACAGGGATCAAAGCTGTGTGCAATATGATAAGGCTTGGGGAAAAAATCATTTATTTTTATAGTATAATTTCACTTTTTTGTTGAATAGTTAATGTGTTTCTTGGTTTTGTATTTATTATTCGAAACATTGGCGGAGAGTTTTACTTCCTGGTCAACAGATAAAGATGCTTCGTGACGTTCCATTTTTGGAATTTCCTTCAAAAACATGCTGCCTCAAGTTTGATTATGATTAATGGAGAAGGTTATCAGCAATTTTTTCCAAAACCAAAGCAAAGCCATACAAGTTTCTGAAAGATAGATTCAATAAAACAATGAACATTTCACTTTTTAAAATACAAGTCAATATACAACCTCAATACACAATTTCTAAATTAGATTTAAAATTTAAAGGCGTGGATGGACTATTGTATGCGGATTTTGAAAAATTAGATTAAGCTTGTACTTGATTTTCTCGCAAAGACACGTTTGTAAGACAAAGTATTTCCAGCGAAACTGCGTAAATGTGTTTCACCTAGTATGCTTTTATTCAGCGTTCAGGTCCGCAGTCGAGATTTTGTGTATAAAACTCACAAACTGAAAGTCAGTAATTCTAATTGATTATTTCAAAAGATTATTATTTTTTGAATGGTCCAAAATTTTGCCGTACTTTTAAAAGCTTTTTTGTATTTTTTAAAGTTGTATCTATTCGAATTTATCACAATTTTTTATAAATTTTTCAGATGAGACAAACGGAAGCAATATATTAGAAGCAGTATATTTCATTGGGGCAAGCATATCCTCTTTTGGTAAAGCAAGCCATGGTTGCTATTATACCTTTCGCTACAACATATCTATGCGAGTCAGGATTTTCATCCTTGGTTGCTATCAAAACCAGAAGTCGAAACCGGTTAAATGTAAAAGATGACATGCGCGTTGCCCTGTCAAAGACGAAACCACAGTTTGATGTTCTTATTGAAGACAAACAGGAGCATCCATCACATTAAAAGAAAATTGGCGAAAAAATTAATTAAAAATTTTTGCATTTTTATTCGTTATACTTAATAAAACATCAATTTTGTTCATATATTCATTTAATTTTATAACGTTGTGTTCAATTTTTTGATGTAGAAAAATTTACTTAGACTAACCGAAAAAGGGGGTCCACGCAGACGAAAAAAATTGATTTAGGGGTACGTGTTAAAAAAAGTTTAAGAACCCCTGAGCTAGACCATTCTACAAAACTCTCTAGAAAATACGCTTATGCTAGAACCACCTAGTATATACGCGAATATTCTACTACAGTGACGTTGATCAAAAACATATTACGCCAATACGGTCGAGCAAAAGAGAAAAGAAGATACATGTATCGAGCAATAGAAATGAATCAGACGTTATATCGTATAATACAAGAGCAACGCTCAAAGAGACGCAATTATTCTCTTATAATAAAACTACGAATTACTTTTAACGGGAATAAACTACATCGTTATGATTAAAATTATCAGGAATGAAGTGTGACATATATTATGGTGTATTAAAGCCTATTTTAAAGATAACAAAAAATACTTCTAACGAAAATTTATTAAATATGAAAAAAGTACAAAAAAATACAATATTTCTTCTTTCCTTTCTCTTGTGATTAGAGATATTACTTTTGTAAAGTGAGTGAATAAGTTGCAACTCAAAATAAGAATTAAAAACAGCAAAAAATATTGTATAAAAATACACCAAAAATGTCACCAAAAATTTTATGAAAAAACGAAAACTACAATTGAAGTCTTTAGCGATAACCCACACACACCCAGCTCGTAGGAGCATCAGCTTTGAGATTCCCAGGCTTCTGGTAGCAACACACTGTATGGTATATCTTTCCCCAGACAGTTTTATACGTGCTCACAGTCCTGGGCAAATTATACTCAAAACACCCCCAACGCAGCCCAATGAGTGCACAAGCAAGAAAACACTACCTTCCACCACAAGAGCACCAAGAAAACTAAAGCTACTGTGAGACCCACGTGACTCACTTAGCGCATTATGCGGTGATCACCTGAAACAAAGAGCGTGCGTATCAGATAACCCACGACCGTGTATTAGAGTTAAGCAATATCGCTTGGCACAAAGTGTTCTATATTTTTTCCGAAAAAAATACAAAAGTGTTCTTGCAGAGGTATCGAGTTTGAAGTTTTGCGGAAAGCGAAATCAATAACGTCGTAATCAACTAACAAACTATAAACAAGCTTTATAAATTGAAGGCTTTACAATTGTTTATAAGTATGAATATTGTATACAAATTTTTTACAAATTTCTGATCGGCGCTCACCAAAAAATGTTTTATGATCGTTAAGTCGAAGTGATTCAAATTAATTTAAACTATCAGGCCACAAAATTTTTTTCCGTTAAAATGTATTTGCTTTAACAGTCTATTTCTTCTATTAGGCTTGTTAAGGGGATTGACAAGAACGCACGAATAAAAAATTTGGTTTTTTGGTTTGATGTTACGGCACGCAAATTGTAATAACAAATGTAAACAATAAACACCATTTCCCAGCTCCATTTTAATTAACTTTAAATGTTTGCTACCCTAATTTAAACTTGTAAGAAACTCGAGCATACTTAAATCTTATAAACTTAGATTCAAGTTTACTTAAAACGAAAAGCACCAGACTCCAGCTTCTCTCTTCTTAGAGCTCGTCACTGGTCAGTGATGCATATTTCACTGAGATTCGAACCAATCAGATGTTGTCCTACACGCAGTTGACAACAACATCTAGTAATTTCAAATACCCAACAACATCTATTTATATCACCGTGAGATGCGCATCAATGACAAGCTTTAAGAAGACCGAAACTCGAGTCTGTTACTTCTTGTTTTAAATGGTTTGGTTTCTTACATAGGACTACTTACATAGGACACCCTGTAATTTAAATACCTCCTATTGATAATTACATTTCTATTTCGAATTCTTATTCTGAACACCACTAGCTGCACGCGATAAACAACTGACTTTGTTTGTTTTGATTCTAAATTTTAGTTACTTTTCGGAAAATTTTATGGTATTTGCATCAATTGACGACAGTGTCAGAGAATAACTGTATATCGCAACCCTACTGAGTTTCCTATTGATTTAACTTTTGCCGTGTGCCAAATAAAGAAACTGATTAACTACTTTGCTTTTAAACTGTTACGAGCGAATCTTCTTACAGTATTTAAATTGTTGAAAGCAATCTTCAGAAAAAGATTATTGTCTACTTCAGGTGGAAATTACTTTTTGAAAGCACAAGCGATCGACCGCGTCACCCCCTATGTAGTTTTTGACCAATTAGGGTGTTGCCGTGTCTCAAACAAGAAGACCCACTAATTTCTTGTTTGAAAATGGTAAAGATTTAGTTCATATACATTAAAAAACAACAAAAGTAAATTGCACTTTTGAAAATAGGATTATATAAATCGCTGCGCAACTAAGCGTAATTGATTTGTTTAATCTTTAATGTGCAGCGCAATAAACCACAAATGGTCTTTTTATTTTTCCGTGCGCAGTGCCATAAAACGCAACTTAAAATTTTTTAATCATTAGCGCAGCGCATAGAGTTGAGTGAATAATTTACAAAAAAATGTTATTTTACAATACTTAACAGTTTTTTGATATTTTTAATAAATTATTTGCCTATTGATAAAATTTTATTTTCGAAAAACGAATACCAAACATTTTATTCCTTGTAAAGTAACCGCCCGATTTTCGCATTTCATTTTTTATAACAAGAAAGGTAAAATTTTTTTAAAAAAACGTAGTCATGACCAAAAAATAAATAAATCAAGGTCTTCGTTTTTCGGCCATGTTGTTTTATTTACTTGGCCCACAAATATTTTCGATTTACTCAAAAAGGTTGAAACTCTTTGTCGCGAATAAAGACATTTTTATGTAATTTTGCCCTCCTGGCAAAATTATTTTGTATCTCGTAGATGGCTCTTTTCGAAAAAAGTTAGGTGATCACGTATTTAAATCAATATTTTATAATCTTAGTTGAATTAAATGTTGGGCGAGATTATATAATTGTAGGGACAAATCTAAGACAATGTTTCTGTCTTGCGAAGTTCAAAACCAATTGCTCCGTACACCCCACTTTTGGCGCCCCAAAATCTGCCGTCGGTAAAACACAATATGGGTTGATATGAAATGTTAAAGCTTATTGTTAATTATTCATCTTAACTAAAAAGTTTTATGCCAAAAAATAGGTAGCGCGGAATCGGTCATGTCCATGATCAAAACGAATGAGTTGCGTTTATCGCAGCTCAAACGTACGTTCAATTTACCATACAAAGCTTTAATGGAATGTGTCATTTTGCGTGAAATTTTTGTGCTTAATCTAAAACAGCTCAATAATTCAAAATTTTAAAAAAATATTAAAATTTAATATTGATAAAAAAAATTGAGAAAAAGTAAAATTATTATAATTATTAATTTTTTAAGCGTTGTTAAAAATATTTAAAATTGCTACAAAGGCATTTAGGAATGCTGCAACTCTGCAGCTTCGATAGGCGAGCTATCACGGATTTTATATATATATACACACCAATGCTTACAACAACTTTATGCAGAGAAAAAAGGAGATGAAAAGAAAAAGTTTGCCAAAAACTTATAAGTCAAGCTATCAACCCATTTACGTCACAAATTTAAAGCAGTATTTAAGCATTCAATTAAAAAAGTATAAACTGAATGTTCAAGAATGAAAATTTTATCATTTGGAATCTTTTTACTTGCAATTGTATTAACGATGTTGTATGGTAAGAAATAAAGTTATTTTTCAAGGTTTTTTTGTTTTTAGTAAATACAAAATAAATGACTCATAAAGCAACAATTATTTCAGGGATTACAAAAAGCAATGCTTTTACGCGCAAATCGTTTGTCATCGACTTTTTATCCGTTTGATGTGCAGGTTTTTACCTCCTGCATTTTGGTTATTGTGCTGCCGATTTATTATCATTTTTAGTGATCATAATAAGGCCGTTGAAAAGTTTTCACAGTAAAAAATTTATTTCGGTAATTTGATAAGAAAACAGGGATCAAAGCTGTGTGCAATATGATTAGGGTTGGGGAAAAAATCGTTTATTTTTATGGTAATAATTTCACTTTTTGTTAAATAGTCAATATGTGTCTTGGTTTGGTATTTATTATTTAAAACATGGGCAGAGAGTTTTACTTCCTGGTCAACAGATAAAGATGCTTTATGACGTTCCATTTTTGGAATTTCCTTCAAAAACATGCTGCCTCAAGTTTGATTATGATTAATGGAGAAGGTTATCAGCAATTTTTTCCAAAACCAAAGCAAAGCCATACAAGTTTCTGAAAGATAGATTCAATAAAACAATGAACATTTCACTTTTTAAAATACAAGTCAATATACAACCTCAATACACAATTTCTAAATTAGATTTAAAATTTAAAGGCGTGGATGGACTATTGTATGCGGATTTTGAAAAATTAGATTAAGCTTGTACTTGATTTTCTCGCAAAGACACGTTTGTAAGACAAAGTATTTCCAGCGAAACTGCGTAAATGTGTTTCACCTAGTATGCTTTTATTCAGCGTTCAGGTCCGCAGTCGAGATTTTGTGTATAAAACTCACAAACTGAAAGTCAGTAATTCTAATTGATTATTTCAAAAGATTATTATTTTTTGAATGGTCCAAAATTTTGCCGTACTTTTAAAAGCTTTTTTGTATTTTTTAAAGTTGTATCTATTCGAATTTATCACAATTTTTTATAAATTTTTCAGATGAGACAAACGGAAGCAGTATATTGAGTGTTTTAGGTATTGAACCACACAGCACAACTCCTCCTCAAACAACCACCACTCTAGCCACTACTACAGGAGAACCAAAGAAGGTAGGTTGTTAATGGTTGTTGGCTTGTCAAAGGTGAAGACTGCATCTTACATAAAAGTTTCCCATTGTATCCACTTCAAGCAAATTCGCCTACAACATGGTAGATAAAACACAACAAGTTTGCTCAGGGTTTGCCTTCATTGAATTGTTTTTAACAGCACAGAATATGCTTTTAACAAATGTTTCCGTCTTGATATTTAAATTTAGTAAAAACCGCGTAGTCCGCAAATATCGTGCTGTAATTCAGACATCTCAATCAATCTAGCCAATTAAAGTCTCGTTTTGGTTTAAAATAATGACTCGTTATTATTTAAAAATTTTGCTCTTTAATCTTACGGTCCGTGATTGGCTTTTCAAAATGGGCGTTTTTCAGGTGCGGGTTCTTTATAGCTGTTTGTTTGTCATGAATATGTTGAGTACAATCAAAGCACAAAAATATATTTGATTATATTTTGTCAAATAGCATGTGTGCAATAAATTTTTAAAGTTCGGTGTTTGCACAAGCGAACAATCTTATGATATTCTAATAGCTTTCCAAAATTAAAAACTGAAAAAACGGATTAAATTTAAAATCATAAAAGCTTTTTTTAAATTTTTTAAATCAAATAAAAAGTCCTGCTACTTTTTTTAAATAAATTGGCCTGGTAACGTAGCATGTATCATGTAAGGCTTAGTAATGTATCCTGACGTTTATGCCCATATGATGTTTAATACAGAAACCATGTCACTATCCTTGCTATGATCTCAACACTCACTGCTGGACCCACCCTGGAAAATTTTCTTTTAAATTTACACGATCGTACCTTTGTGAGTAGTTTCTTCCTTTTTTGTGTTTTATCTTTTGAAAGTTTATGATTTTTGTAATGTTCTTTTTTTTTGAATAAATTTAAAAGTTTTTAGAATAATGAATTTCATGCCTAGTTTTTTTTAGCTTTCTGTCATTTATGCCGAAGATTTATTTGCAAGAACTCCACAAAACCGAGGAACATTTTTGGTTTGAACTGATCTACAAACAAAAAAAGATTTTGTAAATCAGGTTTGGGCAACATTTTTAACTCGAGGAATAAAGTAAGGCAAACGTTACATTTGTTGCGGATTGTCCACGGTTCTTGCATTATATCAAAGATCTAATCCTATTTTTGACTGCCATTGCAAAAAGAAAAGATCATCACCTATAAAAGAGCTGTTTAGTTTTGCTAAAGTTGCAGCATGATGAACATTCAAAGACGGCGAAGAAAAGGCCCGTTGCCAAACCCTGTTGTAAATTAGAACACAATCCGAAAAAGTTGTTTTTTCTTTTACTTAAATCAATTTTTGTGCAATAATAACAACGTTTGCAGTCATTGTTCGAGTTTTGTAATAAATTTTTTAAATTTTCAAAAACGACCTGTTACAGACAAAATTATAATAATCATGTTAATAATAACAAACATTTTTCTTTGTGATATCTTTTGTTGATTATCTTTTGTGGCAAACACACCACAAGGAATCCATAAGTGTGTTTGCTGGGTTTTTACCCTTTTTGTCGTTGTCAAGGAGATATTTGTAAAGTATTATATAACATTGTCAGTTTAAGTATCTTGTTGTTTTTCTGGAAATAATCTGTACTACCGATCTTTTTTGTTTTTATTTGGTATATTACTTGTACAGTATTTTTTATTTACTTGTCTGTCTTTTCAATTAAAACTTTTTCCGCTCTGAGACCATATTAATTTTAAAATTTCTACGTTTAAAGCCGTCTATTAAAGCATTTTTTATTATGTTTATGTAGAATGTTAACTTATTTTATCAATCCGTTTTGTAGGTTAATGTGCTCTCTACAGCATTCGTCTTTCCAAATATTTTGGTCTGGTACGGTTATGCATGTGAAGAATTATCTGTGAGCTCTTGCATGTTGTGATAAACTTCTTATGTTTACTTTTCTCCCATTGAAAAGTTTATAAAATGAGTTTAATTTTTTAGTTTTGCCCCTACTATAGTCGTAATTTTTATTATTTTAATACAACATAATGTTTTTTTAACTTTTTTTAGCTATTAGTGCTCAGAGCTTTATTGTCTAATGTTTATTTTTCTTTTCCATACATGCTATATTGTTCTGAAGTTTTGTTTATGCCTTTGATTTAACAAACATTATCTTTAGATTTTAAAGAAAAAATAAACTTTAAAAATTAAATGAAAGTATTGGTATTTTAAGCTTCTTCACCTGAAGCGCAGTTCATTTTTTAACCCTATTCAGACTGGGCGTTTTGGAAATTTTGTACGACTGGGGGGGGGTTGAATGTGCCCGCGCTGTTTGTTTGTTTATATCTCAGCAATTTCTAACGATAGAATTGTCATTCAAGTTTGTATAGAAAGGAAATTTTATACTCTTTTAATATAGATACTTAAATGTTACATTTAAACATTATTTGGTATTGAAAAAGCGAGTTTTTAAAGGGTAGTCAATTTTCGTAAATTGGATGAAAGCGAGAGAGCGATTTGAGAGAATTAACAACTTCGGCTGTTTGTCGAAGGTCATTGAGTTGTAAAATTAGAAGTGCCACTTGACGAAGTTGTTACAGTTTACAGAGAAGGAAATTTTGGATCAGCAAATTGTGCTAAAAGCTGGTTTTATTATTGTTTACATTCGATCTTTGTTATTTATTAGAATTTTTTTTAATTATTCTTTTTTGTAAACAATTTAGAGCAATAAGCTTAATAACATAAAAAAAAGTTAAATCATTACACAAAAAATTATGTTTTTAGTTTTACGTCGCAAAAGACTCACTTTAATTATTATCACTATAAAAGAATATTTCGAATTCACTAATTTAGTTAAAATTTATTGTTTTTGATTACATCAATTTTTTTGATTTTACAGAAATCATTATTATTTTGAATGTTTTTTCTTTTCTTTTACTACTTTTTTCTAAACAACCCTTTTGAATTCTGACCGGCGTTGTGAACGTATTAGAAATAGAGCTCTAAATAAAATATTTAGAGGTTTTTCAAAAAGAGTAATGCAAACTATATGGATTTTTGGACCGGTTACGCAATGTTGGCTCCTCACAAATACTACCAGCATCACGAAAACGCGACGCAAATTGCATATAAATTAATACAAATTTAAAAAATAATTTCGGTTTATTTGTTTGTATCTTTTGACTAAAAGTTATGTAGCTATTAGACTTTTGAATTTAATACAAGGTCAATTCTAGATTAAACTATAATCTTTTATATTCATCTTTACACTACGTAGCGTTTACACAAATTGCGAAAAATATTTACCGTGAATTTATCTATGCTTTTTGTTGGAGGTTGATGTTATCTATACTCCGAGAAGCCCCGATAAAATTGACATATTATGGAAACCATACTAATTATCATATGTTGGAATATAAATAATTGTTAAACTTTATTATTCAAAAAGGATTAAAATTTTAAGAACAAAAAACTAATGCTCTTTATCAAAAAATCTTTACATTTGTCAATTATTAAAATATCAACAAAATATTTTAACTTAGAAAAAGTTAGTGGGTTTTATTAATAAATGAAACGCTTAATTTCCCTTTTATATGTATTTTTTGGACAGCATTCAGCAAATTAAAAAGCTTACAAACAAATAATGAAAAACCGTTACGCAGCATTAATTATAGAAATAACAATCAAAAAGTTTATCGTTGCGTTTATTGGATAAAAACAGTCTTTACGTAAAAAGATGTTCTGCTTAGAAATTTAACGTTAATGACAATTATTACAAAATTGAAAGCGATGTCGTTGGCACACTACCTTTCCACAGTTTTGGCATTGACTGATAAGTTTGGGCAATTGATCTTTCTTTTTTTTCATTCCTGGACCTGATATTTCTTTTATACATATTTCACAACGACGTTTTCTTTCTGATTGAGGAGGAAATATTGATAGGAAAGCTGTATCAATACTTGGTTCGACGACGTTTTCGCCAAGTACCAACTTTATTTTTTGTTGAATTTCACTGTTAAGACCTTCCCTGGATCTTCTTTGGATGAAAGGTTTTACTAATTCTAAAACAAGATTAAAGCCAACTTCAAACGAATTCTGTTTTCGCGGCTCCGTGTGTTTATTCATTGCTAACACACTTGCTGCATTTATGCGACAAGTGTCAAGCAAATACGAAAAAGCAATTGTGGTCCATTTTCGAGACTTGGTTTTGCACGAATAGAAACTAATTTTTTGGTCTACAATGTCTGTACCTCCTTTTGTATAATCATACAACTTGTATAAAGCCGGTTTCTTTTTTTGATCTTTTGAAATCCCAAAAATTGGTTGCATTGTAGATAAAATTAAAATATTTCGTTTTCCTGTCGTTTTAGAGTTTACAATAAAAGAATTAAGATTGATGTTTTTTTCAGGTTCGTTCCAAAATACTTTATAAGAACCATTATCTCTATTATGCACTTGCTTTATTTCACTTGGTATTCCTTTGCGATTAGCTTGAATAGTTCCGATGGTAGTAATTTTCCGTTCCAAAAGCCATTTTGCCAAAGGTATTGAAGTGTATAATCGATCGTAAGATAAATTTCTTCCCACAAGATCCGCATTTTTTTCTAGATTTTTGACCAGGCTTTTTACTGTTTCTTCAACGCCGTAAACATAAAACTTGCAGTTATTTAATGGATAGTTTACCGGTCTTCCAGCATAAACAGATGTTGTGTATGTGAACGGAAATCTTGATGAATTTATAGATCGAAAAAGCATTCCGTATTTAGCCGGTTTTGAAGGATTAAATTGTTTGAATGATAGCTTACTTCGCATAGGATAAAGTGTTTCGTCCAATGTTAGGTAGTCATCTGGTACAGCAACCCTTCCACAATTATAATTAAATATTTCAAAAATTTTGCGAAAAGCAGCAAATCTATCGTATTTCCACCTTTCTGGTCTATCACCCGCATCATCAAAAGAAATGTGAGAAAGAAGAAATTTAAATCGATTTTTACTCATGGTCGCACCAAATATAGGATTTCCAGTAAGATTATTGAATAAGATTTCAATATTATGACTTGCAAGACCAAGTAATCCTCGCAAATAAATTAGCCCAATAACAGCCAGCATTTCAAACGCGGAAGTTAAATGTAAAAAAGTATATTTGTTGTCGTCTAAAATATTTTTAGGCAATTCATTTCTAACTTTAGAAATGTTTTTATTTGTCATATCAACAATAATTCTCAAAATGTCCAAACTAAAAAACAATTCCCACGACGACTTTATTTTTAAGCGGTTTCTGTATTCGTGCTTTACTCCACTTGAATTTCGTATGATATTCTTTGAAGCCTGTCTACCAAATCTTTCCGGTGGTATATTAGTCCATTTTATTTTTTCCTCTGGATGGTCTTTGGTCGCTTTTTTTGTGAGGACCTCATACTGCTCTACATCAGAAGTACGATCAATCGGTTCGTAATACTCCTCCAAAAGAGCCGTATCAATGCTAGTTATTTTGTTGGCATCCTGATCAAGACGACTTCGTTTACGCGGAAGAGCTTCAATTTCGTTGTTTGCATTATTATCCGGAGTCTCATCTTCCAAAGCAGCGATAGTAAATAGAGATGCTTGGGAATTTTGTTCGCTGTCCACGTCACAATCGGGCACAAGATCAAGCAAATCATCTTCGCCATCAGAATCATCAAAAATTTTTTTGGTTACTTCTTCAAGCGTATAAGTTGTTAGCGACATTTTTAATTCAGTAAAAACTTAAAAATTGAAATCTAATCCAATAAAACTTAAACCAGGTTAAAAAGAATATATTTCTTTCTACTATAAGGTATATTTTTGCTTTCTACATTAATAATATAAATTATCAAACACAATTTACAAATCAAGAAAAATTAAAAAAATAAATTAACTAAACTGTATTGTAATAATGAGAAAATAAAACACTACCTTCAAAACTTGATTAAGAAATTTTAAGATAAGCTAAAAGAAAATAAAATAGTACACAATTTTTGTGCCGTTGTAATTGCAACTTGTGGCTCTGAGCAAGGCCGCTAAAAATTTTTTCTTGAAGGGAGCAGCCAAAGACAACTTTTTTTATTACAAAGGAATTTGCAATAAACGCAAAGTAAAAGTATTACAAAAACCTTTACGAAGTATTCTAATGAAGATCAAAAAAGTTGTAAAATTCGGCACTAATGTTTTAGTTGCTTGGCCTTGTTCCTTACATTTATTTGATAAGCCAAAAGCGCCTTTATCTTGAAAAGACTAAACAGTTTGAATGCAAGTCCATTTTTTCTTTTTGTTTGTTCTTCACTTTGTGCTAAATAAGAATTTTATTCTCAAACTCAACATAAGACCCTTTTTCCCGGGTTCGTTTCTATGCTTTTAATAAAAATTTTTTTTAATACGATAAAATTTACGTTTATTGAAACTGTTTTTCAACAAAAAAGTTATTTTTTAAAACTTTATTCCTTTTTTAACTTACTGTTATTTATTGAGCCGTTCTTATCTAAAAAAATTTTCTGACTCCTTGTCTAAATCGATATTTTACAATCTTTGTTGAATTTAATTTTGTCAAGAATACTTATAAGTTGTTGGAAACAGGTGTAATCTCGTTTTTTCAAGCGCGTATAAAATCCTGAGTGACCTTACTCGAAAAAACTAAGGAAAAAATTTCAACACTTTCTTTTACAAATAGTCAAAGAATTTTATTCATAAAGTCAGTTTAGTTTTATTACGTCAATGAGGTGTTAATAAGGTGTTAAAAGTATCATATGCAATTATTCCTTTGTCTAAATATACTAAAAACTGTTAGATATTTACAACATTACGGAGCGTACATTAATTAAATTATTCTACATATGTCAAACAGATTTCTAGCCTGGTTAAAAACAAATGACTCTGTCGCCCACTGGTCACGACCGATGTGAGTTGCCGATTTCAACCCCGGTCTATATAACAAAAAAGTCAAATGAGGTCCCATGATTCCAGATCAAGTGTGCCTCGTGCAATCCTGTGACCATCGCGCGATTCTGTGACCATCGCGCGATCCTGTGACCATTGCGCGATCCTGTGACTATCGCGTGATTCTGTGACCATCGCGCAATCCTGTGATAGGGGTGTATAGCAAATCTATTGAACCAATCGTATTTCGTCGTACCAATTTCTGAGAGACAATCACATTACCTTATCAGTTCACATAACAACAGGTCTACTATAATGTTTCTATCTTGCAAATTTTAATAGGCGCTATCTGCCTCCAGTGTCCCCACTTCTAAACCATTGCCTTTTTCTGGAGGTCTTTACCGTGCTTTTAATAAAATTTTTCTCTAATACAATAAAATTTACGTTTATTGAAAATGTTTTTCAACAATAAAATTCTTTTTTTGAAATTTACCCCTTTTCTGACTTACTGTTATTTGCTGTGCCGCTCTTATCCAAACAGGAATCGCTGACTCCTTGTCTACATCGATATTTTACAATTTTTGTTGAATTTAATTTTATTCAAGACAATATAATTGTTAGAGACAGGTCTAAAGCAATGTTTTTGACTTGCAAATTTTAAAGGATACTATCTGCCTTCCGTTCCCCCTCTTTTGGAAAATATTGCTGGGCAGAAACAATAATTAACCTTGATTCGCGCTTCTGGCTCCAAATAAAAAAATTCGTTGTCAAAATGTACGTACCGAAATGCTCCGATTTGTTATTATGTGTATTTTTATAATTTTTAATTAAAAAATAAAAGGATCTGTACTTGTCCCTGCACTTTGGTGTGTAAAAGATATTGCATTGAGCCAAGATTATCTTAGGATCTTTATAACTTGTACATCAAAAGAAAATAGCCTATATAATCAATCCAGTATTTGACGCGCATCAATAAGTATGATTTCTTTTGGTACATTTGACCGCCAAAAATGTCAAAAAATATTTTTTTACAGCATATTCAAATAATATTGCTAGATTGCTTAAAAACATTGACTTAATATTGGTGAATTTGTCAAAAAATTTGTTCAAACAAATTAAATATTACAAAATTAACAAAGAAAAATAAATAAACAAAATACATTGAAACCTTTTTTAATAAAACCAAATCAAAGGCTTAGGATTTTTTCCAAATTTTAGAAAATTTCACACGAAAAGAAATCATATAGCTTGTATAAAGCCGGTTTCTTTTTTTGATTTTTAGAATTATAAAAAATTGGGTGCATTGTTGATAAGATTGAAATATTTCGCTTTCCTGTGGTTTTTGGGTTTACAATAAAAGAATTGAGTTTGGTATTTTATTGAGGTTCGTTCCAAAAAACTTCATAGAAACCAATATCTTTATTACACACTTGCTTTATTTTATTTGTTATTTTTTTGCCCTTAGCTTGAATAGTTCCGACAGTAGTAATTATCCTTTTCACAAAGCATCACAGTATACCAAAGGTATTGAAGAGTATAATTAATCGTAAGATAAACATTTACGATAAAGCCAAATCAAGGGCTTGGGATTCTTTCGAATTTGTTAAAAAATTTTACACGAAAAGAAATCTAAATCTACAGTTACGGCTTTTACAACCAAAACAACTCCTCTGGGAAAATGAGATTGAAAGCGTTTTATTGCCTCGTAAAGTGTTTGAGTAAACATAGTTAGTGAACCGCTCAGTCTCAATTGTTTTGATAAACAGATTACACTTTGCCTTTTTTTCGCTTTTGGCTGCTTTTTTCTCACGTTTTATGAAATAGTCAAAAAACTAGTGACTAGGTGTCAACAAACTATTAATAACTCCAAAATTACTTCATCGATTTTTTCAAAAATTGAACCAACTTTGAGATGAATAAAAATCAGGAAAAGTCATAAAATTTGAAAAAATTCCTGCGAGTAGTTTTTGAGCAGCACACAGTAATTTAACACCGCGGGCACAATCAGCCCCCCCCCAGTCTTAATAAGATATGTAAATCACCAGATAGAAAAACATCAGAATTTTAGAGATGATTAAGTGGGGCACGGCCAAAAAAACAGTTGTAAAACATTGGCGTACAGTATGCGAGTATTGTAAATTATAACTTTCCATGCAGATCACAGTTTTGCTGCCGCATCGTAAAAAGATATGATCTTTAATAGTCAGGACGACTTCTTAAAAAATATTTTAATTCGGTTTCCTAATCAATCATGTATTCATTATTTACTCAAAAGAGATAAATATGTTTTGCTTTATTTTTTTTGTTTAAATGCAACATTAATATTAAACTTGCTTGTCTATTTGCAAACGAGAGATATCTTTTAAACACAAATCCAATGCATTTAGTTCAAACAAAAAACATTTTGATATAATCCAAGGATTGGAAAGAATAAAAATTGGGAAAGCTGTGTCATAATTAGTAAATAAAAAAATTGTGTACTAAAGTTGACTTAGTTTTTAATATAAAGGCACAAGCTTTCGTGAGCAACGTTCCCTCTAAACTGCGCGGCTGCGCGGCCTAGAACCCCCGCGCAGTACTTTCGTTTTGACGCGCACTGCACAAGTATTGGCAAGACAAGCTAAATACGTGCTTTCAATCAGAAGCAAGCTCCACACAGTGGTGGATATTCAAATAGCTTTCATCTCACCTTTCAGTTTTTAGTCCAAAAATCATGGTGATCGCTAAAAAAAGGTCTTCACTTTGATTTTATCTCTGAATTCCCTATTTTGTTCCCAAAACCAAGGTTTTCTCTAAAAAAAAAAGGTCTTCACTTCGATTTCATCTCTTATTTTCCAATTTTGTTCCCAAAATCAAGTTGTTCTTTAAAAAAGAAAAAAAGTTCTTCACCTCGAAAATAGCACGAAACTTCGAAAAGTCGGGACAAAAATTGGGAAATAGAGAGATCGATTCTACGTGAAGACCTTTTTTTTTTAGAGAACAAATTTCCAGAACAAAATAGGGAAATAAAAGATCGAATCATTTTTTTTTTTAGAGAAAACCTTGATTTCGGGAACAAAATAGGGAAATCAGAGATGAAATCCTTGCTTCGGGTCCCTAAATTTGAATATCCACCACTGCTTACACGGCCTTTCATTCCGCGCACACGAAGCAAGCTCTTAGAGGGAACTTTGTTCGTGAGCTACTGCGCACTTCCTCAGGTGCTAAAGAAAAAAAAGTTTATTCCATTCCAATTTCAAAAGAGTTTGTTTTCAACTTTAAAAAAAGCTTTATTCCATTGCACCTGATGAAGTGCGCAGTAGTTCACGAAAGTTTGTGCTATTAATAAAAACTAAGTCAACTTTAGTGCACAATTTTTCTTTCTGATATGAGTTTGCGTTTTTTGTGTTTTTTTTTGTCTTTTAACATTTACATATTCTTTGGTTTGCATGGTGGATAATAAAATTGAGTTTAAAGAAAACAATGTTCCACCAGCGCAACTGCAAAAGACACCGCTAAGCCGCAAGAGCATACTGGCGGCGGTTCCGATATGTTAACCACATCGAGTTAGCTAACACGGATACGGGTTAAGACAAGCAAAACCCTCCAGTTCCCATTACAAACATATACTAAGAATGGTCAAGTCAATCAACAAGCAATCGCTGGTGGAACATTGTTTTCTTTGTACTACCTACCCAGCGTTCAGGTCCACAACTGGATGTTTGAGGTGTAAAAACCACAAACAGAAAGTTGTGCCAGCTGTTTAAGTTTTCGACTTTTTCAGCTGGGGTCAACAACAAGCTGTAGTGTCCTGACGAGTCCTAATAAGGACGAAACAGGTCTGTCGGCATTGTGGATTGACTTGACCATTCTTGCTAAAATTGAGTTTTACAATTACTTAATCTCAGCTAGATTTGACAACTTTTTTTGCTTTAATCGTCATGAACATACGAGCTATTTTAGAGTTTTACAAAAAGTGCGAATCTTCTGCAAGTCGATTGTGATAATTATGCACGAGTATTGGAATTTTCCTGCTTTGTTTAAGGATACCGTAAGATTTTGCATTATAAAAGACAGAATCAAAAATAAGTTTTTAATTTTTCTTTATATTTTTTGCGACTAAGTTAATGGTTTGAGACGACTGATAAACATAATATTCTTTTCTCTTTCTTCATTTTTATCAGACTTGTAAACTTGCTTTTCTAAAAACAACTAATTCTAAGATGACGCAAAATTAAGTTCAGGAAGAGAAAACCATAAATTATCTTGTTTTTAACCTATCCAATTCATTAAAAAAACTTTAAAGATTGAAATCAAATGTTGGCAACCCTACAGCAGTTCTGTGTCACGAGTTTCACGATTGGCTGAAATTTGTAGAAGCTAATAAAAAGAAACAATAAATTTGAGACCGAACTTAAAAACGCCCCTTATAATAGTAAAGTCGTGAGTGCAAAATGTCTGCTAAAATGACACAAACTTTCAGTAATTAGAAAAATCCCAGTATGACGTAATTAATCAAGTGTCAGAAAAAAGTCTTTGTTGAACCAAACGTTTAAATCTTTGCCACATACGGAACCGAAATGACACAAAACAAAAAAACTGCAGTTTTTTTACAAAATGTGCAAAAGAAAAAATATTTAGTCATGAAAATCAACACGAAAATAAATATACAGTTTTGGGATAAGTATGAGTGAATTATACAAACTTTATTAACCGTTGATCAGACATCAAATTTCAAAGCCCAACACCACATCAAAGCTTTCAAAACCAACGCAACACCTTTTAAAATTAAGATTTCTTTTTTTCTTTTTTTTAGCAAAAAAATTCATCTGCTCGAAACAACAACAACAGTGTTTCATATACAGTATCTTTTTGCATATTTTAATAGTATTTGACAATAACTTAAAAATAACAAACCAAAGATGACCAAAAAATGCGTGGCCTATGAACCATTTTTTAACCCTAGACCTTTCAATAAAAATGTACATAATTTTTTTCACTTTTTTGCTGTTCAAAAGAGAGTAAAACTTTTTAAAATGTTGAAAAACTCTTAAAATTGAGTTTTTTTCGCTTTAGGCTAATGCTTTTTAACCTTTTATCAAATTTTGTCACTCTTTCTACCAATAGCCAATTTTATGCACTTGTGTAGAAATTTTTTTCAGAGCAACATAAAGTATTAACAATATTCTCGTATGTTAACAACTATCCAGTGCATAACACTAACAAAACACAGTATAAATTTTGGCCATAAAAAATTTAATGCACGAATATATTTAGTACAAAATTTAATCAGAGAAACAAATGCTATAATCGCAGATCAGTGAAAAAATATAAAAGCAGAAATTATATCAATTTTTTTTCATTCACACTTGCCAAAAGCTTGTTTCCCCTGTGGTGAACCATTAACTAGGTTTAGAAGCCCTTCTCCAGACTCCTTTGTTCTTTTCTTTCTTTAGAAATATTCATTTTTGCCATTTATGCAACAATACTGTGACGACGGTGCCCAGCCTTTGACTATTCCAGTTATTTGAGTGCGACTTGACCAGGTCTGGATCAGAAACAATAAATTTACATAATTGGACTCACCATAAATAAGACTTGATTTAACCAGATGACTACTGTACCGAAAAGGATGATGTTTTTAAAGAAACTGGAATTAATGGTTTTTCTAAATTCATCCTTCATTAACTACAACATTTTTATGTATTTTGTGATGGGTTGGTTGAAAATGGTTTAGCAAGTCGATCCGTATGAAGAACATGGGTTTTTAAAATTAGTCTATTTTATTTTTTCATTTGAAAAGTATTGTCTCAAGATTGAAAAAAATTCGGCCCATAGACTATTCGGCCAAAATATAGCACTTACACTACGTCATTTTTGTCCCTTACTTTCGCTTTTCCTACACTGCACAATTTTTGGGCGTACTTGCTAAATAGAAATTTTTGAGTTTGTCTGGGTTTGGGTCGATTTCAGTTCAGCTTTGACTCATCTTTAATTTAAACCAGGGATGAAAATATAAGTTTCTTTTAAAAATATTACTTAACAAATAACTTTATTTTTCCACCCGTTTAAAACGCAAACGCACAAGTTTTCAGTAAGAGATTACATTAAAGAAAATGTTTGCATGAATGACAAAATGCAGATTATGGCGCTAAAGTGATAACATTGTTTTCAAAATTTCTCATCAAGTTTGTACATTCAAGAATTTGCAATTCGCTTAAGCATACATTTTAAAGGCTTGAAAATGTTTTTAGGAGCTTTTAGGAGTAATATTCAATGAACATTTAACATGGAAAGATCACATGGAAATGCTACTTAGCAAACTTAAATTATCCTTATATTGTGTGATGAGAGTAAAACCATATCTAAACAAAGAATCACTATTAACACTCTTTCACTCCTTAATTTTAAGTCGTATAAGATACTGTATTACAACTTGGTGTTTTGGTCATAACCTTTTACTAAATAAGCTTCAGAAAAGCTGCAATAAGTTTATAAAAATGATATTTATTTCAAAATCTATTAAGAATTCAAAGAAAACAAAAAACCGACTTTATGTACAACATACAACAACTTTATAAGTTAAACATTGTTATTTTCATGTATAAATTTTTTAATAAACAATTGCCTACAGTATTTCAAACAAAGACATCCAATGTGATCACAAGGAGCAACTCTCAAATTATATCCATATCATGTAAAAATACGGTCTCCAAACAATCTATTAGATACATTGGACCTAAAATTTGGAACCAATTGCCTGCCAGCATAAAAAAGAGTAATTCATTGAGTGCATTCAATAAAAAAGCAAAAATTTTCTTTCTTGAAGAACTGTCTAACACCTAAACTACTTGCTTCCTCATGCAACTTGTTGCCGGTTTTCTTTCTTTTATGTTTCAGAAAATCATCTATATGTTCGAACAAAACAGTGCTCCGACGATTCAACTGCCTTACCGTCACTGATTGGAATAATTTTGCAACAAAATTGTCTTGACTTTATATCAAAACGTTTATAATTTCATTAATCTTTTGTTCAGTAATGAAAATATTATTTAATTCTCTTTTTTTTTCTGCTTGTGTGTTTTTGTTGTACTGAGGCATTTGTTCTTTGAAATGATCATATGATCCAGAACAGGATTTCTTTCGGTGGGTTTGTTTGCCTGTTAGGCTGGTGGAGTATGTTTAAGCTTTCACTGATTTTGAGGCTTGATCATATTCTATGAGCCACACTCTGCTATGGTCCCACCAATGCACCGCCCCCACAGCAGAGTTTCGTTTTTATCAAATAACCTCAACGTAACGTAATTTTTAATGTGCTTCTTATTTTTATCTTCCTTTCTTTCTTTCTTTTTTTTTCTATAAATAAATTTATATTGAGGTGAAGCAACCTTGCTTCTTGTAATACAACGTCTATAAAATAATTCATTGCTATCTTAGCAAGCTACAACGTACATTCATTTTGTTGCTTCTTCCTTTTTCTAATCCGCAGTCTTACCCCAGCCAACAATGCTATGCAGGGCCCACGCGGGTCCCGCAAGGGCTGCTCGTACGGGACCCGTACCGATTTGGCCGTGGGCGCTGCAGCGGTCCCGCATGGGCTAACCGCACGGGTTTAATTTGGTTTTCAGTTTTAACCCGTAATCAAAAATTAAAACATGCAAATAAGCTAACCTTTTTAATCATGTTAAAAAAGGAACAATTTGCATGAACAGTTTGGAAATTATGAAACTCTTGCGGTAAGCCCATGCGGGGCCACTGCAGCGCCCGCGGCCAAATCGGTACGGGTACCGTACGGGCAGCCCTTGCAGGACCCTCATGGGCCCTGCATAGCATTGTTGGCTGGGACGTTTATTATTAAATTATAGTTGCATTTTTATTATGTGGCGGAGCAGAAATAAAAGAAAACTGAACTGAACCGATGTTAGTGTAAACAATCTAATTAAAAAGTACTAAATTGTTCTCTTTGACGTTACTTCAGCGATCTATTTGATTAGTCAGCGGCTCAAACTGGGCACCAAACAGGACGATGATACGGTGAAATATTAACAGCATAAAGACTTAGCTTTCGCAATGCAATTATTACTTCCCGGTACTTTACTTCAAACGAGGTAGGTTATATTAATGTAAATAAAGAGAAAGAAGACCAGAAAATACGACGATAGATGTCTCACTTTTAATTTTACTACCGTAAAAAAGAGAAAAACTCGAGCATCCGCTATGTAGGCTGTGATTTGCTGTAAAATTTTGACGTTCGAATGCATGTTACACTGTGAAGAAAATGCAATGGTTTCTTCGATCTTTTCAGTCAGTGCTTCTGATGTTTGTAGACTTTTGCGATTTTTCTTTGATTTTGCTGGAAATTTTTCTTGTAAACTGAAACACCACTTAACAAAAAATCACAACAGCTTATTTGGGAAACCATGACAATTTTTTTCAGGACGTTATCAGACACGAACCAACAGTTGGTCGTAGAGTCTAATTTTTTGCGCATAGCAGCCAAATATTAGCTTACGTCTTTTAAAATAGTCAATAGAATTGCAAAGTGTAAAAGATCGCAAACCATCCCGGATGAACTTATACTTCCAGCTGCCATTGATTTGACAATGATTGGGAAATTAACTACTTAGAAAATACGATTTTGGTTTTGTCGCAACAAAAAACCAAACTTTCTCGATTTTTCAGTTTGCAACCAATTTAAGGCTCGCTCTTATCAAACAAAAAAATGTTGTCGGAAAACCATATCTACCATTCAAGTTAATTATTTCCGGAAATTAAAAATTCATTCTTCTTTTGCTTACAATTGTTGACTGGTATCCCTAAATTTGCAAACATATCATTCTTAAAATGATTTAAAAAATAACTTGTCTTAACAGGATAATAATATCTAGTGATCTGCAAAAGCAAGTCGAGTTATTTCTTTGCCTTAGACCCAATGTTATTCTTCAAGCAACGCACCCAATGTTATTCTTCGTGTCAGAAAAAAAATTTAATATTCAACTTACGCTGATGCATCTTATTGACTTTAATAATGTTAAAACGTCTATATTTCAATCATTCTATTATGTCGAAACATTTTAAACAGATTTTAAACATTTAAAAAAAATTTTTTTTATTGATTTTAAATTTTTATTTTTATTATTTACACATTTTAAGTTTTTATTTATTATTTATTTAAACATTTTCAATTTTTATTTTAAACATTACAACATTTTAAACAGAATAAATTTTTCACAAAAATACAAATTACAATTTCTGGGTACGTGCCTAAACAACATTAAATTGTGAGTTTTTTAATGCATAGGCATGTCAGTCGAAAAAATGTTGGGAGAGCAATATAGTTTTTTTTCTAAATTTTATGATCTTCTATTACTTTAAGGATATGAGAAGAAATTTTGTCTCAAATTTAGGATGAAGACCAAAAAAAAGTCATCACTTTAAATCTGTCTTGTATTTTTCGATTTTTGTCTTTAAAAAAGTAGTGATCTCTAAAAAAAAACCTTGCCTCAAACCTTAATCGTTTTTCTACGTTTATACAACCTGCAGAAGTAGTTTTAATTTTTTTTCACCGCCCAAAAATATTTGATTTTGTCCAAATATTTTCTTGTCTATGCTAGAAAAATTCTGATTTTTTTCAAATTTCGAGACTTGGGGGGCAATTGCGTCCCCGGGTTAATACGGTTATATTTTAACAAATAAGTAGGCGTAAATGGTGACACTGGACTACGACCTGCTTCGTATTACTTGGGGTAAAATGCAGCGACCTGTAGCCTGACTGTGATAGAGTCACAAGCCAAAATATAATATAACACTAAATTTACGGAAGGGGGTGTATTTGTTATTTTTTTAGTCTGTTTGTGTGTGTTTTTTTCTCTATTTGATGTAACCAAGCAAATCTTTTTCTTCTTCGTGTGAATAAGATACTGTTTCCTTGTTCCGGTGTTAGATTTCAGGGTAGGTGGTGAGCAACCAGCATTTCGTCTTCTCTTTCAGGATCAAGCAAATGATTTACAATAAATACTAAGCAAATAATTTATAATAACTAGTTCTAATTATATTAGTGTCTGCAGGCATGTTTTTATGTTGCTTTATTTTGTTAGACGTCTTTTTTCTGGTATAAATGTGTTGAAGAATAATAATTCGTTCTTCAACCAGAAAAAGAATGTGTGACAAAAAATATGATAGTGATGAGGTCACATTGAAAAGTGATAAAGAGGGAGATTTTTTTTGGAAAAGTAAATTTTTACAAAGTTTTAAAATAAATGAAATATCTTTTAATATTTGTGGAGTAACGTTTTCACTTTATTTCCTTTTCCACCCAAAGCCGCTTAATTATGAGTTGTTCGAAGGAATCTCAAAGGTGAAATTTAAAGAATTTTGTATTTTCAACAAACAACGGATAAAAGGTTTTTCTTTAATGAGGTTGGTTTTAAATTGTTTTATTTAACTAGCTTTGGCTCAGTTTTTGTGTTTATTTGAAAGACAATTTTAAACAAAAATATTATTTATGAAGAGAATAAAAAAGTAAAAAGCAACTTTTGGTTCAACTTTACAGAAAAAGCAACTACACGAAATTTTTTAATAGTAAAAACAATAATTTCAATCTGCGCTTGCTTCAAACATTCGAGATTTATTAGTATTGTGTTGTTTTAGGGGATCCAGGAAAAGACCTTTAATTTTTTGTTTTAGCGTTGTTTAATTCCGGACCGAGATCTAAACATTATTCTTTGTGGGCGGCAACACATTTTTTAATCTTTGACGGTTTTTAAACACTAAACAGATTTAACAGACTTGTCCGAGCAATGAATTTTTTCAGGCATTACTGAACTAATCAGCCAAAATACTTTAACAAATCAGATCATACTGATCTATAATGTATATACTATATATACAGTATATATATACTTTTTTATTCTATTTGTTTTCTATTATTACAAAGCAACAAATGATGGTTCGACAAAACCTTGAAAGAAAACGAAAGTGTTTAACGGCTTACTAAAGATTAGAAATGACTGGCTTAACATCAAAACAACCTTTTTTTTAAACAAATTCATCTGAACAAAGAAATAAACTACAGTGTCTTAAAATTGGTTTAAAAGCACAGCAATTTACTCGCGGAAGCTGATTTAGAGAAAAAATTGCAAGCTTGATGCTGACGTCGTGGTTGCGGTATAACCCAGGCGCCTTGAAATAACCCGAAATTGAGAAGGCTTTACTTTTGCAGTAATATTCATCTTATCCATGAAGTGCGCGGAGGGCGGTAACGGCTTCACAAGCTCTTCTTATTTATTTATTTTTTTATTTTCTTTTACATAAACTGTTCCAGTTTTAGGCTATTTTCAAAAGATGCTGCTATTATGGAATTTTTTGAGGCATTTTAATGTGCGCTACCTCCAGGAGGGATGTTTTAGGGAGTGGAATAGAATAAATTCGGGCATTGAATTGCAACATTGATCTGCATGGTAGGATGCCGATATAGAAAATTGAAGTTGAGTTTGTTTCGGCAACCTTGACCTAATTTTGACCTAATTGCTGCTGCCAGGAACTCAGACAATTGAAAAAGTTCTTGATCTGCTGTGATTTTTACTGCTGCTGGACCAAGCCCCACGAAAGGGGGGTGCAGTCGGTGCGCTGCACCAGGACCCGTAAGAGTCTAGAAGACCCGTGAATATCAAGTTCAAAATTGAAATAGGCAATAATGCATAAATTTTCATTGTTGCTTTGAAGCTGAAAGGGATTTCCATGTGCACTGTCACAAACAAATTTCGCAGGAATGTCTCCATAATTAGGTTTCTATAATATATGTATATAGTCTCCATAATTTTAGGTCTCCATAATTAGGTCTCCATAATATATATTAGGTCTCCATGACATAATATATATAGTCGCAATAATCTATATATTTCATAATTAGGTCTCCATAATATATATAGATATTAGGTCTCCATAATTAGGTCTCCATAATATATTTTAAGTCTCCATAATATTGGGTCTAATATCCGATGGGATCGCTATATATGTACATATTTATATCATTTGTTACTAATATATAATAAAACTATATACACACATATTATAAGAATTTAAAAAAGAAACTTTTTTTAAATTATGCCAAAATATGAAAATAGCAAGTAAGAAACAGGATATAATTTCATTAATGTCAATTTGATTTTGATTTCTGTCAAATTGAATTTCATTTCTGTCAAATTGAATTTCATTTTTGCCAAATTGAATTTCATTTCTGCCAAATTGAATTTCATTTCTGCCAAATTGATTTTCATTTTTGCCAAATAGACTTGTAAATGGTATAGTGTCTCTTCGAGACAGTTATAAAGCAATATGGAATCAAGCTAAGCTTGTTGCATCCTAGGAAAAGAACAAGATTTTAATATGGGGATACATCTCATGAAAATGTGAATGAAATGAACAAAGCGGATAAATCCACTAAGGAAGCCACTTCCAAAAGCACATGTTTTATGTAGTATTGGATAATGTTATAGGAGAGCTTACAGTTCGTTTCAGTGCAGCAAAACAGATTTCTGATACTTTCATCTTGCTCAGGAACTGCCAAAAGATGTCAGAAAAAAATGGAAGCGCAAAGCAGCTAAACTAGCAGAAAAGTGTTCTAATGACATCAGAAGTAAAGAAGGTCTTCAGCAGGAAATGAATCACATAACAATGGTTTACAATGCTAATTTTGGTAGAAAACAGTTGGGTGCATTGGAACTGTTAAATGCTTCGGCAGAGTACAGATTAGAAAGCATATTTCCCAACCTCAGTGTAAGTTTGAGGATGTTCCTTAGAGCATCACCCTTTATATTCCTTACAGTAGGATCAGCAGAAAGAAGCTTCAGCAAGCTTATAAGCTCATAAAAAATTATCTCAGGTCCATCATAGATCAGGATCGCCTGACAAAACCTGGCTAGGCTCAGTATTGAGTCAGACATTCCAAAGCAAATAGACTTTGACAGTGTAATTCGTAGTTTCGACAAAAAAAGGGCACGAAAGGAAACGCTGCTTTAATAAGATAAATCAATTTATCAATTTTATCATTTATATATTTTCTGCAGACTGTAGCCTTGATGAAAAAGTGAGCATTTAGATGATGAATGATCTACGTATATTTGTAAATAACGTATGAAATAGACTTGCATAAAGTTTGATTGAGAAGTACGTTTATGCAAAGCAATTATGAAAGTTGTTAAAATGGTTCACAAATCTTTTAAAAAGATTCCCAATTCCTCAGAACATATAAGATTGTGCAACTGAATCCTCTAGATATGACTAGAGTTGGAAAGGGGACCCAAAAAACGTCTCGCACCAGCACATTTTTCTCCTCTCTACGGCCCTGTGCTGACTTTGTTTGGGTCAAGCAGTTGTTGACCGTTTATGTAAGCAGTTTCTAAACACAACTGATAAGAAATGGTGAAGACCTTGATGATAAAGTAAACAAATTAAAAACCAAATTGAATTAAAGAATTGCTAAATAACGCTGTTGATAACGTGGGACAAAGATGAATGCTGCAGCGTGACATCCGTTTGATACTTTTGACAAACTCTATCATTGGGGAAAGTATACAACTATATTACACAAATATATTACACAACTATATTGTATTACGCAACTATATTACACAACACATACGAAACTTTCAAAGTGTCAAATCATTTCGTTGAAGGTTTGTGTTCCATCACGTTTTTGCTCAAATGTTGTGTATTAATTTTATACTTGCGCAGCACAGATTTTATTTTTTTATTTTTTATTTCATCTTTGTATTTATCGCCCTGACTCGCAGGAAAGCTACGAATGCGCTAAAACATAAAGCAAGCAATTACTGTGACATGCTTCCGAAGATGCCAAGATATTCTGTCCGGTTAAAAATTTTTATTTTGGATTTTTAGTTTTATAGAGATGTGACTGAAATTTAGAACTGCATGTCAAAAACCCCAAGCAGAGAAAAGTGCCGCAAAGTGTCCTTTAACAGAATTGAAGATTATATTATATTCGACTATAGTTTACAATCTAACATCAGCTCTACGAATTATTACAATATACAATCGAGAGCGAAGCAGATGTGCAAGGTGAAAGATAAACATACATTCCTAATTACATTTCACTAATTAACAAGAATTATACACAAATCAAAACACTTGCAAAGGCCAACTGAAGGAATAATGCAAATGTAACAACTTATATACACTTATATACACTGCTAATATAAGAAAAGAAAACCTGCGCATAAAAGATTACACGTCTTGTGCTTGCGTAATTATTAAAGTCACGACAAGCGCCTGTTTCGTCCTTATGAAACTCATCAGGCAACTGCAATAATACACAAAACACAATAATCAAAAATAATAAAATCAGGGGCACGCTACAAATTAATGGGAGGCGGCCTGGAATCCACCAGGCTTAAATTTACTGCATGGAATTCACCAGGCTTAATTCACCAGGCTCAAGCACAAGACGTGTAATATTTTATGCGCAGGTTTTCTTTTCTTAAATTACCGGTGTGCAGTGTATATAAGTCGTTACATTTGCATTATTCCTTCAGTTGGCTTTTGCAAGTGTCTTGATTTGTGTATAATTCTTGTTAATTAGTGAAATGTAAATAGGAATGTATGTTTATCTTTCATTTTACACATCTGCTTCGCTCTCGATTGTATTTCGTAATAATTCATAAAGCTGATGTTAGATTGCAAACTATAGTCGAATATAGTATAATCTCCCATTCTGCTAATTCTAAATCGGTCCGCAACAAGCCTAATGGATTCTAGGTCGTCTCTCATCAACTTGTAGAGTGCCTTGATTCTGATTAAAGTGTCCTTTCTAAAGACACAACAGAATGGCTCATGTAGGTTTTGAATGGAGACCAAGTGGATCATAAACACGGCTCTCTAACCACTCAATCACGCTGCCGACCAAATGTTAAGCAGACATTTGAACACTAGGCAGGTTGAATGCTTAAGTTTTCACATGCAAACTCAAACTTTTTTAAATAACATATTACGTCGTGTAATATTTATAGCAATTATGAAATCATTTAAAATGTTTTAAAATAAAAAAATATTCATCCTAATTTTGAAGCAAAAAATTACCGTAGAATTTGCGTAAGTCGCTACTTCAAGGGAAACAGTAAAAGTGGCGATTTAGCCAAACAACAGATTAAATACGCTCGTATGCATAAGCCTACACAAACATGGGAAATCTTTGTTTATGCATAAGCTGAACGTTTTAGAAATAAAGAACACAAAAAAAAAGTACTTTTTGGATTTATTTTATATATATTTCAATAAGCTGATAGCTTTTGTAGTTGTCATAGTTAGGCTGTTTTACATGACAGTAAGATGGCTAACTAAACTAAATTAAAATTGATGAAAACCATTGATTGATGAAACCTAAACTAAAATTGATGATAAAGTATGAAATAATGGGGTTATAAAGAAAGTTTGTGATGAACAGTAAGGTTGTATTACATCAGTAAGGATTGTAGACAGATACGTGAAAAACTGTAGTGTAGTGGTAGCAGACTAAAAGTTTGGAATATAATTACGCTGGCAAAGTTTTTGTAGGCCTGACAACTTAATCAAATTTTACTTCCCATGGTGAGCAAAAACGGTGGCGAGTCAGACAAATCGACGAGTTAGGCGAAGACAACTTAGCCAAACTTGATAACACAGAAACCATTTTTGCCGCCAACGCAACAATGCCTCAAATACATGGTACGTCTTGCTTTGTCGCGGTTTTCTTTTTTATCTCTTATTTTGTTTTTCCCTGTCTTATAATTCCTTATCTGCTTTTCTATGTAAGGTGTTGCAACCATGCATCATTCTTCTAACTACTATATCAAATATTACTGTGTGCATGCTATAACGTCTAACGTTTTGTTGCTTCTTCCTTTTTCTTCTGTTATAGTCCTATATTTTTGTTTATTTCTTTTTGTTTTTATTGTGGCGGAGCACAAATAAAAGATACTGATACTGATACTGATACAATAAGCTCTCAGCCGGGACGAAGCGTTGTTTGGCGACTTAGGCGAACTGACGACTTAATCGAAGACGGCTTAGATAAGCTCTACTGTATAAATAACTGTTTATTAAAAAACGTAACTTGTTTCTCAACCATCAATTGTTTGCAAAAAGATAGTCTTTTTTCTATCTATTTTAATCTAATTAATTTTGTTCTATCGGATTTCGTTTTGCTTTCTCGTTTTTCACTCTTAGATTTACGCTTTTATAAATTCTTTATGCTATTGCGTTCGTTTTATTAAAACTCCATGCTTTAGAACGCTAAAAAACATTTTAAACTAAAATTTTGATAAACTGCTATAGCAGGGTTTCCCAAACTGTGTGCCGCGGTACTTTGGTGTGCCATGAAGGAGCTAGAAGTGTGCCGCAAAATTTTCATGTTTTGACAGAAATCACTTTGAGTTTTGGTCTAAAGATGAATTCTGTGCTCAATGTTGTCTTAGTATTGCTAAAAATCTTTAATATAGGCTTCTTTAGTAAAATTACAATAGGAAAGAAGCCTTGAACGTAAACAAAAAAGAGATTAAGAGCAAAATTTTCCCTCTGCGTTAACAACAAAAATTTTTCCCAAGAAAAAAATTTTTTTAAATATAGCTTTAGCAAGCGTTAGCAGCATCAACAAGCGTTTACAAAAAATATAGTTACAGCGTTAACAAGCGTTTACAAAAAATGCAGTTACAGCGTTAACGAGCGTTTGAGCGTTAGCGAGTGTTAACAAGTAATTCCCCCAGCGTTAAATAGCGTTTACAAAAAATATAATTACAGCGTTAACAAGTGTTATAGCTATAATACTCCCTGGGAATATTTTTGCATTGAGTCCAAAAAACTTTAGTTATGTCAATAATGTCTCTTTTCTACTGTATTTCATTCATGCTGAAATAGCTTATAACGTCATATTAATGATTTTAATTGTAAATTGGTAGTGATGTTATATTTCGTAATTATTATTTTATATTAATGTTCTCAAGTTCTTTGTAACAAATTTTAATGCTGATGCAATGAACAAACAGGCTAGCTTGTAGTTTTTTTCGTTTCTGTAATATCTTTTTATTTATTTATTTTTTTTTTATAGCGTTTTTTGATAGTTTTTAATAAGTAATAGTTTTTATTATTCTGTAGAATCCTCATGAGGGAAGAATGCGTTGCTGAAAACGTTTCATAATTTTTCCAATTATGAGTGATACACAACGTAATTAAGACTGTCGTTTTGATGGCAAACGCAATCGAAAGGGTTACGGTTCAAAACTTACTCGCATTATTCTGCTAAGTATTTAGATAAAACACTTTACGGCACTTTCATCTGCTTGATAGTTTTAGAGGCAAGCAGTTTTAAATTGCAGTCATATCCAAATAAAAGCTAAAAAAAAGTTCAATCAAACAGCAATATATCGGGAATTGGCATCTCCAGAAGCAGGTCAGGGTAATGGATTGAAAGTCTCCCTAAGTATAACATCTCTTATGTTTTCCTGTGAGTCAAGAGAATAAATATGGAGATGAAAAAATGTATGAAATTTTAATTGGTCTCGTGTTATAGGCAATGCTAATTCTTATGATTGATAGCAGCCTTTAAATTAGTTAATGTATATTTAACTAATATTTACCTTGTAAAATTCAATAGAAAAATATTTTGATTTTATAAGCAAAAATATACAACGCATGCATAAACGCTGAAAGGTTGCAAGTATCCTAAATTTGTAGATCGGGTAGGTTTTCGTCTTTATAAATAGGTGTGCCACGGAGAAATCCTGAATTCATTAATGTGTCATACCGAAAAAAAGTTTAAAAACCATTGTGTTATAAGTTATTAACTTCTAGCGTAAACTTTGCTTCACCTGTTTATTTCACTTTATTCTTAAAAAGGTACATCTAAGCCGAAAACGTTCAAATAGTGTTAATTTACTTCTTTAGTTATAAATGTATTGGTGCTGCCTAGTTTGATTCAGTTAATATCAAACAAACAAATAAATAAATGACGTCGTTATGATTTATTTTGTAGTGTTTTTTTAGCTACAGTACTTGGTCTTTTCAAATTTTGTTTAAAAAAATTTTTTTTTCCACACAAAACTTTAACATAGTTCTTGAAACCAAGTGTTTCATTTGAAACCCTTTAGTTAAATGAGTAGCCTTAAAAAAGGCTGTTTTGAAAAACCGGAACGTTTTTGTCTAGCTCTCTTCAGGAGGTTTCGCTAGAATCAGTTGAAGAACTAAATGTAGTATTTGAAAAGTTTTAAGACTGATTCTGATTGGCTAAAAATTAAGATTAGTAATAGTTATCATAATAATTGAAACTATTTAATAAAGTAAAACCACGTTTCGTTGGCGTAAAAGAATTTCGGCAAAAAAAAAAACAAATTTGTACAAGTTTTGTGTTAAAATTTAGAACTAAACAGAAAATGTTTTTTCACTTATATTAATAATTTATGTTTGCAAACAGACTCTTTCTGTCTACGCCAGCGGTTCTTAACCTTTTTGGTACCGCGCCTCCCTTGAGCGATGATTGCCCGTTCTACGCCCCCCCCATCTTTAAAAAATAATACAAAAGTACAATTTCAATTGCATTTTATTTAAGAATCACAAATCAGTGAGACACTTCACATTGTTTCTTGGCAACTAGCTCTTTAATACGTGGTTTAATCCCAGACAGCGCACACTGCAAGTCTCCTTCAACTTTCAGCCTGTTTCCGTATTTGGTTTTGATGGCAACTAGTGTAGAAAATGTAGCTTTACACATATAAGTTGAACCAAACATAACTAGAACACGAAGTGCTTGGTTGGAAATAAGAGGGTAAACAGGAACGTATTTGACCCAAAGCGCCTCAAGCTCCAGCTCCTTAAAGTTGTCCTTGGCTGTGGAGTAAAATTTTAACTCAAGAAACTCTTCTTGAGTTTCATCATAAATTTCGTCTACTTCGCACTGAAATGGGTTTCTGAAAAACTTCCAGGCTTCTCGCTTCTCATCTATGTCAGAAAAGTATTTGATAAATTCCTCTTTTAAATCAAATAGATGAGTCTTTATTTGTGTCTTTAATTCAGACTTGAGGTTACCGTTATTGAGAGCAGAGTCTAGGTTACAAAAGCTTGCTGGATTCCCTTGTTTAATTTGATTTCGCCAGAGGTCAAGTTTGGACATAAAAGACGGCACAATATGATGATGATGCATTATGATATTGATGTTTTTTCCTTGAAGTTAAAGGTTGAGAGTATTCAACGCCCGAAATATGTCCACAAGATGAGCCAGTGACTATTGAAAGCCTTGAGATTGAAACTTTTCCAATAAGTTTTTCTTCTTCCTTGAATTGAGAAATACTGCAACTTCTTTTAATTCATGAAGCCGTTTCAGCATATTCCCCTGAGACAACCATCGGACATTTGTGTAAAACAACAGAGCAACATGTTCAGATTCCATATCTTGACACAGGAGCTTGAATAGACGACTGTTAAAAGATTCTGCTTTTATATAATTCACGATTTCAATAAATAGGTCCAGAACCTCTTTCATTTCATGAGGCAAAGTTCTTGATGCTAAAGCTTCACGATGAAGTATGCAATGCGTACCTATGACAGAAGAATTTTTTTCTTTTACCCTTTTAATAAAGTCAAACTTCAGACCAGTCATAGCTGGAGCTCCATCCGTGCACGCTTCTGCTAATGATTCCCATGATAGTTGGTTTCCTGAAAAAAGTTTGCCACAACATTAAAAATTTTGGTTGATGTTGTACGACTTTTCATTTGGTAGCATTTTTTTATTAATTTTTTTTTATCTCTCTATTTATCCTCCTGACTCGCAGGAAAGCGACAGAGGCGCTATACATAGGGTAAGCAATTACCCCGACCTGCTTTCGGAGATGCCAAGATATTGTTGTCCGCTAGTAATTTAATAGAGATATTACTGTAATTTAGAACTGCTAGCCAAGACCACCAAGCAGGGGAAAGTGCCGTAAAGTGTCCTTTCCAAGGACTCAACAGAATGGCGCAAGTGGATTCCGAACCCAGACCAAGCTGATCATCAGTCCGGTGCTTTAACCACTCCACCACGCTGCCGTCAGAATAGGATTTCTTTTTTTATCATATTCACTGACAAGAAACGAGCATAAAGCAGAAGCTGAGAACAACTTCCAATATCCGTCGTTTCATCGCATTGTATAGCAAAGAAAGGAGACTCTTTTATTTGGTCGACAAGTTGATCTTTGATATCTTGAGATAGTTCATCGAATCTTCCTTTAACTGTATCATTGGATAATGCAATTTGAGAAAGCATATTTGCTTTATCCTTGCCCAGTAAGAGTTCTGCTGCTACGAGTACACGAGGTTTTACAAGAGATTTCCCGATATTATGACTTTTTATATTCTTTGCAATCAACATGGCGATCTCGTAAGAAGGCTCAACAACATTCGAAGATCTTTGCTAAAACGTCCCACTCATGTCCAACTAGGCTTTCCTCAAGGAATGGCTTTTCATGACAAAAAATGCTTTAGGCTTATCGGCTAAAGCGGGATGGGCTGTGGTCAAATGCCATTTCAAGCGAGAGGGACGCATTGCATCATTACTAAGAGTTTTGTAACACATTGCACACTGCGGAACTTCTGTGTCACCTTTTAGCAGTGATACCAACCAAATTTAATGTAGTCATCAAGATACTTTCTTTTTTTCGTTGCCATTTTAATTATCTTACTTTATTACTTATCTACGCAGGCACTGCAACATGATAAAACATAAATTTAGTTAATTGTAAATTTAGTTTACATATATACCGCTCTACCATTTTAACAAACTGACTGATAGCTGCCTTAATCCATTCAGATTTTTTATTTCTTGATTTGAACATGACAGTCTATTCTGCAGTGTAGATTTGCTACTGCTAATTAAAATAAAGTAACACAATCAATAATTTAGCTATGTTATGACATCATACATCTATTTAGTTTATGAAGCAGGGTTACCATTAATGGCAGGCTACATCACTCACAAGAATATCTCGACAGAATTTAGATTTAGGACCTTAGGTGCGGCAAGCATTTGCAAGCTGTACTCAGTATGTTTCAGTCAGGGTAAGAAGAAACGCACTTTGTACGATTAAAAATTTGAAAAGATTTTTAAATTCTAACACACAACTGACCTAAAGTAACTTTTAACCAAGAAAAACTAAAGAACGTGTGCATAAGGTCAGTTTCAAATAGCTTTTAAAAGCAAATGTTTCATTTAAAGTTTTTTGTTAATTGAGTAGTCTTAAAAAAGGCTGTTTCGAAAGTTCGAACGTTTTCATCTAGCTCTCTTAAGGAGGTTTCGCTAGAATCAATTGCAGAACTGAACGTAGTATTTCAAAAGTTTTAAGACTGATTCTGATTGGATAAAAATTAAGGTAAGTAATATTATCGTAATAATTAAAAAGTATTTAATAAATAAAACCACATTTCGTCAGCGTAAAAAATTTTTTGGCAAAAAAAAGAACAAATTTATGCAAGTTTTGTGTTAAAATTTGGAACTAAAAAGAAATTTTTTTACAATTATACTAACAATTTATGTTTGTAAATGAACTCTTTGTCTTCACAAATTAGGTTTTCGAAGAGTGATGAAAATTGATTCTAAGACTGATAAATGGAAATCGGATCGTGCTTTAGAAAGAATAAAAAATTGATTGTCCTTATAGTGAGATGCACATTTTTGGTTATTTAAAAAATGGTTTCCAATCGCTGAGTCACAGTGCGGCATTGAATTAGCTAGTTTTCCTGGACGTTCTGGTTGTTTACGTTCTTTACTGGTTCTGTTCCGAATAGACTTCGGCACATGCTGGCGGATCCTGTCCTGCAAACGTTGAGACGTTCAACCCACGTACCGACTATCACAGTGGCACACGTATTCATATACGACGTTACTTTGCTAAAAAGTGGAAAGAACGTCTTTATGTATTGCAGGTAAAATTCGTCTGGTGGAAAAAACCACTCCTGGTTGGACCGCTCCAAAACAATTATTAATAGATAATTTTATTTTTCTTTCAAATTTCAGGGAATTTTTGCCAATTCAAGGCAGTTTTACATAGACAGGGCATTTTTTTGAGCCTTCTTTAGTGCATTGCTGGAAAAGTAAAAGTTTTTTAGAAATTCTCTAATCAGTAAGAAATTTTGGATAATCATTTTGTACAAGAATAGAGCGAATATTGTCTAGTTCATGTTTAAATGTAGCTTTGGAGCAGATTTTTAAGGCTCGATGTGTTAAAGTATCAATGAGATTTGTTTTACGTTGTTTTGGCCCAAAGGAATTCCAATGAATAAATTGACCTGTGAAAGTGGGCTTTCGATAGACTGAAGTGATGAATTTATTTTTTAGATTTGGTAACAAGTACATCCAAAAAAGGCAGAGAATTATTGGTTTCAATTTCATTGGTAAATTTTAAGGAGGGGTGAAGCGAGTTAAGACAAGTTAAAAATTTTTGGAATTCAGTTTCTTTGTGAAAAAGGGAAAAGGTGTCATCAACGTAACGACAGTATACGGTAGGTTTTGAAATTTCATTGAAAAGCTTTGATTTATAATAGCCAACAAATATATTTGCCAGAGCGGGACCAAGGGAATTACCCATAGCAACTCCATCAATTTGCCTGTACATAATGTTATTAAAGCTAAATTCAACAAAAGTAGTTGTGGTTTTCATCAGTTCAATAAAAACATGTTTAGGAATAACTGGAGTAGGGAGGTGACCGTTATAAAGTGTTTTAGTACAAATTTCAATGGTTTCCGCTAAAGGTACGTTAGTAAATAAGCTACAAATATCAAATGAACAGAGAATATCATTAGAATTTACTTTGAGTTGTTGTATCATTTCAGCGAAAGAAAAAAATCATTAATGCAATTAGTTGAGTAAAGTAAAGAACGTAAACAACCAGAACGTCCAGGAAAACTAGCTAATTCAATGCCGCACTGTGACTCAGCGATTGGAAACCATTTGTTAAATAACCAAAAATGTGCATCTCACTATAAGGACAATCAATTTTTTATTCTTTCTAAAGCACGATCCGATTTCCATTTATCAGTCTTAGAATCAATTTTCATCACTCTTCGAAAACCTAATTTGTGTAGACAAAAAGAGTTCATTTACAAACATAAATTGTTAGTACAATTGTAAAAAAATTTCTTTTTAGTTCCAAATTTTAACACAAAACTTGCATAAATTTGTTCTTTTTTTTGCCAAAAAATTTTTTACGCTGACGAAATGTGGTTTTATTTATTAAATACTTTTTAATTATTACGATAATATTACTTACTTTAATTTTTATCCAATCAGAATCAGTCTTAAAACTTTTGAAATACTACGTTCAGTTCTGCAATTGATTCTAGCGAAACCTCCTTAAGAGAGCTAGATGAAAACGTTCGAACTTTCGAAACAGCCTTTTTTAAGACTACTCAATTAACAAAAGAACTTTAAATGAAACATTTGCTTTTAAAAGCTATTTTAAAGTTTTGCGCCAACAAAAAAACTTTTTAAGATTAGTTTCGTGTGCAAAGTTCGGAACCTCAAAATTAAGAAAAAATGTATCGTAAATGCATTAGGGCTCGCGCCCCCCTAAAAATTTGCGTACGCTCCCCTGGGAGGCGTGCCCCCCGGTTAAGAACCTTAGTCTACACAAATTAGGTATACGAAAAGTAATAAAACTTGATTCTAAGACTGATGAATGGAAATCGGATCGTGCTTTAGAAAGAATAAACAATTGATTGTCCTTGCAATGAGAGATGCACATTTTGGGTTGTGTAACAAATGATTTCCAATCGCCGAATCACAATGCGGTGTAGAATTAGCTGATTTACCTTGGCGATCTGGTTGTTTTCGTTCTTGACCGGCTCTGTTCCGAATAGACTTCGGCACATGCTGGCGGATTCTGTTCTGCAAACATTGGCACTTTCGACCCACGTACCGATTATCACAGTGGCATACGTATTCGTATACGACATTACTTTGTTGAAAAGTGGGAAGAACGTCCTTATGTATTGGAAGTAAAATTCGTCTGGTAAAAAGAATCACTTGTGGTTGGACCGCTCTGATGCAAATCGTAATAGATGTTTTTTTAATTTTTTATCAAATTTCAAAGAATTTTCGCCAATCCAAGATAATTTTAAATAGACAGGACATTTTTTTGGGCCTTTTTTAGCGTTTTTGCTGGAAACGTAAAAGTTTTTTAGAAATTCTGCATAACCATTTTCTACGAGGATAGAGCGATATATTGTCTAATTCATGTTTTAGGGTAGATTTAGAGCAAATTTTTAGTTTTAAACACTTGATTTTAAGAGCTATTTTAAAGTTTTGTACCAGCAAAAAACTTTTTAAATGCTTCTGTCAACGGTACAACAAAGAACAACTGGAAGAACTGAACAATGTGGTCAAAATTTGAGGTACAATTTGAAATGTGAAAGTTTCTATTAAATTTTTGAAAACTTGTCAAGCTCACCATTTATTTCTCACATTTATGTTGCATTGCATTAAAGCAGCCAAATATAAGACAAACCCCCTACTATGGAACGAGCTTTTCTTCTAGATGAAATCAGTAGAAGTATGACTAAATTACAATCTTTTCGTTTAATCTACTTTAAACTCTGGTCCAAAGTACGACAATTTTCATCTTATTTTGATTAGATTCGCTTTTGCTTGCTAACATTGAACTAATTAAACAAAAATAAATTTGCACAAAGCATTTTAATTCCATTAATTGGCTTCGTTGCCAACACTTTGGTTCGTCTAATCCAGGATTTCCAACCTTTCTTCATAATGGACCAAATTGTAAATTTAAGTACATTCAGCGGGCCGCAAAATTAAATGTCTATAAAATTTCATCTTTTTAGTATTTGATGCCATGACCCAATGACGAACATTAAAACATCAATTTAAAATTAATAGACTAATTAGGAATCGCAGTGAAATGTAAACTATTCAAATCATCAGGCAATTAGTGTTAAAAATGTCTATGCTGGAGCTGCTTTGAAACCCTGGATACGTGACTTCCTTTCTTCCTACTTACACTGACTCAAAATTCTCAAGACATGGAGAAGAAAGCTTGCAGTCGCAATCCCAAAGCTGATGAAGTCTGTAGGGGTCCCAAAAAGTTATCAACCAATATTTCTGCTCTGTGTCTCCTATAAGATCTTCGAAAGGCTGATCTACGCCCGCGTCAAACCAAATATAGACCCATGCTCTTTAGAGAGCAGGCTGAGTTTCGACGCGGAAAATCAACCGTGGATCAAATCATTTTATTAACAAAAAACATCAAGGATTTTTTGTCGATGTTTAACGGCGGCTATGACTCTTTGTGGCATCTTGGTCGTACATACAAGCTGCTTGAGACTCCTGCCAGATAAGAACTTGGTTAGAATTATTACGAAGTTTGTCCAAACCCAAAGTTTCATCTTTGAATACTACCGGCGCCCGCAAGCGAAGCAGGATTCACCGTCTGGAAAGCGATGTTCCTCAGGGATCGGTCTCGGGTCCTCTGCTTTCCAACCTTTTTATATTTACGTCTACATGTGCCCTCCACAATTTTCTAAAAATTTGCCTACACAGAAAATTTAGCATTGTTGCACTCTCTGAAAACTGAAAGGCCTTTTATGGGCTTAGTCACACTAAGAGATGACGGCAGCATTTTATTTAAATAACCAAAAGGCCAAACGTGAGCTAAATGTTTACAACAGCATTAGACTTTTACCATTTTGTTCAACCCAACTGATTTTGTGAACAGATCGTTCACATTCCGTCATCACCTTGTGGCATTGCGCAAAAAAATATTAACGCATCACACTGCTAAAGCAACTTGCAGGCTCAGAATAAGGTACTGCTACTGAAACACTGTGCACAGCTGCACTATTTCTGAACTACTTAACAGCTGAGTACTACACACCAGTCTGGTGTCGCAGCGCTAACATTCGCTTTATAGACAGTGTTCTGTATGACGCTTTTCGGATTGTCACTGGATGCCTCGTCCTTCTCCAATTGACAGCCTACCAATATTTCCAGACATCCAGCCAGCTGAGCTTCGCCGATTAAGAGCGACACTTTCCTTGCTTGGCTAACAGTGCAATCTTAGGCCGGACCATATGTTAAATTCCTAAATTGAACCTAGAATCTCAAAAATTCTGATCCTTTTTTCACCTTTCTAATAAATCTACATGATTTTCTTTTCTACCACAAGCACTATCGCTGCTACTACAGTAATTTTATTGCAAACCATTCTGCATTGATTCAAAGTTACTATATTTACTACCAATAAGTCATTAGCAGCTCAATCAACATCAACATACTTTTATTTGCGGGAAAAAATAATACACATAACGAAAATGAAACACTAAAATAGAGTAAAAAAAAAATAGCTCTCACTTGATATTGTAAAAAATGTTTGGAAATAACATATTCATTATTCAATATTATTTTAATCGCAAAACAATCTGATTACTAAAAATAATTCTTGGGGTAAAACGTCTTTATGATAAACTCTGCCCACAAAAACTTCCATAGATCAGTTCATTGGACGTCACTCGACGCAACAATCGACTGACGTATTCACTTTGTTCCCTATACGTTACTATGACAGCAGTGACATCAAATTTGATACGGCTAAAAAAATATAACTTAAAAAATTCAGTAAGCAGTGGGCCACATAAAAACATTGAGTAGGCCGCAGATTGGACATCCCTGGTCTAATCCCTCTGGTAAAACTATTTGTAAATACAATCTAGCTACAAACTAGCTACAATCTTTTGGAAACTGGAATTTTTTATTTAGCTACAACCTTTTGGAAACTGGAAAGTTTGTTTTGACCTATGGTCTAGATCTAGAGTTTTGCCTTCTGCCAACTATTATTAAACGTGAAGAAATATTTACAGAATTTGAAATTTGTTTGCTCAATTATTACATCATAAACCAAAGAGTATTGATGAACTAAGTTTTCTTAAAGCTAAAATTAATGAATTGGCACACAGTTTTTGTGGTTCTCCTATTAGACTAAATTTCCCTTTGATTCCGACTGTCTTCAAGCTATTAAGTCTTTACGTTCAAATAAACACATTTTAATTACTATTACACATTTTAATAATTACACATTATAATTACTAATCCCCAAGGCCCAGTTGTCATTCTCAATGCATCTGAATATGACAACAAAATGGTAGCCGTTCTTTCAGACGTAACTAAATTTGAATGCCTTAGGCCTGTTAATGATGGGGTGTCCATAAAGTCTCTTTACAATTTAAAAAAATTATTACAAAGTGAAATGATGAGATTCGCAATGAAATATGAAATACTGATTAACATAAAACAACCGTCATTGCGATATCTCATCATTTCACTTTTTAATAATTTTTTTAAATTGTAAGGAGACTTTATGAACACCGTATTACTCAAAATAAAACCACATTTTTAACGTCGTCTTTTTCAATTAGTTAAAAATGATGATCTTCCGAAAACGGTTTATGAATTTTTTAGACCCACCGGCTCACAATGACTAAGAATGTATGGACTTGCAAAAATTTACAAACGGAATGTCCCTTGCCGTCCTATTCTTTCGATGATTGGATCTGCCCAACATTAACTCGCTAAATTTCTCGCCGCCTTATTGCAACCCGTATTAGAGCTTTACTCAAGTAATTGCATAAATGATTCCTTTTCTTTCGATAAAATGATACAACAACTCAAAGTAAATTCTAATGATTCAATTCTCTGTTCATTTGATATTTGCAGTTTATTTACTAACGTACCTTTAGCGGAAACCATTGAAATTTGTACTAAAACACTTTATAATGGTCACCTCCCTACTCCAGCTATTTCTAAACTTATTTTTATTGAACTGATGAAAACTGCAATTATTTCAGTTGAATTTGGCTTTAATAACATTTTGTACAGACAAATTGATGCAGTCGCTATGGATAATTCCCTTGGCCCGCTCTGGCAAATATACAGTATTTGTTGGCTATTATGAATCAAAGCTTTTCAATAAAATTTCAAAACCTACCGTATACTGTCGTTGCGTTGATGACACCTTTTCTTTTTTTTACAAAGAAACCGGCTTTCAAAAATTTTTAACTTGTCTTTACTCGCTTTACCCTTCCTTAGAATTCACCAATGAAGTAGAAACTAATAATTCTCTGCCTTTTTTGGATCTACTTGTTACCAAATCTAAAAAATAAATTCATCACTTCAATCTAACGAAAGACCATTTCACAGGTCACTATATTCATAGGAATTTGTTTGGACCAAAACAACGTAAAACAAATCTTATTCACACTTTAACACATCGAGCCTTAAAAATTTGCTCTAAATCTACCCTAAAACATGAATTAGACAATATATCGCTCTATCCTCGTAGAAAATGGTTATGCAGAATTCATTATTGATTCGAGAATTTCTAAAAAACTTTTACGTTTCCAGCAAAAACGCTAAAAAAGGCCTAAAAAATGTCCTGTCTATTTAAAATTATCTTGGATTGGCGAAAATTCTTTGAAATTTGATAAAAAATTAAAAAAACATCTATTACGATTTGCATCAGAGCGGTCCAACCACAAGTGATTCTTTTTACCAGACGAATTTTACTTCCAATACATAAGGACGTTCTTCCCACTTTTCAACAAAGTAATGTCGTATACGAATACGTATGCCACTGCGATAATCCGTACGTGGGTCGAAAGTGCCAATGTTTGCAGAACAGAATCCGCCAGCATGTGCCGAAGTCTATTCGGAACAGAACCGGTCAAGAACGAAAACAACCAGATCGCCAAGGTAAATCAGCTAATTCTACACCGCATTGTGATTCGGCGATTGAAAATCATTTGTTACACAACCCAAAATGTGCATCTCACTGCAAGGACAATCAATTTTTTATTCTTTCTAAAGCACGATCCGATTTTCATTTATCAGTCTTAGAATCAAGTTTTATCACTTTTGTATACGGTACCTAATTTGTATAGACAGAAAGAGTCTGTTTGCAAACATAAATTATTAATACAAGTGAAAAAACATTTTCTGTTTAGTTCCAAATTTTAACACAAAACTTGCATAAATTTGTTTCTTCTTTTTGCCAAAATTTTTTTACGCCGATAAAACGTGGTTTTACTTTATTAAATAGTTTCAATTATTATGATAACTATTACTTACCTTAATTTTTGGCCAATCAGAATCAGTCTTAAAACTTTTCAAATACAGTTGGCTCCGCTTAACTGGATCACTTTGGGCTGAGGGCTTTTGATCCAGTTAGACGAAAAGATACGAAACTGTATTTAAAAAAGGTCAAGTTTTTTTTTAGTCAACAAAGAAACTCAAGTTAAAAAAAATAATGAAATAAGAATCAATAATCCATAATACAACTATATTTATTATGTATATACAACTGTATTGTGTTTGAGCATGTGATCAGTGATTGTGCCACGTGTCGCGTGAAATGTGGAAACACGTGCCGTGCGAAATGTGGAATTTTACTGTGAGTTTTCATGCAAAAGTGATTCAGTTACACGAAAAATTGATCCAGTGATCCAGAAAAGCAGCGTACTTTTACGTTGAAAATGCTTATGTAATTTAGGACTTAGAAAAATGATCCAGATAACCGAATGATCCAGTTATCCCTGAGCCAGTTAAGCGGAACCAACTGTAATACATTCAGTTCTTCAATTGATTCTAGCGAAACCTCCTGAAGAGAGCTAGACGAAAACATTCGAGTTTTTCAAAACAGCCTTTTTTAAGGCTACTTATTTAACAAAAGGGTTTCAAATGAAACACTTGGTTTTAAGAGCAATTTTAAAGTTGAAAATGTTATTTGTAAAAACTAGGCTCTAGGATTAAAGTTCTAATAGGCCATGTTTGTACGGTAAAAAAAAATTTTTTTTTGAAAAATGCAACCCTAAAACTGGAATTTTTTTAAATGATGACTTTTAAGTGAGATATTTTTCAAACTAAACTTAAGTGAACAATATAAATCAAAAATAGTATTAATTTTCTAATGGGTTGCTTTTCACCTTAAACTTTTCTTTGTTAAACCGGCTCTGGCTTATAAACTGGTGAATACGCTCGGCGCATAACACTCAACAAATCGTGTTTTTTAATTAATCTGCTATTCAGCTATAGTGTTTTTTCCGATCGAAAAAGGAGAATGCGAGCAGAAAGTTAAATTTATAACAAAAGTGTTAATTTTTCTTCTATTTTTTGTTGCGGAAATTTTAATATTATTTTTATTCAAGAATAAACACTGTAAAATGAAGTAGCACGAATGATCGAGTCTTTTCTCAAAGCCTCTATTTGAATTAAGCATGAATAGAGTCGATATCTCACTTTAAAAACAATGCCATTTATGACAAGTTATACAGTCGAAGAAACTGATTGGACAAAATTGATGGGAGCCACGAAGGCGTGGCAATCTTTATTAATGATTCATCGATTGGCTTTTCAAGTAGCAATAAACTATCTACTTGAGAGGAATTCATTTAAAAATAAATTTGTAAAACGTTTCTTAATTGTTGTGCAATAATGTCTGTAGTTGCTTTGCAATCAAAGTACATTATGCTTATAAAAATCAAACAAATTTCTTCATCTTTTTTGGTTTTAAATTTAGTAAATTGCACAATTAAACGGTTAAGAAAATCGGATACTTTTTTAAGAAAGTTTTTCGAAAAAGCTTGGTTAATGTTTTGATAAAAAGACAAAGACACCCATAACTATTGCAGAGTCATTACGCAATGACTTTTTTTGTGAAAAGAACAGGACTCCTGAACTCGCCTATGTTTCTGGTATTGCAGGTTTTTGAATCGGTTCGGCATCAAAGCAATGAAACTTAAAAACCTGTTTTGGCCCGTCCTAAAAAAGACGAAGACTACGGTCGAAGTTATAATAAACTGAAACCAAAAACTTGTGCAGCCTTTTCATTGCGAGTGCAAAAAACTTGGATTTGAAACAGTTTTGAAGTCAAGACAATATTTTATTTATTTCCCTTGAATAATAACGACTTTGAAATTAAGAAAATAAAGTCATTCAATTATCATTAAACATAATTATTGGAAGTTTTTAATATTTAAGAAAACTGTAATCAACATGATTTTAAATTTATGAAAAATGATTTAAAGAATATGTTACTTTTCATTGTATCGATTACAAACAATAAATTATTGAGAGATTGCTATTAAGAAGCTGCAAAAATATTTGCGCTAGTTTTTTTTGTTATCATTACATTTTTTACATAGTCCTATGCAGAGTGCCGGAAAGTTTTTTGGCAGGGGGGGCAAAATTCAAAAGAAAGGTACATTTGAGAGTTTTGTAGTTAAGGTTCATAGCCGTGCCAGGCGGAAAAAGTTTGGGGGGCAATGTAATCTTTTCCAAATTTTATTGATGTTTAACAAACCATGACTTTGTTCTATGTTACAGAGTTGCCACTTTGAATCGCGACCGTTTTCAGCGCAAAAATTTAGCAAAGACTAAAAAAATAGATCATCATTTCCAATCAATTTGATATTTTGATAAAGTTTCCATTGATTGTAGGGGCAAATTTAACCCATTGCTTCTATCTCTGCCCACTTGTACCCATAATAATTATTATCGTTCAACCAAATATCAAAAACGCGTTAAGCTCTTAGTAATTATTTGGTGTATTTTTAAAGAATGATTAACTGTTTAGCTCTTACTACAGTGTCTCATGGCTTCTCGGTTAAGATTACGTCCGATGGGGTTTTGCAAACTCTTTGGTGCTTGTTTTCAAAAACCTGCGAAAAACTTTTCGCAAAGTGAAGAACTTTTCTTTTCATATGTAAGAATAAGCAGAAGGAAATTTTTCAAGTACGTCCGTAAAGAAAAAAATGCCATCACTAAATGAAATACTAATTTTTTTAAACAGCTAAAGAACCAATAAGAATTTTCAGCAAAACTGATGGTAAAAAAGTGATTAGCCGCTCTCCCCCTCTTAAATTTTGTTTTTTTTAACATTAAATCTTAGTATTACAAGTTTTTACTCTCTACCGCCTGAGGTTTGAGAATATATTTAGATAGGCTCTAATCTAGTGAGATTGTGGTAAATGCATGGTGCGTTCTTGTATTTTTAGTTTAAATATTAACCATCATTTTTAACAAATATATACACTAGTTCAACATTTTATTTCTCAATCTATGATGACTTTGGCAAAACCCTAATATTTGACCCAAGTAATGATAATGTATACGTCTTATATTTTTTTAGTTAATTTTTCCATATTAATATTAAATAATTAATTTTTGCTTTAGAAGATAAAAAATTTTCAATACTAGTAGTTTACTTTAATTTTTGATTTGACTCCTGGTTACAACTTGCATTGCAAGAGATCAAGTAGCTCAATAAATAAGATAACCCATTTTCCACTGGAATTTTCAAAGGTGGCAAATTTTGACCTCAGCATTATTTCTTTATGTTTTTGTCTTTTTCCTTATTCCCCGAATAAAATTTTTTAAATCCGCCACTGTAAGCGGGACTCAGAACATGAGAAAATTTAAGTAAAACGATGGATTTTAATGAACGAAGATATTGCTAATAATCAGAAACTTGGCATTTTAATTACGTCAGTCAACATTTTTTTAATCGTTTTCTACAATCTATTGCAAAGGAGGTGTTAACTAAATTCTAATCCAGTGCTCTTTTAATAATGCCTCATAATAACACTAACGGTAAGTGAAATTTTCCAAACACATTTTAACAAACGCTGAGATTGTGACGTAGATAAGCTTTGACACTTCACCTGTCAAGTATTTACGTCATTTGTTTGGGCATTTTAAAACTTTGCAAAAAAGCAAATTCCATTTCTAAAAATTATTATTGCCATTCCTAAAAATTTTGCAAAAAAGCAAATACCATTCCTAAAAAAACATTTTAGCCATAAAATTACAAATATGGATAAAATTCTAACTTCTGGTTTAATTCATTATTTGAATCGACTTTCTTGAAACAAAAATATAAAAGACTAACTTGGTTTTTACGATGCGACCTTCATATTTATTTATAAGGTTTAATCGCTGTTGGATTTTTTTTTTTTTTGGAGTTTCGGATAACTTTAGTTGTTTGCAACATTTTTCTTAAGCGAACTACAATTCGCTCTTATTTTTGGCGCATGGAATAAAAAAGAAATGATGATAACAGAAAACTAAAATAGAAATAAATTTTGCTTAATAAAATTTTTTAAATTCTAATGATTTTTGTCTGAATTTCGAAAAAATGCAAGGCCAACCTAATTGTAATTTAATTAAGCTTTATTATTAAAACAAGATTTTTGTCTGCGAAAAGTATTTTATAGTTTTAATAGATTAATTTAAAGTATGGATTACGAAATATTTAGACTGCTATATAATTAGACTGAACAAAATTTAATTTAGAGAGAGTAACTATTTTTAAAAGCTCAACTTTTTTAGTTCAAAATAAAAAAATTTAAGTTTAAATCAAAGGGTAGATTGTTTGAGAAAAATAGTCACAGTAAATTTTTTATTATTACCGTAACTAAGCTTTTGCTCTATACATAAAAAAGTAAAAAAAATTTCTAAACAAATAATTATTGTAACTTTTCTAATTTCCTGAAATGATAAATATTATTATCTCTTTGGCAAATGACTTTGCACAAAATTTTACGGCAATTCGCAAAAAAAATATGTTTACTAATCTCAATAAAATTTATTGTTGGTGTCAATAATCTTTTGATATATTCAAATATTTATAATGAAGCCTTTCCTAATCGGTAAAAACAAAAATAAATCAAAACTATAATTGATTGCAAGCGGTATTTTAAGCAGGAAATCGGGTAAACTGAATTTTTCTTCTGTTTTCTTTTTTTGGTAAAATATCCACTTTCTTTATTGTGTATTTTTATATTTTTTGCAAGTGTTCCATATGGTGATGATTAATTGTTGGTTGTGACACTCAAGTTTTCATCATGCTCAATTGTACAGATATGGAGATGTTTCTTTTTGCAATTTACTTGGTGTTATATCGTTGTCACGAATATAATTAATAAAGATTTAAAAACGAGCAAGCATCTACCGGTTTGTTCTTCCTTATTATCCAGTGACCAGCTTCTACGGTAGAAAAAATGTTCCCTTCCACATAGGCTTCTTGGTATAGTCACAGTTTAGAAAACTCAGATTTTGAAAATAAAATATCCTGTTTTTTCACTGAGTTTTTTAAAAATGCGTATTGCATAACGTTTTAATACAAAGGTCAATTAATACGTTATTGGCCTAAAAGAAAGTATCGTCAGCTGGTGATAGTTTTAAAGTTATCTGACTATAGGTCAGTGCTTCTCAACCTTTTTTGTGGCGAATCAAATGTTAAGCGAAAATAGAGAGCAAAGCTTTGGTGACCCCATGGCCTACTAAAGAATGCCGCCGGACATATTACATTAAAGCGAAAAAATTATCAGGCCGTTACGGTGAAATATATCGGAAATTCTTTTTCGCTGTTTAACATAATAGTATATGCGACTTCTTAATTAAGTATGCAGATTATGTGTACGCTTTTTTACTTTCAGTTGTTTTTTGCGAACAATAATGTACTGTGACGTCATAATGCATTTTCTTCGTAAAAATAAAAATTAAGCAACATTTTTCTTCTTCGTTTGGGAAAGATGGATGGGAGTTGGATGGTCCTCTAAATTGCCGGACATCTTTCCATCAGCTAGGTCATCAGGTTTTTTTGACATCTGAGAGAGCACGACTTCTATTTGGATGGTAATTGATGGGACAAGATGCTATTATATGCTCAGTTGTCTGCTCCTTTGCGCCACACTCACCGGTCGCCGTACAAGCAACATTTACCACTTATAAATCGCTTATAAACGCCAGGCGTAAACGCTTTTTCAGGAATTGATATTAAGCTAAAGCGAATGACAATGAAAAGGTATAAAATAAAGGAAATATACTAAATGAGTTGAAGATCAGACATAGCTGTGACAGTTTAAAAATAAATTAATATGTTTATCGGTACTAGGTAAAAATTTAACAAGATCAAATCGGGTCTCTTTAAGAAATTACCGTAAGCAATTTTTGTTTGTAAAACTAACCCGGAATCCAGCTGTGGTCACTATCGCTTCTTGAAAAGATTCTTTTCCTCTTGTTTTTTTTTTATTCTCTCCTTGTCGTTGTCGTTTGGAAAGACATTCACTCCTGGTCAGACACAAACAGGGCTGGAGCCGAGGGCTTATCCTTTTACTACCCTTAGGCTGCTGTTGAAAGTGATGGCATTAAGCCAGCATCGAGTTTTATCATTCAAAACCCTAAGACCTTGAGCTCCATGTAGTGCCTGATGTATGGGGCACGTTATTTGGACGTGGTTTGCGGTTTGTTCAGGATCGCCGCACTCGCAATTCGGTGAAGGAGCGAGACCTTATTTGTTTATGGACGAATGGAATCTCCCCACACTAGTCTACAGACGATTGAGTTTGACCCAAACCGTTTATGACAAGCTCATTTTAACAGCTCTGTTACTGGTCCTGGGTATGAAAGCACGGAGCCTAAATCTATTCTCATAGTTATAACGGTACCAGCCGGAAGAGCAAGTGGCAATTGCCCCTGAAGTATTAAAAATTTGGGAAAATCAGGAATTTTTGCGCAGAGACAAAGAATAATTTGAGAAAATCAAATTTTTTGCACCTCGAAAATGAACAATAAATGCAGAAAAAATTTTAAGATTTAAAGTGGAGACCTTTTTTTAAAAAGATCACTAGGTTTTTTTGGACAAAAATCAAGAAATCGTGAACTGATTTTAAGTAAAAAATTTTTTTCTTCACCCAAAATTTTTGACAAAATTTTTTCTCATATCCGTGAAGTATTATAGAAAATCAAGATTCCGGCAAACGTCACAAAATTTGGGCAAAGTTGCATTGCGATATTTGGGCAGCACTTACAATTTAAGTCAATTTTTATTTTACAAACAGAAAAACATTGAAACAATTCATGGTTCATTACTGAAAATATCAACAATTGTTTTATACAAATAATTAGCTCATTTGTGATTTATTATCTTACAAGTAATCGTATTATCATTAAGTAATAAGGAATGTCATTGAAAGTGCTTGTGCATTTTTAAAAATTTCAGCACCCTATCGACAGTTATTTATGATAGAAAAAATTATTTCTTTCATGTTTTTTTATTGTCAAAAGTCCACTATCTTTAGAATAAGTGATGCAAGTTTTAAATCCTCTAAAAGGATATTATTTATTGTTTTTTTTTTATCTCTATATTTATCCTCCTGACTCGCAGGAAAGCGGCGGAGACGCTAGTACATAGGGCAAGCATACACTCCACCTCGTTCCAAAAATACTGAGATATTGCTGTCTGGTTGAAATTTAAAAGAGATATGACTAAAATTTAGAACCGCTTTCCAAGACCACCAACCAGGGGAAATTCCCGTAAAGTGTCTTTCCCAAGGACACAATAGATTGGCGCGTGTAGGTTTTGAGCCAAGACCGTGTCGATCACAAGCACGGCGCTCTAACCACCCGACCACGCTGCCGACTGATATGCAAATTGATTTACAGTTACCATACCTTATCGTAAACAGATTCTGTGTCTATATATTTTTTCATTTAATGTGGCAATAAAGTTTTTATGAGGCAGTTCTTTACGGTATATTAGTCGGATTACCTTCTTTTATCTTTTACTGTATATTACGCTTTGGAAATATGGTATGCTACTTTTTGGTTTTTTTAATGTTTTTTGCTGAGTGATAACATTGACAGAAATCATTTTACGCAACATTTTGATTGTATCTTGTTGTTCAATACCTTGCTATTGTTGTTGCAAGGTAAATAAACTGATTGGTTGATTATTAACATAGCACTTATGGTTTAAAGTTAAAATTAAAACGAATTTTTAAGAAAATACCTTTAGAAAAAAGCTATCATTGTGAAACTATTTAGAAAAGCGAATTTTTGTTTTAAGAGATGTTTTAAGGATAGCCACTTTTTCGAAATTTTTAGGGGCTTGGTGCGACCAGTCCTTCTGGTTGGACAAAATGGCAAAAGTGTATTGCTGTTGTAGACTTTTAGCTCACGTTTGGCCTCTCGTTTATTTAAATATAAGGCTGCCGTGATCATCTTGGTGACTGAGCTTTAGCTTCCAAGTCTGGAGATACGCTGAAAGTGTAAACATATCTTGACTTAATGTCGCCTCCAAGTTCTTCCAGTTTTCAGAAGAGTGCAACAATATTAAATTTTCTGCATAGGCAAACTTTCTGGAAATTGTGGAAGGCCGGTCGTACGTATAGATGTTGAAAAGACGGAAACAAAATCGATCTCTGGAGGAACACCGTTTTTCAGACGGCGGAGCTTGCTCTGCTTGCTTTCACCTGTAATTAGGGTGAAATTTTGGTTTCAAACAAATTTTGTAATAATTTTGACCATGTGCTCATCCGGCAGAAGCCGCAGCAGCTTGCAGGTAAGGCCAAGGTGCCAGACAGTGTCATATGCCGCTGTCAGATTGACAAATATGACACCGGCCTTCTTTTTCTTAGCCTCGAAAGATATTTCAATGTTCTGTGTAGACAAAACGACTTGATCTACGTTGACTTCCGGCGTCAAAGCTCATCCCGTTCTTTTGGAAGGCAATGGATCAACAATTGGTTTGACACGGGTGTAGATAAGCCTCTCGAGGATTTTATAGGGGATACAGAGCAGAGATATCTGTCAATAACTCTTTGGGTCCCCATAGGCTTCATCGGCTTTGGGATCACGACTACAAGCGCTTTTCTCTAAAACTTTAGAATTTTGAGTCGGCGCACGCAGGAAGAAAGGAAGTCACGCAACTAGGACTTCAAGGGAGCTCCAGCATAGATTACTAGTCTTGTCTCGTGGCCTCTAAAGGTCAGACACTTCTTGAGAAACAAGTCGAGATGACTAGCAATTAAAATCCTTGTATTTCCCAATTCCGACTAGTTGAGATGCAATAGCATCTGATAAAACGATACAGTGACGAGGAGAGTGTCGTGACCTACCAGTAAATTCGTGCAATATTCTCCTTGCTTTATGACTAGAGTGTGAAAAGTTGATGCTCCAAACTGTTTTCAATCATCGATCCCTTCACTTCCTGTCAGGTTTGGCAAGTAAATGTTAGCAGCCAAACTTGATTCTTTTCTCTGAGGAGACCGCAAGAAAATTCTATGAAGGGATTAATACTTCGCATCGCAACACAGAATATACGTAGTTGTTTCGATGACCGCGTGGAATAGTCTTTTCGGCTGCTTTCTTGATGATGTTATAAAAGTCCTGGTACGCCGCATTCACAACAATGAATCAGGTGGCAGCAAAGTATTTGCGAATCTGTTCGTCAAAGCAATGTAGTGATTTCGTTTTGCCTGGCGAAAGTTTCATTGCTTAACAGGCATGCTTGGCACTGACAAAACAAACCTTGGTGCTGTAACAAATAAAGGTGGATATTGTAACCTAGCAAAATTTTCAAGAACACCTCTATCAGGTAAGCGACCGCAAGGACCTATGCTAGCGAAAGCTAGATTTGAATTAGTGCCAGTGTTCCAGCGGCCGGAGTAAAACTTGGCGGCACCCATAGCATTGTTTAAGAGGGCAAGATTAAGCAGAGTAACCAAAAAAAATTGTACTAACGAGCATTTTTTGTCGCTTTAATCATTCTATTTGCGGTTATTTTATCATTAGTTACAAAAATACAGAGGAGGCAGACCCTTACAGCCTCCAAAAAAGAAAATAGAAGGCTATGGCAGTCAAGTTTCTAGAGAAAATCGAGGAAACCTCAGAATTTCTTAACCTCCTTTTGACCTCAGATGAAGGGCACTTTCATCTTAAAGAAAAAGTTAACTCAAAAACAAATGTCTTCTGGAGAACCTCTAGTCCTAACAAAATAGCCACCATACCTCTACACTCCCCAAAGTCCACAGTGTGGGCTGCAATCTCAGCAAGAGGCATCATCGGACCAATGTTCTTTGAAGAATCGGGTGCGACAGCGACAGCGACAGCCACCAAAGAAAAATATGTCGAGGTCTTCAACATATATTTTATAGCGTCGCTTATGAGAAAGTTCTGGTTTCAACAAGATGGAGCAAGCTCTCACACCTCCAAGCTTTTTCGGGACTGGCTGAAAGAGAACTTTGGATGCCGTGTAATTATAAGCCTTTGGACTGATTTTTAGTGGGCATCTCACACTCCCCAAACGACAGCCCAAATCTTAGCCCCCAAGCTTTCTTCCTTTTAGACTGCCTGAAGGACCGAGTGTATGCAGCGAAACCCAAAACCATCAATGAATTAAAATAATTTATCAGAGAGGAAATACGAGTCATTACTCGGTCTGTTTGCAAAAATGTCTTTAACAACTTTGTGCTGCACCTTAAGAAATGCAAGGAGCTGAACAGTGGTCATCCCGGGCACATGCTGTAGTATAAAGAAGGGGCCAATAAAATCCATTTTTCAATATGATGTTTTGAACAAATAGTTATAGCTGCAGTCTCTTTTTATTCCGACAAAAAAATTAAGAAATAACGCCTATCAAAAGTTGGGGCCCGTTTTTTGGGTCACCCTGTATTAATACTTGGCCAGCGAGGCAAGCACTCACCGCCCCGGATGTTATCATTTAACCCCAATCAACGTGGCGACAGTTCAAATTTCCGACATAAAGATAGAGGTGACGAAGCACTGGGAAATCTAGAAATTGCAATCGTGTTCGTGGAGGTTTGTAGACGTGGACTATTTTATAACCATCGACATCCACGCACAACCAATCAATCTCTGATGTCGATGGAGTTTGGTTCAAAAGCCTATACCTTTGTTGCTCGTGGACGAACGTGGCAAGGCATGCTTCCTGCTTAAGGAAGACCCAGTTAGTTGGAAGCTTGGAAGTACTGGTTTCTCTGCATTAGTCCAGTAAGTCTCCTGTAGTAGAATGACAAGTGCCTTAAACTGTAGAGAAGAACGTCCATCTTGCTTGCAGTGAGACCTTCGGTGTTCACCTGGAGAATAGTGGGCCTTTGGAACTTATTTGCAATGTGCCCTGAAAAGCGCATTTTTTCCAGACATTGCTCTGTTATAAAAAGGATGTTTGCAGATTAGCAGACTTTTGCTAAAAATCGGAATGGGTAGATACCCTTTCTTTTTGGCAGTTTCGGTTTTGTTCTGTCATGTGTAGCAACAAGAGCGGACTTACTCATGGGCCAGGCTGTGGGACAGCAATTGCGGGTTATTTATGATTTCTTCCGAAGAAACAGTTAAGATTCCTTCTTGAAGAGACCCGTAGAACATAGACCCGTAATCAGTAATCGTAATTGATTAAAATTGATTATGCTTTTTTATGTAATCGTAATCGACTACTTCGAGAAAAACTTAGATATAATCGATTACATTTAAAAACTTATGTTTATGAATGTAATAAACATTTTAAATGTTAATCGTGATACCGATTAACATAAAGATTATTCTACCAATGCGTTTCAGAATTTATGTTGCAGGAATCGAAAAACACGTGATTATTTTGAGTAATTTTAATTGTAATTGCAAAACAGGAAAGTAATCGTAATGGTAATCTATTACATTTGTCATGTAATCACCCCATTCTTGCTACATACAGTAGACCTCGGTTAATCCGGAATTTCGTTTAATTTGGTAAAACTGGAAGTACAAATGATTTTCTATATACTGTAATTCTTGATAATAAGTTTCGGATTATTAGGACTTCACCTGATTCTGATAATTTTGTCTGTCAAATAGAATCCGGATTAATCAAGGTCTACTGTACAAAAAGAAGCAGTGCTATTTAGGCTAGACTTGTTGTTATAAACAGAATTAAGAATGCAGCTCAAGGTATTAATAGAAACTTGAAAATCGTAAAAGTAAGTAAAAGTTGTGATCGTATCCAAGCGATCAAGATATTTGAAACTAATTTACGCTAACGGGTATAAATATTAAGTAAACTATGTTTAATCAGTTTCGCATGAACAAATGTTTTGTCACGATTCACGACATTAGCACAATAACCTTAAAATTTTCCAAAGTATATCTAGGCTGTTAGAATTCAATCATCATTCTGAAATACGAAAAAATGTTTGTTTACTAGTTATCGCATTCTATCTGCTCAAATTTGGTTCTACATTAATTGCTTAAAAATCGCTATGATCAATAAATATGTGATATGCATATGGGTGTACTTGAGGATATAAAACAAATGCAGAAAAAGTGTTAAGAAAAAGAAAAACAATTTTCTAATTAAGGTGGCGATTCCAGTTAAAAATAAATTTTTTATCAAATTTCAGGTTTTGAGTCCTTCTGACAGAGAATTTAATGCAGATTCCAAAAATGTGATTATTTATATTGATTTCTAACTGTAGCTTATCCACTTGAAAAACGCAATTTCCCAAGAACGCCCTCAAAAGATTTGCATCACATTTTCGAATAAGCATGTGATTCTGTGTGTACAGTACAGTAGTACTCTTCCTGTGAAAACCGTTTCCGTTTTTGATAAATTCTTTTAATCATAAAAATTGAATTAAATTGTTGCAGACCAAGTGCACAACAGTAAGATACGACTTTTATTATTTATTCTCAGTAAAAAAAGCTACTAGAATTGACTGTATTTCTATTACAGATTGCTAAAGTTGTGCATGTAAATTTCTTTTTGGGTTTTCTCGAAACTGTAATTTTTGCCACTTAAATTGCTAAAACGCAAAAACTACTTATCTGAATTTGCTGAAACTTTGGAGAAATATTTAATGGATTGCTTGCTATGACTTAAAAGAGCATATTTTTAAAAGCCCGTTCAAATTTTCAAAAGCCATTAAAAGACAGAGCATATTTTTAAGATTTTGTGTATGAAACCTTATAAGGCTAGATATAGCCACAAAATTTGAAATTTGATATACGACTTGGAGTGAAACTCATATTTTTTATTGCAACTAGTGTAAAACAAAAAACCAGCTATCGCAGTGGCACACATATGAACATACGATATACGATAGTCGTCAGTACGTGGGTCGAAAGTGCCAATGTTTGCAGGACAGAATCCGCCTGCATATGCCGAAGTCTATTCGGAACAGAACCGGTCAAGAACAAAAATAACCGGATCGCCTAAATAAATCAGTTAATTCTATATTGCATTGTGATTCGGCGATTGGAAATCATTTGTTACACAACCCAAAATGTGCATCTCTCACTACAAGGACAATCAATTTTTTATTCTTTCTAAAGCACGATCCGATTTTCATTTATCAGTCTTAGAATTAATTTTTATCACTTTTTGAATACCTAATTTGTGTAGACAGAAAGAGTCTGTTTACAAACATAAATTATTAATATAAGTGTAAAATTTTCTTTTTAGTTCCAAATTTTAACACAAAACTTGCATAATTTTATTTATTTATTTATTTTGCCAAAAATATTTTACGCCGATGAAACGTGGTTTTACTTTATTAAATAGTTTCAATTATTATGATAACTATTACTTACCTTAATTTTACCCAATCAGAATCAGTCTTAAAACTTTTCAGATGCTACATTTAGTTCTTTAATATATACTCGCGAAACCTCCTGAAGAGAGCTAAACGAAAACGTTCGAGTTTTTCAAAACAGCCTTTTTTAAGACCACTCATTTAAAGGAAAAGGTTTCAAATGAAACACTTGGTTTTAAGAGCTGTTTTAAATTTTTGCACCAGCAGAGCACTTTATAAATGCTTTTAAAAAACGGCATGGTCAGTTTCATGTAGGCTAGATGGCTACTTCTTCACATGCAATCCAGACTATCAAGAAAAAGTTTATTTGTGTTTTAACAACGTCCAATTGTTTAAAAATATTCAAAACAACATAGTTTGATAGCAAGTTGAATTGCATTTTATTAAAAGGGCATAGACTTACCTTTAAATTTATTTACCCATTTAATGACAAAAAATGTTGGTCCGGCTTTGGCTATATTTTGTGAAACCACTGTGGCTGCTAGTAAATCGTAACGCACAAACACGAAATGATATAAATGGCTTCTAACTTTAATACATACTTGGTGGAAGGTTGTTGATCCGAAAGTAGGATTTTCTTCCTATCCACTTGAAAACGCTTTTATTTAAATGGATGTAAAGCTGGGATTTTAACTCGTTTTCGAAGATTAGCTATCTTTGTGGTGAGTATCGAGTTGCACGTTTTACTTATTAAAACAAACATTTGATGGCATTGTAAAAACGCTGCGGGCTCAAGCTTATTGAACGTCGTTCTTATTGATGAGGGCATCAGTATGTCCAACCCAGTGACATTCCGAGGATTTTTGAAAGGAGGGCATGCAAACACAATCAATTATGCTTAGTTGAAAAAAATTTTTAAATGGCAGATTTTATATTTTTTTCGCAAAAATTTCATTTTCTCTAAAAAAAAGCTCTTCACTTAGAATCTGTATCTGATTTCTCGTATTATTAATTTAAGAGCGGTGCATGGTACAATCTCCCCCCCCCCCTACTTAAATACTGTACGCTATCGGTCCTACCAGATAAATTTCTAAGAGACCCATTCAAATTTCTAAGAGGAAACAAAAAACCATACTTGATGCAAAGAAAGTGAAGAAGTAGCAGCGATTGTAACCGGTTAGCCTATATTCCAAAAAAATTACGAACGTTTGCTATGTAATTTGAACAAGTAAATTTTGCTTGGTCATTATACCACTTCCCCCGTATTTTCACTTACTTTTTTCTGTTAACTTGACTATGCCATCCAATGCTATGGCGAAATTTACCTCTTTAGCATCTACTGTACTTTATTAGATTATTACCACCAGTTCAACTCTCAACAAAAAGTCGCTGCTATGCGACATGTAGTTTTGTACATTTTGCTCAAAACTTTAAAGACTGCTTTTTTGTGCTAAGCACATCAAAATGAAATAATGCTTGCTGCGAGCACCGTTGTAAACATTTTTTATGGCCTTATTGCAAATGACGATATTGGGGAGGGGTAAAAAACGACCAGAAATAACTACACTATTTCCATACCTTTATTTATTTGATTGCGTTTTGGCAAAATGCATTGCATTTTTTAGTTGGTTTATGTTAAAGGTATTGACTTTTCTTTCACATACTATTTTTATCAAACTGACTAAATTGAAAATTAAGTATAAAAATTTCTTACAATAACAATCTTACTCGTTTTTTGTCCCGACTAATATTGTAAAACCATGATCGAAACGTATATTCAATTGGAAATTGCATCACCAATTTTTCAGAAATATTTCATTACATCGGCGTGGTAATTTTTTCACTTCAATGTAGCCTGTCCGGTTGTATTCTCTAGTAGGCCGTGACAACCCAATCTTTTTTTCAGACTTTGTTGCAAGCATAAAATCTTTATTTTCCTCTCACAAACGTAGTTATCTCTAAAAAAATAAAACGCCATCACCTTTAATCAGTGTCTAAAATCTCTATTTGATTCCAAAACCTAGTGATCTCAAAAAAATGTGGTCTTCACTTTAAATATGTCTCAAATTTTTTGATTTTCGTTTCTAAAATTAGTGATTTAATTTTTAGACAACCTACAGTCGTCGGCGACCCAATGAATTTAACGGCGGCCGACTTTTGGGTTGCAATTCAGGGTTGAGAAGAACTGCTACAGGTGTACGAGGATAGAACGAACACAATTACCAAAAAATGAAACTAATTCCCAATTGGTCAGTTCTTTGAGCACTTAAAAGAATTTACATGATTGGAAAGTGTATAATGAATTTATTTTATTTGTGCAAAGTCAAAGTACAGCGATAAAGGAATAATATTTTTTATTGATACGATTCATACTCTGCCAGCTCTATCATGTTTACTACTAAAGTATTGGAGAATTAGTATCATATTTGTTTTGGAGTTAGTGGCCTATGTAAAAACGAAATACTATACTTAGAATAATATAGAGATATAAACAAAAAGCTAAAAGTTGCATCAATAAAGAAGAAAAGATCCCACGGCTTACCTATGATTTTTCAAAGACAAACAATCACAGCACAAATGTAGGTGCATAAAATGTTATTTTAGCAACTGAGAAATGGTTTTGATTTCTTTTTTTTAATTTTTCTTTAGCACGGTCAAGAAATCAATATATTTGTATTTACAGCTTTGTAGCAATGATTTCTCAATCATAACTCTGAAACGGGATCACTTTTTTTGAAAATTTTTTGATCACGTATAAAAAAAAAGGTCTAAAAAATAACATTTTTTCTATTAAAAACTATTGGCTTTTTAGCATAAGCTAAATCAGTGTCCGCAACGGGCGTGCCGTAAGACCAAGACAGGCGTGTCTCGAAAAAAACCGCAATGTAAATAAATGTTTAAAATAGAAAAAAAACGTGTTTATTTTGGAAGTAGCAACCAAAAAGCTAAGAGTTTTCTACGGTTTCTTTGCCTGAAGCTTCAATTTGCGGTCAAAAATCCAAAAAGATTTTTTTATATTACCTCTATATTTATCCTCCTAATTCGCAGGAAAGCGACGGAGGCGTTAATTCATAGGACAAGCAATTCGCCCGACATGCTTCCAGAGATGCCTAGGTATTGCTGTCCGGTTAAAATTTTTTATTTTTATGGAAATATGACTGAAATTAAAACAACTTGCTAAGACAACCAAGCAGGAAAAAGTGCCGTAAAATGTCTTTTCCAAGAACACAATAAAACGACGCAAGTAAGTTTTGACCCGAGACCGTATTGAACACATTTATGGCGTTCTAACCACTCGAACACGCTGCCGACAATTTAACCAAACACAAACAACTTTCTATTTAAACAACTACAAGTAAGTGAAAACGTTTTATTTTTGCTCATCACTTATCTTTAGGATCAATTCTCCGCATGACATACGAGACCTAATAAATAACCGTTTCAAAATCTATAGAAGAGACAAAAAAGTCTTTACTTTATTACTTTTAATTATTGATTTTTTAATTTCTTTCCACGCTTAAGCGCTAAGAGACGCAAAAAAACAATAAAACAAACAAAGAATACCTACCTTAGCGCTCGTAGTGGAAACGAGCCAAAATGTCTTTGCCTCCGTCCTAGTGTGCCGCCAAATTTTCGGAATCTTTCCAAAAGTGTCACGGGCGTGAAACGGTTGCTGAGCATTTGGCTAACTAACAAAACTAAAAATTTTACGCTTTTTCAACTAATTTTTTTAGAGCAACCATTGAAAATTGGCACTACATTTTTAATTAAAATGTTTGTTACGAAATTTGACGTGAGCCGAAGATGTCACAAACAATTAGATTGATAATCAAGAGAGATCAACTTTGACGACAGAAAAATTACCAAATGGAGAAAACAATTTGAAGGTTTCCATGCAAATAAAAAAAAGTTGAAGCTCATAGCTCGAAGTTTTAATTAATCATCACGAGTTGGTTTGCGAAACGTGACCAGAGTAAAGTAAGCTAAAATGACTTCATCAACTTTGACGTTTTGAATGTTTGTTAATTCAAAAATTAAGAAATCTATAATCTTTAATATGCTTTGCAAAGCATTTAAAACTTTACTAAGGCTACTTTAACTTCAAAATTTAAATCTTCCTAAAGTTTCTTCACGCCTCATTCGCAAAACGGGTTCGGGTAACACCAACAACACCAAAATTGTATAAGTGCCTTTCAACATTTTTTGTAAAAAATTGTTTATATCTTTGCCAATCTTTTTTGTGCATTTGTTTGTAGCCTTATTCTTTGTGATATGTGGGGAAGAACTACTATTTAAAAACGGTTGACGGGAGGAATGTATGAAAAAGAATAATAACCACTGGTTCGCACTTCCCGCGTTTAGTATGAACAGTTTTTTGTTTGTTTTTTTGATGGGCTTTCCGCCATCAGGCTTTGCTTTTTCGACTAATTTCCGTCGGAGGGTCGGAACTAAGCTTGGAGAGTAGGTCAGGCATTTTTTTAAAATAAAAATTATTAGCCTTTGCAAAACTCAATCAAAAAACGATGCCTTGAAAATCCACTTTAGGAAGTACGAGTATTACAATTTATTAGATGTCTATTTTCACTCTATATAAAACGTCAAAAAGGTTTGTCTGTGAGTTTACAGAAATTTATTTCGAAACTAACAAATGCTGTCTTTTGGGCTATTTTTCATTTTGTATTACATACTTAAGAGTGTCTCATCAAGCTAATATTGACTTGATAATGTGCTGGATGTTGGCTATTGACGTTTATAGTGAAGAGATGCAGTGTTAGTACCGTTTCAACACCGGTATTTGGATCTGATTACATACCTACATAGGTCCCACCAACAATGGATAGCCGTCCTTGGTGGTGGGTTGGCCTTGTATTTTTACAAGGATCGGAATCACCATCAACTTAACGGATCAATTTATGTCAGTGGTATTTTGCCGAGTATGATTCTTGCATAACCTCTGGGCGCATCCAGGCCATTGGGTCCTCGTTTAAAAAATTGATCGGAGTGTTTGTGTCTAAACAGTTCTTGGACGTACAGCAAAATCCTGCTTAGTGATACTATACCAAGAATAATTTTCGTGTGTTCTGTTCAAGAAAACAAGAGGTTTTAATGACTAGATGTAAGCCGAGTAACCTCAAACAAACAAACTAATTAACAAATAAAAAACCGACAAACGGATTTAAATAAAGATAAAAGGAAATAGACAAACAAGTCCAAACCAAAAAAGCAATTATCAAATCATCCTCTTCCCATGTATCACATATAAATAAAAAGAAAAAACAGATTCGATAATTTGAAATATCAACTTTTAACTTAGGCCTATTGCAAAAGCTATTTTGGGTTTACGTTTTTATTTAAAGTGATAAAATTTTTCTGTTATGTTGAATTTAACAGCCACGTGACATTTCAAAAAAAATTAACTGTTTTTTTTTTTTTCGGAAAACGCCCATAAATATTTGATAAAAGCATGGCAGCTGGATTGCCTCAGAGTGAAATTATTAACAATGAACAATAAAAATATTCCCTATCAAATATTTGTTTATGTTTTGGATTACGCACGGATGCTGCTGTATTTGTTTCTGTGTTTGACTAGTTATTAAAAATTTTAAGCACTTTGACGATTATGTGATAACAAGATTAATCGTGTTTCATGTCAGCTGCTATTTCCTGTTTTTTGTTGGTTTATTTTTGCTTTAAAAGCAAAGTTTTTTCGACAAAACCTGTTTTTCAGCCACTTTAATGGAAGACAAAATGTCAATTATCTAGAACTTGGTGAATAAAGACTTTGGTGAAGCTGCTTCTCTTGGATTAAAATGGGACAGTTTATTTAAATTTACTGGTTAGTAGAGATGAGTTAATTTCCCTTTGTCGCGCAGAAACAAAGATTTTGGTAGCTGGAAAAAAGTGCGGCCCGCCATAATGCTATAAACTTGGTTTTTGGCCCGTGACATACAAAAAGTTTGCGATCCCTGTTTTAGACTTTAGATTAGTTTTTGCATTTTTTTGGAGGCCTATGTTACCCATAGGCATCCTTTCGAAAAATCCGATGATACCAATTTATTAGTCTGCCTCAAAAGTTTGTAATAAGTTTAAATTTTGACCGTGTCATATCAAAAATTTCAAAATGGCTTTGTATGATTCTTCTCACTTCAGTCAATTGTCCTACAGCTAGATTGCATGGCGAATAAACTGTTTTTGTCGTAAGTTAGTAAAGGCCCGTTTCTAGAGATGTCAACCGCGCAGCGTACACGGCGGCGCGCGGGCACCGCGTAACTTTTTGATCAAATTTACCGCGCCGTGCGGACACCGTGCAATCGTATGTTTAAAGTTTGCATGTGGATACTTGCTCTTATGTTTAAAGTTTGCAGTGCAGTGCGGGCACAGTGCGGTACTTAAAAAAATTTTGCAGCGCACTGCAGTTGCGGGCAGAAACCTTGCAGTGCAGTGCGGGCACAGTGCAGGAAAAGTGTGCCCGCGACAACTCTACCCGTTTCCACTACGAGCGTGGAAAAGAGCATTGTTTGTGTGTTTTATTGATTTTTTTGCGCTCGCTTCAATTTTAACCGCTCGCTTCAATCGAAGATCAATAAAAGAAACAAAGAATGCTCTTTTTCACGCTCGTAGTGGAAACGGGCCTTAACATTGAAAAAATAACCACGTAAACAACTATAAATGAAGAAAACATCAACAGCGTGGTCGAGGGATTAGAGCGCTGTGTTTGTGATTAAAATAATCTTGGTTCAAAACCTACTCGTGCCATTCTTTTGTGTCCTTAGGAAAGACACTTTACGGCACTGTCCCCTCCTTAGAGGTCTTAGCAACAAGTTCTAAATTTCAGTCCTATCTCTATAAAACTAAAAAACCAAAATAAAAAATTTCAACCGGACAGCAATATCTTGGTTTCTCCAGAAGCAGGTCGGAGTAATTGCTTGCCCTGTGTATAGCGCTTCTGTTGCTTTCCTGCGAGTCAAGAGAATAAAAATGGGGATGAAAATGAAAATAAAAATGTCAAACTTTGGTTAGACATGGTTTCATAATTAAAATTACTTTCGTGTAACTTGAATCATTACGCAACTTGTCTGAATTCTGGCATATTGCCTAGTGCTGAAAATCACAGCGGAGCGATAATAATTTGTCCAAATGATCTTATAAAAAATTCATATTTAGAGCCAATTTTTTAAGATGTTGATCTAAAAATAGTCGATTCGAAGAGAGATGTACTGTAGAAGTAAAGATGAAAACTTGAGATAAGAATGTTAACTACGCCGTTAATCTCAATAGCTTTAATGGGCTTGCTGATTTCCAAAAAATTGTTAATTTCCGGTTTTATGCTCGTTTGTTGTTTCTTTTGAGCGCTAATTTTTAAATAGCGCCAACTAATTTACTGGTTGCGGTGGCCAGAGCCAGAACGGGCGAAAGTTTAACCGGAAACCTCAAACATACTAAAATTTGTTTTAGAAAACTAGGTAAAAACCAAAAAAAGAGGTTACTCTTTAGAATACTAAATTTAATAACGAAGACTTTTTTTGGTCTTCACCTAGTTTTCTAATAAAGTTTTTGTCTGTTGAGTCTGGCTTTCCAACTGAAAAAGTGCGCTTTTTCCTCAGGGCACTTTTTATAAGCCCCATGCAGAAGTGCTTCCTCGAATCGGGTAGCCTACTGGGCTTATCAAATGAAGACTCTAATGCAAAAAATATTCAAAATAGGCTTGTTTTATTTCATTATCAAATTGTAAAATTACCTTTCTTATGTCCTTTTTTTTGCTTATAGCTTTTAACGTGTAACTCAATATGTAAAAAACATTTTAAACAATTTTTGTCCGTTATTTTGGGCCTACCTGTCCTATCTGAATTTTAAATATTTTAGATAGTTGTTTGTAATAAATCCGTTCCAAACTTTTGGATCTATCTCATTTTTGAAAACTGCCCTTTTAGACTTATACATTTTAGCAGTACGTCATGCCAAGTGAAGGTAGTTTTAGACTGAAAGCTGTCGAAGAAAAAGCAAAGCGCATGGTGAAAAGTATAAGAAAACAAAGCGAAAAAGTTGTTCACACTAAAGGCGAAAGCGTAAAATTTTTTGTGTCTGTTTAGCGGATATAATATTGAAGTTAAAAAACTCCACCTTTTTAGCTTGGTTTACACAGAAAGCGTTTGCGAAAAAATCAAGGGAAAAGCGAAAAATAAGTTTCTTTTTTTTCCGAACAACGAGTCTCGAGCGCCTCAACCATGTGACTTTTTTTATGATTATTTTTGCGGTAAGGGCTTAAGCAGGTTTTAAAAAAAAATTAACCACACAAAATTAATGACTTCAAGTATTGTAGGTTGAAATGTAGAAATCAAAATTTTAAAAATTGCTTGTGTACAGAATGATTTTAAGATTCTTGTACTAAGAAAACTTTTTGTAATTGCCATATTTAGCCAGGGGCGCTCCAAGACTTTGTCGCTACCCGGGCTCGTGTTTGATACTGATGCAACTGGTTGCGAATACATTACAACTACACCGTAGATTATTACTGTAACCTAAAAACAATGGCTAAAATCTAGCTGGAGCAACTCCAGGACTAGCAGGACTCCAGGATACTAGCAGGAGCAACTCCAGGACTAGCAGGACTCCAGGATGCTAGCAGGAGCAACTCCAGGACTAGCAGGACTCCAGGATGCTAGCTGGAGCAACTCCAGGACTAGCAGGACTCCAGGATGCTAGCAGGAGCAACTCCAGGACTTTGTCGCTACCCGGGCTCGTGTTTAATACTGATGCAACTGGTTGCAAATAGACTACAACTACACTGTAGATTATTACTGTAGGCTAAAAATAGTGCTAAAATTTTTAATAAATTCGGGCTTAGCCCAAGTAGCCCGAGTGCCGGAGTTGGTACTATTCGTTATAAACCTAATAAGTCTTACGCCTATAACAAATACTTTTAAAATCAGTTCAAAATTGCGTTTTAGAGATCTAGCAACAAATTAATTCTTTGATTAATATCAATGGTGATAAAATTTTATTTAAGCCTATTGTTTGTTTACTCTTAGGTTTTAAAAATAGAAAGCAAAATCTATAACGGTACCTTATAATAGATCAAAGAAAAAGCAACAAAACGAAATTATTGTAACTCGCTATATAAAAATAAAATATAGATGTTGTGAAGTACACTGTAAAAATTTTTTTTTTATTTTTACCTGGTCGGCTCTGGAAGCATTAAGGCCTATTCAGGGCGAGACCAGAAAATTTTACCTTTACTTGAAGTAATTTTTGTTTTAGTGTAAAATCTACGTTCAACGACTAGTAAAAAGTTTCCTTTTAATTGTAATTCCGAAGTAGTTTAGTTTAATGGAAGTTTTACTTTTATTGATAAGCAAAAATTTATAATTCTATTGGCGATATTTCTAATGAACCAAAAATTTTACGCTCCTCCGCTAAAAAACTTAATTTTGCTTGTAAGCTACTTTGGAAAAATTACTGAAGTACGGCTTTTCAAGTAATTGTAAAAACTTAGCTTTCTTTTTGCATTAAAAGTTAAAATTAAATTTTTCTTTTTACCATAATTCAAATATAATTTTTAAACTGAGATTTTAAAAGTTATAGTGTACTAGTAAATAGGCCTATTAAAATACAAAAAAGTACCTTTTACGTTTTCAACTCAAAAAACTAAAAACATACAAATCATTCATTTATCTAAATAATCACAGAAAAGTAGGTTGCTTCGCCCCGACAAGTTTGTGGGCTACCTCGAAAGAAAAAAAGGTTTAGGCTTCCACATTACAGTTTGAAACCGGTTCTTAGGCCTACTGTAACTTGAATTAATTAAATATGCGTAATTAAGGTACATTAAACATGTGTTAATCTGACAAAAAATTTTTCCCGTCTATTTAAGACCTAATTGGCTTTGAATCGTTCGACTTCTACTAATGGCTACTTTCAAAAGGGTATCGAAAAGTCATCAAAAACGTTTACCTATGATTGGCATAACTGTGTGGGCGAAAAAACTTTTTGAACTTTATCTAGTATGACTGCAAACTAACGCATAAACAAGATTGCGCATTTAGTCTACTTCTCAACGTAAATTTAAATTGTATTCCTTTAAACAAAAATCTTAAAGTCAAATGTTTAAAGAACCGCTACGTGCTTTAAATTCTGTAAAATGACATTGTACAAAACCACCAAAGCCCGATTTTTGTGTCGTTTTAATATACTGATTAATGACCTGAGATTTATTACTTCTAATGTTAAAACAAAGGGTGGGGAACCTGCAGCCCGCAAGATATTTCAATGTGGCCCGTGTGTAATTTGGAAGAAGCATATCAATCCCTTTTTTTTTTTTGAAACCAGTGGTAAACCAGTGGTCCGGAACTGGTGTATCCCGTTTTTTTGAATTCAGAGGCAGTTACAAGGTAAGGAGCTTTTTTATTTTTAGCCATTATTAATTTTTTGGATGAAAATTACTGTATTAGTTTTTTGGAATAAAAAATAATAAAAATTAAGTTATAACTTTAGCAATGTAACATGACCAGGCTTCGGGCAACAGTCAATAAAATTTGATCAAAATAATATTGCCCTCAAAACTTTATGCGGCCACCAAGTGCAGTCAGGTTCCCCACTCCTGCCCTAAACCTACAGTAGATAAATTTATAAAATTTATCAACTTAAATGTCTGCTCTTAATTGTTTTAAACTTCATCCTTTCACTACTTATATCTCGAATTTTTTTTTATATTTGCCAGAAAAACGTATGAACAACCAGAGAAGTAAACTCGTGTCATTACGATCACGGTTCGATCACTCAATAAACCAAGCTACAGTGGCTAACAAACTTGAGATATCTTACTTTTGACTAAATATTTTTGGGTAACTACGCCATCATGAGGTTGCGATTATAAATTTAATTCTGGAAATAGCAAATCTTTAAACAAGTGGTTTATGGTACAAAATTTAATAGCCAGCAAAAAATTCCTTTTCTAAACTTTTCGTCCGACACTCTTCACGGAATAAACGTCGTAATGAAGGAAAAAAATTCAATTGATTGTCCAATAAAGCTGAATGAAGATGATTGGATGTTTGAGAAAGGCGTCAAAACAGGTGGTAATTAACACAAGATTTCCAAGTTGTAAACGAACTCTTTTCGGCGGCACAAATTCGGCTTAGATAATTTGATGTAAACGGCTTTTAAAGCAGATAACTGAAAAGGCGAACGGCTAAATAAAAGAGTGATAAATATTTTATCACTCTAATATTGGGCTCACATAGGGTTATCTAAAAGGTGTTGACCAATTGCGGATTCATTGAATATGACTGAAGTTGACGATTTTCCAAAATAAGTGGAGATGCTAGAGAGTTAGGAATTTGCCCAGTTCAAATAAATTTTGGTACGTGTTGACGAATTTTGTTCTGTAGGACCTAATCATTGAGATGTGTAACCTACCCACCGACAACCACAGTGGCACAAAAAATTATAAATTGCATTGCTTAAAAGCGAAGCAACCAGCACACAAGGGATATCAGAACACAGTTATCTAAAATCCCTACAACAGATCCTTTTAGGTTGCAGAAAGAAGTGAGCGAGATATAAAAACAACCTATGTTCCACTGCAAAGAAGCACTGTCTTTGATTTTACTTTCATTTTAACCGAAATAGTTGCAAACAGGACAGATGAAGATAAACCGGGCATTTCTTCACGGTATGTACTATAAAGTAGATGATGTAACATTTTTTAACTTGCGAGCAATTGTGTTTTCAATGACGCGGTCGAGGCAGCCATTTATGAGTAATATTAAAGAAATTTTTTTAAGTTCAGCTTGCAGTCTAACGATTGAGAAGATCATTAAAACTCGATGTACAAGAGTAGAATTGGCCAAATTCCAAACTCTCGCAACACCTCCACTCGTTTTTGCAAATCTTCAACCCAGTCATGTTTAGTGAATTCGCGATTGGTCAACACTTTTCCGATGATTTTAGGACACTTAATTCCCGGGCACTTACCCCCTGGTCACATGCTAACCACTTACTCTCCAGGTATTTGAGAAAAATAAACGATACTAGGGCGCTATATGACTGGAGTAATGAGGGTATTTGAGCCGCGGTAAGTGGCCTGATACCTTTTTAGATAGGCATACCATTTCCGAAGACGCAAACCGGGACGCTCGTTAAAAATCTTTCCCTAAAAAGTAGTATTCTCTAAAAAAAGTCTTTATTTCAAATTAGTCTCGGATTTTAAGATTTTCATCTCTAAAAACTAGTTATCTCTGAAAAAAAAAAGGCCTAAACTTGGAGTATGTTTTAGATTTCTGCCGAAAGGGTGGGACAAATTCCTAAAAATAGGGATTGCCCCGGCAAAATCGGGACGTACGTATATAACCCTACTTATAGATAACCCTATGCGCGCCCAACATTAAAACAAAGAAGTGCTGCAATGAAAGCGCCGAAAAATTTTTTGGCTGGCAAAAGGGACATTCCATGTCAACTCACATCCTTTTCGGCATTTTTTTGCCGGCCATCTCCGATTTTGCTAAAATTTGGCATGTTTGTAGGTTTGGATAAGAAAATGTCTTATACCAAATTTAAAGTTTCTAAATCAAATAGTTTTTGATATATGAAGGTTGAAAGTTGGACACAAAATTGCCGCTTGAACGCCCCTGATCGAGCAAAAGTGGTCCTCCTGGCTTTATTTTTTGTTCGATTTCCAATGATAGTAACATCTCAAATTTATCTATATAAATAAAAAAATTAGCTTTTGCGTGACCTTGTGAACTTGACCTCGCATGACCTTAAAACCCCCTCTCTAGACAAAAAATTTTTTCAATATTTTTGTTCCTCACATAGAGGACTATCAGCATGCCAAAAATTAAAATGAGATCTCTATGAGTTTTCAAGATATTTGCATTTTATTGAAAAGGTGTGCCTAATGATGCAAATTTGTTGATATTTACGCAATAAATATTTTCGCAACTTTATCGATATTTTCAAATAAATCATTTTGTTAATTTTTTTCTAATTAAAAAATATCTTGAAAACCCATATCTTGAAAACGCAAATGCTGAGCAAAAATATAATGGAGAAAATTTTTATTAAAAAACTTCGCGAAGACCAAAAAATTAATAAATAAAGATCTTTACTTTTCGGCCGCTCTCGCTAAATTACTGAAAGGATATCAGGTGCCTCTTTTCGAAAAAAGTTAGGTGACCTTTTGTCTAAACCAGGGGTGGGCAATTTACGGCCTGAGGGCCGGATCCGGCTCACCGCAGTGTTTCATCCAGCCCACTTGTGCCTGCCGAAACCACGACTATAGTTTGTATGGATATAAATTTCTGTTGAAAATATCAATGAAAATAAACGAATCGTCGGCTAAAATAAATACCGTAATTTTCTACGTATTATCCGCACCCGAGTATAGTATACAATAATACAAGATCGATTCGAGGTGAAGATCTTTTTTTTTTAGAAATCACCATAACTTTGGGAAAAGAATAACGAAATCGGAGACGAAATCGAAGTGAAGACATTTTTTTTAAAGATCACCATGAGTTAGGGAGAAAAAAGTGAAAGACGAAATCAAAGCCCTTTTTCTTTTCTAAAGAACATAAACTTTTGGAAATTTTTGCCTCGGGCCCCTGAATTTGAATATCTACCACTGATAATGAAGATCAATATTTTTAGAGATTATTATAATGCGGACCGCAAATAAATTCAACTTTCGAATGCAGCCTTCGAGCTAAAAAGTTTCCCCACCCCTGAACTAGAATAATATACTAATGCATTCATTAAAAAGTGCGTCCCTCAGTTAGCTTCCTTGGCCACGATGCAGTCCGCAAGCCAAAACAATTGCCCACTCCTGGTCTACACCAATGGTTCTCAACTTTTCTCCACTTGTGACACATTTTGGGACTTTTTCAAAATTCGCGGCACACTTGAACCAGATTTATTAATTTTTTCCTCCAAAAAGTTGTGTTCTCTAAAAAAAAGATGTTCACTTTGAATCTATTACAAATTTCTTGATTTTCATCTTTAAAAAAGAGCTTAGGGATGAAAATCAAGAAATTCGTTTGTTTGGTAGTCTTTTTTTCTTCGTTTGAAGAAATGGACGGGAGCTGGATAATCCACTAAATGACCGGACATTTCTTTCAGCCATGTCACCAGGCTCTTTCGACATCTGAGAGAGCACAGGCTTCATTTCAATGGTGATAAATGGAGCAACATATTATTATGTGCTCAGCTGTCTGCTCCTTTGTGCCACACTTACAGCCCGGCGTAGAAGCCATACCCCATTTGTGCATTTTTGAGCGGAATAAACCAATGCCGGTTCGGAGGCGGTTAAGCTTGACCCATGCAGGTCTGAGAAAGCCAATTTTCGGTGGCGTTGGCAGTGGCGTAGCAACGTAACCTGCCGCCCTTGGATTTTTTCACAAATTGCCGCCCTTTAACACCATCAAAACGAAGAACATATTAACGAAGTTTTACACAATACAAAAATAATAGTGATAGTTTAATTATTTTTAAAAGTTCAAAATTGAATACGTCGAGCTTTTAATGAAACAAACTGCGAAATTATATCTTCAAAAGATAGCATCTCGACGAAATCACTTTCAATGGACAGGACAGCTAAAGCCGACAGCCTGCTGTCACTCATAGTTGATCTTAAGTAGGATTTTATCAATTTAAGCTTTGAAAAACTTCTTTTACAGCTTGCAATAGAAACAGCAACAGTGAGGTAAAGCTTAAGACACAAAAATAAATAAGGTGTTGATTAACATAAACGATATTTCGTCAACCACTGCAGCACATCCAGCGCTGTGGCATCGCTTTGAACTGCAGTGCCGCTGGATTGTACAAGCCTATTGAACCTGGCTATTTCATTAGTAAATTTAGAAAAATTAACGTCATCAGCATATATGTTCTTAAATTTGTTCATAACTTCTTCGATATTCTCGCTTCGCAACAACGCGTGAGGATTTAAGAAGCCGAATACTTCATTTAACATACAAATTTCACTAAACCGCTTTTCTGCTCCACTCCGAAATTGGTCCATAGCTTCTAGCATGCCTCTTTTGATTTCTTTAACAGCCGAGAGACCTACGTCTTCTGCATGTTCGCCAGGCATCTTTTTCTTCTTTCGAACACGTCGCTCTTCAATCGGAATTTCTTGCTTTTCGCAAATCTTGATAGCAGTTTCAATGCTTTGCTTAACCAGCGCATCGCGATCATTGACCAAAAAAGCAATAAACGCATTCATCTTGTGGAAACAGTTTTCCAGTGACAAACCTCTTCGCTGTAAATATTTTTGGGTATCATAAGATTCTCTTAGAACTTCCATCCAAAATCGTAAAAAAGAAACAAAGAAAAATTGCTGAATTGCATCCAATGTGCACGAGCTTGTCCTCGTGTATCAATATTTTCGTTTTGATCACATAGTTCGTTTAATGCACTTACTACATCAAGAAAATAATACTGAAGGGCTTTCACAGTTTTATAATGCGCACTCCATCGAGTCTCAATCACTCTTTTTACCACAATTAGTACATGCTTAAGTAACACTTGGCCCAGATGGTAGGTGCTTTCACGCAGCCTGGGCCGTGAGTAAGTCTGTTCATTGATTTTAAAATGACAGACCGAAACCGAACCTACCAAAACGGAAGGGTATCCACCCATTCCGATGTTCAGTGTGGGTCTGCTAATCGGCAAACGTCCTTTTCAGGACGGGGCAATGACAGGATAAAACTGCCCTTTTCAGGGCACATTGCCAACAAGTTCCGAAGACCCACTATTCTTCAGCTGAACATCGAAGGCCTCACTGCAAGCAAGATGAACGTTCTTCATCATCTCGCTATGCAGTCTGAGGCACTCGTCATCCTACTGCAGGAGACCCACAGCACTGATGCAGAGAAGTTGGTACTCCCAAACTACCAACTAGCTGGGTCTTCTTTAAGCAGGAAGCATGGCCTTGCCACGAGCGACTGAGATACACGCTTTTGGACCAATCTCCACCGACATCGGAGATCGAGTGGTTGTGTGTGGACGTTGATGGTTATAAAATAGTCAACGTCTACAAACCACCGCCAACGCGATTGCGAACCCTGGATCTCCCAGTGTTTCCTCACCCCTGTCTGTACGCTGGCGATTTTAATTGTCGTCATGCTGACTGGGGTTAAGACGACAACAGTCCGGACGGTGGGTGCTTGGCTGGCTGGGCAAGTGTTAATTATCTTGCCCTGCTATATAATGCCAAGGACGCTGCCAGTTTTTATTCCGGCCGCTGGAACACTGGCACCAATCCGGATCTAGCTTTCGCTAGCGTAGGTCCAAACAGTCGCTTACCGGATAGACGTGTCCTTGAAAAGTTTCCCAGGTCACAACATCGACCTTCGCTTATTACACCACCAAGGTTTGCTATGGCAGTGCCAAGCATGCCTGTTAAGCGATGGAACTTCCGCGAGGCCAAATGGAGTCACCACATTGCTTTGACGAATAAATTCGCAAAGACTTTGTTGCCGCCTGATTCACTTGATGTGGATGCGGCTTACCAGGACTTCTGTAACACCATTAAGAAAGCAGCCAAGAAGACTATCCCACGCGGGTATCGAAATACCTACATTCCGTGTTGGGATGCAGAGTGTGAATCCCTCTATAAAACCTTTCTGCAGTCTCCTCAGGGAGACGACTCAAGTTTGGCTGCTACAGCTCTGCTTGCCAAGCTTGACAGAAAGCGGAGGTATCGATGGTCCGAAGCAGTTCGGAGCATTGACTTCTCACACTCTAGTCGAAAAGCGTGGAGTATTTTGAACAACCTTACTGGTAGGTCACGACACTCTCCTTGTCACTGTCCCGTTTCAGCCGATGCTATTGCATCTCAGTTGGTTAGAAATGGGAAATACGAGGCTGTTGATTGCAAGTCATCTCGACTTGTCTTTCAAGAAGTGTCTGACCTTTGGAGGGCCACAACACCAGACGCAGTAAATATCTCTGACAATTTTTCACAGAGAGAATTTGCTGCTGCCCTTCAACATTTAAAACCAGGTAAAGCTCCGGGACCTGATTCCATCTGCCCAGAGCTTATACTCCATGCCGGAGCTGCTTTGAAGTCCTGGTTACGTGACTTCATTTCTTCCTGTTTGCACCGACTCAAAATTCCCAAGATCAGGAGAAGAGCGCTTGTGGTCGCGATCCCAAAACCCGGAAAGCCCGTGGGGACCCAAAGAGTTATCGACCGATATCTCTGCTCTGTGTTCCCTACAAGATCCTCGAGAGGCTTATCTACGCCCGCGTTGAACCATTAAGCGATCCACTGCTCCCTAAAGAGCAGGCTGGTTTCCGACGCGGGAAGTCAACCGTAGATCAAGTTGTTCTGCTAACCCAGAACATCGAGGATTCTTTTGAGGCTAAAAAGAAGGCCGGTGCCGTATTTATCGATCTGACAGCTGCTTATGACACTGTCTGACACCGTGGCCTTACCTGCAAGCTGCTGAGACTACTTCCGGATAAGCACATGGTCAAAATGATTATGGAGCTTGTCCGAAATCGAAGTTTCACCCTTACCACCGGTGACAGCAAGCAAAGCAGGCTACACCGTCTTAAAAACGGCGTTCCTCAGGGATTGGTCTTGGCTCCCCTCCTATTTAACATCTATACGTACAATCTTCCTTCCATGATTTCCAGAAAGTTTGCTTATGCTGATGATCTAGCATTGTTGCATTCTTCTGGAAACTGGAAGGACTTGGAGGGGACCTTAAGCCAAGACATGTCCACACTGTCAGCGTATCTCCAGACTTGGAGGTTGAAGCTCAGTCACACTAAGACGGTGACGACAGTCTTTCATTTAAACAACCGAGAGGCCAAACGTGAGCTAAAGGTCTACAACAACGGTAGACTTTTACCGTTCTGTCCAACCCCTACTTACCTTGGGGTAAAAGTGGACAGATCGCTCACGTCTCGTCACCATTTAGTGGCATTGCGCAAAAAACTATCCTCGCGCGTCATACTGCTGAGGCGACTCGTGGGCTCGGGATGGGGTGCTGGTGCTAAAACACTACGCATAGCCACCTTGTCTCTAGTCTACTCAACAGCTGAGTACTGTGCGCCAGTCTGGTGTCGCAGTGCTCACACTCGTCTCATTGACAGTGTCTTGAATGACGCCTTGCGCATAGTTGTTTCCAGGTGCTTCCAGATGCTTCCAGGCTCCGTGCTTTTGTGCCCGAGACCGGTGCCAGGCCTGTTGGGATGGGGTTACCCCGAGCAGCTTGGGTTAAGCTCAACCGCCTGCGGACTGGTGTTGAGCGATTCCATTCGTCCATGCACAAATGGGGTCTCGCTCCTTCACCGAATTGCGAGTGTGGCGCCTCTGAGCAAACCGCAGACCATGTACTAACAGCGTGCCCTATACATCGGGCACCACATGGAGCACGAGGTCTGACGGTTTTGGATGACGAAACTTGATGCTGGCTTAATGACATCACTGCCAGCGTCTGATCCAGGCAGTGCAGCAGTCTGGGGTAGTAAAAAGATAAATCCTTGGCCCCAGTCCTGTTTGTGTCTGACCTGGAGTGGATACCTCTTCAAACGACGACGACGACGACGACGACGACATGCTTAAGTAACACTTCCCATCTTCGAGTAGATGTAGAAAAAAAGGAGTAGATCCTTTCCACAATAGCAAAAAATGTTGCAGAATGTTCAGACGATGCCACTGCGTGAACGCCTGCGAGGTTAAGCGAATGATTAGCACATGGAATAAATATTGCTTTAGAATTAACTTGTTTTATTCTGCATTGTACTCCAGAACGGATTCCAGCCATAGTGGAAGCATTGTCGTATGCTTGAGCTCTGCGCATCATTATGTCCAAACCATTTTGCTGAAGCTCATCGAGAATAGACTTAGTAATTTCATCTGCGTTTTTTCTGTGCAGTGGAAAGAAATTTAGGAACGACTCTTTTATTTGTTCCTCACTGCTGTCAACTTTTACGTATCTAACAATAAGAGCCATTTGATCAATATGAGAGACGTCGGGAATACTATCGGGTAAAATGGAAAAATATTTTGCTGCCTTTATTTCCTCCAGAATGAGATGTTTTACCTTTTTTCCAAGAAGCTCAATTAACTCATTTTGGATTGTTGGTGAAAGGTACGTTGTTATGCCCTTGCTAAAAAGTTAGATAACTGAAAGATGTTTCTTAAATGGCTGTATTATATTTTGCAAGCAATTTTAAAGTTTCCAGAAAATTTCCTTGGTTTCTTGAGTTAGAGTCTTCACGATGGCCACGTATGTTAGATTCGCTCCTATTGAATTATTCCAGTTTCTCCGAAGTTTTCCATGTGCTCGCGAAGTTAATAATTTCTTTGTCTCGCCTTTTCCTTTTTCCCGCCTTTTTATAGAGTCAAGGTTGTAGCGAGCAGTCGTGCCGGAAAATATTCTTCGGAAAGAAATGTCAAGTCACTAACTAAATTACTTGCGACCAGTCGAGACTGCTGGGATTTTATTTGTATAACAATTGTTGTTATTGTTATTAGTAATTCGTTTGTTTCGTTACTAATACTAGTATATTTTCCGAATAAAATCCCAGCAGTCTCGATTGGTCGCAAGTAATTTAGTTAGTGACTTGACAACGTAAAGGAAGATTTTGCTTACATAGAAACTTTATCACTTCAACTACACTACGCAACCACGATCTAAGAACTTCATCACCGTTTTTTAACGTCTTATAAAACCACTTCTTACTCCAAAAGCTTAGCGACTCCTTCTCTTTGTTTCCTTTTTTAATTACTCTAATCGCTGGCTTGAACGGTCCTTCTTTATTCTGATATCTTTCAGGTCCTGCTTTGACCATCTCACCTCTCATGTAATGAGTTATCACTTCTGGCCAACTAGCCACATCGTTTAGGTGTTTCGTTGGTAGGAATACTTTCAATGATCACTTCTTGATTACTTTGCTCAAGTTCAACTGTCTTTTCCGTTTCCGTGTGAGGTAGAGATTTGCTGAAGCTGCTAAACTCATTCCTTTTGTTAGCTGAAGAGAGTGAGGACTGTAAAGAAATGTTTACAAACTTCAAAATGGCTCCTTTATTTTTTTTCAGCTCTTCTTCCCTGGCTTTCTTTTTTTTCTGAAAGAAGCTCCACTTTCTTTTACTCTTTTCATTGGTAGGCTAACATTACGTAAATTAATTAACATAAAAAATTAGCAACTGAATTTTTTAACTGCAATCTTCAATATTAAACAACACTGTAATAGCAAATTTGCTGTAGCCGAGCTATAATTACTAAGTCTGGCGTAAAAGTGTCAAATCTTTAATGCTTTTTTCCCAAAACCTATAGGTTAAATAAACTCTACAGTGGCCAGGCCGACATGACTTCAGCAGAGTGACTAGCAATCTATGCCTTCAAAGGAGCACAGTGCGTCACAATCGAAAAAAAGAATTGCTGATAAAGTCATTACATTTTTCCGCCCTTGGATATATCCACAATATCCAATGGTTAGCTACGCCACTGAACGTTGGGCTAACATTTTTACTAAAAGTATGGAGTTGAGAGTTGTTTTCTTGCCACTCCATGCTCCATCTATATTCCTCTCATCGTGCTACACCGATGCCTGACTGGGCGGGGTTGTTCAGCAGTCCCAGTGCAACAGCCGCAAATGGTTATGGATGTCTTGATTTAAGTTTCCGCAGCTGTCCACTAATTGGAGACGGAAGCCTTTCATGTATGACGTGTTCTAGTTTCTGAGCGCGGCGAGTTAAATATAGTATGGCTTTTGGCGGCGAAGCTCAGTTGGTTAGAGCCCTGCTAAGATAAAAAGGTTGTCTATTGGTGTGGGACGCAGGCCTCTGGCCATTATGCGAAAGGCATTGTTAATGAGCTTATTAATAAGGCAAGTATGCGTACTGCCACAAAAAGTAGTGTTTATTTTTAAAAAAAGCAGCTAAAAGAGATTTTGTTAAGTCTTTAGAAGTAGTGTTCTCTAAAAAAGGTCGCGGAAAAATGGACTAGCTAATATTTTTTTAAAAGTTTTGCGGCACACAAGTTGAGAAACACTGGTCTAAACCGATATTTTTAAACTTTGTTGGATTAGATTTTGGTCGAGATTATATACAGCAATTGTAGAGACAAATCTAACAAAATGCTTCTATCTTGCAAACTTTCAAAGCAATTGCCCCCTGGCTGGCTCCTGAATCTGTCGTCTGTAAAGCAAAAATTGTGATAAGTTGAAGGATTTTAAAGCTTATTACTGACTAAGCATTAACTAAAAACCTTTATGCCAAAGAAAGCGAAGCGTTGTACTTGTTAAACCTACTATTAGACTTAGTGAGCTACATTTATTGCGGCCTAAACATACATCCTATCTCCCTTATATGAAGCGTCAATGGAATGCGTCATTTTGCGTGAAATTTTTAAGTTTTTTGAAAAATCTAACAAAACCTAAATTTTTACTTTTTTAAGCTTTCCTGATAATATTTAAAACTGCTGCACAGATACTTGGGGGTGCTGCAGCTTCTATGGGTGAGCCGCCATTGCTTGTATCAGTTACCTGCTTTATGAAAAGTTCATTATGAAAAAAAACAACTGCCCCACAGTTCTGATAACAAGTAGTTATTGGCAAAAATATATTTCAACTCAGTTGCAAAGTTCAAAGCATTGCAATACTTTTCTAAATCTGATCTAACAATGTTAAACTATTCTATAGAATTTTTAATCCTAGCACAAACAAGGCCGTGTGGTTGAGAGCGCTGTGTTGAAGACGCAAGCAATCGACACAGTTGGGGTTCAAAACCTACTTTCGTTATTTTGTTGTGTCCTTGATAAAGAAATTTTACGGCACTTTTAGCTGGCTGGCTGCCTTAGCAAGCAGCTTTCAACTTCATTCATATCACTGAATAAAAACTCAAAAACAAAACTTAAACCAGACAGCAATATCTTGGAAGCTCCAGAAGCAGGTTGTGGAAATCGCTTGACGATTTCAAGTACATCTTCGACGTTTTTCCACAAATTAGAAAGGTAAATGTAGAGATAAAAATATGAAAAATTTAAAAACAACCTTGGAAAAACAAACAAGCATAATGAATTGCTATGTACTTTACTTTCTGTAACTAGACACACAAAAATTTTGCAAAACCTCTTGCAATTTCATGCTAAAGAACAAATTCTCAAGAATAACCGCCAAAAATATTTAAGTTTTTATTGATTTAAATTGATTCAATAAAAATTCGTCGCTTAAGAAAGTGAAAAAAATCTAAATCCAAAACACTTAATTGTTAAATATGGAAATTATTTTATGTCGATTTAGACGGTGTATCCCACTATGCTACGACGTCCGATCATTTCACCAACAAAAAACCACATCAAGACTTCGGTGGCAACCAGAGTGTTTTGAAAAGCTTGCTTTGTGGTCAGCTCAAGGAATTTTCCAGAAGTCAAGTTGTTGATTCCTTTTTGCGCCATTGGAATAGCTTCACTTATCTCGGCAGGAGTTGGTGGCCGAAGCTCTACTTTTGCGAACTTCCAAATAGTCTTTGCTCTGGGAATTGAATAACTCACAGCTGCTTGAGTCCATCCGGGTATTTTGGCAATTAATTTACTCATTGTATTTGAAATATTGCAATAAAAAAATATGTTCTAAAGAGTAAAGACAATTACAAAACAAACACGGCGAAACGTTTCTACAACGTTAGATCATATTGATATCACAAGGCATTGTACGTTTAAGGAGATAAATGCTTGGATAAGTTCAGCTTGTTTGACAAGAGTCAAAAAGTTCAACCAACAAGTAAAATTACAATATGAATAAAAAGTCAGTTTTGTCTTTGCATTTTGCCTTTGAATTCGTATCAAACACGAAAAATAAAAACTTTCAACGAGCAATACGAATGTCCCTCAATTAAATGAAACAGTAATTAGAAAGCACTTTAGTTAGTTTTTACCATTTTAATTCCGTTTTTCATTGAAATTTATCAAACAAAAAAAATAATATCTCAAACAATTATTTAACCTTTGTGTAATCTAAACTCGGTACAATCAAGGTTAAATTGTACGCTTAAGCTGACAAGTCGTATTTGCAGTGAAATAGAGGCGTTTAAGTCAGTCACTCTATCATTGTTATTTTTTTGGGCAGAAAACCAATTTTTAGCTTTGAAATTAAAGTCTAAAAAATTTTTATAACAAATTAAAAACCTCAGTGATGGCAGATGCAATCAACAGTCTCGTTTATACTCGTACTGTCGTCGTTTTGTTGTGTCTATGAGAAAAACACTTATGGGCACTTTCTTCTGCTTTGCAGTCTTCAGAAACCTTTTAATTGTAGTCATAACACTTTTACAAGAAAACTTTCAATCAGACAGCAACATCTGGGCATCTTTTGCAACAGCAAGTAATAAAAATTCTTTATTGGTATTCTGCATTGAGACACTTATGATTATGGCTTTTCAGTCTTCATCTCACTTTTTAAAAATACGTTATGCCTTCATTTAAAGTTAAGAATATTGAGCGACATTTTTTTCGGTGGTATAGAAAATAGAGTACCACTTTCCGTTTTGATCATAAAAGTTTATCTTAACAATATTAGGACATAATTTGTTGAGCACAAAAGTCAATGATTCCAAACCTTTTTTTGACAAGGTTTTTCCTATAAAAATTCGTGATACAATTAAAGAAATTATAGGTTCCACATAAGAAATTCATGATACAATTAAAGAAAAAAAGTACTTCTTATTTACACGAAACCAAACTAGAAACTAAAAAAAGGTCTTCAATTAAACTCAAGAGGAGAAAAAAATAACTTTTTGGCTCATATCCGATTTAATTCAAAATACAGCTATTATCAAGATTAGGTAGATCAAGAAATTGGCATGTTTTGAATTAAATCTTCATGCCTCTACAAATTTTTCCAAACCTTTTTCCCCACAAATACCATGTCCATAAATGATGTAAAGAAAGAAGGGGAAAAATGTTTACGAAAATAAGAATTTTCTAAATGTCATTCTAACAACAATAAAGGCATCAAATGTAATTGAGCAAATTAAATCAATGCCTCTGAACTTACAATAAAAAGCAAGCAAACACTCCCATCTTCTAAATGGAATTCAATTATTCAACAAAAAGTGATAAAAATTTTTAAGCAAGGAATATATTAAACAACTTTAACAGTAGGTGACATCATTTGCCCAACCACTGCCCGTTTTAGTTGATGCTAATTGGATCTCAGATATTTATAAATGGAAGGTATGAGAGATATAACCACAAATCATTTCAACTTTTCCTACAAGATGCCTACCTTTCAAAGGCCATAACCCAGACCTAGTGAATATCTCTGAGATTTCTCAGAGAGAATTCACAGCTGTCCTCCAAGTCAAGTAAAGCTCTGGGCTCTGCTTCCATCTGTCCAGAACTTGTGGAATGGTGGAACAAATACATGTGGGAGCTGCTTTGAAGTCCTGGTTATATGACTTCCTATCTTCCTGCTTAAACAGACTCAAAAATTCCAAAATCTTTCAATGCACAATAAAGCTTGTATAGGACTAAAAAGTTATTAGTCAATATCTTTGCTCTATTCCTATATAAGACCATTGAGATATTCACCTAAGCCCATGTTGAACCATTAATCTACAGGAAGCTGGCTGGGTTTCAATGTGGAAAGTCAACAATGGATCAAGACATTTTGTTAACACAAAACAGCAACTATTCTTTGGAGGTAGAAACAACTGGTGTTGTTTTTATGGACCTGGCGGCTGCATGAACCACTGTCAGGAATCATGATGTTAACTGCAATCAGCTGAAACTTTTCTCTGATAAGCATATGGTTCAAATGATTGAGAAACTTGTTTGGAACAAAAGTTTCACCCTTATTAGTGTTAACAGCAGGCAAAGCAAGATCTGCCCTCTCAGAAAGGACATTCACCTAGAATGGAATGAAAGATTTCATTAACGAAATGAAAAGAATCTTTCATACTTCCATACATTTTCCATACTTGCTCATTTTCATGTTGTTTTCATACTAAGTGCGATCAATCAAGCTGCCTTTGATCAGACACATGAAATGATAAAAGAAAATGGTAACCAAAGCTCTATTCAAAATGAATAGGGTAGAAAAAAAGAATGGAAGTTACAACCACATTAGTGATATTTCACCATTGGCAATATCGTGATATTTCAACATTGGCAACTTTGATACAGGGCCAGTTGTAATGTTCAAATTTGAGTGCCTGTTTGGTTTACAGATCTATTACTTGGATAAGTTAGACTTACAAACACTTATCAAAATTTACATGGTATGAAATTTAGGGTTTTTGATATAATGCAAAGTATGGAAAAGGTATGGAATATGGAGTGAAAAATTTTTTAATATGGAATGGAAAGGAAGGTTTTTAAGGATATGGAATAGGCAAAATTTCTATTCCATTCCATTCCATAGCATGCCCTGTCCAGAAGCACGTCAGGGTAATTGCTTGCCCTATGTATTAGCATTTCTATCACTTTCCTGCAAGTCAAGAGAATAAATATAGAGATAAAATAAATAAATATATAAATAAGATAATGGGCATGAATTTTGATTTAAACAATCCTTTGAAATGTTAATAACATTTTACTAAAGCAATAAACTTTTACCATTCTGTCCAGTTCTGGTTTATGTTAGGGTAAAATTGGATAGATCTCTCACATTTCATCACTATCTTGTAGCATTTTTCAAAAACTTACATTGCTGAAGAAACTTCAAGGCTTGAGATAGGGTGTTCGTGCCAAAACACTGCATAAAACTGCTCTATCTCTGGTCTACTTGGCAAATGACACCTTGCACATTGTCACAAAATGCCTCAGTCCCATTCCAACATACCATCTACCAATTGTTTCAGGCATCCAACCAGCTGAGCTTTGTGTACTAGGAGCAACACCCTCCTTGACCAACTGTAGCAATCTAGACCCTGACCATCTACTGGATGATCTATAAGTAGGTCATCACATGTCTACCAAGGAAGACCAAGATCTAGCTAGATTTCAATTTGAGCAAGCTGTGCAGAAACTACAAAACAACCTTGCCAAACTAAGCATTTTCACTAGTTAATGGATAAATTATAAATAAAACATTAAGCACTGCAACAGTACATCAAGGCTCTGTGGTTTTATTTGCAGTACCAGTACTAAAAATGGGCTTACCACAACATGATGTGTTTCGGTAAATTGCCTGCAGACTAGTGTTGGTCAGTTCCATTTGTCCATGTTTATTTTTATTTTTATCTCTATATTTATCCTCCTGACTCGCAGGAAAGTGACGAAGGCGCTATACATAGGGTAAGCAATTACCCCGACCTGCTTCCGGAGATGCCAAGATATTGCTGTCTGCTAGTAATTTAGTAGAGATATTACTGTAATTCAGAACTGCTTGTCAAGACCACCAAGCAGGGGAAAGTGCCGTAAAGTGTCTTTCCCAAGAACACAACAGAATGGCGCAAGTGGATTTTGAACCGAGACCATGTTGATCATCAGTCCGGTGCTTCAACCACTCAACCACGCTGCCAACCATGAACAAAAGAGTCCAGAAACCTGTCTTGCAATTCAATGAGCTACCCTCACCCCTTCCTCAGATTGCATGAATTATTGAATAATTCTTAAAGGATCAATGTTAAGGTTAAACAATTGTGATAATGATATCATAGAAATGTAAAAATGTAAAAGCATGATATGTATTTGAATATCACATTTATTACTGTACTATTGTTTTACCATCAATTCTTGCTTAGAAATCAAAAAGAGCTTGGCAAAGGTAAAAACATTTCAGTGTAATATTTGCAAACCAACCCAAGCTGCTGCAGATAAGATCTGATTAAGTGGAGATGTTTTGTGCACAGAAGGTAAAGTTCAAGAAGCAGTGATTTTGAAAATATGAATTGTGTAAAAGATATTTAAAATCATGCAGGTTTATTATGCAAGAAGGGTTGTTGATAAAGTTAAGGGGCTTGATATAAAAGGTACATCAGAAGTGACATGAGTTATGAGCAGAGCACTGGCCAATAAACAATATAAGAATAGAGTCCATCCAAATGAAAATGCTTTAAATAATATGTGGCAAGACACTGAAAGATAAAGTAAAAAGTGAGTTGATACTAAAGATGACTGATGTTGAACCAAAAACCCAAGATGGTTTGGGCATTGAATAAATAAGCAAAGAAAAAGCTTCAGACATGGTTATGAAAGTTAAAGATAAGAAAGTAAGACCTAATGAATAATGGATGGAGGTTTTTGAAGATAATATAAGAAAATGGGAGTTAAGACAAGAGCAGGTAAGAAAAGGCAAAAGTGGAGGCATGGCTTAAAGCAACAGCTAATCCTTGCCAGTGTGCAAAACATGATGCATCCCTTATTTCAAGAAAAAAATTAATGATACAGGTAACGATTCTTTTATATGCTCTTTTTAACTTTTAGTAAAACCCCACATTACTTTGAATAGCACTGCTACTTTCTGCCCTGGATTCTTTCTTTTTAAACACTTTGACTTGACTTTTAACATCTGTAGCCCTTTTTGATTTTTAGCTTATGTTTCAATTTAAGTGCATCTGTTTTTTAACCATGTTTCTTCAGCCTCATGTGCTTCTTTCTAATCTGATTATTCACTTGTCAGTTTTCTCTCCAACAATCTTCATTATTTAATTCTTAAATTTTCATCTCTTTTTTATTATGTCAAGTATTTTTTTAGTCAACAAGGGGTTCTTGGGCATTCAATACTTGTTGCCAAAACTCTCTTTTGCAACTTGTTCTATTGTGTTCTTTAATTACAACTATTTACCATTCATTTCATCTTTTAACATTTCTCTCAAGTGTTCACCAGTTTATTGATTACATGCCACTTTACTTTTTGAATTCCTTAAAGCTGAAAGGTTAATTTTCTTCTTCAATCTGGTTTTTTTAATCTTTTTGAATTTGATTATTATGTGATATTGATTTATTATCAAAATTGTTAAAATTTTAAGTGTGACAATACAGATTAAATACAACTAAAAATATCCTAAACTAATATGGTATATACTAATCTATAAAACTTTTTCAGTTGGTTGTTAACATCAATGTTGTTTCATTTTCATGCATGGATATTTAAAAATTACAAGATAGACTAAAACTGAATAATTAAAAATTTTTGCCACAAGAAAAAAAGTGGATCACAAAAAACAAATACTTGGGCATTTTGGAATATATTGCAGTATCAAAAAAAGCATTAAATAACTTAGTGCAAGCAAAAGATGCTGAGACAATTAGATGCAAAGAAATGTCAAAAAATTATCTTTTTTTTAACAGTAGAACATGTAATATACTGTTAAACAAGATTTAATAAAATTTAAATTTAAACATGACACAAAATTTGGGTCTCGTTCACCTTTTGCTGTTCATCTTTTTCACCCTTGCTATTCTAAACACACAGGCTTTGAAGATTTCCTAAAATTTAAAAGTTTATAAAATAATCATGATGAATATTGAATAAGAACCCAACGTATAAAATCTACATCAACTTGATTCTGTTTAATACATATGTTTTTTTAACATCCAATTTATTTAATGATTAAACTAGTTTATACACAAAAGCATATTACATGTTATGTGTTTTCTTATCATGATGTTACAAAGAGAGGCACTGTGAACTTATGATTTATGATATTTAGATACCCTTAAAAGATGGGTTCTTGTTTATTATTTTCCAAGTCTAGTTTGTTACCTTTTAAGTTTTTAAGAAATATCCAAAGCTTTTTAAGTTTAGCAACAGCAAACAGTAAACAAGACCCATAAGATGTAGACAGCAAAATCCTATTGACTTATGCAGATTATTGTAAAAAGAAAATTAACACTTCACCACATAAAAGAAAAAAACTTGTTAAAAATGAAATAAAAATAAAGCATTGACTACAAAACAATAGCTAAGCAGCATCAAATTAAAAATTTTTGGCTTTCAAGTCAGAATGTTAGCACACCAATAGATGTTATATGAAATAATATATTTTATATGAATATAGTCATACGTTATATAAAAAAAATTAATCTATCACTTACGAGGTTAACATTTTACAAGCTTATAGACATGAGAAGTATTTTATGCCATAATTTTGTACCAGATACTGTTTTTAAAAACTTAGGTTCATGGGGTTGGTTAATAATAATCAAAAAGATTGATTTTTATATCAAATCAAGGTTAATGTCAATGTTTTTGAAATCTTACATCAACTCACTGTTTTTGAAATCTTTATTAATTGCTCTGCGGTTAACCTAAAACTACTTAACAGTATACACTTTTTACTAAAGATCTTTCGTTTTCTAGTAGGTCAAATTTTATTAGTGTTGCCAAATAAAGTTTAAAAATAAGCCGAAAGATTACAAATAGAAAAATTTCAACTAGACAGCAATATCTTGTCATCTTTTATTTTATCTCTATATTTATCATCCTGACTCGCAGCAAAGCGACGAAGCCGTTAATACATAAGGTAAGCAATTACACCGATTGGCTTCCGGAGATGTCGAGATATTGCTGTCCGCTTGTAATTTAATAGAGATTTGACTGAAATTTAAAACTGCTTGCCAAAACCATCAAGAAAGGAAAGTTCCGTAAAGTTTCTTTCCCAAAGACACAACAGAATGGTGCGAGTGGGTTTTTAACCGAGACTATGTTGATCATGAGCACGGCGCTTTAACCATTTGACCACGCTGCCCACAAAAATCTTTAAAAGCAGGTCGTGGTATTCGCTTGACGACTGTCTTACATTTAACATCTTTGACATTTCCGGAAATTGGAATTTGAAATAGTCCTTTTCATCCACGGCAGGATTTCATTTTGTGAGTTTTTTTGCTGCCTTATCCCTTTTGGGTCTTGAATCTTTTGATCACAGAGTTTGTTGTTTTTCCCGCACATGATTATGCAACATTCCTTTTATACGGCTCGGATGTGTATATTTTATTGTCATACGGTATTTTTACTAGCTTTTGCGCTTATGTAAACACTTTTTATCTTTTTAAATTTATTTTAATTGTTTCCTTTTTTTTAATTAACTTATAGGTACTTAATCGTCTTAAAAGTAGGCGACCGCGCACAATTGACATTGTACATGTAATAACGTATATCGTTTAGCCGCTGTTTCCTATTTCGCAATCATTTTGTCAAAAACAACTTTGAAACGTAATACCTTGATTGCAAATAAAATTGAGTTGAATTGAATTCCTATGCGTCAGGAAGATAAAGGTAAATATTCAATCATTGAATGAATAAAAACTATTCACATACCGACGTTTTGTATGAGCTTCAATTATTGCAATTATAAAAAAAATATTGGCATTAAAAATGTTTAAAAAAGGCAACAAGCAATGCTCCGCAGTTGCAAGTTTGATATTGAGGATGGCGTCAAACTGAATTTGAATTTGAATCGCAAATCCGTATAAACCGTTATTATTTATACCCGAACCGGAACTGAGCCGCTACAAATAAAATTTGCTGAAACAAAACAACCGGAACCGTACCCCAAAATTTAAATTTGCTGAACCTGAACCAAGGCTTTGAGCTGAATCCGAACCGGATCCATAAATTATTTTTTCTTTCTTTTTCTTTGAACCTGAACCGGAACTGAACAGGTAGAAACTAATTTTGCTGAACCTGAACCGAAAGTGAAAACGTAGAAATTAATTTTGCTGAACCTGAACCGGAGCTGAACCCATACAAATTAAATTTGCCAGACCTGAACCTAAACCTGAATTTTATTTTAAACGTTTCCGGTTTGATGCTCTAATTTTGATTTTATATAGGCCTAGATGAATCGCATGTTTTTTATTTGAAGTTGCTACAATTTGTTTGGTCCCTGAATTGCCGTGCGGCAAAACAGAGAGGTCGTAAACGACTATGTATAGGCAATAATTTAAAGCAAACAATGGTAAGGTGACCTAAATTAAGAAAGCGCAGTTTCAAATAAATTGTATGCTAAAGCAGTAAAATGAAAGATTTATTGAAATGGAGACGCATTAAAAATAACGAAACAAAGTTTTAGACAAAAATCAGATCTTAAATCTACGATGATTATTTTTAACTTTGTTAAATATCTTAGTACAGCGTGGTCCACGGGCCCGCGGCCCGCGGAACAATTTTGCAGAAGTCTTGTCGATTACAAGCAGCGGCAACCTTTTTTTTCGGAGAACGCTATGATTTTGGGACGAAAATAGGAATTTTGGAGATCGATTCCAATTGAAGACCTTTTTTTTTTAGAGAACACCCTGATTTTGGAACGAAAATAGGAATTTTGGAGATCGATTCCAATTGGAGACTTTTTTTTAGAGAACACCCTGAGTTTGGGACAAAAATAAGGGTTTTTAGCCGGTTGAGGCCCGCAAACTCGAATAATTTTGAAAAGTGGCCCACAAGAGTGCAAAAGTTGGACCACCCTGTCTTAGTAGAAACAAGCACAAGTTTTTTGCTGTTGCGGGTCGCTTTACAGAATTAGTTTTAACTAATGTCTGCTAGAGAGTAGAATGGTAAGTGGATGAAATTACGTAGCCTATTAGGCCTATAAATAATAAATTTTATTACTACTACCAATCGGAATAGAACCGAATGCAACCATTTTTAACAATTAAAATTATTCAAACACAGATTGTAAAACATTGTAAGCCTATTCATGATTTTTTTAGTCTTCCTTGCATGCAAATAAACTTGTAAAATCAATTAACCTAAGCAGCTATTGTCACACTAAAGCTGTTTACAAAATTGTATAGTCAATAATTTATACTAATAGTGAAACAAAACAGCATGGTTAATTGCTTCGAAAAAAAGAGAAATTTAAGTTAAATCTGTACGGGAACGATGCGAGCAGCTTTTGAACGGTGACCATGTCAAATACATTAGCCATCACGGCGCTCTTTAACTACTTGGCCAAGGTGCCAATTTTCAATAACAAACATGCATTAGAGATAAACGTTGAGTGTAATTAATTACACTTTTTAATGTAATTGTAATTGGCCCAGATGGTAGGTGCTTTCACGCAGCCTGGGCCGTGAGTAAGTCTGTTTATTGATTTTAAAAATGACAGACCGAAACCGAACCTACCAAAACGGAAGGGTATCCACCCATTCCGATGTTCAGTGTGGGTCTGCTAATCGGCAAACTTCCTTTTCAGGACGGGGTAATAACAGGATAAAACTGCCCTTTTCAAGGCACATTGCCAACAAGTTCCGAAGACCCACTATTCTTCAGCTGAACATCGAAGGCCTCACTGCAAGCAAGATGAACGTTCTTCATGACCTCGCTATGCAGTCTGAGGCACTCGTCATTCTACTGCAAGTGACCCACTGCACTGATTCAGAGAATTTGGTACTCCCAAACTACCAACTAGCTGGGTCTTCTTTAAGCAGGAAATATGGCCTTGCCACGTTTGTCCGCGAACGACTGAGATACACGCTTTTGGACCAATCTCCACCAACATCGGAGATCGAGTGGCTGTGTGTGGACGTTGATAGCTATAAAATTGCCAACGTCTACAAACCACCGCCAACGCGATTGCGAACCCTGGATCTCCCAGTGTTTCCTCACCCCTGTCTGTACGCTGGCGATTTTAATTGTCGTCATGCTGACTGGGGTTACGACGACAACTGTCCGGACGGTGAGTGCTTGGCTGGCTGGGCAAGTATTAATTATCTTGCCCTGCTATATAATGCCAAGGACGCTGCCAGTTTTTATTCCGGCCGCTGGAACACTGGCACCAATCCAGATCTAGCTTTCGCTAGCGTAGGTCCAAACAGTCGCTTACCAGATAGACGTGTCCTTGACAAGTTCCCCAGGTCACAACATCGACCTTCGCTTATTACACCACCAAGGTTTGCTATGGCAGTGCCAAGCATGCCTGTTAAGCGATGGAACTTCCGCAAGGCCAAATGGAGTCACTACATTGCTTTGACGAATAAATTCGCAAAGACTTTGTTGCCGCCTGATTCACTTGATGTGGATGCGGCTTACCAGGACTTCTGTAACACCATTAAGAAAGCAGCCAAAAAGACTATCCCACGCGGGTATCGAAATAACTATATTCCGTGTTGGGATGCAGAGTGTGAATCCCTCTATAAAACCTTTCTGCAGTCTTTTCAGAGAGATGACTCAAGTTTGGCTGCTACAGCTCTGCTTGCCAAGCTTGACAGAAAGCGAAGGTATCGATGGTCCGAAGCAGTTCGGAGTATTGACTTCTCACACTCTAGTCGAAAAGCGTGGAGTATTTTGAACAACCTTACTGGTAGGTCACGACGCTCTCCTTGTCACTGTCCCGTTTCAGCCGATGCTATTGCATCTCAGCTGGTTAGAAATGGGAAATACGAGGCTGTTGATTGCAAGTCATCTCGACTTGTCTTTCAAGAAGTGTCTGACCTTTGGAGGGCCACAACACCAGACGCAGTAAATATCTCTGACAATTTTTCACAGAGAGAATTTGCTGCTGCCCTTCAACATTTAAAACCAGGTAAAGCTCCGGGACCTGATTCCATCTGCCCAGAGCTTATACTCCATGCCGGAGCTGCTTTGAAGTCCTGGTTACGTGACTTCCTTTCTTCCTGTTTGCACCGACTCAAAATTCCCAAGATCAGGAGAAGAGCGCTTGTGGTTGCGATCCCAAAACCAGCAAAGCCCGTGGGGGACCCAAAGGGTTATCCACCGATATCTCTGCTCTGTGTTCCCTACAAGATCCTCGAGAAACTTATCCACGCCCGCGTTGAACCATTAATCAATCCACTGCTCCCTAAAAAGCAGGCTGGGTTCCAACGCGCGAAGTCAACCGTAGATCAAGTTGTTCTGCTAACCCAGAACATCGAGGATTCTTTTGAGGCTAAAAAGAAGGCCGGTGCCGTATTTATCAATCTGACAGCTGCTTATGACACTGTCTGACACCGTGGCCTTACCTGCAAGCTGCTGAGACTACTTCCGGATAAGCACATGGTCAAAATGATTATGGAGCTTGTCCGAAATCGAAGTTTCACCCTTACCACCGGTGACAGCAAGCAAAGCAGGCTACGCCGTCTTAAAAACGGCGTTCCTCAGGGATCGGTCTTGGCTCCCCTCCTAAATAACATCTATACGTACAATCTTCCTTCCATGATTTCCAGAAAGTTTGCTTATGCTGATGATTTAGCATTGTTGCATTCTTCTGGAAACTGGAAGGACTTGGAGGGGACCTTAAGCCAAGACATGTCCACACTGTCAGCGTATCTCCAGACTTGGAGGTTGAAGCTCAGTCACACTAAGACGGTGACGGCAGCCTTTCACTTAAACAACCGAGAGGCCAAACGTGAGCTAAAGGTCTACAACAATGGTAGACTTTTACCATTCTGTCCAACCCCTACTTACCTTGGGGTAAAAGTGGACAGATCGCTCACGTTTCGTCACCATTTAGTGGCATTGCCCAAAAAACTATCTTCGCGCGTCACACTGCTGAGGCGACTCGTGGGCTCGGGATGGGGTGCTGGTGCTAAAACACGCATAGCCACCTTGTCTCTAGTCTACTCAACAGCTGAATACTGTGCGCCAGTCTGGTGTCGCAGTGCTCACACTCGCCTCATTGACAGTGTCTTGAATGACGCCTTGCGCATAGTTACTGGATGCCTGCGTCCCACTCTAACGGACCATCTACCTGTACTCTCAGGCATCCAGCCAGCTGAGCTTCGCCGAATGGGAGCAACACTCTCCTTGGCTTACCATGGATCTCTGGACCCCGATCATATCTTGCATGGTCTTTTAAGTAGGTCCTCAGATAATCGTCAAGTGAGACTAAGATCCAGACACCCGTTTATGCCAAGTGCGCGGAATCTTTTGGACAACCTTGCCAGACTTGGCATCCGCGCCTCTGAATGGACAAATTACAAATGGAAAATGGAGTACTGTGAAAATGCTTCCAGGCTCCGTGCTTTTGTGCCCGAGACCGGTGCCAGGCCTGTTGAGATGGGCTTACCCCGAGTAGCTTGGGTTAAGCTCAACCGCCTGCGGACTGGCGTTGGGCGATTCCATTCGTCCATGCACAAATGGGGTCTCGCTCCTTCACCAAATTGCGAGTGTGGCGCCTCTGAGCAAACCGCAGACCATGTACTAACAGCGTGCCCTATACATCGGGCACCACATGGAGCACGAGGTCTGACGGTTTTGGATGACGAAACTCGATGCTGGCTTAATGACATCACTGCCAGCATCTGATCCAGGCAGTGCAGCAGTCTGGGTTAGTAAAAGGATAAACCCTCGGCCCCAGTTCTGTTTGTGTCTGATTTGGAGTAGATACCCTTCAAACGACGACTATGTAATTGTAATTGTAATTGAGATTTTTTGATCTTGAGTTATTGTAATTATGATTGTAAATTGAAAGAACTTTTGATTAAATTACAATTTTTTTTTTAAGATGTTTACACACGAACAAACCTTTATTTTATACGAATTTCATCTAAATGATTCATCTCAAGTTGCTGATATTCTTTTAATCAACCAAATGAAATTTGTGACATAATTAAGTAAACACTCCGTTTGTTTCGTCGCCACTCTCCGTTAAAAGTAAGTAAGTTCAATTTTCCTTTTGTTTCCTAACCAATAATTACAATTTCGTAACAGTGTATGCAAAGACTGTGAACAATACACCAAAGTCTTTATTGAGTTTATGTTTTTTAAATGTTCTAAATGTTTAGTTGTGAAGCAGTGTTTTATTGTTAGGTCATAGTTTTTAAGTAAAAATAAAGTATTAAGTAAGTTAATGTTTAATCTAATCTGTTAATTTATTTAGTCATTTTTAATTTTAACAGACGCTTAAATACTAAAAAAAATAACTATTATTGAGGAATATCATAAACATTTTTAAAATGAATGATCTTGAAGTTAAAACCATAGTTGAAGTACTACCAACACTATTGTCAAAGCTTTTTAAATCTCTGAGGCGTGCTGCGACTAATGCAAAAAAAGGATCAAATTCTTAGTTAAAGCAACATCTAATTTAATCACACATTTTAAGAGGTGTTCGCCCAGTCAACATATACAATACACAAATATTAGACGTAAGCATTAAAAAAATCAAAGAAGGTTTACGAAAAAGATTGCCAACTACCAATCAAGTCGTTTTTTCAAGCTTGATAGCATTTTAAGTTTTTCTGCCTCAGTTCATTTTGCATAAATTTGATGATGAAGTTGATTGTTGTGAAAAAGAACAGCTACTAGCAGATTCTGTTTCTGAACACGATTTTATAAAGGGTGACACAGACTTAAATTCTCTCCTTTCTCACTTACCTGAAAGAGTCATCTGTTTTGCTCACACAAAACAACTTTGCGTTAAAGATTGCCTGCAGGATTCAGAGTTCTTAAAGTCTTACAGTGGAAAGCAGCTGGCAAAAGTAGCCAACATAATGAATGCAATCACTTACTTGCAACGCAAAAAATAACATTACGAGCAAAGAATGTTACAAGATGGAACTCGCAGCTTGTTATGTCGAAAAGTGTCTTGAAAAATCATGAAGAAGTCAATGAAGCTCTCACTATGATTCAATTACGTGAAAGAATTACAAATCAAGATTATTTGGCATTGAGTGAACTCGTAAATGTTCTGCTGCCTTTTAAGGAAGCAATGCATCAAGTTGAGGGAGAGAATATTGTAACGTCTTCTTGTATATGCATTTTTGTGGTTGGTTTAAAACCAAGAAATGGAACAATTAAAGAATTCAAATACAATTATTTTTTTATTGTAAAAAGTTAGCAACAACCCTTCAAGATTCTGTTTCAAAAAGATTGTTGCTCTTTCCTAATTCCATGGATAACTAACTTATATCACTTCTTGATCCGAGATTCAAAGACAAGTGGATTGAAGATGAAGTTTAAAAAAAGAAACTAAGCAAATGTTGCAAATGCATGTCACAAGTAGATTTGATCAATGTGAAGAAGACAGTAGTAGCACTAGCACAGATGATGAAAACGATGCCACTAAGCCAGGCACAAGTTTTTTGGCTTTATTGCAGGTGGTTCAAAAAAAAGAAAACCAAGCAATTCAGTATGGGTAGTGGAAGGGTACTTTGAAGAAGAAATCATTTGCTTTGATAACGATCTCCTAATGTACTGGAAAAAAAATTAGGAGAACTTCCTACACTTGCTGGTTTAGCCAAGAAATATTTGGGACTGACAGCAATATATGTACCGTCAGAAAGACTTTTTCCAGTGCAAAAAATTTTTATACTGCGGAAAGAAACTTACTTGGCAAAAATATTTTTGGAAACCTGATGTTCATTAAGTGCAATTCCAATGTAGGGTATATGATAAAGTGAAACTGTAAACCAACAGTTTTACAAGTAAATAGACTGTAGCAATATGTATTTTTAAGAACTGTTTCTTTTCTGGGTAAACTGACTAAAAGACGTGTGTGTTTAGCGGGTGACTTTCAAAAGCAGTTTAGCAGCGCCATTTTTTATCTTTGGCTTTATTTAGTGTCAAAGAAGCAAGTAACATTTTTGTTTGAAGAGTGAGGTCTTGATTGTTTTTTTCTTTCTGTCTATTGTTGTTCTATCAAATCTTTTCATGTAAACAGTAGTTTTTTGTACTTATTTTTCTCTATTGATTTATTCGTCTTATTTGGTAACATCTGAAATGTATAGATTTATCACTTTGACATGACTTTATCGGTGTTACTTTTGCATGTACTGTATATATTATTCTTCAACAAAATAGTTAAAATGGTAAGTGATGACTCAACGAAACCGTCTTGTAAGGTTAATATGTTTCGGAAATGTCTTAAAGTATTTGTATATAGCCTCATTGCTTTTATTTTTTACCCTGATATTAAACAAATTTGACTGAAACTATTTGATTACATCTTTAAAATACTAATTGTAATTTGTGATTAAATTACAATTTTAAGAGTAATTGTAATTGTAATTTCAGTTTTTTGGCACAAAGTAATTGTAATTGTTATGTAATTAAAAAATTTTTAGTTGTTATAGTGATTGTAATTGATCTGAAATGGTGTAATTGACAATTGATCTAATTCTGTTAGAGATACCTATTCTATTCTCCTACATAAAAATAATCCTGCACTTTCATCAAATTTTAAATTGATTAACATTTTTACTGTATAGATCAAAGATTTTTTAACTAAAAAGTGCGCAACCCAGGATGGGGGGTACTAAACGTTTTTAGGAAAGGTTTTGAAGTTGGTGGAATAATGCAAAAGTTGTAAAAACTAATATCGCTGATTTAGAAATTATAAAAAAAGCGAAAAGATTGACGCTAAGGAGTCACAGACTCAAAGGTTTTGAATACCTAGGCCTGCTATAAAATGAGCTGCTCGAAAAATTGCAAAAATAAGCAAAAATGATTTTTTGTACAGTGCCTAACAAAAGTTTAAGACCACATTTAAAAAAAGCATTTTTTTTATTGATTAAATCATATTTACTCATTTTTTTGTTAAAATCACAAATAAAATTTATACTTACTTTTTGTTGGTTATAGTAGGGGTCGGGAACCAGTGGTGGATATTCCAATTTAGGGGCCCGAGGCAAGAATTTTCAAAAATTGATGTTGTCTGAGAAAAAAAAGAGGTCTGATCTGGGCTTGCATATTTTTCTCCCAAAATCAAAGTGTTCTCTAAAAAAAAAAAAGGTCTTCACTTCGATTTCATCTCTGATTTCCCTATTTTTCTCCCAAAATCAAGGCGTTCTCTAAAAAAAAAAAAAAAAGGTCTTCACTCCGAACCGTCCTCTGAGCAAACATCTGCAGCGAATCCAAAACTGTATATGCTGTTTTCGAGGGGGGCCCCAAAAAAAAGGGGGGCCTGAGGCGACTGCCTCATTCGCCTCACCCAATATCCACCACTGTCGGGAACCTATGGCTCGCGAGCCAGATGTGGCTCTTTTGATAATGGCAACTGGCTCTTTTGTTGACAAGCATAAACCGACCTATATATTTTTTAATGTAACTGGTCCGAACGATTAACTTTGTAAACTTCATTTTCCGTTGCCTAATTAGCTCGTAAAACTTTGAGTCATTGGCGCTTGTGACGTAACAGATGTTACAAGCTGGCCACATTTAATTCTTTATTGTAGCAATCTTTTTCAATGCGTTTCCTTCGAATAAGCAACTTAGAAATTTACAGTTCAGTTTTTAACTAACTAGAAATATTGGAACTGTTGGTTTATCTATTTGAATAAGTTGAATTGTAAAAGTAATAGAAATAATTAAAGAAATTGAAGTGAATTATATTGGAAATTAAATTAAATAGTTAGACTGGACTATTTGGCTGTTTCTTTTCACAGTACAGCTATTCCCAAACAGTTTAGTTTCTGTGGCTGTCGCAGACTCCACGTGCGTCAGGAACATAGAAAAAGATAAATTTCTAAGTGAGATAAAATTATATCAAGATAAAATTTCTGAAAACTCCAGTTAAAAACGCAAAGCAATAGCAAGTTCTGAAGAGTGAAGATTCATTCCGCTTTTCTCAAATTCACACTCGCTAGCTGGAAGAAAGAAGCCATCTTACCAGTAGCTGTCAATCAAGCAACTACAATCAAAAAGCAAGCATAACGAACAGTAGGATAATTGTTATTAATTATATTATTAACCTACTTGATTAACTATATAACAAATTTTGCGTTGTATTAACTGGCAAACTGCGTGATATATTTATATTTATTTCACCTTTTCAAGTTATAATTTATTTACCGTCGTGTAAAGTAATTTTCATTCCTTACTTACAAATTAATATGGCTGAAGGGTCTAGCCCAAAGCAGTCGCTTATGTCTCGGGACGTTACCGATGATAGTCAAAAGGAAATGCGAAATCACCGTGCTAAAGTACGGGAATTAATGTCCGCTGGCGAATCTTTTATTGCGACACTTAATGAAAGTACGGGTTACGAAAATGTTGCCCTTATTAATGATAAGTACCATGCGCTCGATGCCGAGATACTTGCGTGTCAGGGGCAGGCGTCTGGGGAAGGTAAAAGCGAAAGTCAGGGGATATACAATCGTTTGGGAGCACTGAGACTGAATATCATAGATGTTTATCAGAAATGGCATGCTAGCGTTCAAAACAATAGTGGGCTCACTCCGCTAGACATTGAAACACATTCATCACAAAATCAAATGCTCTCGAACACTAACACAAACATGCCAAACATCGAACCCTCCGACTCTGTTAGCAATGTTGGGAGTGGCAGCTCAAGAAGTTGCACATCATCGCAACTAGCCAGAAAACAAATCTCGCTGCGGCTTAAAAGACAAAAAGCTGAATTTCAGCAAAAACAACGGGAAATTGAATTCGAGCTCAGACAGGCTGAACTAGACGCCGAGGAGCAAATGTTGCACTTATCAAATCCAAACTCCGTTGTAAGTGCTCGTTCACGATATCAACAAACGGTTTGCAAGCCACTTCCCCATACACAACCTAGGAAAAGGCTTTGTGACGTTACACCTGAACACACAGAAGAATTTGCTAATGTTTAACCACATGCTCAATTATACAAACCACTAGTGGAAAGTATTGCTAACACAAAGTCTACTCCACTGCGAAACTACAGAGGGTACTCTACACAGCACGACCTTTATTCACAGAATAGGGTTTCAACACTTAAAAATCAAGAATTCCAAGGAAGCCCTCACAGTAGTAATTCTTCACATATTGCCCTGCAAGAATACCATATTCTATTAGAGGAGGCTCGCGAAATCAGATACTCTGGTCGCAACCTTCCCTTCATCTTTTTCCAAAATCAGATAAGAGAACTGATTAAGCGATGTCCCATTTCACACCGTAAAATGGATCTTCTCCGTGCTTCCTGTCAGGAAGGCGCGCGAGAAGCCATTTCGGCTCTGGTGCCACCTGTACCAGGTTGGGATATAGACGCACAAATCACGCGAGCCCTGGAAGGACTCAGACTTCGCTATGGATGCTGCAGTTTTCTTGCGGAACCACTTGTAAGGCAAATTCGTTCAGGAGCAAAATTACCCCGTATGGATGCAGGAACCTTAGAGAAACTAATCTCTGACCTTAACGACTGCGAACTGTATGCCAGGGCCCACCAACAAATGCACAGTCTTGACAGTAACTTTATTGTCGATGTGGGTGAACGACTCCCTTACAACTTTAAGAAGCAGTACACATATTTCTTACATGATAACTTTGGCAGCACGGAGCAACCATCATTCGACTCTTTCAAACAATTCCTTAACAGAGAGCTACAGGTTGTTAAAACAACTTTTGCAGAGCGATTTTTGTGCTCTTCTGACAGAGGAGAGAAGAATCGTTCTACGCAACGGGCTAAAGTACATCACGCAAATGTCCAAACAAAAACGGGAAATTCGGCGACAACAACGTCTATAATAACAAGATCAGCACCTGCAGCAAGTGCACCAAGTGAAGCATCTAAATGGCAACAATCTCCTAGGTGTTTCATGTGCTCCACTGAAACATCAGAAAAACGGCACTTCTTATACAATTGCGATAACTATCAACGTTTGACCCCAGAAGAAAAACGAAACGCTATTATTCAGGCTCATCGTTGCCTTAATTGCTTGCAGTCTCACTCTGTAGAAGATTGTAAGTTTCCTTGCAAATGTAAGCACTGCAAACAACGCATGTCAGTGCCTAAGCATACTACTTCACTAAACGAAATATATAATACGTCCTTTCCCACATATCCCAGCGAAAATGTCAGCTCTACTGAAAGGGTGGCTGTTGGGGCCGCCTCACTCCCATCTTATAATCAAAAGGCTAATACCTCAGTAGTGAGGAAGATAGAGGCACAACAAACAGGTATTTTGACACGTATATCTGCTGTACAAATAAGCAACCCATGCACAGGAAAAAATACCTTGGTTTATGCGCAGCATGATCCTGGGTCACAAGTGACACTAATATCTAAAACACTATTGGAAGAACTCGATCTTGTGCCTGTAGGAAAATCACAAATTACCCTACATACAATTTATCCAGTGAAACAAGCGAGCTGGAGAATGTAGTGTTCAACCTCAAATCACTACACAATAACAAACACTTTCTTGGACTGCAGGCATTGGTAGTCTCACCATGGTCTGATGAGGGCTACACTCTGCCTCACTGTCAGGATTTGTCGGAGTACCCACAATTTGATGATGTCGTTCCATACATGATTCCTGAGCGTTCGGGTGTTGATGTTCTGATAGGTCTTGACAACTCTGCCTTAATGAGGGTTTTACAAGAGCGAACTGGTAATGAAGGCGAACCTCATGCTATTGAAACCCCACTCGGGTGGATAGCATCTGGAGGAAAATTCCAGAAGGGAATGAATTGCCAAACTCACAAAATTTCTGTAAGTGACAATATCAGAATTAAAGAATTAGAACAACTTGTTCGTGAATTCACAAAAGAGGACGAGGTCATACAGCCCTCGGTAAACGACAAAAAAGCTCAACAACTAGTCGAAGATAACATTAGAGTCATTGATAGTCGATATCAGATACCTGTTCCTCTAAAGGAAGACATCCATAAACTGCCAAGTAATTACGAATTAGCTAGAAGACGTGCTAATGGACTGCGCAAGCACATGTTACGACAACCTGACCTACAATTATCTCTTAATGCCATTCAAGGACTTAAAGAGAACAAATTCATTATGCTCGCTGAAGAAAACACGGATCAGCAAACAAACTATCTCCCATACTTTATTACAAATCAAGCAAAACCCAGAGTTGTCTACGACGGCTCTGCTAAGTGGTCAGGATGGTCCATCAATGATTTTATTTATTCTGGTCCTGACATGCTTAACATTCTGGCCCATGTTTTAGCAAGATTTCGCATAGGAAAATATGCAATAATGGCAGATATTACCAAGTGTTTCTTTCAAATTCTTTTACCTGAACACCAACAGAATTTATTTAGAATCTTGTGGTATGACAATGATGACATTTTAAATGGAAAGCTTAAACCATATAAATTTACTAGACACGTCTGGGGTGTGGTCAGCTCTCCATACATCGCTTGCCGTAGTATAAGAGAGATAGCCAAGGAAAATCCTACCAATGCCAGTAACCCCACTCTACACGCGATTCAACATTGCATGTACATGGATGATCTTCTAGTTAGCACAGACACCCTAGAAGAAGCCGAAACCATAGCCACTGAGTCTATCAATCTTCTGGCCAGCCGCGGTTTTCAACTTGTGAAATGGACTGCAAACCAAGCGGCCAAGTCCGTCCTTGCTAATGTAGATAAAAATAAACTGGCATCATCTGTCAGAACGATCGACCTGAAAAAAGATGAGGACCCACTTCCACAATTCAAAGCAGTAGGTTGCATTTGGAATGGTGAACAAGATACTCTGAAAGTTGAGTTTGGCTTTCATCTGCTCGACAAATATACTCGACGAGTTATGTTAAGTCAAATCAGCCAACAATATGACCCACTGGGATATACTGCTCCTTTTCTCTTAAAAGGACGCCTCATTCTGCAACAACTCGCTGTGGATCAGTTGAGCTGAAATGAACCCGTCCCTGCAAAGCATGAAAGAGCGTGGAAAGATTGGAGTCAAACACTTCTTAAATTAAAAGAAATCTCTATTCCCAGATGGTACTTTGCAAATGCTCCACAGGTTAAAGTTACCGTTGAAACTCTTTATGAGCTGCATGCGTTTTCGGATGCATCCATAGAAGCGTACGGTAGCGTAATCTACCTTCGTAGAATCATTGATAATCATGCCCATGCGGCGTTTGTTTATGGAAAAAGCCGTGTAATTTTGATACATCAACAAAACTGGCCTATAGCAAGAAAAGAGCTGGTAGCTGCTGTGATGAGTGCAGAACTCATGGCAAGCGCTGCTAAAGCTTTAGGATTACCGCACTACTCTCGACATTTTTGGTGTGATTCTAAAGTAGTTCTTCAATGGGTCACTAACCCTAATCTGAGATTACCAAAGTTTATTTCACGTCGTCTGGAATTAATACGCCGAGTCTCTTCCTCAAATGATTGGCGTTATTGCGAAACCGAAAGTAATCCAGCAGATGTGGCCACGAGACCTCTAGCTAACAAACACTTTGAAACCCGCACAAAACTTTGGATCGAAGGTCCACAATTTCTTCATTTGCCACCTGATAAATTCAACGTAAACAGTATTCCTTTAACTGTACGTGATGCTCGAATTGAATTGAGAACAACTTTTTGCAAAGAACCAAAGGCAACACTCACTCGTGTCATACAGACTTCACCAAACTTGTACACTCTGAAAAAGAGGTTGGGATACCTTGCTGCCTTTGTAGAATTTGTGATTGCAAAAGCAAAGAAACTAGAGCTTCATAAGCCACACTTAAACGCTATATATCTTGAAAAAGCATTACACTCTACAGTGCTATATGTGCAGCGAGAATGTTTCTGCACAGTTTTCGACAGCTTGCAAGCAGAATCTCCTGACTCTTTGGAAGATGCAATCAAACGGCTAAACGCTAAAACGTTATCAAATTCTGAACGCAGACACCTTAAAGATTTACGCTCAATCCGTTGTCTTCGCTTCGCTGCCTTTCCAGATGGAACACTTCGAATCGAAGAAAGATTGGGAGAAGCTGATCTTCCCACAGACGCAAAACATCCTGTCATTCTCCCATCACGACACCCACTTACTAGGTTAGTGATACTGAATTGTCACCAAGAAACTGCACATGCAGGGATTCAATACACTCTGATGCTGACTCGCCAAAAATATTGGATTATAAAAGGATTGTCTAGCGTCAGGCATTATTTAAATCAGTGCAACGCTTGCAACTTGCAAAAGGCGAGGCCCGTTCGTCAACTTATGGCGGACCTCCCTGCTTCTAGGTTGGCTGCTCACAATAAGCCCTTTTTTAATACTGGCTGTGATTACTTCGGCCCATTGCCATACAAAGAAGGCCGAAGTGAAAGGAAAGCATGGGGGCTACTTTTCACCTGTTTATCAACCCGTGCGATTCACGTTGAACTAGTCACTTCTCTTGACTTGAGCAATTTCATAATGGCCTTTTCTAGATTTGTAGACCTGCGAGGTTCTGTATCTAGTATGTACTCGGATAATGGAACTACTTTCAAAGCCGCCGCCCACGTGCTGCCCGAACTTCTTGAGGCAGACAAACTTCAGTCGTTTTTTAGGAAAAAGAAAATTTCGTGGGAATTCATTCCACCATATAGTCCCTCTCAAGGTGGCGCTTGGGAGTCCCTTATAAAGGTGTTCAAACGCACACTCATACAAGTCACTAAGTTTCCTAGAACACCTACCTTGGTTGAACTGCAAACATACATCTGCAATGCTACGCGCATAGTTAATGATCGTCCACTGACACCTCTTTCTGACAATCCGCGTGATTGCACTGCAATATCACCGTCTTCACTCTTGACACCTTTAAATGAGCCACACACACCGCTTGGACAACCACACAATAAGGATCATCTCCGACGCGATTATAGATACAACATATCACTTGCACAACAGTTCTGGGAGCGTTGGATAAGATTTTACCTTCCCCTTCTCCAAAAACGTAAGAAATGGTTAACGGTTGCTGACAATCTCCACGTTGGGCAGATGGTGGTAGTCGGGGGTCCGGGTGACTTCAACAAAAGGGGAAATTATAGGCTTGGACGTATCTCAGAGGTCCTCCCACAAATGCGAAGGGGCAAAGCCTTGGTACGTCGAGCTAAGATTGCAGCAAGTACGTCGTCTTGTGATTGTAATGGTAAACCCGTTGTTACGTATATTGATCGTGACATTTCGAAAATTGCGCCTTTGGAATTGGAGTAATGCTATGTGACATTATTGTGTTCGTTTACGAAATCACTTATACAGTATTGTACATACACGCTTTGACAGTTTTGTTGCATCTTGTTTAATTGCCTTTTCATTTATCGTATACGTATATGCCTAGAACTTAACTGTTGTGAATTCTTTGTGTTACTTACCTTGTTTGTAAATTTGATACATCGTTCTCCCCCTTGTTTAGTTGTTTTACATTATGTATGCGCTGATGCCGACACACATAATGGGGGCCGCCTATGGTCCGAACGATTAACTTTGTAAACTTCATTTTCCGTTGCCTAATATCTCGTAAAACATTGAGTCATTGGCGCTTGTGACGTAACAGATGTTACAAGCTGGCCACATTTAATTCTTTATTGTAGCAATCTTTTTCAATGCGTTTCCTTCGAATAAGCAACTTAGAAATTTACAGTTCAGTTTTTAACTAACGAGAAATATTGGAACTGTTGGTTTATCTATTTGAATAAGTTGAATTGTAAAAGTAATAGAAATAATTAAAGAAATTGAAGTGAATTATATTGGAAATTAAATTAAATAGTTAGACTGGACTATTTGGCTGTTTCTTTTCACAGTACAGCTATTCCCAAACAGTTTAGTTTCTGTGGCTGTCGCAGACTCCACGTGCGTCAGGAACAGGTACTAAGAACTTACTGCTTTTTATTTTAATAAGTCTATAGCGATAAAAGGGTAAAAATTAGGTATGGGTCCAATTGTTTAAAAAAAGTCTTAAATTCAAGCAAATTCAAATTTACGGGGAGACAATCATTTCTCACCTTGTAAAACCAGCAAAAGTGTTTTTCAACATTTGATTATAGAAAGATTTTTTCGATAAAACACTAGCTTATATTGGCAGAAAAATACTCTGGCTCCTCCATAATGTTTTGTTTGCTAAGCTGTCTGTATTGCACTGTATACACTCAGAGATTATACTCTTGCAAGGAGTGCTTTTTAATACGGGTTTACGGATCCGGTTTGGGTCCGGTTCGACGCCCTGATTACGGAGGCATTTTTTTCTTTTAGTTTGATTTGCCATCGACGTCCTAGTGCTCCTTTGTAAAAATAGAGCAATTTTTTGTGTAGGGGGGGCCATTTTTTGATCTATTTTAGGTGTGACCGCACCGCTCGCACCCTATTAAAGCCATTTCTGTATATGCCTATGTAAAATACCTCCACTTTAAAAATTTTATGTACGCAATTGTTTGCCATAATCCTCCAACTAATATATAAGCTAACACACGTGATATATTATTTCGTTTAGGTTCGAAGAAAAATAACGGTTAGTATGGCCGTGTTTACGGATCCGGTTGGACGCCCTGCTCAGGATAGTTTGATACTTTTGTATTCATTAATTTTTAATGGTCGAATGATTGAATTTATGATTTGTTACGCGTGAGTGTTTATGCGCGGGTAAATGTTTGGTAAACAAATAGCTGAAAATTTTCGACAAGAAATACCTACACTGTTAAAAAAACTGCTGCGAGTTTTTTGATCATTGCAGTCGGCGTTTTTGATGTTTGCAGAATTTTGCAACTTTTCTTTGATGTTTTTTTAACAGTGTAGTTTGATACATGATAATCAATAACAAAATGTTTTTAAAATTAACTTAGTTGAATATAGGTTCTCTTTCACTATTCGCCGAGATTACTGTTTACGCTATACTTTTTTTTATTAATTTTTTAACCATTTTTTGTAATGTATTTTTGCGTAGTATTATTCTTAATAGATATTTTCAGTTATAGTCTTTTATCAGAAATCTATTACCTTTTTTCTTTTAATTCAGCCAAGATTGTTTAAAAAACTATGTTTATGTCTTGTTTTTATTCCTAAAAAAGTGTAATTTGTTGTAATTAGAAATTTCACAATTTAAAGACTAAAAGTCTTTCAGGCTATTAATAAAAATATAGTTTTGGTAATTAATTAGGCCTATGTTAATTGTATATGGTTAAAAGGTTATTTTAAAAGATGAACAATAATCAACTAGAAGATTCAACATCAGCTCTAATTGAGTTATTCAAGTAAAAAATTGATTAGCTTTGAAATTATATTTATTTGGGTCTCATTTACTGTTTGCCATTTTTAACCTTACTAGTTTTGATATTTCCAAAATTTAAAATGAAATTAATTCAGAGAATAGTAAACAAAAACCGTCTATTTTTTCAGAATTAAAAGTAAAGCCCAATATATTTTGAAACATAGGTTATTCAGGATGTTTTGGAATCGTAGCTGAGTTATTCCATGTATAATCAACCAATTTTTAAAAATTTTGTAACCACTACTCTTGGATATTAATGGTTTCAATATATATTGTAAAGCTTAGAAAAACAAAGTTAGAAAAACAAGTTTAAAAAAAATTTATTGATATTATCTCATGGGCATTTTTGAGTTATCGCAATTTTAAGGTTTGGCCACTTGATGGCATTTGGGTAAGTGAGCACTGTTCACACTCTATGATTTTCTGTAATAACTTGATTTCTGCTCATAGAAAAATGAAACAAATGTTGAATTTACCATTCTTGGGGTCAAAGAATTCATTTAAGCTCATAAAAAGTCAATAAAATGTCTCCTTAATGGGATAAATAAACAATTTAACATAAAAATCAAGCTCAAAGTTTACAACCCAATAAAAAAATAGCAATTGTTTTTATGATGTGGTTTTTGCTTTTTTGTGCAGTATAGTTCATACACTTTCATATATCCATAAATTGAAAACTTGTTTTTTGTGCTCTCAGAATAAAGTTACTTTGAAAAATTGCTTGATTTTAATGATGTCAAATTAGATCAACCGTATCATGAAAGAATTAAAGGGGCAATAGCCCTAAACTACTCTTATGAAGCTAATTAAAAAAAAAGTCACACTTAATTTGATTAATTTTTGTTTTATAATTTAAAAGATATTGATTTATTATAAAACTTTCCACTAATGTTGATGTCATACAGGTACCATAGTAGTTGATAAACAGTGTTAGCCTTGTGATGTTTAAATTAGATTTTAGAAACAGTTGAAACTTGTGTACATTTACCAGATATGATATTGTTGACAGAGCTGATTGGCACATTTTGCTATTGTTGCATTGTCAGCAACATGTTTGATCTCCAGCAGACAACCAAGGTCCAGTGAAAGTGTAATTAGTGTGGTACTTCAAAGACACAAAAAATTAGAAATGACTGACCCTTTAAAGGAATATCATATAAAATAATGTTAATTTCAAGAAAAACAGACAACTGTGCACGACAAAATGCCATAAGATTGTATGCATTCATATAAATTTCTTAAATTGACATAAATATAAGTAGCAGAATAAATGGTTAGAAAAGGAAAAGAGTTGCAGAATAAGCCAGGGTTGAATAAACAGTTAAGCTGCTTTTAAACTAAATAGCACACAACATTATGTTAGTTTTATAATGACCAGTAAAATTTTTAAAAAGCAGGTAAAAAGCTAGCTGTAAACGATTTGATTCAGTAACCAATACTAGTAATGGCAGCCTGACTGCAGCAGTTATCATACAATCTACATTTATTTGATTATACAGCTTTGACAAAGGAAAAAATGCAATGTTAGAGAATCTTAAAGTGTCATTATTCATCAATGCAAGTGTCATTGCTCATTAGCATAGACATTCATAATTCTATTGAAATCTTACAGTTATACTGTAAGATCTTCCAGAAACAGTTATAGGTGTAGTGATATAGCAGAAAATATTTTGGAATGGAACCCAACAATTTGTCTTCTGAGAAGAACGAATGCCTAGTCTAGCAAGGTTGTTCAATAGATTCCACACAGTTGATATAAACAGGAGTCTAGATTTTAGTCTTTATTGGTGATCATCTAAGGACCCAGTTAGAAGACCATGCAATGTGTATTCAGCATTCAGGAATCTATAGTAAACCAAAGCTCAGCTGGCTGGACGTCTGAAAGTATGGGTAGGTGGTCCATTGGAGTGGGACACTGGCATCATGTTGTTGTTGTTGCTGCCCCTCCAAGGATATTTTGGAGTAAGCATCTCTTAACCCCTCCAAGAAGCCAATCTAGATTCCCACTCTTAGATTACCTTAGCTGCTTCTAAAGGCTTTTTTTTCAACAGACACACTGAATTAGCCTCATTAAGGTTAGGACATTGGTGGTTGATTTTCACCCACTACAAATTGACTCATTTCTGCTTTCTGTCTAATCTCTATTGGGTCAAGCTCTTGCTTTATTTGAGGAGAAAATTGTCTCTGGCCAGGCATCATTCAGGACACTGTCTATTATATACAGGGTGGCCCAGCAAAGTGTGGACAAATAAAAAATAAGTTTTTTCAATTATATGAAGGTGAATAAAAACAACTCATATATCAAGAGAAATTTATTGTATCTAATAACATCTAAGAGTTATTTAATATATCCTCCTTTCATAATTTTTCTATGCTCTTCTGGTAAACAGACTTAGACTAAAATCTTCAGTTTATTCAAACTAAAAACTTTAAAAACAGTCAACGTTTCAAGCGCTATTACAGACGCTCTTCGTCAGGACTAACTTGAAATAAAATTGATAAAAGCAATGAACGAAAATACATACAATTGTTAAAATTTTTTTGAAAATGGAAAAAGAAAAGAAAAAGGCAAGTTATGTGATACAAGGCAGTCAAGGATATAAACAAAAGCGAACGATCAAACAAAAAAGAAGCAGCGGATTTATTTTAACTCATTGTAAATTTCATTGTAAAAGCAATTTTCTTTGTCATTTACTGTAGTAATTTTGTTGTTGATGAAAAAAGATTCTAAAAAGCGACGTTTAAAAAAATCTGATTCAAAAGCAAGAATAGAAGAGTTGTCAAAATCAATGTTATGCTGAAAATTTACCACATGTTTTACAAGAGCAGTTTTTTTGTTAATATTGTTGTCATCAATTTTTGCCAAGTTTCTCGGGTTCAAATCTCGCTTATGTTCAGAACATCTGGTTTTAAAACTGCGGCTTGTTTCTCCAATGTATATACTAGAACAATTTTTGCAAGGAATTTGGTAAATTGCACCTGTTCGTTAGTTAAAATCAATGAAATCTTTCGTAATCGGTAAAATATTTTTGATAGTCTTAATTGGTTTGGTGCAAACTTTTATGTTAAACGCTTTGAAAATTCTAGTAATTTTTTCAGTAAAACCTGCCTAATAAGGAAGCACAACCAATTCTTTTCTTTCATCACTAAAAAAACTTCCTTCTTTGTTATGATCATTCCACTTCTTGTTGGTATGACGTAGTGTTTGTTTAACAAACCATTCCGGATAATCATTCTTTTTAAGTGTTTCAATCAACTTTTTTATTTCTATTAATTTGTCTGTCTTTTTCGTAATTAGTTTCGAATTAATTCTGTGGGATAAAGTGGATATTATTCCACGCTTATGGCTTAATGAATGTTGTGAGTTGAAATTGAGGAACCGATTGGTGTGCGTTGGTTTTTGGTATAATTTGGTTATCAAATTTCCAGATTTTTCTTTTACTACCAAGACATCTAAAAATGGCAGGGAATTATTTGATTCTGTTTCTAGAGTAAATTTGATACTTGCCTCTATGTTATTTAAATGGCGCCCCCCTCCGACCTATAGTGTCATTTATTAATTCTCCTTTATACAATTTATCAAAATTTTTTACTAAAATTCTATCACCGCTAGCTGGCAAAACCGGACATACCGTTAAAAACTCTTTTGAATTTGTCAATATGATAACAGGGTTAAAACTTAATGATGATGAATGTATCGTGTCTTTTGACGTCGTTTCACTTTTCACCAAAATTCCAGTTGACGTGGCAAAATCAGTTTTTACAAGACCGCACTAAATTATGTTTAAAAGAATTAATGCTTGGAATTAACATATGTTTGGACAATACCTATATTCAGTTTAAGAATCAATTTTATAAACAAATTTTCGGCGTCCCTATGGGCTCCCCTATTTCAGTAACTATTGCTAATCTGGTTATGGAAACTGTAGAAACCAAAGCTCTTCAAACATTTCAAAATCCCCCAATTATGTGGAAACGATACGTCGACGATACTTTTGTGGTTTTAAAAAAGAATAATTTGGAAACCTTTCATGAATATTTAAATAACATAGAGGCAAGTATCAAATTTACTCTAGAAACAGAATCAAATAATTCCCTGCCATTTTTAGATGTCTTGGTAGTAAAAGAAAAATCTGGAAATTTGATAACCAAATTATACCAAAAATCAACGCACACCAATCGGTTCCTCAATTTCAACTCACAACATTCATTAAGCCATAAGCGTGAAATAATATCCACTTTATCCCACAGAATTAATTCGAAACTAATTACGAAAAAGACAGACAAATTAATAGAAATAAAAAAGTTGATTGAAACACTTAAAAAGAATGATTATCCGGAATGGTTTGTTAAACAAACACTACGTCATACCAACAAGAAGTGGAATGATCATAACAAAGAAGAAAGTTTTTTTAGTGATGAAAGAAAAGAATTGGTTGTGCTTCCTTATTAGGCAGGTTTTACTGAAAAAATTACTAGAATTTTCAAAGCGTTTAACATAAAAGTTTGCACCAAACCAATTAAGACTATCAAAAATATTTTACTGATTACGAAAGATTTCATTGATTTTAACTAACGAACAGGTGCAATTTACCAAATTCCTTGCAAAAATTGTTCTAGTATATACATTGGAGAAACAAGCCGCAGTTTTAAAACCAGATGTTCTGAACATAAGCGAGATTTGAACCCGAGAAACTTGGCAAAAATTGATGACAACAATATTAACAAAAAAACTGCTCTTGTAAAACATGTGGTAAATTTTCAGCATAACATTGATTTTGACAACTCTTCTATTCTTGCTTTTGAATCAGATTTTTTTAAACGTCGCTTTTTAGAATCTTTTTTCATCAACAACAAAATTACTACAGTAAATGACAAAGAAAATTGCTTTTACAATGAAATTTACAATGAGTTAAAATAAATCCGCTGCTTCTTTTTTGTTTGATCGTTTGCTTTTGTTTATATCCTTGACTGCCTTGTATCACATAACTTGCCTTTTTCTTTTCTTTTTCCATTTTCAAAAAAATTTTAACAATTGTATGTATTTTCGTTCATTGCTTTTATCAATTTTATTTCAAGTTAGTCCTGACGAAGAGCGTCTGTAATAGCGCTTGAAACGTTGACTGTTTTTAAAGTTTTTAGTTTGAATAAACTGAAGATTTTAGTCTAAGTCTGTTTACCAGAAGAGCGTAGAAAAATTATGAATAACTTACCTGGTAACAAAACCAATAGAATATCCTCCTTTCTCTGATAACTTGGCAGAGACAAGGAATCACATGTAGCATGCACAGTTTCAGTGTCAATTTCTGCCCAAGATTTGGTCAGTTTTTGCTTCAGGACCTCCACACTTGAGTGAGATACAGTGCAGGACTTCTGCTCCAAGATAGGCCATATCCCAAAGTCCATTGGATTCAAATCAGGTGAAGATGGAGGCCATAGTTTCTTGGGCCAAAACGACTTGAAATTGTCTTTGCACCAGTCCTGGACCAATTTGGCTGTGTGAGAGGTTGCTCCATCTTGCTGAAGTGTAATTCCTTTATTTCCAGTGACTTTCTTCACCCAAGGAACAACTTTATCCTTTAACATCTTCAGATAAGCATGTTGGTTAACCTGTGCTGTATCCCCTCAAGTGTGGAGGTCCTGAAGCAAAAACTGACCAACTCTTGGGCAGAAATTGACACTGAAACTGTGCATGCTACATGTGATCAAGTGATTCCTCGTCTCTGCCAAGTTATCAAAGAGAAAAGAGGATATATTAAATATAGCAATTGTATGAATGCGCATCGGCTATTATTGAGTACGAATGCGCATTGCTTAATCTATAATAAATAAACAAACAAAAAAAAATGAAGTAAAACTAAAAATATGTTAAGGAACAATGCAAAAACCTAAAAACAGTCCAAGTATATCAATATCATAATTCTGTCAAATAATATTAGCTGTAATTTTGATATAACTAATATGTACTACTTTTAGGTTACACAAACTTTCTTCAACTTTATTGCTAAATCAGTTCGTTTGAAATTACATTGCAACTTCTTGTTATTTTCTTGTTCCACATGACAAGAGCAACTAACTTGCTGAAAACCAATGAAATCAGAGCTACTTCAGTAATTGTACAGAGCAATATGCGCATTCATACTTGTTTAAGACTTTAAACAAGGAATGCGCGTACATGTTAACGGTTTGCAATAAACAATGTTTTCACAGAAAAATGGTAATTTTTACTTTTTTTACTTTGAAAGATTTAAGCTTAATAATGAATTTAACTAAGTTTTTTGCTTGGAAAAATATAAAAACATGCTTAAGGGGAAAAATAGAAGGTTTAAATAAAGAAGCTGACTATTATTAGGCTTACCTTATGTCCCATTTTTTAGGCCTTGTCACGGCGTCCTGCCCAGTTGACCAAAATGTCCTGGTTTTACCAATTTTGAGTGAAGACCTTTTTTTTAGAGATCACTATGATTTTGAGACAAAAAGTAGGAAATCTGAGACTGATTTCAATTGAGGACCTTTTTTTTTATAGAGAACACTGACAAATTTTTTTCTTTTAACGAGCATCCTGGTTTGCCACTTTGTAAATATAGTAAGCCTAACTATTATTATATTTAAGAGGTTGACTTTATTATAATGGTAAGTTTTGGTCAACAATATTTAGAATCAAGTAGCCTACATATGGAGGATACGACTATATTTACGTCTTTGCTTGACCTACATCCAGGTACATCCTGGTTTGATCATATGATTTTTGAACATACAGGTGTTTGGAAATAAACATAATTGTTTATTAAAAAGACATTTGAAAAGAAAAAGTTTTTTGGTTATATGACTTTTCCTAAAATAAATACTCAGGGCTTAGGCAACTACTTTTCAACATCAGCAAGCGTTTAAGTTGAATTTGAACTACAAATTTTCTGTGCATTTACCGCATTCAAAACAATTATTTATATTACTGCAAAACAATTACAACATATTAATTTAAGTGTAAAAACATTTATACAAATTAACTTGCCGTTGATATTTCTTTGTATCCTAATTTCTTTGGAGTTCTTTAAAAAATATGCACATTTGTACAAGATGATGCGCAAACATGCAAAACACGTGCAGCACGTAATTTTGTTGGATGCATATAATTCAGAAACGGGAAAACAATTCAAGTTAATTTTTTATATGAGAAACTCCTAGTAATAGATGAACAAAGTTTTTCAAAAAAATATTAATTCTATGTTTAATATGTTTTATTTATAACTCTTTTACAAAGTTTCCTTTGCATTCGTACAATGCCTATAAGTTTATTTATATATAAATATATAGACTTTTCAAGATGGAAAATTTAAAGTTTACTTCACACCTAAAACTGTAAGAATGCACAAATTTAACGTGCTGTCATAGAGTCTTAAATAATTTTTTAAAAAAGAGGGGAAAGCAAGCTTTATATATATAAGAGACAAAAATGTTACGTCATGTTGTGCAATAGCTGGGAATCTTACCCCTTCAAGTTGTGACCTAAAGTCGTCCCTATTCTAATTAAGCCACTGGATAATGACAATTGGCCCGCAATTTTATACAAGTTTACCTATATATAAAACTAAACTGCATTTAAAAATTATTTCTTATCAGTTAAGAATCTATTTTGTTGTTGCATATCCAAACAGCAATAAAAACTTAAAATACATATAAGTACATGCATATAGACTACATATTATATGTTTTGTACATATAATATAACATTAATAACTAATCATGATCTTTATAATTAAAATGGCGAGGCCTATATCGCAACAAATAATTGAACACATGTCAACCGAACAAAACTTTTGGAACTGAGTGCGTAGGTGTGATTTGGTTTTCTGGATTAAAATCCATTTCTATTTTGATAATCATATAGACTATCACTGCAAAACAATTACAAAATATTAATTTAAGTTGAAAAACATTTGTACAAATCAACTTTGTATCTTGATTTCTTCGGAGTTCTTTGAAAATATGCGCATTCGTACAAAATGTGTGCAGCGCATAATTTTGTTGGATGCATATAACTCGGAAATGTGAAAACAATTCAAGTTAATTTTTTATGAGAAACTCCTAGTAATAGATGAACAAAGTTTTGCAAAAAAAATATTAATTCTATGTTTAATATGTTTTATTTATACCTCTTTACAAAGTTTCCTGTGCATTTGTACAATGGCTATAACTCTTGGATGTTATTAAATACAATAAATTTCTCTTTCATTTTATATATGAGTTGTTTTTATTAACCTTCATATAACAGAAAAAACTTAACTTTTATTTGTCCACTCTTTGCTGGGCCACCCTGTATTTTATTTTATCTCTATATTTACCTTCCGACTTGCAGGAAAGCTACAGAGGTGTTAATGCATAGGGCAAGCAATTACCCCAAACCTCCTTCCAGAAATGCCAAGATATTGCTGTCCAGTTGAATTTTTTATTTTGGTTTTAGTTTTATAGAGATATGACTGAATTTGGAACTGCTTGCAGGACAACCAAGCAGAAAAAATGCCATAAAGTGTCTTTCCCAAGGACATAACAGAATGGTGCAAGTAGGTTTTAAACTGAGACCATGTTGATCACAATCTTGGCACTCTAACCATTTCAGGGCAGGGGCATGCTTCTTGCTTGAGACCCACCCAGCCAGTGTGAAATGTGGTCTTACTAGCTGGTCAGCATTTGTGCAATGGGTCTCTTGTAAAGGGATGACAAGAGCTTTGTGTCTGGTATCAATTGGGTGATAACGCCAATCTTATTTGCACTTAGGCCTTCAATATTTATATGTAGTAGCATTATGGGCACAAAATGTTTACATCTAACATTTGTGGACTTATCAAATCTCTCTTATCAAACTAAAATAATGCAAAAAGGTCTTGGTTTCACTCAATGGCCAAAACTTTGAAAGTCAAATAAATTGAGCCAACTTTGCATTTATAATCATTGTAGACCAATTAGTATTTCTAAACTACTCAGGTTGGCGACTCAGCAATCTAAAAGCATTAATATAAATGCATTGTTTTAAAAGTGTTTGTTTTTTTTAATGCAGAAACCTAACATGATATTACAATCACAGAGTGGTATTGGTGCAAAGAATTAAATATTGTTCTTGAATTACATTATATATATTTACCGGTAATTAATAGAAAACTGTTATATTTTAGATTGCAAAAGTCTTTGCAAGAAAGACTTCGAAAAATGCAATCGGAATTACAATCAAAAACTATAGCTGCTGAATTTGAAAAGATTAACTTAGAAAAATCAAAAACAAACAGTGAACTTTATGATGAACTTGAAATAGCAGAACAACAACTCATAAATGTTCAACATGAAAATGCGAATAGAGAAGAAATCACTAAAATGTAACATTTGTTTTTTAAACACTTGTTTACATTGCAGTTCACAAGCCATGTAACAAACTGTTTTGAGACATGAAATACTTAAGCTTCTTTTGTGCTTTAAAAAAATCTGACTGTAGTAGTTATTTTTAATCAACAAAATGCAACTAAAGAATTAGATCTATTTAGTTTTGTAAAATGTAATCAACTATATCAACAAAAAGCATTTCTGGAGATGCAAAATTTCAGCAATTTTATTTTGATGCAAAACATATTTAGGATCAACCAGCATTAAATGTCATTAAATATTATTATTATTATTTATATTTTTTATAAAGGTGCATTTAATACACATAAATTTAAACTAAATTTAAACATAAATTTTGCATATTTTTATATGAAATTTTTTAAATTGAAGGTTTTAAAATACTGTAGATGTATTAGTATTGATCTTTTAATACCTTAGTGTTTTTCTTTTAGATGTTCTTATAATGGTCTGACATTTTTTATTTTACAAAAAGTTTTTTACTTTTAGGGTATTATATGGACAAGAAGCTTTCAAGTCCGTGTATTCTGAAAAATTAGACTTTGATAAAAGGGATAACAAAACTATGTCTTCAATTCATGAGAAAATTTCTTTAAAACTTGATCAACTTAAAGATTCAAATAAACAAATAATAGAAAAACAAAAGAAGTTACAAGAGTTGCAAGTACAATTTCAGGATGCCAAAAAAAGGTTTTTTTTGTTGATGTAGCTCTACATATCATCTATCTGTTGAATTTTCATATGATAAGTAAAAACCAAGAAAAAAGTTGAAAGTGCTTAGTACAACAGTAAATATTTGTTAAAAACTAGAAATGTATAAAATATCTTATTTTCAGGCAGTAACTTCTTATTTGCTTGACTTATAGTAATCTTCTAAAAATAATAATTTACTACAAATGAGTAACATACATTGTTTCTTCTATTGTAGACTTCAAGTTAGGCAATCCGAGAATCGTAAGCTGTACAATATTTTGCAGCATGCCCAAACCACAACTGATTTGTCGGCTAAACGTAAGAAAGCGGAAGAAAATCCAAAAGTCAGTTTGATTATTATATTTTCATTCATTCATTCAATTTTTTTTGCAATCAAGTTATTTCGTTTTTTAAATTGTTATCAACAAAGTGATTGCAAATAGAAAGCAGCGGCTAAACGATATACGTTATTACACGCACAACGTCAATTGTGCGCGGTCACTGTACCTTTTCAATGGTTTTTATTTATGTTAAGTGCATTTTTATCTTGCTTGTGTATAAGAATTAATTTTCTTAATTTATTTTAGTTTTGCAAGAGCGTATATTTTTATTAATTGTTGGCCGCGTGGCTTAATTGTGAGAGAAGCCACACAAGCACTAACCACAAGCCACCTCGTCGTAATACAGTTGTATGCAAAAGTTTAAGACCACCTATGATTTTTTATCCAAAATATTCAATAAATCAATTTTCTATTTATGTTATAGTTTGTTTATTCAAAGCACTGCAACAAAATAGCATTAAAAATAACACTGAATGTCAAAAAGTAAGATTTCATGTCCTGGCCACCCAGATATCACACCATGCGATTTCTTTTTGTGGGGATTTGTGAAAGGATTGGTCTATGTGCCCCCTATTCCAAGAGATGTGGATGAGCTGAAGGCATGAATAACAGAATCTGTTGCAACCATTGACAATGCAATCTGGGACGCGTTTGGCAAGAATTTGACTATTGGCTTGATGTGTGTTGTGTGACCAATGGTGCTCACATTGAACATCTTTGAACATTCCATGTAAAAATTGAGATTACAAGCTTTCCGAATTTACCAGATGCGTTTTTATATCCTTAATAGTTTCTGAGATATTCAATGTCAAAATGTGCCCAAGACTTTTGGAACACCCTGTATATTAAATTTTTTCTGTTGATATATCATAATCATGATTAATAGTGTCAAAAGCTTTGCTTAGATCTAAAAACACAGAGCATGTAAAATTGTTGTTGTTAAAATTAAATAGTAGTTTATCACAGATGGTTGCTAAATGCAAAATGTTTAAAAATCATACTTATTATGAATTAAATACCTATTAAACATTAAAGTTACTTTTGCAACTCCCTGCTTTAAAATGAAACCGATGCCGATCAACAACATTGTATTTTTAGCAAAATGAGGGGAACATCGGTTCTATATTTTGGTAGGCCTAACACCATTTAATCTTAAGTTTAGCAACTAGGTATCTATTAATGCAATAAAAAGTGAATGCTGTTCAAAAGTATTGCCATATTTATGTTTTTAGGACTGAGATAATAACTTAATGGATAAATTTTTTTTTTAAATCCATTAAATTGAATAAAATTTTTCCTAAAATTGCTTTAGTGAATCATTTGTATTGAGTGTTAAGCATAATAAATGGTTTATACCCATTGTTTTTATTGCATATTTTTAAGGCTTATGAATCAAAATTTTTTTGAAAAAAATTTTGTGGGGGTTTTTTAAATTCTTGGGGGGTGACAGAAAAAAAAATTTTTTTTAAATAAATAACTTTTTTATATTAATATTTATAGAATTTTTGATATTATATTTGAATTCCTTGTTCTTTTCTGATTTCAACGATATATAATATGTTACCATTTAAACATATCTTGAGGAAGATATAAGCGTCTTTTAAAAAGGATTTTTTGGCTCCCCCAAAACTTTGCCCCCCCTATAACTTAGAAAATATTAGTCGTAGAAACGTAATATTTGCACCAGTGGATTTTGGCTATAAGATAAACACATACACCAATTTTTATCAAAATCGGAGATGTAGTGGTTAAACGCCTATGGCGATTTGTCATGGAATGACCCAGTTCTTTTTCTTTTGCGTGCGGTAATTTACAAGCCTTGGCAACCCACATTTGGGTCGCGACCCATGCTTTGAAAAACGCTGCCTTAACCCTTCAAAAAAGCCAATCTAGATTTCTGTTCTTGGATTACCTCTGCTGCTTTTAAAAGCTTTTTCCACAGATTAGTGGCATTGTGTTGTGTAACAACTTGACTACAGTTAAAGAGGTGATTTGTGTGTGTGTGTGTCAAACATAGCGGGCACTGTGGCATGTAAGTATTAGGGTTTACTGTATGTAGGTGATTTAGCAAGAGCGATGATTTGTTGGATCTGAGCTGTGCCAGTTTTGTACGCATATGACGTAGTAATGCTTGTTCTGATGAATGAATGTTATAGGATGTGGTGTTAGTAACTATGTTGTTTTTTTTTAGAACTGAGGTATTGTGAGGTAATGGTAGTGCGAATGTGTTTGAGGGTTTCTTTATATTCCTCAGATGTTATGTCTGGTTCTGAGATTATGATGTTCGTGTGCTTGTATTGTTATGAAAAATTGTGGCGTTCATGTTTCTGGGTGGATCTGAATATGCATTAAGATCATGTAAAGCGTGTGTTTGTGTTTGAATTATTGTTTAAGTTAAGTAGCATGAAGTTTGAGATGGGTGTCCATTGGAAGGACCTTGGTTTCGTGGTGTAAATGTTAAGCGTTTGTATCTCGTGGGCAACCAGTTTTGAATTTGCAATTTGCAAAGTTGTGTTCTGAATGTTTTGCAGTTTCTTGATGTTGGTGTTTGATATAAGAGGGGTTCATATGGTGTTTGCATATTTCAAAATGGGGCGAGTGATAGCTTTAAATGCAGAGACGACTAATTCCTTTTGTTTACTCCATTTGGTAGAAGTGAGTGCTTTCAGAATGTTAAGCGTTTGCTTTGTTTTTATTTGCTTCTAATCTTATGTATGCCCTCCTAACCTCTCTGGTCTTCTTCCCAATAGTTATCTCATACGATTTTTCTTCTCTATGTTCTCATAACAATTCCCTTTACCTCCACAATGAAACTGTTCTGTCCCATATATCTGCCTTTACCTCCACAGCAGCATCAATGCTCGGACTGATGACTTGGTTCCTGGTGTGCTGGAGAAGGGAGAAGCAGAAATTTTTATTAATTGTGTTAAATCCTCTATAGCTTGGCCGACTCTGGGCTACCAGTTATAGTACTGAGTTTGCCATTCTTCATGCTTTTAAATGGTGTATCTTATTTTTTGTTCTAATTTTCACACCATCACTTTGTTTTGATTTCCGATCTGTTTTGTCAACTCTATGCTTCTTTATCATATCTATGCCCAAATCCCTCATTGACACCCAATCTTTCTTTTATTCACTATCCGACTCGAAGGTTTCCAATGGATACCTGGCTATTTCTCTCTTTTTGATAATGACTTAGCGATGGCTCCCGCTAAAGTTGGTGCCACAAATGTCTATTCCTTCTCACTGCTTAATTATTCCACTGTCTATTTCTCTACACCAGTTGGGGGCGTGTATCCAATTTGTTTTTTGTTTTTTGTTTTTTTTTACTGTATTCTTGAAGGAGCTTACTCTTCTTCGCTCAGCTCGTTGTGCACACTCTCGTTTACGCTGCAATGGGCACATCATCCCCCTTGCTTTATACCTTCTCCTGATTAGTCGAGTCGAGACTTCGTACAGCAACTGCGCTTTCATCTCGTGCTAGACTTCCCTGCTCTTGACTACGTTTCCTCTTTATTCTGGATTTCAGGTTCCCTTGGGGAGATTGCCCGATTATAGATACTGCGCGGAGTTAATCCGCGCCCTCATCTTTTGGAATAGGTCAAGTAAGTCAACCACCACCTTCAGTAAGTAAGAGCGCCATAATCACGGCGAACGCGATCATAGTAGCTGTGGTTTCTTTATCAATTCTATTCTCGTCTTTCTGTTGTGTCCTTGGCAAAAACACGTTACGTCACTTTTTTGCTTGATTGGTCTTCAGGGTTACTCTGAGTCGATTAACGGTTCCGACGTTGTCTTGCAATTTGGAAATATAAATAGTGATGATGATATGATGATGGATCTTGTAAGTATTGTATATCTTTTTTAGACGAAAGAACTTCGAGATAATCTCGACAATACAGTCAAAGAACTAAAACTTCGCAAGGAGCTGTTTTTGTCTTTAATACACGCAAGCAAAGTGGACTGGTATGCCGATGAAGAATTACGAGATTTGGTTTTGTCTTTGGGACGGCCAATTACATTTGATGCGTCATGATGTGACTTGCATTTTTCGACTAAAAGTTAAAACTATAAAAGTGTATGTTTCCGAATTTTCGGTGGCGCCCTTAAGATAAATTTTTACATTATAAAATTATTTGCATTGATCGCTTATTTGCTGGATCAGCTAGCTCCTCTTAAATGCGACTTCGTTGTGATCTTGGACGTTTTTATAGTTGTTTTCCGTTTGTTGACTTTGCATATACAGTACGGATAGTTCAAAACTAAAATTAAACTTATAAAAATGTTTAGTTAAATTCTTACTCTAAAAAAAAATAACTCAATTATATTCGTATGGCTGTGTGTACAAAACTAGGGTTGCCTAAAGTGAGATAACATATCTCCGTAAAAAGTATTTAATTGCAGATTGTGTTATCAAGTATGCGAACGAAAATATAAAATATTTGTCGATAATCGTCAGAAAATATTTGTTGCAATGTGATTTGAAAATTTTTGCGATAGAACATCCTCAACTTTCATTTGTTCAACGGTGTAATGTTTCTCTTCTTGAAATGTGGTAAGGTTTATTCATGCAGAATGTAATGTAGTGTGATCGGTTAATAGAAAAACTATTCGCATCACGAGCGCGATAACATAAAACGCCATTGTGTCAAACTTGTATTGTCTAAATCATTGGTTCTCAAAGTACTCCGTACGGAGCCCCAGGGCTCCGCGAGCTATTCGTTTACTTATTAAAATACTGACTTGGCTAATTTTGCAACTGTCCAAAGAAGCAATAACAACCTGCAAGTAACTTCAATTAATCCGCAATTTGAATATTTTTTAAATACAAAGCAGCAAATACATCCATATACAGCAGATACAGCAAATTTAGACTCAATTTAAGTGAAGACCAGTGGTGGATACTGGGTGAGGCGAATGAGGCAGTCGTAGTGAAGACCTTTTTGAGATGAAATCGTAGTAAAGACCTTTTTTTTTTTTAGAGAACACCTTGATTTTGGGAGAAAAATAGGGAAATCAGAGATGAAATTGAAGTGAAGACCTTTTTTTAGAGAACACCTTGATTTTGGGAGAAAAATAGGGAAATCAGAGATGAAATCGAAGTAAAGACCTTTTTTTTTTAGAGAACACTTTGATTTTGGGAGAAAAATGTTTTTATTTTGATAAATTTATTGTGGGGCTCCGTAAATAATGGTCAACCTCTTCATGAGCTCCACAACAATAAAAGTTTGAGAACCCCTGGTCTAAATCAGTGGTTTCAACCTGGGGATCGTTTAGCTATTTTCTGGGAGTCGTGGAAACGTTTGTGGAACAGAATTTTTTATTTAAATTACTGATGGGATGACTAATCGGAATCGTACGATTTTTCATAAAAATTTCAATTCTTGAAAATGGTTTCTAATTTATTCATATATCTGCCTTTTATATATATATATATACTTCACTATTATTAAGCATGCACTCTGTGAAGAGAAATTTTCTTTAGAACAATATATTTATAATAATTATGATCGTGAGTTGGTGGCGAATCGGCCATGACAAAATCGTCACCAAACGTCACTAATTTTAACAACAATAACCTTAACCCGAATCGGTGGCAACGAATTGTCCCATCCCGTAAATATATATACAGTACTATGTAAAAGTATTCGAACAACACCTTTTTGAATTTTAACTGTACTGGTATCCTTAATTTAATAGAAAAAACAAACTTAATTATTTATTTATTCTAAATTTTTACTATAAATCAGGGCTTTCAAACTTTGGAGGTTCATGCCCCCCCGCTTAGAATATTGTGCACACCAGTGGCGTCCGGTCAGGGCATGCAAGTCATGCATGACAAAGTTTTGCGCGATGAGGTAGATATCGTTGAATTCCACGAGAAATATTACTTGTTTCGTTTGAAATGTGAGGCCAATCCGTGATGAAGACTTTTTTTTGTGTTATTTTTGAAGAATATCGTGAATTTAGGACAAAAAGTAAGAAATCGGAGACTGGTTAGAAGTGATGACCTTTTTTTTTAAAAATCACTGCATTTTGAGAAAAAAAGTGCATTACCGGAAACGATTTCAGGCGACGACCTGTTTTTTCTTTCAAGATCACTGCATTTCAAGTGCATTATTCCGAATGATTTCAGGCGATAGCTTTTTTTTAGAGATCACTGCATTTCTGGGACGAAAAGTGCATTACCAGGGAATGACTTCAAGTGATGACCTTTTTTTTTAGAGAGCACCTTGAATCCGGGACAGAAATTGGTCTTGATTATACCCAGTTTTATAACCTGGTTTTGGCATGCCAATTGCATGACTAGTCTCAGAGAGCACGCCACTGTTGCACACCTAAAAAAGCCCTCACTTTGAAACTGTCACTGGTTTCTTCCTTTTCGCCCCAAAAGTCAAGTAAAGATATAAAAAAAATTCTGCTCGTCACTTTGAGGACCCCTGCTCTAAATTATTGTTATTAATATTTTTGTACTAAACAATAAATTTGTTGAAATACTTTTGCACAGTACTGTAAATTTAAAAATAATAAAAAATATATAAACGTAATATACAGAGTTGGATCCATTACACTTGTAACTGAATGTATATACTTTTTCGTGTAATTGTACAGTAATTTTAATTGAAATTTTTTTTGTAATTGTAATTTTAAAAAATTGTGGGCCAAATTACAATTACTATTTGTTTTTAACAAGTTAACAAAAGTTCTACCATTTACGAGGGTCAGTCAATAAGTAATGAGACTTTTTTAATAACTCAAGTTTGCAATGACTGGTAATCAAAAAATGCTTTTTTATTTTTCAACATAGTCTCCCTCCTTTGCAACACACTTGTTCCATCTTGATATTAGATTGTCTATTCCTTTGGCATAGAATTCCGTGGACTGGGTCCTTAGCCAGTTGCTCACAGCAGCCTTCACTTCTTCATCAGTCTGGAAGTGAATTCCCCTCATACTCTCTTTGAGTGGGCCGAAGAGGTGAAAATCAGATGGTGCAAGGTCTGGGCTGTAGGGTGGGTGTGTTAGAAGTTTCCAGCCTAAATCTTCAATTTTGGCTAGGGTTCTTGCTGCTGTGTGGGGCCTTGCATTATCCTGAAGGAGAATCACACCTCTTGATTGAAGTCCTCTCCGTTTGTTCTTAATGTCTTTTTTCACTTGAGTTAGCAGCTCACAGTAGTTCTCTGAGTTCACAGTATTGCCCCTTTCCAAGAAACTGATAGTGATCGGCCCATTTCTGTCCCAGAACACAGTGAGCATGACTTTCCTTAAACTTTTCTGAGATTTGAATTTTTTCTTCACTGGGGAAGAAACATGCTTCCACTCCATTGATCGTCGTTTCGATTCAGGTTCATAATGAAAGACCCAGGTCTCATTAGTTGTCACTATTCTCGATAGAAATACATCTCCCTCCTTTCTGTATCTGCGTAGTGATGCTCTGGAAGCCATCAGGCGCTGCATTTTGTGATCATCCGTTAACATCTTTGGAACCCAGCGACAGCTGACTTTTGAAAAACGCAGCTTCTCACGCACAATTGCGTACACTGTGCCATGGGAGATGTCCAAGTTTGTAGCAATTTCATCTAAAGTGACCCTTCTATCAGATTTGATCAGGTCTTCAACTGCCTGTACTGCTTCTGGGGTAGAGACATCCACAGGTCTTCCACTTCTCAGATCATCAGTAATGCTTTCGCGTCCATCTTTGAATGCTTGCACCCATTTGTAGAAGTTTGCTCTAGACATACAGGAAGGACCATATTGTCTTTGCATTCTAGACAGAATCTCACATAATTTTACACTCTCTGCCAACAGAAATCTGATGACTCCTCTTTGTTCCAAGCATGAGCTGTTTCCTAGCCTAGTAGTCATTTCAATTTATCGTCACACCTACAGTAATCTGAAAATAAACAAGTTTTGTTGTAAATAAGATGACAACTCCATTCATAATCATCACATAAAATTTCAGTTGCATAACTCCAAGAACACCAAAGTAATTGAGAAAGTCTCATTACTTATTGACTGACCCTCGTATAATTGCCTGTACTTTCCTTTAACTCTTCATACGGCAGTAGTAGTAAAATGTTCTCGTTTTTTAAAACTTTTTAACAAGCAATAAAGGTTGCCAGTAAATATGCTTGTTTTAAGAAAGTAGAATAATCAGTTTTTAAGATGGAAACTTCAAATAATCAATTGGTTTCAAAAAATGTGTTTACATTTGTGAAAATTTTGGGTTAGCTCAACTAGTAAAATAATTGAAGAGACATGTTTTTTATATAAATAAGATATTTAAAAGTAAACTTGGCTTTTAGGAAAGAAAAAATGTTTATAAAGTTGATTGAATAGTTTTTTTTAACTAAATGTTTTTATTGCTTGTGCTAGGAATGCAACATTACTACCACAATCTTAGAAATATATTTACCATGCCCTTATAGGAGATATATTTGCAACATTAAAAAGTAAAGTTTTTTCCTAATTATAAAAAATAAACAATTAATTGTTTTGCCTAGAATAGCAATGAGTTAAGATAAAAGAATAATCTTTGTTGCTGTTGGTCATTTTTTTTTGTCATATTGCATAAATAATGGAGTTTAGTAACTTAGGCCTTTTACATTAAGTTTTTCAATCTAATTAAACTTAAAATGTAAACATTTCTTGACTAGATTTTTTGCCTTTTTTAGAACTATATTTGAGCTAATTTATTGGTAAAGCTAATCTTTATGCAACTGTGCCACGGTATATTTCTTAAACTATTTTATGTCAATGTTGCGAATCTAATTATTAAAATTTACTTCAGTTTCATTTTATGTTTAAGGTTGTTAAAAAAAGTTATTTTTTAATTGTGAATAGTTAGTAATTTGCAATAACAAAATAAATTTTTTATAAAAATTGCCTGACTCTAAAATTTTAATTGTAATTTGAGCTTTTTACTTAGTACAAAGGAATTGTAATGTATTTTTTTGTGTGTGTAATTGTAATTGATTTGTAATGTTGTTATTGCTCCAACTCTGGTAATATATAAGTTTTTTTAATTTTTGGTCAGTGTTTATCAGAAAAGTGCTCAATGACGTCAAGTCAGAGCGGTTAAATTAAATCTCAGATCACAAAATTTAACATAAGTTTTATTTGCCCCAACAGAATGTTTCGCTTGCCTGGGCTCGTCAGGGGGACGGTTAGAAATATGAAAAAAAATGAATAAAAGTACAGTTTAAACCAGGGGTGACAAACCTATTGGTTGTCGCGGACCGCTTTATCAGTTCCAGCTGAGTAAGCGAGCCACACAAGTTTTCGGTCATACTATAGAAACTTTTTTCTATAATTTAAAAAACCAAAAGAACCTTATAGGTTATTTTTAAAAGCCGGACTACAAACTCGAACACGAAGAACTCTGTCTTTCTTTGCCAAACTATAAAAACAAAAATTACTAAACTCGAACTCAAAAAATATATAATTGAATTTGAGTTCATTAATTCACAAATTTTAAAAGAGAATGAATAATATTTAAATTTTACTTTTGATATTAAATTGTAAATACAACTAATTTGTTATCTGTTTAACAGGAACCCATTAAATGAATTCGTTTTATTTCGTTAATAACAGCCTGTTTTGTTATTTATTTTGTGATAGCCTTTCAATTTTTTGATCAGGTTGAAGTTATTGTGTTAAAACGCTTAATTAAGCTTTCGATTTTTACAGCATAGAATAGAACTCGAACTTGAATTCAAGTAAAAACCTATCGATTTTGCAGCACTAGTTAAAATTAATAAAGCATGATATAAAATAAAACAATCTTAATAAAAACTTAAGCACAGTGGTTTTCAACCTTTATGGTTAGTGCCTTTTTCCAGAAACTCTCAATATCCGTGGCCCCAGCTTAAAGTATTGTCCCAAATAAGACTAATGAAAACAAAAAAACTTCAGCGAAAGCTTCTGCTTGTGACCTTTTTGGAAGGCCGGCCGCTGCAACACATGATTATAAACATTTTAGAAACAAAAAAATTGTTCAAAGTCTAATGCACAAATAAAAATAATAAATACCCAGTTTGTCACCTAAAGGCCCGTTTCCACTACAAGCGTTAGCGGGAGTATTTCTCATTTGTTATATAGCTTCTCTTAGCGCTAAAGCGCGAAAAGAAGTAAAAAATCAATAAACGAAAAAAGAATAATTCCGCCAACGCTTGCAGTGGAAACAAGTCTTAAAACTGCTGCTCTACAAAGATTCTGGCGTGGTATATTAAAAATTTTCCTAAATAAATGCAAGAAATCAAAATTACAAAAATATACACAGAATAGTAAAAAAATCAATACAAACCATATACATGTAGCTAAAGTTATTGAAGCATGAAATAACAAAAAGCAATAAAGAAACATTTAATCAAAAATTAAACTAACTTTACTAATATGACCCTAAGTGATATTTTTGGAAATTTTTTTGCTTTACTAAGCGCTTAATATTTGGTCGATCAAACAATGTGGCAACTCTCAACAGCGTACTAAAATAAACATAATAAAATCTGTCAGCCTTGTTCTGTGACTACGTTTTTTGATCTTCAATTTAGAAAAGAATTGTTAGCATAGGTAAGTGCTTCCGAAAACTGATGACTACTTAATAGCGCAAGGTATCAAGCTTGGAAGTTTTTTCTTTGATATACAGGGTGGGGCAGAGCAACTTGCTTATTTAAATTTGGCGCACTGAAGCGATGATTGCTCCGTGGATAGTAGGGATGGACTTATTTGAGAAGGTGGGGCTTAAAGTTTGGTTCTTAACGTGCGTTACTTATTTTTTGTTTGTTTTTAGGAACCCCAATGAGCATCATAGAGTGGACGAAGTTGGAACGCGCTTTCGCTGTTGAAGCATTTTTTTCAAGCGGTCGCTCAATCGTCGCAATGCAACGTGCATTCCGTAGACATTTCAATATTGCCCCCCGTGGTTGTGTTCCTGGCCGGCAGTCGATTATTTCATGGGTAAACAACTTCAGGGAAACGGGTAATGTAAAGAAAAAGAAACCTGGCCTCCCACGAACAGCAAGGTCACCCCAAAACATTGAAGCGGTGTACGAGTATAGAGAAGAATGGACGCCATCTTACTGATATCAACTTTAAAATTCGTAAAAAATAAAATTTAAATGTTGTACTAGTTGCAGTTCAAAGAATTACATGTATACCTGCATTACTTGTGTATTAATTGATATTCCAAATAAGCAAGTTGTTCTGCCCCACCCTGTATAAACACAATAGAATTCAAGGAACGGCTTGTTCAGATATATTGTTTCTAGTGTGTTATCACTCTGCAGTTTTATGCGTTCGAGTTGGAGTTCAGGGAAAGCAGAAATGGGTGTAACATTGAAAGGAATAGAAGAGACATAATGCTCCAGCTGCTTGATTTGACATCCTGAAATTAAGGGGGCTGGCCACATGGGCCCGCATGTTCGTCACCAGTGATGGCCTTACAAAAAAGGAAGGCTCGATGCAAGAAAAGTAAGGGGGGCCACGATAGTTAAACTGGAATTGTTACCCAAGACATGCTCCAGCATGTTTAGGAGGAGCCAGAGTACCAACTTTACGTGTGCCGCGTTACAGGCGGTGCGCATATTGAACATTTGCGAAACCTTTCATGGAATTCACGTGCCTCCGAGTTTCTTATTCAAATTTACAGGAATAAATCTTGTTCAGCTTAACGTTAACCCTGTTTAATTTCATTTGATTTGATTGTGTAGTTTTTGTAATATTCACATGTCAAATTTTTTGAAACACCCTGTATTTGAGTTATTTTTTTTTCTTTTATGACATCACAGGAATTGCATTATTTGCTTGATTAATTCAACGAGCTGTATATTTCGGAGTATAAAATTTCCAAAGCTTAAAAAATATTTCTAGTTTTAGAAATGATTTAACATTTTGAAACGTCGTCTAATAAACTATGTTTTGCAGAACTGCGTATCATTTATTGAAGGATAATAAACTAAACGTAACGTAGCCTACTATATTTTTACTACTAATGATTATATTCTTTATTTTTCCAGTAAACATCTGACGATTCTACATAATGAAACGGACTGTTTCGGTTTTTTAAAAAGTACGTAAATAAATTTTGCATTATATATTTCAATATAATTTTTTTACTTGAATAAGGATCAAGATTTTGTTTAAATAAAGATGCAACAGATGTTAGTTGTTTAAGATTACCGTACATAAATTTTGTATTAAAATATTGCTCCTATCCTTTTATTGAGCACTCTGCAAGGAAAATCAATTCTCTTTTTAATATATTTATTTATAGGCTATATTTACCATGGCTAATGGTGAAAGTTTTTAAAACAATTAAGGGAGAGGCACTGTATATCAGTTATCCAACTGATTAAACAAGATGCTTTAAAAAACATTTTGTTTCACAAGAATCAAAATCAAATTTGGTATTTTGTCCCATCACTAATTTAAATTGAAACTGTCTTTTGAAAATCACTAATATGAGAAATCAGAGACAAATTCCAAGTGAAGACCTTTTAATTTTTCAGAGATCACCAGATTTTTGCAACAAAAATTAAATTTTGTTTACCGAAGGGGGTTGTTAAGTTACCTTGGGTTAGAAATTGAGTCGCGGTATGAGCAAAGTTGAAAACCACCGGTCTAAATGGATCCTTTTCCAAAATTTCAACGAATCTTTTTTCTGCTCTAATGAAATACCACAGTCAGTAATCATGGGATAAGTGGGGCGGAGCACATAAGCGGTGAAACAGTTTTGTAGTAAATTGTTTAACTGAAGTTTTATATTCATAAGAATCAGAAATTATGAGAATTTAAGCTTATAATAGCGAGCTAAGCACAAAATATCTAATGTTGCAACGGGATAAAGTGCATGGTCAAAATAATAAGTAATAACACATGACAAGCGTTTAAGATTGACAAAACAATTCTCTACGTAGCCACAACTATTTTTTACCGGTAGACAAATTTTAATCAACACAAGCATAACACTTTGATGGTCTATTACAAGCCTGAATTATACCAATAAGCAGATGTCTCCTCTGAGTCCTCCGCTTGTGCAATGCTTTGGTCAACAATTGCGTGCGCCTGCTTAGACGCTGACCGAAATTCGACAAACAAAGATTTGGCAAGATTTTTCTTAATCCCAGACAACCACGTCATTTCGAAGATTTTCAAGTAAATATTTATTGTAAAGGTTAATTAAATATTGTGAAAAGAAAATAGGAAGACCGAGGAAGGAAGACAAGATACAACTAGTTGGCGATCAATTCCAACCTGAAAAACCGCTTAAGTGAAGAGGCACCTTTAATAAGTTGTACTGGTTACTTTTTATTTGTACAAAAAACTTTCAACCTCGGAACGACAAACATTTTTGATTTAACCAACAAGAGCCATGGCAGCAGATATGCTCGTTAAATGTATACACTACGTGTAAAAATGTATTGCCTTTATGTTGTTTATTGTAGCAGCTTAAGACCCGTTTCCACTACGAGCATGGAATGAAATATTCTTTGTTTCTTTTGCTTTGCTTAGCGCTTCAGCGCGGAAAAAAAATTAAGAAATTAAACAAAGAATACTCAAATCTACGCGCGTCGAGGAAATGGCCTTTAGTCTCCCTCATATGCAAGACAGTTTTCATTATCATAAATGCGGCTAACAATCGAGGAAACATTGATTTCAAGGCTTCTGGGCAGTTAATTTTGAAGCCACATTTTTAATGCAAATTTTGTTCCGGTACTGACACGTTCAGATGCTTTGCGTTCAACAGAAAACTTATTTAACATAGGTGCCACTTCCACCGTATTAGCGACAGTCGAATAGTCGATCAGAATTGCACCGATAGATCTCGTTTCCGCTGGCGAAGCGAAATTTTGTGAGCAGTCAATGTCATCGCAAGGACTGTCGAAGGGTTTAATGAAATTTTCAAACTGGGTATCTGACGATATAATGTGAGACGCGAGATGAGGGCACACCCAGACGCAACGGTCCACTTCATCAGCTTGCAATTCGATGGTGTCGTTTATCTCTCTTGCTTTCCTGCAATCTTTCACATTCAGATACACTAAAATGTGATGGCGTGACGGCAAAGTACCCCACGACAAGCTAGGAGGAAATGCAGACTCCCACAAACCTAAAACTTTAACGCCGTCTTCGGTGCCCTGCACAAATATCCCGGTTTCTTCTCGCAACTCCCGAGTCCCAGCTTCCTCCAGACTTTCGTTCAAGTCTAAGTGCCCACCAGGAGGTACCCAAACGCCGGGAAAAGTCCGCATGTGGGCGGACCTTCGAGTCAATAGCACGTACTTGTCTGCACTTTGCAGGAGCGTCGCAACAGCAACGTCGACACCACGTGATCGTGTTTCGGCGGGCAATCGAGCCAGGTCGTCGTCGGTCATGTGAACGATCGGGCAGTGAGCGGCCCTGCTCAGCACGTAGCTTTCTCTTTCATTGGCAGCTGACAGGATCAAGCAGTTGTCGGCGAGAGAAAACGAGACTCGCGCTTCGTGTTCGTCGCAGGCCGAATCTTGCAGAAGGTCGACAATTCTGTCCGTGAATGCAGCGGGAACGATTTTGTGCTTGGAAGCAACATACGCCAAAATCTTCTTCATTTTCTTATTTTAACTCGCAGCTTTATCAAGTAACTACAGTATACGCTATTTTACCAGTTGCTAAATAACAAGAAAACTTAAATAAGCACTGCGAAGTGAGGCTTTGCAGAAAAGGTTTTTTTTTTTAATTTTTAATATCAAAAAATAAAACTCTGCTACAAAACATTCAGCTACAAGTTGCATTTTATAAACAGTAAAACTTGTTCTCAGTCAAATTGTAGACAATTATTGTTTTAATTAATACCACTTGAGGTGACCAAGAACACTCTGTTAAAAATGATATGATAAGTAATAGCAAAAAATCTATTTTAAAAACTGATCAACTACTTTAGTTTTAAAATGTTAAGTCTAAATCAAGATAAAAACTGTTACCACAAAAATGAAGAGGAAATTTCTGTAATAAACGGAACATAGAACCAAAAATACTAAACCAAATCTACAAAAAATGATATTGTTTGTACAGGTAATACATTACAGATATAATAAAAGCAGATTTTAATATTATTTCAGCACAAAGTCCAAGTCGAAACAGAAAAAATACACCAGTATTTGTTAAATTCTTTTCAGTTCTTTGGAAGTGCAACGATTTCATAATTGAGTTGTTCATAATTTTAAAAAGCTCGATGCAAGTTGATGAAAAACAATTGCTTGTAATTTTACTCGAAAATTGTCTCATTTCAATATGAGACCAACAATAGAAGTTCAACCAAGATTTCTTGTCAATCTCAGATCCAATAATTTAAGCCACTGTTATTTATCTTAATTTTTTTTAGAGAAATTTTATTAAATATAAAAAAATTAAATATACAGCATTAGGCAGAGAACGTTTCATGGCGCGACTTATAAGAGAAAAATTAAAACAAAGACGAAGATGCTTGTTGCGACCGCAAACAATCGATCGTTTTCTTGATTTTTGAGCGCTTTAAAGGAATTTCGGAAGAAGAAAACCATTTGATAAAAGACGTGAAGTCTTTATTTGGATTCTGTAATTGAATAAAAAACAGCTAAGCACATCACTTTGGAAAAAAGAGTCTGGCGAAAATATAACCCAAGTCGCGACTGCTGTTTCTTGCTGCGTTACGCTATTATTTGAATTTTTCAAAATTTCCGCCCGATAACCGAATAAGCTTTTTGTTGAAACAGGAAAAGGAACAAAATTGAAGTTTAAAACGATTCGCAAATGGCTCTGAATCGAGGCGTCGCCAGTTTTTTAGTCCTGCCTTAAAGCAGAAAGTGTACATGAGAAAGGCTTAACATACTTGAAATATTTTTTCAACGTAATGCAGCAGGAAAACTCCGCAGTCATAGTTATTATTTTGCTGAGGAACACGCGGATAAAAGCATCGAATGTCGTCGAACCAGCGCTTTCCGCATGTCGTTGATTTGCGATTCTTCCATTCTTCGTTCAAGTATCTTAAAAAAAGAATTATTTCAATGCTTCGTTAGGTTTTTTAAGATCGTCTGCAACGTGGAATGAAACCATTGACTATATTTCAAATTCTGGAAGTTTTTAGGCAAAAACTACAGAAGAAAAACATTCAAGCTATGATTTGAAATGATAATTTCTTGAGTTATATAGAAGAAGTAGAGCTATAAAGGTTATTAATATTTTTTGCACAGGATTTTTTTAGGAAAAAAAATTCGATCGTGGTCAAAAAGATTTAACATTAAGTAATAAAGCTAGAGAAGCATGAATTTGAAAAGATGTGCAGTGATTCGTATAGAAGACAAGCAGGTTTTAAAAGGTGGCAAAATATGCTTGAGTGCATAGTTGCAATATATTGGAAAAACTAAACTCGAACATTATAAACCCTACACGTGCCGCCATACTTATAACTGTAAGTTAAAAGTACGTAAAAGATAAACCTCAGCAACACTAAAATAAACAGTGACAGTTGAGTTTACCCTCGAAGATACGCAGCTTCGTCGTTATTTTCGCCACCTTGTATCGAGTTAAATATTAGGATGCAAGAATCAGACGGATTTGCAGTTCCTGCATATGACGTTTGTAATTAGCAGAGTAAAAAACTGTTCTAAAACAAATTGCAAAGTGAAAATAAATACCTGCATCGATAGTTTTGTCCGGAAAATAAATTACAGCCAAATACCAATGCGCTGCATTATTTATTGGAATAAAAAGATAGTTTTTTGAAAAGATATCAACTTTTTTACTCCAATTTCGAACACGCTGATATCTTTGCTCGGCTGCGCTGTGACAAAAAAACTAAGTTCAAAATTTATAAAGCTTTTTCTTGATAAATATCTATCACCTTAAAAAAGTATTATTCTTTGTAGTAGAACATTTACTTTCCAAATTTTGCGATAAGCGACTGTAAAAGAAAGAGCTGAAGACGTGAGACCGCTGACTGTCTTCATCGGAAAGAACTTCATTCATTAAATATCTGCAAAATTACGTTCCTTCTTCTAAAATACGTTATTTAGGCGTTCAACGCGTTGTTCTTTTACAATATAAGTTCATTTAACTAAATCAAGTTTACAGAATACCAATGAAACAATAAAAGCGAATCAAGATCAAATTACCTTAGATAAAAGTCAATAATTACATCGTTAAGAAATTGTCCTTCTTCAAGACAACGATAATCCTTCTTTGTAATAACAATACCTCCGCTAGAAGGTGGTGGTGGGTAAACTGCAATCCTTAAAGGCAGAATAAAAATTAAACACAAGTCAGTAGAGTTGAATGCGTTAAACTATTGAAAAGGAGCTATGACATGGGTTCACTTCTCAGACTAAGCAAATTCTCTCTCGACATTACAAGAGAAATTAATTAAATACATGAGGAAGAAATTAATAACATGGAGCACCACAAAGAGCAAGAGGTCTTACTACTTTGGATGACGAAACTCGATGCTACCCGCATCTGGTCCGGGCAGTGCAAAAAACTGGAATAGTAAAAGAAAAACCCTGGTCTAGTCCTATATGTTTCTGAACCGAAGTAGAGAAATTATTCTTTAATAAGTGATACACATTAAAGAAGTACAATTTATAAACAAAACTTTAAAGTTTCTTAAAAAAAACCTAATTGTGTAAAATCTTAAAAGTAATTAGAAATGGACACGTAATCATTTTCGTAAACCTTGCTATTATTATGACAAATTTAATTTTAGTATTGATGAATTTTTTTCTCTTCAGATGTTCTTTCCAAACTATAAAATTAAAGGTAGCAAAATTAAATTGTTTGTTACCCAAAGCCTATTTACCCTAAAAAATTTGGTCCTGGTTAACAATTATGTGATAAACTCTGAAGAGTAAAAGCATTGCAAGGTTCAGATAGAATGTTTGCGGCTGACCAGAATGCTTCACCCCAAAGACGAAATGCGAGCAACTAAATAAACGGATCCTTAATAATATTTATCAATATGATGCTCGTAAACAGTAATTGCGTGAAATTGCTTGAGAATGTAAAATAAATTCACTCGTAATTGTTTTTGCATTCTTTATTGTCGGATTTGATTTGTCGCGATGCCAATAAAATTGCTTAAATGAATAAACCGCGGCCCGAGGCTTATTCAGTCAATGAGGAATCCAGTCGCGATTGCAACTAAATGCTACGGACATTTATCGCTGATTAAATAAAATATTCTGTAGAATAGTTTAACAGCGAAAAGTAGACTATGGCACAGCTAATTTAAATGGATCCTGCATACACACTATATCATAGTGATAGTGTGCATGCATATTAATACCTATTGATAAATTGATTAAAAAAGTTATAAAAATGGGATGCGAAGTTCGTTGAGTAAGAGAGTGAATCCGTAATCACTGAAAACAAGGTTCAAGCCGGATTCAAATTGGTCTATTATCCATCAATTACCAGGCCGATCATTTATCCTTCTTGATAAAGTTAATTGCTAAAAAGCAAGTGTAACAAATTTAAAACTTACGTTGCGTTAAGGTTGTTGGAATTAGAGACATTTAAGATGGGTCTTTTTGCTGAGAAAGTTTTAATTGATTGGGGTTGAAAAACTTGCGAATTCTGTCACAAATAAAATCATAAGTCAACAAAAATCGTTTCCAAAACAATCTTTAAATATTACGATGATTTACAAGTAATAATGATCGACCACTTGCTAACTTGACAATTAAGATGCTTCACATTGTGTCTTACGTCATAAAACTATAAAATAAACTATAAAAAAGAAGGTTCTCCGTTTCTTTAAGCAGTACTACAAAAATCTTAAGTCTACTTGAATACTTACTTGATCAATTTTAACTGATCCAAAAACAGTGGCTTCAGCAATCATTATTTGTCTGGTATTTGCTTCAATTTCACTGATTTCTTTGTAAATACTCTTAAAAAATTCAGCTTTAACATAATTGCATTAGTAAATTTATGCTCAAATACACACACCGCTCTTTTTTCTACGATAGATTGAGACTTGAGTCTGTTTCTCAACTTCTCATGATTTTCATCAAACCATACTTTTTGTATATAAAAGATTATGTACTTTTTATCATCTGTAAAAAAAAGTATCAGTGAAATTAGGTTGTAAGTCTTGATCAGTTTGTGAGACATTTGTTTTGTTTAGTAAAACAAAATCGATTTGCTGTAATCACCTAATCCATTTCTTGTTTTAGGAGTTTGGATGAAGTAAATGTAAATATTAAAATTTCCCGCCATTTTAATTAGATATTTTTTGCCTTTTGCATTCACTTTAAATTTGCTTGTTAGATTTCACACAAAAGTGTAGAAAAAACTAAAGCGACCCTTTTTAAATCAACATTAATGTTGTTTCTTCAAAAGTTTTATCAATGGATACGCTAAACACTACAGAGTAATAAACAAGTAAACGAGACTTTTTTTAATTTGAACTCTTGTATATACTGTGTAATTATATAATATTAATAATTCAGCAGCTTCGTCTAATGGTTAAGAGCGCCGTGATTTGAATCAACATGGTCTCGGTTTCAAAACCTTCTCGAACCGTTCTGTTGTATCCTTGGGAAAGATACTTTGCCCCTGCGTGCTGCTTGGCAGTCTTAGCAAGCAGTTCTAAATTTTAATCATATTTCTTAAAAAAACCAAAATAAAAATTTTTACGGGATAGCAATATCTGGCATCTCTAAAAGCAGGTCAGGAAATTTGCTTGCCATATGTATACTGCCTCCGTCGCTTTCCTGCAAGTCTCCTGACATATATATAGAGAGATATGATATGAATTAAAGAAGCATGTATATGCAATATTTAGACTTTTTTTTGGCAAATGCAAATGCGTATTAGTGACATTTACTTGTGCTTTTCACATTCATCAAACAGCTATTGAAAAAAGCATATAAAATTAAACTATATTTTTGATTGAATTTCAATTTTATTGTAAATCCACATTCCACAAAGTCACTATTCTTAGCATTTAACTCAAATAAATTAGATTTTATAAAATTATCATGTCGAATATTGCAATATTCTGTTTCAAAAATCAAAAAAATTTTAACGTTAAAATATAAAAAATAAAGACTTTTCAACACCTGAACTGTTAGGAGAATCATCTATTGTTTTTGTTTTAGAAACTAATTCAAGATTAGCTACTATAGTTTTCCAGTGATTCTTAAAAACAACAATGAAAAGGCATGGTTCATTTAAATTGGAAGATAGTTCCAAACATTTAATCATATTCCATTCCAATTTCAATAAGCTATTAGCATAGGCAATGATCAAAGAAGTTTCTTCTATCTAATAACATCCAAATTGATATGATTAAGTATTTGTCAAAATGTTCATTAAATCATTTAAAAAAGATAAAGAAAAGCAACTCTATTTGATAGTCACTCTAAGTAATCAATTAATGAGACAAATGCTATTAAGCTAATGGTTATTTAGCTTGAGTACCATCATCATACTAATTAAGTATTTATTCTCCTGATTTGAAAGACAAAAGCAGAGAATTTACAAATAAAGCAACTATTTGAGTGATTACAATGAGTTGCAATGAAGATACTACGATAGAAAATTGTAATTCCTTTTCAATGGTTTTCTAGATTTTGTAGATTGATATAACTGTAAGTTAAAATTCCTTGCTGAAAAACCAAAGCAAAGTAAAATAATATAAAGTATTGTTCTAAAGCCAAAACAACATAACAAGGGCATTTGTGAAAGCTATTAGCCATTAACAAGAAAATCGATGAATAATTAAAATGTAATTTTTAATCGTTTAATTTCTTGGTTGTTTTAACTGCTTTTTTATTTTTAACAGTTTGGTCGTTGCTCAACCTTGGAAACGAGCAAATCACAAAAAAAACTTATTATTCATAAATAAAAATCAAATTCAAGTACTGAATTCTCTTGGAACCAGATCATATTGATTATAGCTTTCAAAAAAAATTTTGAATCATGTTAAAAATATGCCCAAGAGGCATATTTTTGTGTAATTTTGGGGGTATATTTTTCAGTTGTGTGATTTTCGGGACATATTTTGAACATGTTCCAATTTTTTACTTTCAATTTAGGTCACACAAAGAGATTACGTTCAGAATACATTTCTGGGGGCATATCTTTTACTTGTGCATTATTGGGGATGTATCTTTTGGTTGTGTAATTCTGTGATTGTATTTTTAACGTGATCCAATATTTTTAAAAACTATTCTCAAAAATTAAATCAAACCTTGGTTGGTAAAATTTAACTCTTATTAGTTATAAACAGAAATTGTTCTCAAAGAATATTGAACATGCACCAAAAATTTTAAGTCAAAAATTTTACTTCAATAGGTTTAATTTACAGCAGGCTTGTCAAACTTACAAGCATAAGTGCTATGCTGTGGGGCATGTGCCCCACATTGAAAATCACAGGTCTAAAGTAAGAAAATGTCATGCTATTTTATATTTTTTACAAATTAAATATTAAAAAACATACATATATCAATACCTCTAAACTACTGGAAGGAATAATAGTATATTGTTGAGCAATAATGGAATGTACAGGAACACTAATTGAATGGCAGTAATTGGAAAACTTAAATTTCTTTTCAAGTGGTTGTTCTTCAATACACCTAAAAGTAATTTTTAATTGTAGTAAATGATATTAAGATCGGCAACATGGTTGAGTGGTTTTTGATAGCAAACATGATCAACACAGTCACAGTTCAAAACCTACTCTTGTCATTATGTTGTCCTAGGGAAAAAATACTTTATACTGAACTTTCTTTTGCAAAGCAGTCTTGGGAAGCAGCTCTAAATTTCGGTCATGTCTCTAAATAAAATTAAAAAACAAAAAAAGTACCAACTGGACAAGCAATATCTTTTCACTTTTAAAAGCAAGTCAGGGTAATCAGTTTTTTTAAGTATAAGCACCTCTCACATTTTTCTGTGAGTCAGGAGAATAAATTGAGATAAAAATAAGAATAATATTAAATAAACCCACTCGCGCCATTCTGTTGTGTCCTTGGGAAAGACACTTTACAGCACATTCCCCTGCTTGGTGATCTTGGCAAGCAGTTCTAAATTATAGTCAGAGCTCTATTAAATTACAAGCGGACAGCAATATCTTGGCATCTCTGGAAGCAGATCGGGGTAATTACCTACCCTACGTATTAGTGCCTCCGTCGCTTTCCTGCAAGTCAGGAAGATAAATATAGAGATAAAAATAAAAATAAAGTCAAAAAAAGTTGATTAACTTTTTTGTTACCTTTCTTCATTATGTACTGCCATTGTATGAACATTGTTTTTTAAACGTTTGTTTGATGATACTCCTAAAAAAGACTTATTAGAAATAACACCATGCCAAATTCTACTACATTACCTTGGATTAAAAATTAAATACAATAATAACCCAATGAATAGTATTTTAAAAACAATGTTTTAAAATTATTAAATTTATTGAAGAAAAAACCTTTACAAAACACCTAAATCATGTATAAAGTAGATAGGAAATATTTCACATTTATTCACTACGAATTTTCCTGATTAAAACACTAGTTATTTAATGATTTAATATACAATACTATGCTGCTTGCTTTAAAATGAAAGTACTCTGAAAAGCAAAGGACAACATATATAAGATATACAGCAAGAACAAGCTCCAGTATAAATATTAAAAAAATTAAGGACAGAACAACCATAGATTACCTCAATCTGCTTTCAGATACACCAAGATAATAATTTTTGGAAAAAATTTTAGATAAAAGCTTTTAGAGTGATTAGCTTCTGGAAAAAGACAGTTTATGTCACTTTTTTTCTGTTTGGCCATCTTAAAAAACAACTCTTTAAATTACAGAAATATCAATTTATACCTTAATAAAACATATGCATAAAAAAATTCAAAAAGGGAGCAATATCTTGGCATCTCTAAAACAGTAGCAATAAGTAAGAGAAATTGAGCAATCCAATTTTTTAATCAAATTGGTACACAATTTTTTGGCAAAATGCTTTCAGCAAGAAACGATTCAGCAGCTGGATTAAAGCTATGCTTACAATTACAACAAACTAGAATTTTTTGAAAGCAAACTGTGTCACAAAAGATTGATTTTGCAATATCATACCAATAAATAAAATTCTTTTATCCAAAATTGGGTTTTTTCTAGGCAAGTCCTTTGATTTCCATACACTTAGTTTCCATATTTTAGCACCGAAAATATGTTTTTAAACACTAAAAACTTAAAATCTTCTTTTTTGCTAGTCTTTATATTTTATGTACAAATAATAAATCTTCTGTCAAGTTTCTATGAAAAATTTTAGTCACTATTTTGACAATTTAATGAAGAAAAATTTTGAAAAAAATGGTTGATTGACTTTTCATTTAATGAATACCAAACTTCTTTTCAATAATGATAGATGGACTTTTTATTTAACGAATAGCAAATATCTTTTTGGTTTTTTTTGGTTGAAATCTAAATGGATACCAAAATAAAATATAAGACTAAGTTTGAACTGCAAAGCAGCATAATCCTGTTGACAAATTAGTGTTTTTTAAAGTGTCTTACAGACTTATCAAGTGTCTTGCCACCCATTTGTGCCTGCAGCACTGGAACTGCTGAATAACCATGCCTAATCCAGCACCAGTGTAACACAATGGTGGAACATTGATGGAGTATGGAGTGGTGAGAAAACGCCTCTAGACTCCATACATTTATTAAGGATGTTGGCCCAATTCCATCAAAAATTAGCTTTCCCAGACCTGCATGAGTCAAGCTTTAACTACCTCCAAACTGGCATTGGTCTGTTCTGTTTAGAAATACACAAATGAGGTATAGCTTCAATGATGGCCTGTGAGTGTGGTACAAAGGAGCAGACAGATAAGCATGTAATAACATCTTGCCCATCTATTACCATCCAAATAGAGCCTGTGCTCTCTCAGATGCCAACAAGACCCTGGTGACCTAACTGAAGGAAACATGTATGGTAATTTAGTGGACCATCCAACTCCTGTCTATCTCCCCCAAACAAAGAAGTGTCTTGCAAATTTTGTAAGACATTTCCAAAGATAAAAAAAAATGGAATAAAATGGCAGTTCCCCAGGCTTCAACAATGGACATCAGGTGCCACATGCACTATGCAAGCAAGATTTTGATAAAAGTTCCAAGGCTTCAATTTTCTTTTCAAATGCAAAATGTAAATTATCAGCTTCAGCAGTTTGAGCTATAGCTGATTAACACATTCGAGATTTCTTTGATGTTTAAGCCAAGGATGCAGAATCATCAAAATTTTGAAGTGAGTTCAAGTCCCAAGTCCAAGTCCAAGCTAAAATAACGAGTCAGGGTCCCAAGTTTGAGTTTGCATCTCTGTCTAGAATTAAGAATTATCCCTTTGAATTCTATGGAAGAAGTTAGCCAAGAACGAAAAACCATAAGTTACGAAAAACCTAACTGGCAATATTTTTGTTCTGTACAAGTATTGAACATTCCCTACTACAAAAATGTGATGATCATGAGTGCAACAGAGTAACAAACAGTTATTAAGTTCAGAATAGTCAAGAGGAATAGTAAGGAATTTTTTTTTAACTTCTATTTATATTTATAAATTTTTCATTCAAGGTTTAGCAATTTTTTTTTTCTTAATAAGAAATAATAACAATAATCTGCAAAGCCTTCAAATTGTTGATACTGCATGAACTCTAGTTGCATGAACTCTAGATGTCAGAAACACTGGACTTGCTGCTTTTTTTTGGCGAGTCTCTATCCCTAGTTCAAGCAATAGATTTATTCGAGCTGTAGCCACTTACCATGTTTGAGATTTCCTCTTGCTACCACTAACTGATTAGCAGCTGATAAGGTTTATTTTGCCAAAAACTATCAGAAACTTATTCTCAATTTTTCAATATCAAACAAATTATTTTGCTGCAAACTCATCTTTTTATTAATGTATTAGCAGTTAAACATTGATGTAAAACCATTTACTGATAGCAAACTTACTCTTTTAAACACCCAGAGCAGAATATCATGCCACTAAAAGTGATTACTTACATGATGGAAACAAAGTCAAAACACTAACATAACATCTAATCACAACATCTAGCAAAACATCACAAGTTTAAAGTGATCTGTGACCACAAAGAAAAATTTCTCAAACAATCAGATTTTTTTAAAACCATAGATATTTAAAATTATTTGTCAAAAGAAAACCTGCAGATGTACTATACAGCTCATTTAGTATAAAATTAATTTTCTCTTTTTTGAATTGAAATTTTCCTGTTTCCTTAGAATAGTGTTGTAATGTTAAATTTAAAGTTTGAGCAAATGCTATTTGTGTAAACCAAATTTATGTCTATTGTATTAACACTAAATAAATCTTTTCCCAAAAATTTAATCACCTATTGTCACTGCTTTGTAACCAAATTCATAATTGCTTTTTAGTTGCTCCAAGTCTAATGCCTCTAATATTGAATGCAAGTCTAACAAACAAACAGTTGATTTGATAGTGATTTGAAATAGCCAGACAAAAATAAATACATTAGAGATTAGTCAAAATATTTCTACAAACCTGATTTTGAAATATTCTGAGACTTGGGTAGATATGCAGTAGTACGAATATTTTCATCTTCATCACTTGAATCTAAGATGGTAATCTTCTCTTGAATAGACATAATTTATAGACCTAACTAATATTGTATGTAATCTCACAAAAATATGTTTAAAAAATTTTACAGTCATTTGTTATAATTTTTAATGCATATTGAAACAAAGAAGCTGAAAAATACAATGAAAAAAAATTTTATTTTGACAGTAAAAATAATTGTTTTATTCTTTTTTATATACAGTGGCCCCCTTTAGATATAAAAGGTTCCGTAAACAAAAAATTCATTTTATAAAACATTATGCAAAGATTTTTTGCCTCATATTATCAAAAATTACTTAAGATACAGAACAAAGTAAGAAATTACTGCGTGCAGAAAATTTTAAAATTTGTGCCATAAGATCCTGCTATCCTATTAGTCAGAATCTTTACCATCATGCTCAATACCATGATCCTGCTCTCATATTGGTCAAATCTTTCCCATTACACATTGGTTATGTGTTTGTGGCTAGCATGTCATTTTGGCATTTGCTATTACTCAATTTTCATGTTGTTTTGTGTTTTGGACATAGCCTTGTTTCATTCAATTCTCTTTAGACACCAAATAATTTTAAGTGTTTTGTAAAGCTAGTTGTTAAAGTTTTCTGCCATTTTTTATATTTTCAGCCATTTGCCCTCCTTCTTTGCTGCTATTTCACTTTTGAACATTGGTTAGGTTAGGTACTATTGAATGATTCAAAACTTCAAATGTATTTGGCTCTTTTTCATTCTGGTTTTATCTTCATTATAAAATTTAATTTGGTGTTTTCATAGGGCTTGGAACAAATTAGGCTATTTGCATGTAAAATATCACTCATTATACAAAAAAATCATGATTCAAAAGCCACTCCACAACGAATTAATTTCATATCTTGAGGCACCACTATATATGTTTATCTACAAAGTAAATCAAAAAAATCGAAGCTAGGAACAAAACTTAAATCTCAAATGCATCAATCATTCATAGTTTAATAAACTTCTTGAGAAAAAAGGCTTAAACTGGGCTGATCCACTTTTTAGATTGCAAGATAAAAATGATCTGAAATAAAATGATAAAAAAACTCTGAAAAATATGATTGATAAATACACAAAAATTGGTAATCGAACCAACAAAATCATGAAAATTATGCATCAAACAGTTTAGGTGGCTTCAATCAGTCTACCTACAATTGTTGTGCAAGAAATAATTGAACTAGAAGATTATGAAATGGTATTTAAATCCAGACTTTTATTGCATTACCATTAATTAATCAATTTTACCATAGTTTACGCATCCAATTTGTTAGTTGTTAAATCCTTTTGCACTTGAAAAAAACACTGAACAGTTTTTAGCAATGGCATAAATCTTACACAAATTGCAAGTGCAAACAAAATTGCTTTTAAAATGAAAAAAATAGAAAGCTTTATTTTAGCAGTTAGAACATATTTAATTTGAAATTATATAAAATTTATTCAAATATAATTAATACTTGGGTCTTTTTATGAAGCAACCTTGAGTAATTTTTGTTTGTGAAACTAACCCGCAATCCCCCGCAGGGGTTACTATTGCTTCTTCAAGAGTCCTTTTCCTCTTGGCTTTTTTATTTCCTCCTGGTGCTGTAGGAGAGCTTCCAGTTAGTTTTATGCACAAAAAACATTTATGGAGACTTTTTGAAGAGACCAGAAGATCAATGCATAATGTCCAAATAAAAATACAGTGATTTTGCATTAATTTTCATTTCATCTAAAATCCAAAAACGGTAAATTAGAAAGAATATCTTCTCAGTCACTCATTCCAAAATTGTGGACTATAGTCCAGAAGTAGACCATCAGACCATTTATTAGTAGGCCACAGAGATATTTTAATGGTTCAATCTGTCTGTCACTATTCAATCTCTTTAATGATAATTCTATGTATTGTTTTGACACAATGGGGTTTTAACAAGTTGCTTTGTCTCGAAACTATGAGCAACTGTTTCATTCAAAAATGTGGCTGGCTATACTGTAACTTTTATTGACATTGTATTCCAAAACAGGTGAAAGCTTGAAAAAGCTATTTTATTACTAAAAAACATTGCAAATAGTTTAATGGCTAAAAAGAAGTACAATGGCAATTACATAAAATTTGGATTTACTTCATGGAATAATCAAGGCATTGAAAAAAGGCAATTTGTTGTATGCCACCATGTTTTAAGTAATGAGACCAAGTAAATTGAGCCATCACCTGAATACAAGTCAACTTGAGCTAAAAGAGAGAATCCTAGAACATTTAAAGAGACTGAAATATAACTGTAACCTCAAAGATTCAACAGAACAGGTAGCTTTCAACAAACTGATCAGAAACTAACCAAAGCTTCTTTTGTTATCAGCCAAATAATAGCCAAGCAGAAAAAATCTCATAATATACCTGAAACTGTTATTAAACCTTAGTGCAATAGCCATGATTAGAATTGTACTGGATGAGAAATACGAAGAGGCTTGAAACAATTTTTTTATCTAATAATACAGTAAAGAGAGAAATTCCATTAATGCCAGAAGACATTGCAGAACAAGCAATCATTTTTGGGGTGGTTTCCATCAAGCTCAATGATCTGTTGATGGAGTTTTAGTCTCTCAATTTACAGTTATCATTCAATATGCAGTTAGCACATTTCTAAAAAAAGAATTAGTTATTTTTTTGTAGGGCCCTGGACACCAGTAAAAAGGCATCAAATGTAATGTAAAAGGTGGACTACTTTTTTAATAAAAATGGAATTGCCTGGAAAAATTGGTGTAGTACATGCACTGATGGTACCCCAATAATGCTTGGGTCTAAAAGTGGATTTTAAACATTTGTGCATAAGACACCTAACACTTTTTCACTCATTGGTTTATTCACCAGGAAGCTTAAGCTTCCAAAACGTTACCCTGTGGACTGTAAGATGTACCTAACGTTACTATCAAATAGTAAAATTTGTAAAAAGTTGCACTTTAGTTTGCACACAAATCTATTCAAAAAAACCATACCAAGACATGAGATCTGAGCATATAAACCTTCTGTATCACACAAAAGTCCAGTGGCTTTCTAAAAGGAACATTTTATCCAGAGTGTTTGAGCTCCAAAATGAGCTGAAAATATTTTTAAATGATATAAAACCAGAGTTAACAATACACTTTTCTGATTCAAATTCATTGCTAGTTTGGCATACTTGGTAGATATCTTTGATTCTTTGAACAATCTAAATCTGAAAATGCAAAGAAAAAAATCTTATCAAATTGGAGACATAAAGTACACAAAGGTAATTTTGCAATGTTTAGCAGTCTGACTGATATTTTTGATTTAGACAATGAGCTAAACACCAATGTTGCTCAACACCTCAAAAAACTGGAATGTGAATTCAAATCATACTTTTCTGAACTTAGTAGAGATGACCTGTCATTTGCAAGGAATCTGTTTCGGCTTTCCTCTGAGAAAATAGAAAACAAACTGCAGGATCATTTCATTGAAAAGAAACACAAGATGCATTTAAAGCTTATTATTAGCTGTCAAGATGCATTTAAAGCTTTCTTGGTCATTGATTTCTGGCTAAGAATAGCAGTGTCATACCCAGAAATAAGCAAAACTGCTCTAAAAAAGTTATTGCCAATCAGTTCTATATAGCTATGTGAATCTGCCTTTTCAACACTTTTAAATGGTAAAATCAAGCAACAGAACCAACTTGAAGTTGAGCAAGATATTTGCTGTGTTCTATTGTCAACAAAGCCAGGTATTAAGAATCTTGTAGCAAAAGTGCAGTCACATTCTTCTCATTAAAAATAAATGATTAGCAAACATTTTGTCTATTTTTATGTTAGGGCTTCACAGGTAATCATTCATGTTTATATAGTTTGTTTGTTTTATGATATTGATCCTTCTAATTTGCAGGGGACAATGACAGAGGCGATAAACATAGGTAAGGCAACCATTTTATCACAATACCTTGACAGACTTTTGAAAATCCAAAGTAGAACCTGTTTCTGGTTGCTTTTTTGCAGAATATTGCTACAATTAGATAGTGCCAAGTCAGGGCATTAAAGTTAGAACCTTACAGTTGACAGCCAGGAACGCTAACCACTGCGCTATTGTTGTCAGCACTGAGCTTAAAATCATTGTAAACTTTACAACATGTAGTTAGCCATGAACCATTTTCAAAAAAATATTTGGGCTACAAAACAAAAAAGTTTAGAAACCTAAGATCTAGGTTAAAAATAAAACTGAAAAATATAATCTCAAGAAAATTTGGTTTCTTGTTGAATTCAAGCATCAATAAAAAGCATTGCAATTGATCAGATAAAAAAATATTGAATTAGATGTAATTGGGGGCAGATATTTTATTAAAAAGTGTTTGTTTTGATTTTTAAAGTCTTTTTTTAATGTAATTTTTGAATTTCTTGACCATGTAAACATACAAATCAACACTTGATTTATCAAGATTGGCCTAGAAATGACCTTTTCAACTTAGTTTTTGTAATTCAAAAACTGTTCACTGGTGCCATTAGCAGAAAAAATGCAAATTTTTAAATTAGGATATCTTAAAACTACAAAAAACAACTAAAAATTCCAAATGCAGTTTTTATTTTTTGGTAATGAGAAGACTATATCAAAATAATAAAAAAATCCAAGTGGTGGTGGTGTTCACCATTTGTTGAATTATAATGGAATAACTCTAATCTATTTGAACTGTAAGAAATGAGAAAAACTTAAAAACAAGTAATATCCAACATTTTGCCATGATAATATAATGACCAGTTATGGATATTAGGTGAGACAAGTGAGGCAGTTGCCTTGAGCATTTTTTATAGTTATCGAGGGGGTCCCCTTTTTAAAAGTGCTGCATTTGTTTTGTTTTGTGAGATTTTACATGGTTTCATAAACTTCAAAAAGTAAAGAATTTAACACATAGGTGATATCACATAATATGGCACATAGGGACATGCTTTTATATTACTCAACACACTTTCATTTCTAATTTTCTCTCATATCTAATTGCGACGCAATGTTTTTCTTTCTGATCACATCTCACATTTTATTTCCTTTCTCATGTCTCTTGTATTGTGCTTGATAGTGAGTATCACAATGAGTTAGTGGTTAAGGTAAATGTTAGGTTGGTTAAAGATAGAGGTTAAGGTTAGAGTTAGAAAGTAGGGGTTGTCAAAGTATGCAATTGACAGGAAGCAATATTTAATCAGCAAGTCATGTCACAATTAGAAATGAGAAAAACAGCAAGCAATATTTAACCAGCAAATCTTAAACTTCCAACCCAAACCTTCTAACTCTAACCTTGAACTCTAACCTAACACTAACCCTAACCCTTATCTCACTGGGATACTCATTGTCAAGCACAATACAAGAGATGCAAGAAAGAAAATAAAATCCAAGATGTAATCAGATATAGAAACATTGCATCACAATTAGATACAAGAAAAAAGTAAAAAAACACTCATAGAGCAATATTGGCAGAATAGGCCTACTTAAATTTAAAACAATAATGTATAAAATCTGTTCAATTTTTAAATATTCCACACCAACTGTGTAATGTAAACTTTTCCTAATAGTCAAATTATTATAAAAGCTACTGTACCTAAAAGTGATTGAAATTTAGCAGCAACAACTCAACAGCTCATAATATGCTTAAAAATAAAAATTCTGTTTTAACTTTAAATTTTTTAAATGATAAAAATACTACTTGTAATTAGTAGTATTTATAAGTACAATATTAATCATTTTCTGTAATTGCAACAAAATAATGACAAACAAAACTAAAAAAATTACAAACATTAATAAAAAGAATATAATTTTTTTATTTAAACAAATGTTGGGTCTCTTTAAGAATTTATCGTAAGCAAATTTTTTAGTGAAACTAACCCAAAATTGCCCTTTCCCCACCAGAGGTAGAATAAAGAATAAACCATAAAAAAGGATCTCTGATAAAGCAATAGTAACCACAGGAACATCTGGGTTAGTTTTATGAACAAAAATCCCTCACAATGAATTCTTCAAGAGACCCTCACAATGAATTCTTCAAGGAACATCTGGGTTAGTTTTATGAACAAAAATCCCTCACAATGAATTCTTCAAGAGACCCTAAATGTTTTATGTACATTGGAAACTATTAGAACACTAAATTCAGTCTATATATGCTTCACCATCCATAAACCAAATTCAATAACAAATTTTTAGTTATTTTTTTAGAGTTTTAAATTGATTAAAATGCAATTTTTTCATTTACTTAATTAAAAAAAAGACTTTTAATTGCAGCTTTTTTCTAATAAATATAACAATTTTTAAAATTAAAATTTTTGGTAATTGGTTTGCAAAGTGAGCTGATGAAAAGAACAGCTAATTTAAGTTAAAATTTTATACAGTGTCATTCAAAAGAAAATTAAATTAAAAATTATTTAGGCCAAGTAACAAAGTAATTTGATTTTAAATAAAAATTTTAAAAGTTAGCCTGACATAGAATAAGCTAAATGACTTCTCGCAGTTAATTTATATATGAATTATCCGATGGTTTATTTTGCACAAATAATCATAACATAGAAATAGTTTCATATGCAGTAAATATTTTATAACACTTTTACTTTTTTTACAATTTTAGTTAAAGCCAGCATTCTTGTATGTTTGCATTGCATACAGTCAAATCTCAGTTTACGAACACAATTCGTTCTGGAAAGCCGTTCGAAAACCGAATTGTTCGAAAACCGAATCATATTTTCCATTATAAATAATGTAAAAAAGATTAATTCGTTCCACGCACCAAAAGAATAACTTATTTACCTGATTACAATATACCTTGTATATATATCATAAAATAAAACCATTTCTTCCAAGAGTAAATAAAACAAAACATAACAAGTAATTTACATTTACATAACTTTATAAGGCATAAAAATTTACATAACAATGTATATTTAATAATATATGTATTTTTTTTCCTTGATCAATATCACTTCTCGCTTTCATTGGATCTATGACTTAGGGCTAATGAAGAGAAAAGAATGTTTTGTACAATAAAATTGTAAATGCACAGCGTAACAATGAATGTTATAAACATAACAATAAAGCACAAGTAACAATAAAGCAACGTAACAACGAATGTACTGTAACTCGTATGCTTGTGAACAAAAAAAGTTGTTCGAGAACCAAATTTTTGTTCGAATACCGGGTCATTTTTAACTCAAAATTTCTGTTCGAAAACCGAATTGTTCAAATTCCGAGAGGTTCGTAAATCGAGGTTTGACTATACTCATAGCCGTACCAGCCCAAAAAATTTTGGGGGGGCAATGAAGTTTTGCCCAAATTTTGTGACGTTTGCCCAAATCATGATTTTATAGTATATTTCGAATATGACAAAAAAATTGTCTGAGATTCTCAGACGAAAAACCAATTTTGTCCTAAAATCATGGTGATCTCTAAAAAAAAAAAAAAGGTCTTCACCTAAATTTGGGTTATTATTTTTTGCAGTTCCTCATCGTCACCTTTCTAAATTTCCTGACTTTGCCCAAATTTTTCGTATCGCTGCCCGAAAAATTATGGTTTTGCCCAAATATTTTCTTCTCACTGCCCGAAAAATCTTAATTTTGCCCAAATCTTCGAAACTTGGGGGGGCAATTGCCCCCCCTGCCCCCCCGGCAGGTACGGCTATGACTATACTTCAACGTTTCCTTCAAGCTGCGCGGCTGCGCAGTACTTTCGTTTTGCCGTGCACTGCATAAGCATTGGCAAGACAAGCTAAATACGTGCTTTTAATCAGAAGCAAACTCCACACAGCGGTGGATATTCAAATAGCGTCCATCTCATCTTTCAGTTTTTACTCCAAAAATCACGGTGATCGCTAAAAAAAGGTCTTCATAACTGGTTTACCTATTTTGTTCCCGAAAGCAAGGTGTTCCCTAAAAAAAAAAAGGTCTTCGCCTCGAAAAGTCGGGATAAAAATTGGGAAGTAGAGAGATGGATTCTAGGTGAAGACTTTTTTTTTTAGAGAACACCTAGGTTTCGGGAACAAAACAGGGAAATCAGAGACGAAACCAAAGTGAAGACCTTTTTTTTAGAGAACGCCTTGATTTTCGGAGAAGAAACTGATAGACGAGATCAAAACTTCTTTTCTTTATCAAAATCCTTGCCTAGGGTCCCTGAATTTAAATATCCACCACTGCTCACACGACCTTTCATTCCGCACACACTAAGCAAGCTCTTAGAGGGAACGTTGCTATACTTCTATTTTTTTTAGCCAAAGATCCAAAGAATATTTTATACAGCAACATAAGCCGAAAATATGAAGTTGATAATTGGTTGCTGTATAAAAAGTAATACATTAAGTAGCTACTAGGGTTGCCAACTGTGACAAATTTCAATAAAGGACATATGGAAAATAGATATAAACATAATTTTCAGTCCCATCTATATCACTATATATATGCATCAGTGGCGTGCGGTGACCTCTGAGTCTGGCCAAGCAATTTGCATGCCAAAATCTGATCATGAAAATAGGTATGTTATGGGTGTGAGATTGTAACTTTTAGTCGTAATGTCCATAGCCGTACCTGCCGGGGGTGCAGGGGGGGCAATTGCCCCCCCAAGTTTCGAAGATTTGGGCAAAATTAAGATTTTTCGGGCAGTGAGAAGAAAATATTTGGGCAAAACCATAGTTTTTCGGGCAGCGATATGAAAAATTTGGGCAAAGTCAGGAAATTTAGAGAGGTGATGATGAGGAACTGCAAGAAATAATAATCCAAATTTAGGTGAAGACCTTTTTTTTTTTTTTTTTTTTAGAGATCACCATGATTTTAGGACAAAATTGGTTTTTGTCTGAGAAACTCAGACAATTTTTTTGTCATATCCGAAATGTACTCTAAAATCATGATTTGGGCAAACGTCACAAAATTTGGGCAAAACTTCATTGCCCCCCCAAAATTTTTTGGGCTGGTACGGCTATGGTAATGTCATGGTGATCAAGAACAATTTTCGCCCTAGATTTTTGATGATCTCTCTAAAAAAAAGGTCATCACTTGAAATTGTTGCCTGGTAATGCACTTTTTCTCCTGAAAATGCAGTGATCTCCAAAAAAAAAAGTCATCACTTCAAACCAGTCTCCGATTTCTTACTTTTCGTCCTAAATTCGCGGTATTGTCTAAAATAACGCAAAAAAACGGGTCTTCGTCTCAGATCTGCCTCAGATTTGATCCCGAACAAGTAATATTTTTCATCGAATTGAACGATATCTACCTCATCGCGCAAAAGTTCGTCATGCAATTTCTAAAAATTTGGTCTTGCAACGCATGACTTGCATGCCCTGACCGCACGCCTCTGATATGCATCATAAAAAAATAAAAATGAAAAATAGTGTAAATCTTTTTATTTTTTAAAATTGTGTTTGGTTTGACTTTTTGCTGCTTCAACAATTGAAGGTCATCTTTTGTTTTTTCAGCAAATTCTAAACAGCTGTCTTTGAAGTTAAAGTACAGGAATATGAAAAGCTTATTTTATATTATTTCTGCAGAGCATCTGTTTCTTTCATTTTGCCATTTTGAAGAGATAACACTAAAAATCCTTTCACAGTATGCTGATAAACCATTTCTTCTAATGATTTAGGGGGGAGGGGGCAAATAATTTTTTTTGAAAACAACTTGGAAAGTTACTGGAGAACGTTTAGAAATATAAAAATGTTGATTCAGTGTTTGCAAAAATTAAATCAACTTTAAAATACACGTTTTAATCGCAAAATTGGCAGTAAGTAAAATGATATTTAAAATAAAGGACATTTCTGTACTTCATAAAGGACAAGGACGGAAAGGGTTAAATAAAGGACTGTCCTTTCCAATAAAGGACGGTTGGCAACCCTATTAAGTACATTGTTTCGGCTAATATTTTTATACATTTGCCCAAAATCCAGTATAATACCACTGTAACTGTGTAATTCTGGCAGAAAAAGTCCAATTTTACAAAAAAAGAAAAAATGCTGCGGCAACACATTTCGCATTTGAGGCACAAGCATAGGATGTCTATGGGTACAAGACAAACGAAGCACTTAAAGTTTGTTCAATTGAAGCTTGTATTCGACCAAGCAAAAGTTGCGTGCGGCTTTTAAATTTTCGCCGCTGCTTTAGATTTCGACTCTTGAGCAACTGTCATTCAGGGGCCTTCTGTTGGAAATTGATTATGGTAGGCTATTTAATATAGTGAAAACTTGGTTTTAATCATAACAATGGAATTAATCAGGTTTGTATTTTAGATGAAATAACATCAGGGCCGTAACTTCGTCAGGTGGGGCCCCGGTGCAAGTATCTATTAGGGGGCCCCATTTTTTTTCTGTACTTAATATTTAATTGAGTTACTTTTCTCAACACAGGAATCATTGACGACTCCGCGTTATAGAAAAATTTTTCAATTAAAATAATGATTCAAAAAAGCATTGAGCTGAACAGGTAAAAGGACCTAAAGCTACGTTTACTGTGCCTGCAAATCAAAGGCTATAATTGGAATAAGATTTCACCAAGTTTGCACGGTTCAACATAATTTTTTTGATTGCATTGCATTTAAATCGAAATAATGGACTAGCAAGGATTTCATGGGGGCCAGGCTGCGACAAAAATTTTTGATTGTTTAATAAAAGTTTAATCAAATAAACGTCGCAAACTGAAAATATTTTATAAGGACAAAAAAAATTGTGTGCAACCTTTTCAAGCAAGACGCTTTGTGAGCACTATTAACGATATTTCAGCAAAATGGAGATGTGCTATGCAATGCGGATAAATTGTTTAACCCAAAATGAATTAACGTACAGTACACTGACATCACCACAAAAGACACAAACTAATAAAACACAATACGTTGAGGACAATTAAGTACGTTAACGTCATTTATTTGTTGGTGGTTGCAAACTTGAAATTTTTCCGTCTTGCTTTTGCACTAGCGAACTGCTGGATAGTTTTTCTAAAATCTAAATTTTTAGCTCGTTCATTTTCTATCGATAGCAGAGCGAAACCCCTACATCTCTCTTGGACACAGAGCTTCAAAGAAAGTTTTTGATCAGTTTGAGTTTAGAAAAAGACCGCTCTGCCGTAGCAATTGTTACAGGTATTGTTACATACATCTTAAAGACTATACCGTACAAACGTCAGAATAAGTTGTGGTAAATGATGCATTTTCAACAATCAAAAACGAAGCCATTTCTTTAGCAGATTTTAAATGGGCAATCTTTTCTCTAAACCACGTTTTGATAGAGAGCATTTGGCTAGGATACAACGGAGAGACGTTATCAGAAAATTTGTTAGAAAATTTTCTTGCTTCAACCTCAAGATCCAGATGAGATGCATTTAATAGAAAACTTGGTTCCAAAACTTGATATGACGTCAACACTGATTTCATTCCTTTAAAGCAATTAAATAGTTGGCAAGAAAGTATTTCCATCATCAGAAGAAAGACAGTTACGCAAAATCGCTTCTTTTAGGATTGCTTAATATATCTTTTTTTATTTTTAATATATCTTCTTTTAGATATATTAATTTGTATGTATTTTAATGTATCTTCTTTTAGATCTTTAATATATCTTCTTTTATCTTAAACTTTAATATATCTTCTTTTAGGATCGCTTAATCTTCGGATATTTGATCTAAGTAGGTTTTTGTTTTCTTTGCTCTTTTGTTTCAAAACTATCTTGGTAAACCCCATGTAGAAGCAATAGTGAAATCTTCAATTAGTACTGCGTCAAAACTCCTTCTGAATTGAGCAATGTCTTCAGCAGCAGTTTGCAGAAGTTTATGGGCAGAAATTAAGTCAATTGTTTTACACTGTATAACTTTCGAAAAAATGTTGAAGATCTGCAAAATCTTGCATTGCATAACCAGCATGCATTCAAAGTCAAAGTTTTCTATCTGTTTCTTTATTGCCATAGCTTCATATCTTTCCTTTGGCATCGTACTGGTAAGTATTATATGAGTCAAGCATTTCATAATGTCACAAAATCTTTCATTCAAAACATAGACGGCATCATATCGACCAGAGCCCCGAGTTGGATTTAACGCTTTTAATGTAGGATTTGAGCAATAACAATCGTGGACATTTTGAAGCTTTTGCCACCGCACAATACTATGTCCGAAAAAATTATATACCGATTCAATGGTGTCGTAAAATTAACGGGTCTTAGTCACGACTTCCATGGCATCTTTTAACATTAAATTTAACCCTTTGCGGTCCAACTAACCGTCTGGGATGTAAAAACGATTTACGTTATTTGGTCTAAACTCATGTCACACATGCATTGGTCCAAACTCATGTCACACATGTATTTAGTTTATAAGCTTTCTAAGAAGACCAAACCGTATGTAACAAATGCAAGTGAATATTTTTATCGATTTGGACTTTAAATTGATTAGTTCGATTAACTTAAGGGAATTCCCGCCATGCTTGAAAATTATTTCATAAAATCAAAATACAGTACATGTGAACATCTTTCAAAAAAATTTAGAAAAAGAATTTCAACCTAGACTGAGCAACTAAGTATTGCACCTAGACTGAACTGACATAGTAAATTCAATTGGACCGCAAAGGATTATATCGTGCGAAGCACAATGCACGTAGTAAGCATGTAGAGCTATATCTTGGATCTTCTTATGCAAACCGAAGTACTTCACGCTCATCACTGCAGCCCAATTATATCCTTTTCCACGGCAGTTTTTTATGTTAACCCCTTCTGCTGAATGGAATTCGTTATCAATTTGTGCGATTTAATAGCGGATGAATCCTCAACTTCGATAAATAAGGTAAACGCTTCAGTTCTGATGGCGTTTCATTATCGTGGCAATCGATTTTGACGTAACGAAATACTTTATTTAACTGATCTTTTTTGCGAACATCTTGAGTGGTATAAAGAATTATAACAAAAAAAGAGCGCTTTGTAGTACGCTTTTTATATCACGGAGAACTTCTTCAGCTAGTACTGATATTAGTTCATTGTGTATCAAAGGACTTAAACATTTTGGAGAACCTTTAGGTAGTTGTAAAAGTTTGTCTAAAACAGTGTCGTATTTGGCAAGAAGCTGTATGATAAAAAGAAAATTACCCTTGTTACCTTTCGAAAGTTCTTCCCTGGATTAAACCTGTTGTACCCCAAGGGTTTTGCAGTGCGTAAGAAGTGCCTGGAAAGACATTTTCTCACAAAATAGTACTGCTGCGAGTGTAAAGACTACAGTATGTCTAGCGAAAAGGATTCAAGTAGAAAGTTCAAACATGACTTTTCAATCACTCAAATCACAACTTCTTACAACGAAAGAAGTTTATTAACAGAAATTACAAACCAGATCACTGACTAATAAATTACGTCTAGCACCCAAATGGCTAAACTAAAACAACATAGCTTATACAAATAGAATAATCACTATTCTCACAAACTAAGGCGTTAGATCTCATTAACCCTTAAAACTCTAACTCCAGTCACACAGGCAAAACAGTAACACAAAACGCTGACTTTCACAGCACAAATTACGAATTTATCTATTTATATGAAGCGGGAAAAATTTACCAGAAAAAATTAGCAACTTCAAGAAGATACTATATTTTCTTAATTAATTATTTTTCGACGAAACAAGCCAGCCAGACAGCTACTGTTACGTTACAAAGCACCAAGTTTAAAAGCTGGTAAACAAGTTATGTAACATGTGATACTATTAAGTTACTGGACTATGGTGGAAAATTGTAGAATTATCTTGAAACCATCAAGTGACATGCTACGTGCGTCATAAAGCAAAACTTATTAACAATTACAAGGTAAAATAAAGCGGATAAATATGATGCTATATAATCATTATAGCTTAAACTTATTTTATTAAACAGATTTGAGTGGGGGTAGTGTACCGATTACGTCATGACTACGTCACAATTAAAATAAGTAGCCTACGTCACAATCGAAACTTTAAATATATTGACAAATGCTTCAAATAAATTAGATGGTTAAATATAAATTAAAATTATTGATGAAGATGTGACATTTAATAATAACAAGATTACTTGAGCTTTTAAGGAAAAAATTTTACAATAAAATGTAGCAATGCGGGGCCTCCTCGTGCTGGTGCCTTGAGTAACAGTATTGCATGCCCTTTGTGTTTCAATCCGAAGTGCATCTGATGAATTGTACTGCTGTCCATCTGGGTAAGCTTTCCTTTTTTACGATGGCCCACAGGTTTTCGATTGGGTTGAGATCAGGGCTATTGTGGCCAATCCATGAGGTTTGAACCATGAACATTTTGAGCTTGAAGGAAGTCCTTTGAGTATGTTGAAAAACCTTTGATGTCGATTGTTTTCGTAACAATGCCCAAGCAAATGCGCACATCCCTTTATATTGTATAAACAGGGTTACCATTTTGTGTTTATTTTTATGAACATTGCTTACAAAATTTTAATGTGCTTATTTTAAGAAATATGCTTATTACTAGGTTTTCACTCATGTCCGAAGAAAGAAGGTTGTTTTTGGTTCAAGATTAAGTGAATGCCTTTCTTTAGTCTTTAATTCAGTGCTTCTGAACTCCTGGATTGCGACCCAAAGGTGGGACGTCTACGATTGTAGTTGTGTAAAAATTGAATCACTGCTTTTTAGGGACAAAAATCAAGAAATCCGAGACAGACTCAAAGTGAAGACCTTTTTTAAAGATCACTACTTATTGAGACGAAAATCAAGAATTCTAAGACAGATTCAAAGTGAAGACTTTGACATTTTTAGGCTTCTTTCGTTTCGTTAGTCATGCTTATTGCTTGGTCAGTACGGATGGTAACTCTGTGCATAAGACTGTGCGTTGCGGCGAATTCAGAATTAATAATCAGTTAAAAAGCATCTGAAAGCCCCGTAACAAACGGTATAGAGACAAGTTATTCAATGTACTAGATTACAGTTTATGACTGTTTATATTGTACTTCTCAGTTTAATAATTTTACCAGGTTTATAAAAGAAATGTTACTTTTACAGAATATTTAACGGTGAGACCCCATTAAAATACTAGAAAAACTAAAATTTTTGCATAAATTTTCCGGTCGCACTGTAGGGTGAAGAAGAAAAAAAGAAAAAAAGAATTTCCCTTTGATTTCTGAAAAAAAAGAATTTCTCTCTAATTTATAAATTTTTGTCCCAAAACCATAGTGTTTTTTTAAAAAAAAAGGTCTCCACCTATAATCGTAAATTTTTTTCTGCATTTGACAGAATAAATTTTTGGTTCTTGTCACTGCCCTAAAATTTCCGATTTTGCCCAAATTTCGGAAATTTGGAGGGCAATTGCCGTTTCTTGTTCTTTAAAAAATTCAACAGCTATCAAATATTGCAAAGTGATTAAACTGCAATAAGTTAACTCCCAATATCAAAAAAACCTTTTATATAGTTTTTTGAAGGCCAAACACTGTACTCCCTCCAAATTCACTTACACTCTCATTTAAAAATAATTGCATCACTCGTAAATCTGAGGCAAATTTTCTAGTTGTTATCTTTAATGAATTTTTAAGCTGGAAACCCCACATGGACCAGGTACTACGAAAAACAATCATGAACTTGGGTGTAGTTAAAAAAATTTTACCCCACCTAAACAAAATATCATTGGATATACTCTACCATTCTATGATTGTTAGTCACATACGGTACTGTATAACAACTTGGTGTAATGGCAATAAAACAACATTGTTAAAAATTCAACGAATTGCCAATAAGTTTATAAAAATGATACATGGAATACATTATAAAGTCAGTGTGAAAAACGTAATGTGTATAAATGGTCTAATGACAGTAGAACAAATACAACAACTGGAGATGGCCTGTTTTATGTTTAATATTCAAAAAATCTGCTTCCTAATAGTTTTGCCAACTTCTTTTCAAACAATATTGTTGACCCTAACAACAAAATAAAGACAAGAAGCAACTCCGCTTATTTTCCATCGTTTTGTAGACTAACTGTTACACAACAATGCCTTAAATACAGAGGACCAATTGTCTGGAACAAAATTCCATTAAAAATTAAAGAATTAAAAAATTACAAAAAATTTCGAAACGAGCTGAACGTCATATTTTACACTCTTAGTACGTGGCTGTTCCGCCAATTGCCTGTGTTTATTGTTTTATTTGTTTCATAAACTTTATTGAAAATTGGTGGACCATGGAACACGTGGCCTAGACGCATATATAAACGGCGTTTTGCTGGAATCCGTCTTCTTTCGATTGATAGTGACGGCAAGAAGGTCGGAGTAAATTTGCGTTAAAATTCTTTGGCTAGTGATTGTGATTATTTCCTCCGACACGCACATTTAGCAGTGGAATAAAATTGAGTAAACATCATTTGGAATTTTAAGAGACTCGTCAAGGGATAGGCAGGGCTAAGTTACTAGCCCTGCGCACAGCACTGCGGACACGGCCGTAACAAAACAGAACAAACTTCGTCGTGTCCAGTGGCCTACATAGATCTGCTATACTTTTTGTTGTTGCTTTTAAGTCATATAAATTAGTGTTCTGTGGTTTCTGCTGGTTTTCTTTGTTGTTGCAGATTTGAAAGTTCATCCGAATCTAATTCTAAAACCAAGCATAAGAAGAGTAGCAAGAACCTCAAAATCAATTAAACTATGCTTTGATTTTTTGATTCTATTTAATCAGAGTTTTGACAAGTGATAATTTTCTTGTGTATTGATACATCCTACCGACTTAGAGTCATACCCAGGTCACCAGTTACTGAAATGGTCTTTGACCCACGGCATGATTTCTTTTGGTGGGTTTTTTTGCCTGCCCGACTCTTCGAGGTCACCAGTGCTTCGGGGTCTCCCATTCCTGATTAAGCAATGCATTCTTGACTTGTGACCAGTAAAAATATATTGTAACTTTTTACACTTTTTTTTCTTTTTTCTTTGTAAATGTACTTTTAAATTTTCAATGTTAAGACACAGGTGCAGTGACCATGCACAATTTTTTGTGCATGTTATAACGTATATCGTTTAGTTGCCGTCTCCCTATTTGCAACCTTTACTCTATTTTGTCTTCAATTATTATCAATTGTTTCTTTTGGATGCAAATAAAAACAAACTAACTACTACTACTTCTTTGGGCACACCGGCGGTCCTTTTTTCAGGACCTTGCTCGGTCGCCGTCGGAAGTGATCAGATCAAGATCTCGTGACACACACACACACACACATACACACACAAGGGGGTTTTTTTCGTTTGCTCGATCGACTGAGCGCGCCGTGTCGCTACATTTCGTCGGCCTTTAGCAATTTCACCGTCTACTGTCAACATCGTTGGTCACAGAGCTGCTTTTGCTGGTCACAGTTCGGCGGCAGTGCATAGGCAAATCGGTTCTGTATGAGCTCGCCTTTTGCCGGGCACATCGTTCATCGTTAGAAAACAGGTAACTCGGAATACAAGCCGAGCTTGCATTTTTTTCACGTTTTTCGACCAACCGCTCGCTCGCAGAACGCAGCGGCTTTTTCCATTATTATTATTAAATTCCGATAACTATTAATATAATAAGCAGTGATGAAGGTCTCGAGACCAATTTTCAGGGTCTCGGTCTTAACCTTTTGCTGGCGGTCTCGGGTTTGGGTCTCGTAATGACCTGGTCTAGGTCTCGTACTTTTTAAATTGGTCTCGAGACCAGACATTTTTTGATAGGCCTATTTTTGTTATTTGATGTGGTTATGATGATTTACTGCTTTCTTCACCATAAACAATTCCCCTTTCGAAATGAAATTGAAAGCCTTTTATTGCCTCCTAAAATTTTTGAGTAAACATAGTCAATAAATGGTTTAGTTCAGTGGTTCTTAACCGGGGAGGCACGCCTAATCAAATGAACAACGGTAATAATCAAAATGACAGGGAACTTGATCTCAGCAAGAATCGGATTGAACAACGGAATTTTTGGAAAAAAATCTGAAGAATATCCTGCTCTTTTCAAAGTCGCAAACCACGCCTTGTGCTTTCCCGCTTCATCTTCTCCAGTTGAGCGGATTAGCGCCGGTGGTTTGATCATGAGACCACATACAGCAAGGCTTTCTTGTAACATGCTGGAGATGCTAGTTTATTTGAAATGTAACTTTGGATTTTTGGAAAAATAAAAATTTATGTCATTAATAAAATTAAATTTTTTTACAAAAAATATTTTGGTCTCGATCTCAGTCTTGATCTCGAAAAAATTTTACGGTCTCGGTCTCGGTCTCGGTCTCGAATCATGTGGTCTTAACTACATCACTGATAATAAGGTTTAAGGGGAAGAGCTTTTTTTAGAGACCTCTACATTTTAGAAATCCGACGAAAATCAAGAAATCCGAGACATATTCAAAGTAAAGACTTTTTTTAGAGATCACTACATTTTAGATACCGGTACGAATAATGTTTCATAATGATCCATAATTATTAAAATTTACCAATGTCAGTTTATGAATGCCCGCGAATCGTTCCAAAAGTGCCAATGTGGCCCAAGGTTGAAAATTATTGGCCACCCCTACTATAAAATTATAACCTAGACCCACTAAAATCAATAAAGTTAAATTGTTTTTGGGAATTTATTTCGTTATCAAACGTACACAACTGTACAGTAGGCCTATAGTTTCTGTTCTTCATAAATATTTTTACTGAGTTTTATCCGTCAAAATAAAGTCTACATGTAAATTTGTCAAAATTTTGTACTATCGAATTTTACATACAGTACAAAAACTCAGTTTTACCTATTTTTATAATTTTTTGAGAAGCTATGAGCAATTTTAATATTTTGTTTCTGCATAGCTGTTTTCTAAAATTTCTGGGGCTGCACTCCTTTGTGTTAATCTTTTCGCCTTTTCCTTTATAATTTCTGGATTACCAATATAAGTTTTAGGCTACATCTTTTACAATATTCCACCAACTTTGAACTTCCCCTAAAAACGTTTGAGTGCGTAATTATTAGTTTAAAAATGTTTGATTTATACGGTAAAAATGTTTCCCAATTTAAAATTCGGTAAAAATACAGTCTCTGAAATACCCTAAAAAATAGATAAATCATTTTGAATCTGTCTCGTATTTCATAATTTTCGTCCTCGAAAAGTAGTGATCTTTAAAAAATGAATCATTACTTTGAATCTGTCTCGATTTTCGAGATTTCGTCCCTAAAATGTAGTGATCACTATAAGAAATAAGGTTTTCTCTTATCAGCAGTAGTCATTATCATTAGAGGGCGCAGGTTTCCCACCTCTGGAATATGCGTCTGTAAATGCGTGTCTAATATAAAAAGTCGGAACCGTGGCCGAGTAATTAAAAACTATTGATGGCGAAGTGATTGGCACAGTCCCTGCTCAAAATCGACTCGCGTCATTTCGTTACAAATTTAACTTAAATTTCTCTTTTTTCGAAGCAATTATAACCAGTAGCGTATTTAGGGGGCATTGTGCCATTGTCCCCAGAAACCAGAAAGAGATTCCAAGCGAGGATGATTTTTTTCTTAGAGGTCACCAAATTTTTGCGACGAAAAAATTTTTTCCACTAATCATAATTAATTGTGGTTGCATGCCCCCTCTTTTAAAATTCTCGCTACGCCACTGATTATATAATTATTATGATTACAACAATGCTACTTGGGCTTTAACTTTATCCAAATTGTTGACTATACAATTTTGTCAGCAGCTTTAGTGTGACAATAGCAGTTGATAGGTTGATTGATTTTGCAAGTTTATCTGCAAGAAAGTAAGATAAAAAAAAATATCATTAATAGCCTACTATGTTTTACGATTTGTGCCTAAATAAATTTGATCGTTAAAAAAAGGTGACATTTTTTTCCAGTACAATCGATAGGAGTAAAAAGCATATTTTTAATAAAACGTATTTTTTTATACGTCTGGTACCTATTTTAATCTACTTCCCATCAGTGGCCATTAGTTAAAATTAATTCTGTAATGCAGACGGCAACAACAAAAAAAGTTGTACATCCCTGCACTAAGATACTGTATTTAACAAAGTTAAAAATAATGATCAATTGATCATACAGTAGTTTTAAAATTTGATTTTTGTTTATGAGTTTATTTCGTTCTTGCGTCTTGATTTCAATAAACCTTTTACTTTACTGCTTTGGTTAAGCTGGCCAGACGTACCGTTTTGAACGGGATATCCAATTTTTTTTTTTTTGTAACTTTTAGCCGTCCCGTCGTTTTGATAAACTTCCAGTTTTTTCACAGAATATTGTAGCCAAACAATAAAATCCTTTTTTGTTGTTTTGTACGTAGGTTAAATGTCTGCATCTTTTCTAGCTAAAGGAATAATAAAGGCTTAGTTACTTGTATGTTATTATTCTTTAGATTGAATGGAGAAAAAGTCTTTGATTGCTATAGACTTGAAGTTATACAATAATCTGAGGAAAAAAGACATGTTTATGAACGTACGTTGTACGTAAGAATGGTATTTGCTGCAAACCTAATTCTCGTAAATTGATATCATAATGCCTGAATTTGCTGCTTGGTAAAGGTAAGGAAATTTTTCAAAAAGAAATCTTTAAAACTGTCCAAAGCTTTATCATAAGACTATGAAGTTCCTTCATTTCTTATTGTTGGGAGTCTTGGTTTTTGCAGTGAGTTTATTAAGGCAAGAGTTGTGCAATTGTAATAAGCAATAGTTACTGTAATCTGCTAATTAGCCTAATAAAGTAATCAGTCATTTGTTATTAATGTTTGTATTTATTAGTATGAATTATTTTGTTACATATGCAGTGTCAGTTGCAGGCTATAAAGACTTGTACTTTCGATGAGAGACAGACAGAAATTTTCCAATCAAATTACGATAATTCAGTTATTAATGCAGTGGAAATAGAGCATCGGTTTATATTATATATACTTAATAGAGCATCGGTTTACAAAGCAAACCGCTTATTCGAGCAGTTTCGGTTGAAAAAAACAATCCTATCTTTTCCCTCTTATAAATTCTTTGCTTATTAGAGCAGGCACACCGCTTATTAAAGCAGTTAGACGCGTAGAAGTCATGCGTGTTTAGCGCATGAGCATGTGAAACTGGCCTCTATTTTCGTGCCTTACCTAGTCAAACGATTGTGCTAAATAAAGAAAAAAATGTCTATGCAGGAAGCAAGAAATCAAAGGAACGTGTGACTGCACTGTTTGCCGTCTCCCTCACTGGAGAGAAAAAGCAGCCACTCATCATTGAAAAAAGTCAGAAACCTAGTGTTTCAATGGGGCGGAAAAACTTCCAGTTTTTTATGCAGCAAACAAATGCGCTTGAATGATGTCTGCCTTGTTTTGCCAGTGGCTGCTCGACTGGGAAATAGAATTGCAGCGTGAGAAGAAGAAGAAGGTTCTCTTGCCCATCGATAACTGTAATGCACACAAACATGACCACATCAAAGATCAACTCCAAGCACTGAAAGTTTTTTTTACCACCCAAAACAACATCGATTCTCAATCACTAGACCAAGGTGTGATTAGGCCTTTTAAAAGTCCTTTTTGCTGCAAAATGGTAGAATGGATTTTGAATGCCATGGAAATGAACCATCTGCATCTGCTTGTGACATAGCAAAGAAAATCACTTTATTGGACAGCACTTTGAATATAGATCAGGCTTGGAGAGCGAGAAAAGTCTGTCGAAAAATTGTCAACTGAATTTGTCAACTGTTGGAAAAATGGAGGGCTTCTTCTTCAAGCAACCCCAGAAGAAGGCAGCGGAATTGATGTTGAAGTGGACGAATTGATTACTAAGGGTTGATCTACAGAAGATCTGGACAATAACAATAGATTTAGATAAGAATCTTCAAATTCAGCGAAGTGCCACCAAAGCTGGTGTGCTCAACGACGTCAGGTGAATGTACAGTTCAGAAGAGAACATCGAACATGAAGAAGATAAGGAGACCCAGGAGGAGAAAGAGTTGACGACTTCAACTCGCCGTGATATGCTAAAAGCCATTGAAATTTTACGGAAGGGACTTCTTTTTCGTAATGTTGATGAGTGTTCACTGCTGTCTAAGCTTGATCATGCTGTAGACCAAGCAACTAAAAATGAAGTAAAGCAATCAATAATTGACCAGTTCTTTTGTGCTGAAGAGGGGCAAAAGTGAACAGTCTCCACTACAACAGCTAATGTGCAATACATTATGACAAAAATACTGCAAAAATAACTTTTTCTTTTACAATACTATGTACAGTGCTCACAACAAGAATAAAATACAGTGCCCTGATATTAATATGTGTATTGGTGAACCCTTAGTGTAAAGGACACCCTATTTTTATTGCATAAAGTTCTCATCGGAAATAATGCAACCGTTTGTTTGTGCAGGTTTTGCTATTCCCGAAGGTGCTTTATTAAACGGTTTCTCCTGTATAAAATACATAAACAATGAATAGTCAATGTGAAGCAACAAAGCTATGTCTTAATTATTTAATTTATCTTTGCAACAGCTTTTTTCCACTGTATAGACTGCCCACAATTTGCTGCATTGGTGGATAACACGAAAAAACGCTTAAATTAAAGAAGTGAAATATATTAAAAACTTGACGTGTTGGTGCATATTTGACCTCATTTTCGGATTTAGCACCTCAAATTTAATCTAAAATAGTGTGTTTCATGCAAAAGGTAAAAAAAATTTTTTAGATGCAAATTAGTGTAATAACAGTTATTACGGGTTTACGGATCCAGTACGGGGCCGATTCCGTGCCCTGCTAAAATCGACACAGAGTAGAAAAAAATTATTTAAACTGTGGAAAATTAGCAAAACTGTCCGAAACAGAAAACGTTGTAATGATTTTGTTGTAACTGTTAATTATTTCGAGTAAGAACAATTTGTTTGAACTGTAAGAAATTAGAAAAGCCAAATAGAAAAAATACAAATAATTTTATCGTAGAATATGATTAAACGGAGGAAAAAGAAGTTTTGTGAAGTGTAAAGAATAAAAGAAACTGTTGAAAATGGCAAAAGTAGTTATTACTTGGTTGTAGAAAATGATTAAACCTAGTAAGTACAATTAAGTTGAACTGTAAAAATAAAAAAAAAACTTTTTAAAAAATCGAAAGTAGTTTTAAATTGGATGGAAAAAATAATCAAAGCTGGTAGGAACAAATCATTTAAATTGAATAGGAAATGAGGAAAATTACTACAATTAGAAAAAATAGTTAAACTTTGGTTTTAAAAAATCATTAAACCGAGTAAGAGCAAATTATATGAAAAGTAAAAACTGAAGAAACACTGTAGAAAATAGCAAAAGTAGTTATAATTTAAACGGAGTAGGAACAAATTATTTGAACTGTAGAAAATAAGGAAAACTGCTGAAAACAACAAAAATAGTTATTGTTTGGTTGTAGAAAGCATTTTTATTTTTCGGCTATTGCAAATAGTATTTGAAAATGACACCAATTTTAATTGCCAATATTGTACAGTACTTTTTGTGATTCTTATAACGTACTGTATATCGTTTAGTTGCCATCTCCCTATTTGCAACCTTTGCTCTATTTTGTTTTCAATTATTATCACTTGTTCTTTTGGACGCAAATAAAAACAAACTACTACTACTACTGCTACTTTAATGTTTTTATTTATTTTATTCCGCTTTCGCTTATCTGATACAAATGCGATCGATTTTTGGTCTGTAATGACAAAATGTTGTCATGATTTATCTCGTAATTGGCATGCTATTGAAACTAAATTTCGTCGCTTTGGTGTTAAAGATCAAAATTTGTTACGCCAGAAATAAAAATACTGCTCAGCAACTCATCTTGGTGGGCACAAGTTTTAGTTGTTAAGAATCCTAAAACAAAAAACAGAAAACCAAATAATAACTACTTTAACTATTTTCTACAGTTCAAATAACTTGTTACTACTCCATTTTATAATTTTCTACAACCAAATAATAACTACACCTTTTATTTCCAACAGTTTTCTTTACATGTATTTTCTACCGGTTGAATAACTTATTTCTACTTAGTTTTAGTAATTCTCTCTAACAAATTGGCAATATTCGGTGTTTCCGACAGTTTTTCTTATTTCCTACTGCCAGATTAGATTTTTAGAGCTGGATTTCAATTTTTTATAAAACAAAATATTTTTTTTCGTATTTCCTACATTTGCTTAAATAAGTATTAAAGCTAGTTTCTTTTTTTCCACATTTCTTAATTTTCTTTAGTTAGTGTTGCTTTTCCTTATATCCTAATTCCTAAGCTTTTACATTCCCTAAATTAGTGATTTCCCTAAAATTTGTTTAAATAAAACAACATCTTAAATATTAAAACATTACTTTACATGCCTTTATTCAAAATTTCTATAACATAACCCAGTGTTTCACAACCTTTTGTGGTTTGTGCCTCCTTTCAGAGATACTCACCCCTGCTAAACGGAAAAAATAAAAAAGCAACTGTTAGCAAAGTTCTTATAATCATTCATATAATTACAACGCAGCGCCTCTGAACAAACAGCAGACAGCGTCCGAATAGCGCGCCTCATACACGGGCACCACATCGAGCACGGGGTCTTGTATAACGAAACCCGATGCTGGCTCTACAGTATCACTGCCAGCATCTAATCCGGGAAGTACAGCAGCTTGGGGTAGTAAAAGTATAAACCCTCGGTCCCAGTCCTGTTTGTGTCTGACTCAGAGTGGATGCCCTTACAAACGGCGACAACGACGACGACGATGTAATTATAGGAACTTCGATTGCTTGAGCTCGTTTGCCGGACTCTAAACTTTTTAAAATTTAAGGTCCAGTAGTGGCTTTTTTCGCTTTTTTTATAATATCATATCATTTTTATGTAAAGCCATTGCAATAAATGTGGCGCAGCAGTAAAGGTGTCGGAAAACGAATCGCTGGGCTCAAATTGTCTTTTTTTTTTTCTACTGGAGCGTTTCCTTTACAAGCGTAGGTGGCAATGCTTTTTGTTTGATTATTCATTTTTTTACGCTTAAGCATTGGGAGAAGTAAAAAAATCACACAAAGAATAAACACCAACACTTGATTTTATCGACACGGTCTGAGTCATTTGACCGAAAGAAATAAACATTTTAATTCCACATTAATTATGTTGTCTTGGATTGTGTCATACATTGAATTAAAAATCTTTGTCATGCATTTTGAAGTATTTTGCAAATTTATTTACTTAATTCATTGATTTGTACAGAAAATTTAGTAAAACTTGTTCAAGGTCCAGTTTGCTTTTAGAACAAATCATAAAAGCTCTGTAAACAAGAGTACCAATTTTAGCAAACATTTTTGTTCCTACCAAGAAGCAAAACTTTTAAACATCGCCAAAAGGCCATTAGTGTACTTCCTGTACGTTGAAGACACTTTCGCCGTATTCAACAATGAAGAAGACTGCAACACTTTTTTCATCCACCTCAACTCCCTTCATCCCTCACTTCGCTTCACCTACGAAAAGGAATCCAATCACTCTCTTCCCTTCCTTGACGTGTTGGTAGAAAGGCATGATTCGGAATTTCTAACTTCAGTATACAGGAAACCCACAGTATTGGAACTCTTTTAGTCCCCAGAAACGGAAAATCAACCTAATTGGTATTCTTGTTCACAGAGCTTTTATGATTTGTTCTAAAAGCAAACTGGACCCAAAGCTTGGCAAAATTCGTTCAATTCTATTAGAAAATGGCTACCCGGAACATGCAATCAATTCGGCTTTCAAACGAAAACTTCAACAACTAAATTCTAAACCGGTTCACACAGTAGAAAAAAGCCCTGTCTACCTACACATCCCATGGATTGGAAACGTTTCGATGAAGTTCGAAAAGCAGATTAAGTCTGCTGTGAAACGCTGCTTTTTCTCCGTCGAACCACGTGTTATTTTTAACACCCGAAAGCTCTTACCAGCGATTTCGAAAGACGTGTAACCTTCCCATCATCACAGCAATGTTATTTACCAGTTTGTGTGCAAATGTGATAGTCGGTACGTTGGTCGCACGTCTCAACGCCTAGAAGAGCGAATTAAACAACACGTTCCTAGATCCATCGCCAATCCTCCTGCCTCGCACAACCGCCAAAGTCTTTCCGCTCTTGCAAGGCCAACACACGCCCACAACAATTTCACGAATCCGCCATTGGTCAACATCTTCTTGACAACGCCAATGCGCTCTTCACTACAGCAACGAAAAATTTTCTATTCTCGCTCGAGGTCGCTCTTCTTTTCACCTTTCTGCTCTTGAAGCGACTTTCATTAAATCTTTCAATCCCCTTCTGTGTAAGCAAAAAGAATTCGTCTACTCTTTGAAAATTTCTTAATCTTTTCTCTCATTCAGCCAATGAGAACTCTGCTTTCCCCTTTATAACTCAGTTCGGTTTCGATTCTGCTTTATTCTGACGATTTCCCCTGAAGAGTGTCAGATGAAAAGCTTTGGGAAGAAAAATCTTTTGCTTGACGCAATCTTCTAATTCTGTACCACCAAACGTCTAATCACTTCACCGTTGCTCTATGTTTAACAACTCTGGTTTTACCTGCCAGGCAAGCAACCGGCAAGCACTTTTACGCGCCCTTTCCTTTCTTTTCGCTAATCCTGAATATTTATGTAAGTGTTCACCATGTTCAAACTTTGTAAATTTAGAAGCAAGGGGCAGGCTCAGGCATTGTTCAGCAACGAGCGTTTTTGAAAACCCTTTTTCGTTTTTTACGTGACTTTCAAACACAAAAACACCTTTTTTCGGTCTCATTTTAAACTGAAGGCTTTTTTGTTTTCGCCTGATTTTCAAAGACGAAAAGCTTTTTTGAAAGACCTTTGCCAGAGGTTTAAGGGAAAATCTTGTATGTCCTTCTATTGACGTTAGATTTCTTTTAATGGGTCTTGTGTTTCCTTGATGTTGCATAAAAAATAATTTGTTTATCTAAGTTATATGAGAGCTTTGTGTTTGATGAATTTAAGCAGAAAAAAAAGCCATCTCCGAATTTGAGTTAACTACGTTTTTTAGCGTGCTAACAAATTACATTTAGACAAACAATACGTAGGCTGTACGGTAATTCTAAATGAGTTGCTATGCTCAGCCCGAAAATTTCTAAGTAGACTTTGCTTCGCATCAGTTGTTGCTTTTTCAGTTGCATTTCCTTGTTTTATGATATAACTATTCTCTTTGGTTTCTCAAATAATCAAAGCGGTTAAAGCTTTTTTTTTGTTTATCTGGGCTTTTTACCTAACAGCAAACGAAGTATGAAGGTAGTAAAAGAATTCGAAAATGACTCAAGTAGCGTAGCAACATTCGTCACATACCGGTTTCGTCCATTTAATAAAAAGTAAATTCTATTTTTTGTAAATCCTAATAATCATGAAAATTAATGATTTTATTTTATATAAATTTATAGACAAATTTTATATTTTCTTCCATAAACTCAAAAAACGTGTGGGTAAATAAAAAAGTTGCGTCTTTGTAGAGCGCGTTTTAAATTGTTCAAATCCCGGAAACACGTGATCCACGTCATTCCGCATTTAGTTGGCACTTCTTGCCAGTCACGTAAAGAAGCAGACCAGATGTAGCAAGACGAAAAAACAATGCGATAGGTTAGACTTGCTTGGATAACTTCGGTTGACAATTAAGAATAAAAACAAAATCTTGAGTTGAAAAAGTTTTCTGAAGGATTGATTATTCGTACGGATGGGTGAAATCAAACTAAGCAATAGTCGTTCTTTTCCAGTGTAAGTGACAAATATTACTTTCACTTTGAACTTTAGCTTGTATCTTGTACAGTTCTAAAGGTCGCGGGTTAATAACAACAGTGTAACAATAATGAAAAACCTATGACAACCACTTTTCGATCGATTAATAGTTTTTAAAAACATGTCTTAAACTTTTTAAAACATCCTGTAATTTTAGTTCTAACCATTATAATACCTCGCGTGTATCTTTCCGTCTTAATATGATTTTTATTGCCGGAATACAGTAAAGGCGTTATGCTTTAACTAATTGCCAGGAAATTTTTTTGATTACTTTTGAAGATACTGAAAAGTTGCTTTCCAGTGTAAACTTTTTATGATTTTTAGCTTTAATAGAGCAATATGACTTTGATTTTGTTGCTTGGTAGGACAGCTTAGCAGAAGCCCGAAGATAAGAAAGAAAGCTTGATCAACAACAAATACAAAATCAAAGTTTACTACAGTGAATAGCAATCCCAAAACAAACTACATTAAAGTAGTGTTAAAGTTGGAAAAACTTAGCCATTTCTGGCTGATGAAATTTTTATTTCCGTTTTGCTGAAACTATAAGCGAAAAGCAATATAATCAAAACTGAAAGTGTTTTGTTAAGGCTTTGCTAACAATTAAAGTCAACGTGATTAAACATAGAGTTGCTGAGTGAATATTGATTATACTGAGTGAATACCTTTGCTATCAGTTAGCCAGCGTACAACATTCAAATTATTACTTATAAATTTTTACTTTAGATGAAAGTTTTATATTAGATTACTGTATAATGTCGATACTCGCGATACAAAAAGGGCATTTATGGCAATAATGTTTAATCATCACTTAATTAAGTTGTAGGGTATAAAAACCCTTTAGACATCACGTTTTTTTTTCATTTTGATCATATTTGCTTTGAAACATTTCCAGCCCAATATAAAGATTTCAACTACCAATACCGTGCCTGGTAACCTCATACACTGAAAATTTTTAGATACCAACCGACCGTAGCCTTATAGAAAAAAAACTGTACATCGCTGGTATGACGCAATAAGTTGGATACCAAGTAATTTTAACAAAAAAGCTCCAAAAAGTTGTCGACTTTATCAGAAAACAAAGACATTTTTAGACCATAAAAAATCAATTTATTACACTTTTTAATAAAACGTCACTTAAAATTATGTTCCTATCATTTTGATGGTCTGGAAGTGCTTCATAACATTAATTTTTTATTGTGCTTTACGTAAATTCAGTCCTTTATCTTTCACGATTTTATGTTGTTCTCTAAAACGACTTTTTGCTGCAGTGTTGATTTCTTGTCACGGTTGAATGATTACAACACTTATTACGAAGGCAGGCCGGAACAACTACGGACCAGACATAATAAAAATGGAGACGTTGTAATTGATGGACTACTCAACGTTTACTGGGGTCTTCGTACAGCAATACGACTGCAGGTAATTACGAAAGGTTACATTGAACTATTTTTCACAATATAGCGTGAGGTAATCTTTTTTAATGTTTTGTAACGCACTTATTATTTTGACTTCGAAAACTGTTTACAACCCGATTGTGAATGAGTGTCAAGAACATCAAAAACGATCGAAGCCCAAAACCAGTGGTTTTCAACTTTTTTACAGACGTGAACCCTTTTGAAAACTTACTGAAAGTTGTGAAACTTTTTGCTGCAAGAATATAGATGTATTTAAAACATTTTCTCAATTATTTTCTATGCAAATTTGCTTAAATCTGCATTAAATTGAGAAAGCCAGCTGGAAACGTATTCTTTGCAAATCAGAGTAAAATCAAAATAATCAAAAATCCAATAAAATCAAAATAATCAATAATTTTCATTTTTTATGTAGTGAGTTAAAAATAGTTTAGATTTCAAAAAAGTTTTTGACCACTATGGTCTTGAGGCTCCCGACAGAAAGTATTGCCTTAAACCATAATGAGCAAATTGCGGTTCGCGTGTAAAAAATGTGTAATAAATTCGCGTACCCATTATTCTAATTGTATAAATCACTTTTAATCTGAAATGTAACATAAGGCTATAAGCTAACTAGATATATGAAAAAACAAGTTTGCGAAACTAAGTTGAATCTATCGTATTCATGTACAAGATGGTACCTTATAAGTTAAGTGATTAGCGCTGCCGCATTCACGATCAAATTGTTACTCAAAGAGCTTTTTAATGAGCGCCATCTGTTCAAAAGAAACTCCAAAACTAAAGATAACATACACAGTACAATTGTAAATTTTGTAATAACAACACGACAAGGCCCTGTTTCGACCTAATTAGGTCTCATCAGGTGTGTATAATTACGTACATATTACAAGATAAAGAACTTGATACTAGTACAATAATATACTGTAAAAATTATAAATGCATGCAGTCTTTAAAACTTCCTAGCGTACTATTCGGAAAAGAATTTCTGCTTCATAAATTCCAAAAGTTTCTTCTGGTCCCGCGAGAATTTATAAACTGTTTACGAGCGTCTTTTCCACAGCTCGAAGATTGGCTGACTGAAGGATTTGTTGACGATAACGAAAATATATACGCTAAAAAGTCTAAGGGCAAGCTAAACAAAGTTACAGTATATAGTTAACTACAAATGCATAAATTTGGCGATGATTACAACTTCGAAAATCAAAAATGAAAAAACAAGTTTGCGAAACTAAGTTGAATCTATCGTATTCGTGTACAAGATGGTACCTTATAAGTTAAGTGATTAGCGCTGCCGCATTCACGATCAAATTGTTACTCAAAGAGCTTTTTAATGAGCGCCATCTGTTCAAAAGAAACTCCAAAACTAAAGATAACATACACAGTACAATTGTAAATTTTGTAATAACAACACGACAAGGCCCTGTTTCGACCTAATTAGGTCTCATCAGGTGTGTATAATTACGTACATATTACAAGTTTTGGAGTTTGAACAGATGGCGCTCATTAAAAAGCTCTTTGACTAACTAGATATATAAATAAATATATACATACAAAGATAAGTGTCTTCAATATAGCTGTGACAGTGCTTAAATATGAGAGTCAAAGCAAAATTTATTTTTTAATTAAAATAAAACACTAGACATAACATTTTTAAAATCCGCAACAGACTGATTCGCGAAAAAGCTACTCAGACGATTATCTTCGAATCATCGGATCATGGCTTATCAGGTGGCTCAGGAGACAATCGCCTGATGAGCCGTTTTTGGGCGAGAAAGTCTGTTGTGGTTTTTAAAAAATTTTTATGTGTAGTGTTTTAATTAAATTAATAAATATATATACTGTATATAAGTGGTATTGCATTAGAATACAATAAAAGTGATTTATTATTGTGATTGGAATATGTTAAGAGAAAATACCAACTGAAAACATAAAGATTAACTACTTCCTTTCAGGGATTCATTTAAGCGTAAGAACATTTGAGGTCGTAAATTTCAGACACTTTTTAATTGTGTTCACAAAATGAATTCACCTTGTGTAAACATATTTTGAAGTGCGGGTAAGTAGTTGGCGAAAATTGCCGTTTACGTTGTTTCAATTGTATAATCGTTTATTAAAAATTGTTTTACTATTGGCTTTTCAACAGTCATATTGCTCTTAGCCAAAATTTTGGTCAAGATTTCTCGATCTTTGCAAGTTTTAAAAGAATTTAGTATTTACTAAATATTTATAAAGTGGAAACGTTTACTAATTGGATAATTTTTTGTGTTTTCAAGAAGGGTAAATGTCAAGTCATAAATTAATTTAATTTTCTATATGAATTGCATAAAGAATTTTGTTGGGCAATCAAAGATACGCTTTTAATCACGATTAATTTATTTATCCTCTATATACACTAGTAAAAAAACAATTTTTGTAATTACCCTAGATTAATTTTTATTTTTATTTTTAAATTGGAAGATATTTTTTGAAAAATTGTTTTACTCTGTTCAGTTATTCTACGTGCCAGATAAAATGGCATCAAATAATTTTTATCGATACATTAAGACTGCCGAAAAAAATTTTTTTCTTAAACAGAAATAAACAAAATTAGATAGGTTTGCGTTTAAAAAAAATGTGAAGAATTAAGGGTACTTCATTCACAAAGACAAAGTTTGATTGTCAAAATGAAATAGAAGCCTTAAAATGTGCTGCCCGAATTAATGAATTCTTTTTAGTCCATTTGTTTGAAAAATATACTTATTAGTCAAAAGCTTTTGCACTCGCTATTGTTGTTGAACGCAAACTTCAACTTGGAACAAACCATACACGGTTGGTGTACAACTACTAAACAAACAAATCAACGACTATTATCACCGTAAGATTGTCTGCTTCTCTTAACATTCATTATTACAAGTATGGTTATTGTGACGCCAGGTTTAGTTTCAATTAAAAACGATTTCTGTATTTTCTGAATGAAAACATTTTGCTTATCTCGTCGTTTACACATAAAATAATTCTTTGATTCTCGAAATGTGTAATACTGCCCCTAAAACCTTGGGTCTAGAACAATCTAATGAAGCGGTAATAGCCCCGAGTGTATTTAAGGAAGGCAGAATAAAACAACGAGTGCTGAAAGACTTTATGTTAACTTTTGTTATATTGATTTTCTTTCATCATCACCATCAATCCAATTTTAATCCGGTTTAATCTCCAGAGACAGGAGGTGGCGTGATGCATCTAACTGTAATTATACCTTCTCTCCACCTACATCGATCTGTCGCATCTTCTTTCCTTAAACCAATCCTTCTTATGTTTCCTTCAATTTGTTCCCTCTATTTCATCCTCGGTAGACTTTAATAAATTATTTTAACAAATCAGATTTTTTGTCCTTTAATTGGAATGATGACTAAAAAAAGACTTCTCGCTTTAAAGTTAAAAAAAAAACTACATTTTAGTTTTCATTTTAAAGTAGAGTTTTTCGTTAGTTTTCACTTTATTTTTGGAGAAAATAACTGCATCTTTAAGAATACGGATTTGAGGAGCCTGTTTTTTTTTGAAAAAGTTTTAAAGAAGGCCAAGTTAAATCTGACACAGCGTTGTCAACGCTCGTTACAGCTGCGATCGTCCAACGTTATTGGCTGTGTCGATGTTGCCCCGGCAAATGGTCATAAGAATGAGCTTTGCGAGCTCATGACGCGCTTCGTCATACTGAAAACATTTTGTTTTCTACTGATTGGTCATGTCTCAAAATATATTAAGTTTTTTGTTTCATTTCGAGGCACGCCGTTTAGGAATCATTGACGAGTGAGAATGGACACATAGAGGAATGGGACAAATCACAACTGCCACTAAAAATAAATTTAAAAAACTTTAAACCCGAAAAAGCGTTGGGGTTAAATCATGTTTTGTCTTAGGTTGCAGACGAAGAAGAGAGAATACGACCGCTCAACAAAGACAGCGAGGGGTAAGTGTGTTATTAACAGAACTATGCAATAGACCAGTGTTCTTCAAACTTTTTTCATCGCGACCCATTTTTCACAGGCAAAATTTTTCGCGACCCCTAAAAAATGATCTTCACCTAGAATCGATCTCTGATTCCGCTATTTTTCCCCAAAAATCAAGGTGTTCTCTAAAAAAAAAAAAAAAGGTCTTCACTTCAATTTGCTGTTGCATTTCGCTTTTTTTTTCCCAATCCCGCGACCCCCAGTTTGAAGAACCCTGCAATAGACCACCTGGTAACTTTATGGACTAAAAAACAAAGAGCAATACCATTTTGCTGGCTCAAAATTATGACGTAAAAGTTTAAGCTTTTTCAGAAAATATGAAAGCTAAATTGAAAGTTCGATTCTTGGTTAGGGTCTCTCTGCAAAGAGCTTAAAAAGTTACTTTTAGCGATGACCGTTACAAAATACGATTGAGTTTTTTAATTGAACTACAGTTTTTCCGGTTTCTCGATTTTTAGTTCGTAGCGATTTTGAAGCAACTGTTTCGTGCATAACGCGTTTGTTGATGTTCATCTTACATAAAATGAATATTGAAAAAGTACAGTTTATGTAAAAAATGTGATAATATGGGTAATTACAAAATAAAACAAACGTGTAATAGAACCTTTGTCCATTACAAAAATATCGCTTTGTCGGAGAACCTAATGAAGATACAGTGTTGTAAAAAAAGTCGAATATTGTCCAAAGTAAAAGAAATATTAGTTACAAACAAAATGTTTCTTCTATAAGTTACAAACATAATATTTCTTTCGTAATGTTTTTTTGAGCCGTGGATCCAACGTAAAAAAATTTTCTTTTTTAAAAGAACAAAAATGAGCTTTGTTTAAATTGTTATTTTTTTAATCTGCAGAAAATACCACATCATTTAAATACGTTTTTTTTTTTATCGACGAATAGATTTTTAAACCGAACGCTGTATGCCTGCGAAGATTAAGCTTATTAATTGAAATGCATAAACCCGAAAGACGCATCAGCAGTCAGCACAAGTCGCTTCTAGTGTAGGCGTGAGGAAGTCAAACTTTGCTTTAATTCTATTCAACTGCTTAAAACCTTGGCTTAAATATGTGTATAAACTGAAGGTTGTTGTTTCCGCGTTATATGATTGAATTTATTTTTCAGTTATATTTAGGATAGTATTTAAATAATCGTCTGTTTGTTTGTACTAACAAATTCGTGTTGTGCGATATTATATTAAGTGGACCTACTTCTTGCAACTATTACTACTAGATTGTTCAATTCAATTTTATTTGCAATCAAGGTATTACGTTTCGAAGTTGTTATTGACAAAATGATTGCGAAATGGGAAACAGCGGCTAAACGATCGTACGTTATTACACGACAACGTCAGTTGTTATTTAATTAGTAACGGTTTTGTGTCATAATGGCCTGGTGCGAGTTAAATGCCGCACAAATCAGTCGTATATTTTCAGCCTTAGGGGCTCAACCTTAGGCTTTTTATTGTGTATGAGCAGTTTCAAAATGTTTGTAGTTTTTTTCTGATTTCTCTTGGGAAGTGCTCCTGCCGCGTTAAAATATCGTCATATCCGCGTCAATAAGAGACTTGTCGAAAACTAGACAGGTTATTTTAACAATTCAAAGTATTCAACTTGAAATTTAAACTTAAGCTACTTACGTAGGTTGCACTGAGCAAAAGCAAGAAAGTTTTTTGATGAAAGATTTTCGACGCCTTTTCGAATTCGCTGAAACAGCTCTTAACTTACTGTTTTAAAGTTTCTTGCTTTGTATTTTGTGCTATTTAGCCAAAGAAATCATTTTCTTTGTTTGTACTTTCCATCTACTTTTCATTCGACACGTTTTTAATGTAAGTTGGAATATTAATCATCATTTAAAAGCGTGAAATAACACTTTTTTATTGTATTTTGGTATTTCGATTGTACAATCCTACTTGAAAACTTTTTTGAAACTGCTTTTACAGCTTTTAAATTCACTTTAAAAATCAATTATTACCTTCTCTAGAGTACAATTCAGTTTTCATTAAACAAAGTAACTTTACGGATTTTTTTTTCTATTAATTTCTTCGCTGTTTTTTTATTGAAATCTAAATAGAACGAAAGTTACAAAAAAAAAAAATTGTACCCATTCAGTTCTTGGTTTGGTAATAGCCTTTTCGATTAACCTTCGATATTGTAGAACGTTTTAGACCTGTAAGACTTGTTTTCTTTGGGCGTGGTCAGTGGCGGCTGGCAAGTAAGGTGAAGACCAAAAAATTAATAAATAAAGGTCTTCACTTTTCGGCTGCTCTCGCTAAATCACTCCTATATACGGTGGCTCTTTTCAAAAAAAGTGAGGTGACCCCTTGTCTAAATTAATATTTCAAACTTTGTTGGATTAGATTTTGTTCGAGATTATATAATTGTAGAGACAAATTTGACACAATGCTTCTATCTTGCGAATTTCAAAAGAAATTGCCCCCACTTTCGTCGCCTCTGAATCTGCCATCTGTAAAACACAAATTGTGTTAATTTGAAGGATATTAAAGTTTATTACTAACTAAGCATTATAACTAAAAAGCTTTGTGTTAAAGAAAGCGAAGCGTTGTACTTGTTAAGCCTATCATTAGACCGAGTGAGGTGCGTTTATTGCAGCTCAAACGTAGATTAAATGTCCATGTAAAGCGTCAATGAAATGCGTCATTTTGCGTCACTTTGAGTAAAATTTTTGAATTGAATTTACAGTAAAACACTTCAAGAAGTTGCTCATTCAAAATTTAAAAAAGCTTTTTTGAAAAACCCAACAAATGAAAGAAAAGTGAGAAAATAAAAAATTGTTAAGTTTATTAATTTTTTAAGCGTTGCTGATAATATTTAAAACTGCTGCACAGATATTTGGGGTTGCTGCAGCTTTGCAGCTCCTATTGGTCAGGCGTCCCTGGGCGTGGTTATGAACCATAATTTGAAAATTAAGTTTTGCATTTGCATTGTCAAACCAAAGTTTTTTTTATCTAAAAACTTGAAACTTAACACCAAAAAAGCCAAGCCTGAAATGTCGGATTTTCAGGGTCTCACATTATAGATTTTTTCACGAACACGCTACTTCTTGGTCCCATATTTATTTGAAAAAACCAGTAGAGTTAAAAAATTTTTTTTGGTAAAATTTATTTTGATCATGACTGGTAATACCGGGTCCCGCAACAGAATTTCATTTTTATCATATGATCAATGTTAACTCTTATTACATGGGAGTAACTGTATTGCTCTTTAGTAATCACCTTTTTTTAGTCATGACGATTAATTTTATAAAAAAAAGCTATGGAACAAAAATGATGACCTTTTTGTTTAGTTAACACATTCAATTTTGGAAAAATCGATGCCTCAGACAGGTTTATATAACAATAAATTTATTTTTTAAATTATGCATTTAGCACGGAATTACGTTTAATTTTTTTCTTCCGTTTCACCGATAAAAATGTACTTCAGGAATACAACACTGCCAAAGCTATTTTGTAAAACTGTTCAAGTTTCTAAATTAAATCGAAAGTGTTTTTGTTCATTTTTAGACTTAAAATATCTATTACTAGAATATTAGATTAACAATAAAAGTAAAATATGTCAGAATATATTTTGTAATTGCTATTGTAAATATATGCTACAAACGCCAATAATAAAAACTTGAACCCTTGTTTAAGAGTTTTTCATAATTCAAAAAAATTCTAAATAAACTAAATTAAGTCAATTCGAATTAATTACGTTAAAAAGACCAACAGCGTGGCAGCCAATGAAAAATTGCGACGACAGCAAAACCTGCACTTGACCCATGTTATATGTGTTGCCATCAACCTTAAATCAAAAATAAGGACAACCAGAAACCTAAATAAAATTTGGAACTCTTCATATATCAATCATATTTTTTACTATAGCCTATCTACTTTAACAAGGATTTCGGTATAAAAAGAAAAGTGATGATATTTTTCTTTTAGTCTTGACTTCATTTTAACATGTAATTTTTGAAGTGATTCCTTTTAACCGGAATTTCAACCGCAATTTAGTAGTTGATCAAAAAAAAGTTATCATTTTGATTCCACGTTTTAAGAGGCCGAAAATTATTTTATTGTATTCCGAGTTTGTTCAGGAGCAGTGAATAGTTCAAGTTGATTGAGCATCTGATTAAAAATGTCTTTTCCGGCCGCACCAAAAGACTTGCCGAACCGCAGGCCTGCTTTACACTAAAAATTATTTTTGAATCCAAAGTTGTCATTGCCATCGTTACGTATTTATGTGTAACAAATGAAGTGAATCATTCAATTGTGAAATAACAGGTTTTAGTTACGCTCAAGAAGTTAAAACAATTTTAAAATAAAAAGTAAAGTTAAAACTATTTTAAAATACTTTCTTTATTTTGAAATTGGTTAAGCTTTGCAAATTTTATGTTCCGAAATTTTAGAATAGTTAAAAGAAAGAAGAGTTTAACACTGTAAAGCCACAAATTTAGACAAACAAAGACGAAAAAAGGACAGATGTAAGAAATAAGGACAATACTATTTTCTAAGACACACTCCTTCAAAATAAGGACAAATTTTAGAAATAGGGGCGATATGGCAACCATACCACAAGCCATCTAAGTAAAATGAGCGTCATCAAGTTGTCTGCCGAAAAAATTGATGAACTTAAAAAAATAAATAGAAGTTATACTGCAAATAAAAATTACCTATTCTTTCGTATTTTCATACAGTTAATATCAATTTTGTCATTAGTTTTCTTTAACGATGGTTCATTGTATTTCCGCTGTTATTAACGTTAAATTCTAAGCCTTGTTTTCTATGAAAAAAACAATCGCGAAGTTTTTCTCTGGTATTTGATTGCGATTGATGGCGGTCAGTGGCAGTTTGGAAAATGGAAGTACTTTATTTCTAAATGGAAAATGATTTTAAATTGCCTTTGGAAACTTCTTGCAAAAAGTGTGTTTTAAAGAATCTCTCATATTGTTCTTTGCAGACGATACAAAAACTTATGTTTGCACCTTGACACGTGTAGCATCAGTAAAAACCAGCATATAAGACAAACTAAAAAAAGTTGTAATTGGTGAAATTCTGTTGTCATTTTTGAAATTTTAACTGTATGAAAGCAGAAAAATATCTTTTAAACATAAAAGCTTAAAAGTAATTTAAATTTTATTATAAACTAATATTTATGCCTTTATGTTAAACTAATTAGTGTGCTACGATAGTTAGAAGACAATTGAAATGCTCTAAAATCTTTTGGTTAATGTGTTTTAACAAAAAATCTTATCTATATGTGGTCGAGTGGTTAAAGCATTGTGATCAACATGGTCTCGGTTCAAAACTCACTCACGCCATTCTGTTGCGTCCTTGAAAAAGACGCTTTTCCCTGCTTGGTGGTCTTTGCAAGCAGTTCTAAATTAAAGTCATATCTCTTAAATTTCAAGCGGACAGCAATATCTTGGCATCTCCGGAAGCAGGTCGGGGTAATTGCTTACCCTATGTATTAGCGCCTCCGTCGCTTTCCTGCGAGTCAAGAGAATAAATATAGAGATAAAATAAATAAACAATAGGGTTTCCTGCTCATCATCAAGTACAAAAGTACTTAAATTAAAGTTGGCGGCTGAAAAATATCGTTTGATTGCATACCCCGCTGTTTATGGCTTCCGAATGCACTCGGTGCCCCCCAAAAAAAGTCTCTAGTTTGAATCGAAGAACGTTCCAGAAACGCTGGCCTAAATTAAGAATTAAATCTTTACCATTAAACAAAAATTTTAAAACTCGACTAATTTTTTTCGACATTATCAAATAAACCATTCAATTATTTATCCGCTCTATTTATTCTTCTAACTGGCAGTAAAACGTTTGAGAAGATTTACTTAGAGCAACAATCAAGTTATCCCGACATGTTTTCGAAAATGTTGAGACATTTGCTGTCCAATTGAGTTTTTAATTGTTTTTTTAGTTTTTATTTAGAAATGTGACTGAAATTTAGAGATGATTGTTAAGACCGCCAAACAGAAGAAAGTGCCATTAAAGGTCTTTCGGCAAGAACGCGACAGAACGACAAAAGTAGGTTTTGAACCGCCCCCGCTTTTGCCATCAATACGACGCTCCTACATACTCGCCCACGCTTCAATTCACTTCCTACAAATAATATAAACGATGGCAAATACTCATAATTGTTGCATATTGAAAGCCATGTCAGGTCTTATTGCGGTTTTTATTGATTTTAAGAAAGGTGATTTTAAATAATGATTACTAAATATTGTTAAATTGGAAATTGTGTAGTTCAAGTATTAGTGTTTGATTCAAACAAAACACTATGCAACTTCTCAATTTTTTTAGTTAAGTTAATCGGAGAAGTTTGGAAACATCTATCTGTTCGTACATGTAATACTGGTTATCTGGGTGATTGTGTTAGACGAGAAACTAGGCTTACAGTCGGAGTTAAATTGCATATTTTCAGATTTTCTTACCACGAAATCACACAATGACAACGAAACGTTTTCGCTTAATTGAGTCGTTGATATATCATGTAACTATTTTGATAATCGCTAAACTATTAAAGTTCTAGGCGAAAAATAAAAATTTACGTTTTTGCAAGCAGCTCAAAATAAACCGTTTTGTCGTCGCGCCGAGTGGTTTACGAATACCGACAAACGTTTTGGTTTAACTTGCGAAAGACTTTGCCACGTTTCATACAGTTCGAGTAGGTTATTCACGTTTTATAGTCCTAAATGAATTTTTCTTGTTTTCATAATTGTAAGAATTTCGCAATAATGAAATGCGGAAAATTAAAATCATACTTGCGAGTCATCGTTTACACAAGAAAATTATTCATGCCTCATATCGTTTGGTTTGATAGGTCAACGGTTAAGGGGTCACATGACTTGCTGCATTGTCAAATAGGGCCTGCTTTACGTTATCATGGTGTAACCAGCAAACTTGTAATAGAAGTCGCTCGTCCCACAAGAAAAAAATAATTTTAAACGTTAAAACCAGATGTTTACAAACGTCAAAAGTATTGTCAGCCTTAAAACATTTTTGTAAAACCTGATTTATTTATGTTGATATATGCTGATTATTTTTTTAGACATGGATTAAGAAATTCTTTAGAAATTCCAGGTAAGAATCCGAACTTTGAATTGAGTTTTGAGATTTGAAATCTTGAAGTATTTGTTTTTTTTCATCTATCCGTATTTTTGTCTTGCATAATATAATCAATAGTCTTGAAATTTAAATCAAGCAATTAATTCAAAAAGTAAAATAAAAATTTGATTAAAAATGTAATGATGTTGGATTTGAAACCTTTATTTCTAGACTTGGTGATTGGAAATAACAGTAATTTTTACCCAATAAAAAGGCTCGAGTTTTAGTATTTGAGAGCAGGGCAATTAATTTTTCACCTACTTTGTTGAAGTGAGTTTCACACAGACAGCAACGATTGCGGAAACAAATTATTTTAACACCTTTTATGACGTTGAACAAAAACAAACTGATGGACGCCACAGAAGTAAAATCTAAGCTGGAACGAGTCATTTCAGTTACTGTATTAGCTTTTTTTTACGATGGCGCAGACGTTTGCTTGTCATTTGTGTGCTGTTGAACATAGTGTCGATGCTAAACTACGTCATACTAAAATTAGACTTTAATAAAGTAATTAAAAATCTTATTCCATGTTTATAATGATGGATCTTTTATAAACAATTTACCTAAAAGTTAAACATTCATCTTATCTATTTAAGTTAATTATTTGAAATGTGTTTTAGCAGTTGTTTAAGGCTTCCAATTAAAATGGTCAAAAAAAATTACCTTATTTCTGTTGAAAAATGACTTTTGTTTTTAATATTGTTGGTGTTTATTACGTCATAGGTGGATCTGTTGATTTGGAAAACGCGATATGGGGAAAAACAAAACAACGTAAACCCACTCTCCGTCAAAAAATGTTTCATGAACAAAAAGGTAAGTTAGAGAATACTTTGTAAGAAAACACTGATTGAAATCTTTATAATCCAACAGAGTCTGAAATAAGCCCATTTCTTTTTCATCAGCACTCAGCTGATTTCTTTTTCATCAACACTCTGAAATAAGCCCATTTCTTTTTCATCAACACTCTTCATCAGCACTCAGCCCATTTCTTTTTGTCGTCATTATGGACAGGCTGACGGAGAACATCAGGAAGGACGCACCATGGGATATGCTGTTTGCAGATGACATAGTTCTGTGTAGACAAAATCATAGGGAGCTAGAGGAGGACCTGGAGATTTGGAGAAATGCACTGGAGAGAAGAGGCCTGAAAGTGAGCCGGAGCAAGACAGAATATATGAGGGTTGGGGGTGTGGATGATGGAGAAGAGTTGAAGTTGCAAGAAGAAAAGGTAAAGAAAGCCAAAAACTTCAAATACCTGGGGTCAACAGTTAGTAATGATGGAAGATGTGAAGAAGAAGTAAGGAGAAGGATCCAAGCAGGATGGATGAGTTGGAGGAAGGTATCTGGAGTTCTGTGCGACAGGAAGCTATCAGCAAAGGTTAAGGGTAAAATATACAAGAGTGTTGTTAGACCAGCCATGCTTTATGGAATGGAAACGGTGGCAGTGACTGAACGGCAAATGGGAAAAATGGAAATTGCAGAGTTGAAAATGGTGAGATGGGCACTGGGAGTGACAAGAAAGGACAAGATAAGAAATGAATATGTGAGAGGGACTGCAAAAATTGCAAAGCTGGGAGAAAAACTTCGGAATGTGAGGCTACGTTGGTATGGACATGTAAAAAGGAGAGAAGAAGACTACGTGGGGAAAAGGATGATGGAGATGGCAGTGCCAGGCAGAAGGAAAAGAGGAAGGCCAAGGAGAAGGTGGATGGATTTGGTGAGAGAAGACATGGAAAGGGTTGGAGCTAGGGAAGGAGATGAAGTAGACCGAGTGAAATGGAGATTACTATCGCGCTGTGGCGACCCCGAGTAGGGAGAAGCCGAAAGAAGAAGAAGAAGAGTCTGAAATAACCATGTAAATTAGGCATGTCAAAGTTGCGGCCCGAGAAATCTTTTCAAGAGTTTTTAAGGGGATGCTCAATTCAAAATCGAAATAGTAATTAATTCAAAACTAGGTTTCATCTACAAAACGACATAGATTTTTTTGCAAGACTTTTTTGCCTTTTTTTTTGGTTTTCACCTCGATTTTAACGTACAATTTAAAAAAGGTAAACTTGAAGGGAAAATTAAATTGTGAGATTTTATATTAAATCAATGAAGGCAAAAAAGGGTTTTTACCTTGTTTGCTGACCGGATGCGGCACAGCAGGGCCGGATTAAGCAATGGGAAAACTGGGCAGTTGCCCCGGGCCCCGCGCTTTTACTAATTTTTAGCGCTATTAACTATTAAATTGAAATATTGAAATAAATTTATAGCCTTATAACGTACATTACCAGCAAACTTGAATTGAAAAATCAAAATATTTACCTACCGGTACAATTATTACCTGTACGAAAAAAAATTTAAAACATACTTTCAATGACAAAGTAACTGTGACGTCACAGTTGAGACTGGTATAATAGCATTCAAATTAATGGCTGCGAACGATTGTCATTTAATGTCATATGTTAGAGCAGTTATAAGAAATATTAGGCTTTCTGGCCTGTATCTTGCAGCGAGCAGACAAATACAAGTCGGTGGAAATTTACAAGCTATTTCATTTCAAAAATGTTAAATAAATAGGTAGGACACTAAGAGTCGCAAGAAACTTAATAAGCTATAGCAGCGGTTCCCAAACTTTTTTTTTCATGGCGCCCTTTGAAAATTTAACAATACTCGTGGCGCCGTAATGAAAAAAAGGTCTTCACTTCCATTTCATCTCTGATTTCCCTATTTTTCTCTCAAAATCAGGGTGTTCTCTAAAAAAAAAAAAAAAAAAAAAGTCTTCAATCAGAATCGTTCTCTAAAGAAACATCTGCAACGGATTCAAAACTGTATGTGCTGTTTTCGAGAGGGGACTGCCTCATTCGCCTCACCCAATATCCACCACTGCTCACACGGCTTTCATTATGCACACACTAAGGAAGCTCTTAGAGGGAACGTTGGTGCTAGCAACTTTCACACTGCAATTATTGTGAGAAAAGCAGTAAGTACAACAACTTTCGCATGCTTTCGCGGCGCACGGTTTGGGAACCACTGAGCTATAGGGATAAAGCATAACTAGTAGGATATTAGAAAATTTGACTGATAAATTTAAAGGATTTGGGGTATCGGATCTTCGCACTTAGCTCAAAATTAGCCAAATTTTTCCAAATTACAGAAACTTGCCGATACTTATACTTATAGCAATACTTTTAGTTAAATTGAATAGATTAAGTTGGTTGAGTTTCCGTGACCACTGCAGAGTGTTTCATATTTAAAGTGCTCATGACTGGAAGAATTCGTGACTCAATCCGAAAAAATGAGAGTGGAAGTCAAAAACGTAAAAGAAAAGAGGAAAGAGAGACAAAATAAAAAGAAGTTAAAAGCAAGTGTAAGAAAATAAGTCAGTTCTTTCTTCATGTAAATGAGCAGTTAGCTGATCCTCCATCAATTCAATCTTTGAGTAATGATAGTCAGGCTGTAGAAGCTATGAATCTTGAGAGTATAACAGAGCAACCTTTTGACATTGCTTTAGATACTGAATCTGAAAATAAAAGTGTAAATGACGTAAATAAAAGTATGCAAACGTCTACCAATGTAACTGAAAACAATAGCGATGATCCAGCTTTGTGAAAAAATATTGATGATGATTTTCGTCTATATATTGTTGAAAACGGACTAAACCAGAAAACAAATATTAGTTTTACTAATTCCATAAGAACATATAATGATGGCATTAACCGTTATCTTAAAAAAGAATATTTCTACAGAGTTTTAACAAATGGAGAAACTATCAAACGTAACTGGCTGCAAGCTATTTGCTGATCGTGAAACACATTTTACCTGTGAATTTAATGACTGGAAGCATATTAATCGGCTCCATAAACATGAAAACACCGAGTCACACAGGAATGCTAGTCTATCCACTGCTTCTTTCAAGACTAAGAATGCACGAGTAGATTATAGCTTCTTGGTGCAGATTGATAAAGAAAAAGTATACTGGAGAGCAGTGTTAAAAAGAGTTGTGGCCATCGTCAAGTTTCTGTGCGAAAGAGGTTTGCCGTTGCGTGAAGGAAATGAAGTATTTGGATCTCTTCAAAAAGGAAATTTTCTGGGACTATTTGAATTATTAGCGCAATTTGACGATTTTCTAGGCGATTACATTCGCCGATTTGGTAATTCTGGTAGAGGTGTGCCTTCCTATCTTTCTTCTACTATATGCAACGAATTCGTGCAACTTATGGCAAAGGAAGTTACAACCAAAATTGCGAATGAGGTTAAGAAAGCCAAATATTGCAAATGAGGTTAAGAAAGTATAACTGTGGATTCTACTCCTGATGTGACCCATGTGGACAAGTTGACTTTTATTATCAGGTATGTGCCGGACGACGGCACTATCGTAGAAAGGTTTTTGAAGTTTATAGATAGCTACGGACAACATGATGCAGTCAATAACTACTCACATACTCGTATACTCTTACGGAATACGACACTATTTTGGATAATTGTCGCGGTCAAAGTTACGATAATGCGAGCAATTTATCAGGAAAATATACTGGAGTGCAAGCCAGACTCAAAGCATTAAATCCACTAATTCATTATATTTCTTGCTCCAAACATTCATTAAATTTAATTGGATCGTGTGCTGCAGAAAGCTGTATTAATGCTGTTTTATTTTTTAGCTTTCTTCAGAATTTTTATAAATTTTTCTCTGCATCAACGAAACGTTGGGCTAAAATTAAATCAGCCATCAAAGGAAAAACAGTGAAATCTTTATCCAACACAAGATGGTCAGCGATATCAGACGCCACTACAGCCCTCAAGGAAAATTTTGTTGAGTTGAAACAATTGTTACAAGATTTTACGTTGGACGACAACGAAACAAATGAAACCAAATCAGATTAATCGTATTTGAAAAAGAGTATGATTGCCTTAGAAACAGCAATATTATGTGTTTAATGACACAAAATTTTTCAAAGGTTTCACAATACAAGCAAAAGTCCACAGCGTATTGACATGTCTTTAGGAAGTTGCGTAGCACTTTACAATGGAATCGAGAGTTTTTGCCAGCATTTACGGGATGAATCTGATACAATTGAAAAGAATAGTTTGAAATTCACAACCTGTATACAGAAAACCTATGCGTCACAAAACAAACGCAACCGAAAAACAAAGAAGACTTTTGATTATGAAGGAGAGGACACTGGATGCACTAGAGCTTTGGAAGATGCTCGTGAATCCTTTCGTATTGGAACTTACCTTCCAATCATTGATACCTTAATTGCAGAAGTAAGAAGACGAAAATCTGTGTACTGCATATTGCAACAAAATTTTAATTTTGTGCTGAATCTGAACACTTGGGCTATCAGTGATATAGAAAACGCTGCAAGTACGTTGTTGAAAGTATATGCAAACGATTTAGATAGCGACTTTCCTTCAGAAGTTGTGCACTTCGCTTTTCATATTTTTATTTTCATTTACGTTCATCTCCTGATCTTGGTTCAAAGACAAATACGGAGTAAGCACAGCTGTCATATTTGAAAAAGAACTGCTTAATTAAAACTTTTCCAAATGTTGCTATTATTCTTTGTATATATCTGACCTTGCCTGTTGCAAATACGGAAGGTGAACGTTCTTTTTCACCATTGAAAAGAGTGAAAAACTACCTGTGCTTATCCCTGACGCAGGATCACGCCTGTGATTTCTGTATTATGGCCATTGAAAAGAGTTTCACAAAATCTATAAGCTTTGAGGATATTATTGATAAATTTGCAGCAGCGAAATGCCGAAAACACCAGTTGTAATACATTATTTGCCTTAGCTTTTTTTGTGTTGCACTCTCTGTGTTGTTTATTATATTTTCTGTGTTGTTTATATTATTTATATTTGTCCCGTTAATGAAACAGTGCGAAAATTTTATTCTATATTTAACCTTTTAAAATAAATTTCAAAGTAAATTTAAAAAAAAATAATAAAATTCACTTTTTTTAATAAATCAAAATAACAAATTAGACTCATCTCTTTGATCTACTAAATAAACAATAATCAAAATAAAAATTTATTTTTTTTATTGAAATTTCTACCAAACAAAAACACAAATAACGCAAAAAAATCAATTTTTAGTTTAAAATAAATACTGTACAGTTGAATTAACCCATTTATACTTCACTTATTTTAAATAACAAGGATTATTTCAAGGACACCTTATTCCCGGAAGGTAAGAGCTTATTATGTCTTCTATCATTAAGATCTACTAAATCAGTGACTCCCAAACTTTTTCGGGCGCGACCCAAATTTGAGTTAGTTATTTTCGCGTTCCAAAATTTAGGGGCCCCGCGATCTCTTAATTCGCCTTTGGTGGCACATCCAAATTTTTAAACTAAAATTTCACCGATGAGGTCCGCGACATGTCTGCTGTATACTTAAATTTCTTTTTAAACTGTATTGAATGTAAAATGGCTTGCACGGTTATAAATTCATCGTTTATTATGGTAATGACTATGATTGTTTCATTGCAACACAATCGGGTATTCTATGATTATTTTATTGCAACATAATCGGGTATTATATGATTGTTTTATTACATCATTGTTTGGCATAATTGTAATTATCTTTAGAAAACGCCACCGATGGTGACAGTCTGATGCGAACCAACAGCGTCATCGTGCGGAGACGTGGAGGCCGTAATATGCGCAACAGAGCTTCAATCAACGGTCATGTGTACAATCATCACGTGAGTTGTTTTTATTTAGTTACGTAACAATAGAAATAGATGGTAGAGATTATCTTTTGTTTTTGTAAGAGAAAATAAAATAGAAACTTCTTGTTTTGCGTATCCCGAATTTATTCTACATCAGTGCTCTTCAACCTTTTTGTGATCGCGGGACCCCTGAAGCACTTTCACGTTTGTCAAGGAACCCCCATTGACAAAAAGTTAAAAAAACACGAGTTACTTGTAAAAAAAGCAAATATTTTATTATTAAAGACTTCAACAAACAAGCAGTCATTACAGAAGTTGAAAAGCAAGAAATTTAATGACTCAGTTGTTCTTGAATTTCTTTTACAATCTTCGTAAATCGTGGCTGCTCGTTGCTCAGTGCATTCCTCATATACATATCTACACTCTTCAATCAACATCTATTTTTGTTCTTAATAGTGGTTAAACAGAAAATGCTGTTTTAAACAAATAAGTATTGGGAAATTCACACAGAAGTTTCAGTGCTTCCTTTGCAATTGCTGTTCCATCTTTGCACAGAAAATCCAAAACTATTCCTTTCCATTTTTTTCAAAGGTTTCCTCCAAATTCATATCATTACAGATGTCCAGAAGTTCTTCTTGTTCTGACAAAGTGAAAATAAAAAGATAACTACCCACTTCAGCAAACGAAAAGCCTCAGAGTCTTCTTCAGGAAAATACCGATTAAAATTTTTCTTCAATAGCTTCAAATGTTCCAACATCAATTTTTTCAACTGTATCCTCAACTTCGGAGTGCTCGCTCAGAAATTTATTCAAAAACTGAAAAGGAGAAAAGTCATTTTTGACACTTTATTGGCCCAGCAGTCAATTTGTCTTTTAAAAGCATCAATTTTTCCAACTTGGGAAAATATATCTGAACTTTTCTCTTGAAGACTGTTGTTGAGTATGGACAACGCATCGAATACTAAAGTCAGATATGCCAATTTGGATACCCATTCATGGTCAAGAAAAGTTTTTGCATATTCATGATTTTTCTCTGCAAGAAAAACTGATACTTCGCGTCTAATTTGAATACACGGGTCAAAACTTTGCCACGAGAGAGCCAGCGCACCTCTGTATGTAGCAGAACAGTGACATCCTCAGAATCCATTTCTTCACACAGTTTTTGAAAAACTCTAGCAGATTTGCCTTTACCACCACATTTTATGTAATTCACAGTTTTCACAACAATATCCAAAACACTTTGTAGTTCCGTTTTTCTCTGCTTATCAGAACTAAGCGGTTTTACAGCCAGAGCTTCACGGTGAATATTGCAATGTTTTAATATACAGTTTGTAGCAACTGCCTTGACACGAGCACCAACTCCCGAAAAGTATCCAGTTATCACAGCTGCTCCATCTGTAGTCAAAGAACAACATTTTTCCCACGGTATTTGCTTTTCAGTCATAAATTCGTTGAGTTTACTTGTTCAGCACTTGTGTTCACTTCCAAGTCTAGGCAACACAAATATTTCTCAATATAGATAAAATAATTGAGAAAACAAAATAATTGAGAAAATCTTGTGTAAAATTGGCTTTTACTGCGGCTATCGCAGTGAGTGGTCATGGCAAAGTCAAGTTAAAGGCTTTTGCAAGATGCAGCACACCTTAAAATTAAGATTTTGAACTCTAGGTTTATTAAAAAGAGTTGACGTTGGCCAAAAATTTGATCGAACCAAAATAACAAAAAACCTTTCCAAGATATCGGTCTCTCCTGTGCAAACTGAAATTCTATCATGTCAACCAAAGTTTCAAATTGCAGCATGACTACCAAAATTTGCTTTTGTTGGCAGTGCCCTTTTTTTAAATTTTGCCCCTCCCTGGCAAAAAAAGATCCGGCGCCCCTGGCTGCAGCTCTACTGTAGTCTGTTATTCTATCTCTATTCATTGTCTACTTAACTACTGTAAACGGCTGCATCATGCATAGCCGTGATGCAACAATAACATTTATTCGTTTTGAATAACGTTCTTGTTAACCTCATAACAATGAACATCAAGTTGCGCCGTTACGCAACAACTATCAATATTTTCGGCTATAAACTGCACTCAACCTCTTATTTAACTAACTGGCCTACTTGGAGTTTGAATGCGGCATGGTGATAATGATCTAAAGAAACAATTTAATAATCACGCATCAACGTACTGAAGCAAGAAATCATTTTCCTTACAAAACAAGGAACCCTAGCGGAACCCTTAAAACTCACGGAACCCCTTTAAATGCTTTGCGGAACCCTAGGGTTCCGCGGAACTCCTGTTGAAGAGCACTGTTCTACATACGTTTGTTTTCTGAATGTATTTGGAAACTGACAGACAGATAAGAAATGTAAGTTGTTGTTAGGCAGCTTATAAAAACTATGAGAGTTGTTTTATTTTTGCAGTTTATTACAACAATTAATCTTGCGATAGATATAGTACCGGTAGGCGTTTTCTAACAATTTTGAAATCAAGCAAAAAATTAAAAGAGCTAAAAATATAGAAATCATTTTAATTTGTTCCTAAAAAATTTTTTTAAAGCGTGGTAAATATTGCGGTTAACATCCGATTCGTTAATCTTTTGACAAATTTCGGCTCGCAACACTGTTTAGAGAAAATATAGCAAGTCGAAATTGTTACTTGGTCCTTTTTTTAAAGTTCTATAACCTCAAAATAATAGCATCTGTGAAGAGAGCAATTTAGTAAATCTCTTGCAGCTAATATTATTTTTAATCGTAACCAGACAGTTTATCAAACAACACAAGCGCGTATTAAAGGAGGGCCAAAAGGTATCGGGTTACCCCAAAAGCTTTTTTAAACAGTTTATGATTTGATCCCTTATATCATTATTATTAATATCATCATCCTCTTTTTTCATCATCCTGACTCGTAGAAGTGTCGAAGATTATATACTTAGGTTAAGTGTCAAGTGAACATCTTGATCTACTTTCAGAGATGCCAAAATATTGCTGTCTGATTAAATTTTTTTGTTTTTTTGTCGTTTTTTAAATAATGTGACTGAAACTTTAAGTCTCAATACCCCTTAGTCAAATTTTCACCAATCTGGATACCCCTTTTCTACAAAATCCATTAATAAAAACTTTTGGTGTTCATTGGTAGCGAATAAAATTTATTCCTTCTATGTCAAGTAAAGAATAAAAAAAAGATTTTTATATGTTGCTCAAAACGAAAAAAATCAAGCACGATTTCTTATGAGGATTTAATTTTCCAACATTGTTGAACACCCCCACATAATCTCAATATCCCCTGGAGGTATTGAGGCAAACTTCTAAAATCCCTGATCTGGAAAAATAGTTTTCAACGAGGGAGTCCACAATGTATTGATTTTATAAACAACAATAATTAGTGAAGTTAAATTCAATTTTTAACTTTCAAATGTTGGCTAAATAAATCAGTATGTCGGCACTCTGACTTGAGAGCAGAGAAATGCATGTTCGTCCCTCAGTCTACCTAAGTGATATCGGTTGTGTCCTTTGAAAATCCATTTTCCAACAAAATTCTCAAGGCAGTCATGCCGCTTGCAAGTAATGGTGACTCCGCTCAAAACGAAAAGCGTAACCATTCCATACGGCCTTCCAAAAAACAAGTTTCTAATTATCGCATTATGTCCATATTATGGGATCTGCGAAGATGGAATGAATTTCAAAAACAGAGCTTTTCAAAAACAGTTAGAGGGTGTCAATAACACAAAAAATGTACAAACAAGGGACAACCATGGTTATCATTGAGAGGACTTATTTCGTTTTTTTTTATGGGACTTGGCATTTACTTCAACAAACAAAAAAAACATTCACAACCCATTCCCAGATTTACAAAAATAATTGAAAAATATTAAATCAATATTTTAGCATGTACTGTAATAATTCGAAAAACAGATTTTGAATTGAAAAAAAAACATGTTAAGGCTACCTGCCAAAATCTTTGGTTGTTTTTTTTGCCTTATTCTCAAGTATAATCAAAGAAAACCGAGGTTATTTTAAATTGAAAGTGTTCTTTATTTAGTTTATCAGATATCTTTTTAGTATCAAACGTAATTTTTCTCCACATAAATTGCCAAACCTCATTAAAACTTAAATTATCTTTATGATTTGATTTTATTGACCTGAAGGTATTTTAAGGGAAAAATTGGAATTGTATTTAAAATTTTCACGTTTTTTGACAAAGCACGTCAATCAGGTAAAAGTTGAAAGAAGTCATTATTGCCTTAACTTATCACGTTTGGTTATTCATTTCGTTTTTGAATTATGGGCAAATTCTGGAACAAAGAGTGTTCCAAGCATGAAAAAAATATTTTACGTTTTTGCACGATCAAACATGATAATTATTTCAAACGATGATTGTATAACATCTTGGAATTCTCATTATTGATCGGTGTTTGGTGCTATCCATCAGAGTAAAATAAGTTTATAGACCAAACCCGTTTTAAAAAAATCTCGCTCGTCTTTGCATAAATTCATCTTGCTTTACTTTTCCTTAAACTCTTTTGGTTACTCTCTCTCTCTCTCTAAGCAATGTCGTCTAGTTATGTGCTTGCTAGTAACCTAACGTCGTGATAACTAAAAGACGAAACAAATGTAAGCTACCCTTGTTCGCGCAGACGTCAGTCTTCACTCCGGCGTACGGCTCATCAACCAAGGTTCGAGTCTCGAGTCTGAACAACGCCCACGACGTCATGATGAAGCTTTTCAACAAATTCAGGGTTGAAAACGCCCCGGATGATTTCTCGTTTTATATCGTCAAAGAAACTCAAGGTCCGCTGTTATTTTAAGCTTAACAAAGAACAGAATTTATAAATTGTAGTTGGATTATCTACGTAAATATAAACGCTGAATATTTTTTTCTTTTAATCACCGACGTATATAAAACGCTTTTTACTCCTTGGAATAATCAAAATGTAAGAACTAATTTTGCTTATGCAATATTTTGCCGAATTTTTCATCATTTTTATCAAGCTTTCTTGGTAAATTCTTTTTGTTTTATGTACTGTATTTATTGTTTTTTACGATAGGAACAATTTTCTTAACTACAGGTAGAACGCAAGTGTTAGGCCTATAATAAGCAATAGACAGTGGCTCATCATTTATAAAGTGGTTTTAACCTTTAAACATTGCATAAAATAGGCTCCCAAAACTTATTTCTCATTTATTATATTTTTTTTTCACTAAGTGGACGATTTTTATGAGATAGTTTGTTTGAGCTATTAATACTGATGACATTTTATGAATTTTCTGACATTATGGTTTGCTATTTGACAATTAGGCCAGAAACCGCACCATATGTCATAGCATTTCAATTTGTTGTCTTTCATGACAGAGCAGAGGTTTTGTTTCGTCATTATTTTCACCGTTGTATTTAGTAAATACAATGTGATTCTGAGACCGCAATTAATTTTTAAGATCAATTTAATACCAAGAAATTATGGAAGAACCGTTGACCTGTAACCCATTCCTAGATTCGAATATTTATTCCCTTACATGTGTTGTAATTGGCAAACTTCAAAATGAAGCAATGTCATTGTGCTAAACACTTCTATTTCTTTCTTTTCAGAAATCACTAATTTTCATCACGTTTGCCAATTCGTGACTTAAATCTCGATTATTTTTACATTTAGCATTATTTACATGAGAGGATCGGCCGTTACTGCTACATGCGCGTGTAGAACGTTTTGACAGTTTTGAAGCTTGCTTAGTTAGAGAAATTGCTAAACTACGATAAATAGCAAAAGTAAATATTTTTTAAACGATTAGAGCGCAGGGAATTGCCACGTGACGAGTTTCCATTGCTAAGCCGAGTTTTGATTGGTCCGAACGAAAGACTGGGTAAAATCTATTTGATGGAAAGAAAAATGCACGAAGAAATACCTCCAGAGGTAAGAAACTGCGTAAAATCTATCACTCGCAAGGTCTTTAAGTGAAAACAATATCAACGATTTTTTTGCAGCTGAAGTAACTCTAAGCTTTTAAAACTGTTCGTTTTTAATATTAAGGAACATATGAGCTGGTAATAGTAGGCTACATGTGATGTTTATTAGACTTATTTAATTTTATGGACAGTTAAGTTTAAATATTTAAGTAGATATTTCTGTAACTTACAAAAATCGTTTGCTTGTATAGCAGACAGTGATCTTCATAAGCGGAGATGATAAACCTTTAAAAATCTGTTTAAGAATAAAATTTAAGTGTTTTTAAAAGTTAATAACAAAGTTTTTTGTCTTCACTTCGCTAGTAAATCTCTCGTAAATCAACTAAGCAAGAGTTATAAAGTTTGTGGAACCGTGCGTCTTTACCGTCTTTTTTTGAAATGAACAAATGATAAAAAGTAGGTCATTAAAATCCAAAAGCTTTGGAACAAAGATGGGTCACTGTATTTTAAGAAGGGGTCAAGGTACGTTTGCCATTTGCGTGTCAAGTGTAGTTAAACCCATTTGGGTGAATTTGAAAAACCTCTTGTAATTAGTTTTCGATGCTGACTGTTTTGGTTGCAGACTGTCTCTTTTTTGAACTACATTTTGAGTTTTACTGCATTTTGCGAGTGATGTTTATTAAGGTGTCTTTAAAGCTTTGTAGTTCAGTCAAACTCACATCTTTGTGAGATTCTGAAAATTTTCAATCTTTTTTTAAACTTGGCGGTTTGCGCTTATTGAAGTTCAAAAAGATCGCTTTTAATTCTATCTTGCATATATAAATTTTTAGGTGCTGCTTTAACGTATAAACATTTCAACATACGAAAGGGTTGCACCTACACTGTTAAGTTACTGTTTCTTTTTTTAGTAGTTTTTATCAAAGATAAACCAACCATCTAAGCCTGGGGTTTGTTCTTTTTATTGTTCGTAAATCTTTACACAATTTTTTGAAACTATAAGTCAGCTTTTTACCCAGAGTTACCATCTGAACTAACAAAAAAATAGCGTGGCTAATAGCTGTGACGTAGTGCCAATTGTAAATAAGATAAACTTTTTATTTATGGACTGCTCCAATATGATCGTTTTTTGAGCTTTTCTGCTTAAAAACTTTAAAAGAAACAAAAAAAGTAAAAACGAAAAGAGGGGTAGTTTCTAATATTTAGCGCAACACATATCGTTGCCTTGAAATATGATTGAAAAAAATTTGGGCGATAAAAGAAAATAATAACCATATTTTTTACAATTTCTATTAAAAGCCAAAATAAAAGTTTACAAAAACTCCAAAATAAGCCCGTCTTGTCCAAATAAGTACAGCAAAATTTTGCTAAGCCATGTTTACAAAGTTAGCACAAATCATAGAAATAAAGGACAAAAGGTAACCCTGTCTATAGCCTATTAAAGCAGACGACCATAAATTTCAACGAAAATTTGTCACAAATGTTTGTCTTAAGTGATTCGGCGGTGTGGTTAGTTGGTAGAAGCGACATTATGGCGACCGTTAAGTTGTGTAACAAATACTTGAAGATGTCTCATCTAGCTATTAATGTTGATTATTAATATTTATTGCGAATTAAAGCAATGTCACTTTTTCTTTCATCACCTCCCTATTTATTTGACAGCATATCAATACATAACCCACCAACGCTAAATTATGGCGGATGAATGGGTCCTTGTTTTTATACTAATTTAAATTACTATAAATTTCTCTTATTGGTCAAAAACAAAACTTTTTGCCGAGTATGATTCTTGCGTCACTTTAGATGCGTCCTGACTTCCGGCATTGACGATATTGAAGAAAGCGTTTGTTTGTGGTCTGTTTTTGAATGTTTTGTGATTCCAATTTAGTTTTAATGTGCCAAGAATAATTTTCTTGTATTCTGTAGAGGAATGAAAAAGATTTAATCTCTTGGTGTGAGTTGGTCAGAGTCGGCTTAATTTTAACCAAGCCCTGAATAAAAATAAAATTAGGGCCTCAGAAAACTAGATGAAGACTTAAAAAGATTTTTACAGTCTGATGTACATTCTCAACGAATAAAAACCTTTTTCGTATTTTGTCCTCACCTGGTTTTGTAGTAAATTTTGCGTTGTTGAGAGTGGCTTTTCAAACCAGAAAGTGCACTTTTTCTTCCAAACACCTGTTTGGACGCCCCAACAAGTGGAGGCCCAAAGTTTAGGCATTTTAGGAGCAATTACGCCCGATCTGGGGATGAATAAACGCAAACAAAATGCAAACCGTGATCGACATGATCTGGATTTAACTTTTAATTTGTGACGTTATCATGCAAGTGAAGAGGATGTGGCATTACGATAAAATTTTCTCGTGACGTTTAGCGTACTTAGCTTCATAAATTTTTGTACTGAATTGAGTGTCAAAAAATTTTTAGTATGAGTGAGTGGCGGAGTTCTTTTAGAGAAACGCATCCAGAATTGAAATGTTTGTTTTTTTGTTTACTTTAAGGATTTTTATATTCTTTTTTTTACCTTTTCAGAGGGAAACTGTAGAATAAGTAAAAAACTGTTCCCTTTTTTGGGTGCCGGTTTTTAAATGTCGGAAAATACTTGATTGTTTTTGTAACAAAAATTGGTGTATTTAAAATAAGTTTGTTATAAAAAGATACCTCAAAGAAGCCATCAACATTGCTTTTAGCATCCCCCATGGGTAAATTTGTTTAACCTGTTTTACTTACAAAAAAATTTTTAATTCTATAATAATTATAATCAACTTGCTTCAACTAAATGATATTTTTAGGTGGCCCAGTACATCAGACTCGATGACAATATTTTACAAATGGTGTTAAAAAAGTTTCAAGAAGAGGAGGAAAAAGAAGTAAAAAAACTTAAAAAAAGGTTTGTATATTTTTTATTCCTTTCATTTTGTTTTTCTGTTGCTGTTTTTTTTTTATAGAAAAACAAGTAGTTATGAAGAGTTCTTCTCAATCATTTTATCCCAAAAAAATTTTTAGCATGATTTAATTTGTATTTTACTCTTTCGCTGTCCATGCCATACAAACCAACAAGATACACTATAACAACCTAAGTAGTAATACAATCAGTATAATTTCAATGTTACTTAGGCTGCCTTAGAAATGAGGCAGATTGAAAAGATTCTTCTTCGAATACAATACTTAATTATTTTTTTCAAAAACAAAGGTACTAGTGTGAATGAGATGTTTGTAACTGTTAAAACTTTTCTTGTTGAAGATCCTGAACAGAGTTTTAGGTGGCCGTGGATAAAAGCCACCCCTTAAAAACTGGCTTTGAATTATGGCCTGTATGCCAACCTCTGTTTTATTCCGTGAAAGAACACTTGTTCATAAAAACTATTTTAGGCAACGCGTTGAAACAAGTCTTCTATTGCTTTGTTGAAATATTAAGAAAAGTTTTCAGATACATATGAATACACACTTTGGATTTTTAGTCTTGCTTGAGCTCAAAATTTTTCAAACTTACGGCCCACCAAGAAAATCATGCGGGCCGTGATAAGTTAGTTAACGGCCCGCCGCCTCGTTTGCAACTCTTTTTTAACGTAGCAATTTCAAACAATCTATGCGGCAGTAAAACTGTGATAATGTGATATACCTAGTTACAACTGGGGTGCAAAATTGCTTCATTTTCAAGTACAAAATCTGATGAAGAACAAAAAAAAGGTCTTCACTTTGAATTTGTGTGACGTTGCTTATTTATGTCTAAAAAAACTAATGCAAATTAAAAAACGTTTTTACTTCAAATTTGTGTGACGGCAAAAAAGGTAAAAAATGCGGTCCGCCGTAACGATATAAATTTGATTTTTGGCCCGTGACATGCAAAAGGTTGCTGACCCATGCTCTAGATCAAATCTTATATTATCTTGTGATGTAATTAATAAGAATAAGAAGATCCACAGCATTAACAATGATTCTTCTAAAATTTTATTTCATCCTAGCAAAAGCTTTAGCTTTAGCAATAGCTTTCTTAATTGATAATTCATTTCTTTAATTATTTAAAATTTTATTTTTAGATTTGATTTATATCGAAAGATGTTGAAGAAGCAAATAAATAAAGGATAAAACTGTAACAGCTACTTCGAAATTTTCTCGTTTATTATTTTTTGTCTTTTTATATTGCGCAACATACTTTTTAAAGATTCTAAATAGAAATATTCGGTTGATTATTCACCGTAAAAAAAATTGTAATTGATTTTTTGTGAGTTGGAAAAGTCGGTTAAAAAAACTCATCGATTGGCCAATTTAATTCTAGCAAAAACAACATAGGGGACTTCTTGTTGTTGTTGCCCCCTTCAGGACTATTTTGAAAGAACCATCTCTTAATCCTGTAGATCCCACTCTTGGGTAACCTCAATTGTTTCCAAAGGCTTTTTTCTACAGGAACTTTGCTACAATTAAAAAAGAACTTGCTACACTAATCACGTGATGACGTGCATAATTCTATATGTGTCAAGCATAAAGGGCATTGTGTCGTGTAAATATCAGAATTCGTCGTCGTTTAAAAGGCTATCCACTTCGGGTGAGACAAAAACAGGATTGGGATTGAGGTTTATCCTTTTACTACCCCAAACTGCTGTATTGCCAGGATCAGATGCTGGCAGTAATGGTGTTGAGCCAGCATGGGGTTTCGTTATTCAAAATTGTCAAATCTCGTGCTCCACGTGGTTCCTGATGTACCGTATGGGGAGCGCTATTAAGACGTGGTCTGTGGTGTGTTCAGGGGCGCCGCACTTGCAATTTGGTGAAGGAACGAGACCCGATTTGTGTATGGAAAGATGGGATCTTCCCTCAACACAAGTCCTGTAGGCGATTGAGCTTAATCAAAGCTGTTTGGGGCAAGCTCATTGCAACCCGCCTGGTAGTGGTCATGAGTATGAAAGCAAGCGGCCTGGATGTTTTCTCAACAATACTCCGTGTTCCTTCTATAATTCGTCCACTGAGACGCGCCGATGCCTAGTCCGGAAGATTGATTAATACAGGGTAACCCAAAAAAACAGAATCCATACAAATTTTATTAAATCTTATCAACATCAATAGAATTTCAAGAAACTTGGTCGACTTAAATATCAATCTTTGTATTATCATTCCTCAAAGTTTCAGTTATTTTATATTAAAGTTATGTACTGTTTAAAAAATGCTCCAAATGGACGCAACAGTATTGAAGGCAAACTTGCAGACGTCACTCATAATTGTCACTCACCTAAACTGATCTCTTAAGATTTCTCAAATTTTTTGCTGTATTTAGTCCCATTAGTTTAAACATTGATGAACTAAAGGCATGCTTGCATGACTTGCACTATGCAAGCGATTGGAAGATACTAAAGGGACTCTTACTCAGGACATGTCAACTCTATCCTCCTACCTTTAAAATGGAAGCTCAAGCTCAGTACGACAAAGACTGCCTCGGCAACATTCCATTTTACAATAAGGAGGCGGGACGTGAGCTTAACATCTTTTTCAACGCACATGCCCTGCCGTTTTGTACTGAGCCCACTTATCTTGGCATAAAGCTGGATAGGGCACTCACGTTTCGCCGACACTTAGAGTCACTGCGCATAAAGTTAACATCTCGCGTTGGGCTTTTAAAGCGGTTAGCTAGATCAAGCAGCTAGATCAACCTTTTCTATCTTAGCAGGCATCCAACCAACTGAGCGTCGCCGTCAAAAAGCCCTACTGTCTTTTGTTCGCAGCGCTCAGGAGCCAGAACACTTCCTATATATGAAAGGCTGCTGTCTCCACTTGGTGGACAGCTGCGGCAACTTAAATAAAGACACCCATTTGTGCCTGCTGCATTGGAACTACCGAACAACCCCGCTCAATCAGGCCCCAGTGTAGCACGATGGGTAGAATATAAATGAAGCATGAGTAAAAACGCCTCTAGACTCCATACATTTATTGGGGATGTTTGACCAACGCCACCGGGATTCAGCTTTCTCAAATCGGCATGGGTCAGGTTTAACTACCTCCGAACCGGCGTCGGTCTAATCCGCTCAGAAATGTAACAATGAAGTATGCCTTCTAAGGCAGCTTGTGAGTGTAGTGCAAAGGAGTAGAAAGCTGAGCACGTTATAACATCTTGCCCTGTTTATCACCATCCAAATGAAGGCCGTGCTCTCTCAGATGTCAACAAAAACCTGGTGATCTGGCTGATGGAAACAAGTTCGGCCATTAAGTGGACCACCAGCTCCAGTCCATCTCCCCCAAACATTTTTACAATATACTAGATTTTTGCAAAAAATTACGATTTATTAAAAAGTAAATTGGCATATTTCAACTTTAAAAAATTACATGTTCGGACCATTTTTAAGTTTTTATTATTCTAACTTGTTACCATACAACATAACCTAATCTTTATTAAAATACAATTTCCATCAACTTTAATTTATATTTCATTTTTTTAAATGTTCGCCTAACTGACAATCTTTAACAACCGTGGCTATTTTTAGCTCCGTTGTTGCGTGACTGAGTAATTAAGAGCACCTTATTAATTTGAAGGCATTTTTTTTGTTAAAAAGGCAGTTTCAACAAGCGTAAATTTAGCACACTGGAAAAAGTTTTTATTAAAATGATAAGACCAAAATACATAAAAAATAATTGAAAGGTAAAATCTCCTTTAGGAGACAACAAAAAAGTCACATAGAGAGCGTTTAATCTTTTTGAGCTACAGAATATTTTGGTTTATTGAAAAGGTAAAATAAAACACTGCGACCCAAATTTAAAGATAAAAATCTTTTTGCCAAAATACATAAAAAAGAATTGAAAGGTAAAATCTCCTTTAGGAGACCACAAAAAAGTCACATAGAGAGCGTTTAATCTTTTTGAGCTAAAAAATATTTTGGTTTATTGAAAAGGTAAAATAAAACACTGCGACCCAATTTTAAAGATAAAAATCTTTTTGTTTTGAAAATAGCAAGTAAATTTAGAATCATTCACAAAATTTTTTGTCAAAAACTTTTCATGAGAAATCGTCAGAATGAAAAAAAAGCGAGCTGAATTGAATAGCGGGTTGTCTAAAAGATGCTGGGCCAATAGCAAACTTATGAAAAAAGAACAATGTTGAGAGCTAACTTTGCAAGGGCAAAAAATTGCTGCAAGAGGCAAAAAGATTAGTAATAGACTTAGCGATGTGTGGTTTAATATGCTATTACAAGCGTTGAGACAATTAGACATGCGACCAACGACCCGACTATCACAGTGCTGCACCAACGACAAGCCACCTCATCGTGGTGGTGCAGTCCCCTTGCCTGCACTTGGTAGGGTCAAAATGGCTTGCTGATTCCCTGAGGGTCTCATCCTCGGGCAATTCCCATACAGACATTTTTCTCCTCGTTTTTTATCCCTGTTGTCCACTGAGCGGTCACAGTTGGACGGCGCTCTTAATCCCAATGACTGCCCTCTCTTCATTACCTTCATTAAGTATTATTAACTATTGATCAATTAAAAAATAAAAAAGCTGTAAGATACAATGATATAAAAACAAAATTTATTAAATACTGTAAGCACATTGTTGCACCAATAATTAGTGATTTATTTAATGTATGTGTAAGTAATGGTGTTTTCCAAATTGCCTTAAAGTAGCTAAAGTTATCCCTGTCTTTAAAAAAGGTGATAAAAGTAATCCCTCTAACTACCGATCTATATCTTTGTTGTCACAATTTGACAAAATATTAGAAAATATGATTTTAACAAGGTTGTATTTGTATCTCAAAAAAAAAAACAACTGCTTAGTAATAAACAATTCGGTTTTCGCCCAAATTTATCTACCAATTTTGCTATTAGTTCAATACACGATAAACTCATAAAAAACATTGATGAAAGACTTTATAGTTGTTGCATATTTTTGGATTTATCAAAAGCATTCTCTCGCTCTTCCTCATTCAACTATAATAAAGCCAGCTGGGACAAATACCTTTCTTATATTGACACCCACTGCCCACCTCCCTCCAGCTTTACTACACTATCTCTTTTAGAAGCCACGAACACATTCGCCAAACTCTTCAATAATGTTTCTGCCATTCTTTTCCGCAACATCAATTGCCCTGCTAAAGCCTGGTGGTCTCCTGAAATTGCACAGTTGATTCCGTGCCTTCCGTTCTATCGATTTGCCTCCTGGGTCCCCTCTAAGGAGTCTTTACATGTAAAGCCTTTATTTGCCCCATCCTCGCCTATATTCTTTTCCCAAGCTGGTTTCCTTTCTCACCTCCCCAAAATATCACCTCCGCTTCGTGTCACGCTCACTCACCAATCTCTCTTTGAACGAGCTCTCAGACTGCCTCCATTTTTTTCCTTTAGCCTCTCTCGCCCGTTATAACTCCCGCACGCGTCTTAAGAAAGGATCATGGAGATTCTTCTCCCGCTCACATAACCTTACCCCTAACCTACAACTATCTCGTGAACCTCTAATCCTTTATCCTCCTAAACCTCCCCGGTCTAGCCCTTCTTCTTACTCTATCTCCTACCAACCCTCTTCTCTATGCTCTCGTAACAAAACTCCCTCCCTCCGCAATACCACCGCTATTTTCCATCTATCTTCCTTACCCCACAGCAACATCACTGTCTGGACTAATGGCTCGGTTCTTGGCGGGCTGGGAAAAGGTGGTGCAGGGATCCACATTAGTGTTTAAAGTGTCTCACTGCTATCTCCCTCTCCTTTTCGGCTGGACTCCGGGCCACCAGTTACAGCGCCGAGACTGACGCCATTTTTTATGCTTTTGAGTGGTGTATCTCTCACTCCTCGTCATGTGCCTTTGGATCCGTCACCTTGTTCTCTGACTCTCTATCTGTCCTGACAACCCTCTCTGATCCCTTGCCTTACTTATTACCCAAGTCCCTCACTGACACCCAATCTCTCCTCAATTCTTTGTCCGACTCCAAGGTAGTCCATTTTCAACTGGTCATTCTTCCCTCCCAGGCAATAACTTAGCTGACTTCCTTGCTAAAGTTGCTGCCTCTCTTAACCCCTCCACTATACCACTGTCTTTCTCACCTCTTATTTCCTGCCAACAGTTGGAGACGCAGTATCTAATATGGTCTCTTCCAACATCAATTCCTCCAGTGTCTCCTGAGGAGCTTAATCTCCTCGTTCCGCTTGCTGTGCTCTCTCTCGTTTACGCTGCAACGGCCACAACACTATTCTTGGTAGGCCTACATATCTCCACAGGGTTGATCGAGCTGAGACTTTTTTGTGCAGCAACTGTGGTTCTGAATCAGAGGACCTCTTTGATCCCGTGCTAGACTGCAATGCACTTGACTCTATACATCTGGCCATTTTCGGCCGCTCCCCCTCCATTCTGGACCTCTGGTCTCGTTCCTTGAGGTTTTCCCAATTCTTGGGACTCCCCGGAGTTGATCGCACCCCCATCCCCAGGAATAGGTCGGGTAAGCTCACCACCACCTTTACTACCACTATCACAGTGGCACATCAATTGGTAGAAAACGTTTTTGCAATGATAGCCGGGTAACATGTCCTTCTTAGAGCTGGCAAGGTTTGTCGGGTCCTAAAAACAACACGTAATTCGACAGCAAAGTGACAGTGTTTGACTGCCGTGGTAATTTTTTAAATTTTTTTAATGTTGTCAAACAGTTCTTATGGAACGTGGAGTAGACTAAACATTTTCCCGCTTTGAAGACAAGCTTAGTATTTAGCTGTTTGAGTTTTCCGATAAATGTAAAAATAATTATTTGTTCCGGGTGACCATTGGTGATTAAAATAGATCGAATTACGTTTGCAATTTGCTTTTCGGGAAGATCATGAATACCCTGTGACAAAGCACCAATAAAATTAATTTTGTACTTTTGGGGGCCTCAATATTTAATTCGCTTTTCACCCACTTCAATCCTCAATTCTCTCCATTCTTCCTACAGTTTACTTATGAAAAAGAAAAACCAACCAATCCCTTCAGTTTATAACCAATTTTGCAAAACAAAAAGCAGTTATGTCATGTGTTCATAAATTCAAACATTTTTGCAAAAATTTCAACTTAAAAACTTCAAATATATGATTAAAAACACTGTTCAATTATGTATTTTAAGTCACGTCATTTGATTGGTAGGTTACAAGCATGACTTTGCTGTAGACCCACTTGTCATAACCTAATTTAGTTAAGGGGTATGGCTAGAGGTGGGCAAACCGCAACTTTCGCAAATCACGCCATTGCAAAAGTTTCGCTGCGCTTTCACACTTTTTTTAGAAGGGTTGCGCGTTTTGCGCTGCGCTCTTAATTAAAAAATTATACGTTGCGTTTATTTGCGCAGCGCACCGAAAAATAAAAAGATTACTTGCGTTTTATTGCGCTGCGCATCAAAGATTAAATATATTCATTGCGCTTTATATAGTCCTGTTTTGCTAAAGTGCTATCTAGTTTGGTTGTTTTTCAAAGTAGGGTAGCGATTGGAAAATTAATTGGACTGCGATTATGATTTGAACTAGTGAATTATGTTTTAATAGATTTAAAAATCACGTTGCGCCAACCTTAATATAGTTTTTAAACTAATCTACGTTGCGCTTTATATGAAATTCATTGCGCTTATTGCGCTACGCTTTACATGATTTCAAAATCATATTGCCCAAGTTGCGCTGGGCTTGACATGAAATCAAAAATACATTGCGCTGCGCTTTACATGAATTTCAAAAGCGCATTGCGCCGCATCTTACGTGATTTCAAAATCACATTGCGCAAGTTGCGCTGCACTTTCCAAAAGAAAAAAAAAATACCCACCTCTGCGTGTGGCATAATCTTCCTCACGTTTTCAAGTGAAACTGAAACCAAATTTTGCTCATCAAAAAGACAACATAACGTTAATTATAAACGTTTGATAAAGTTAATTTCAAGAAAATTGAACATTTTGAAGTCTTTACGTTTGCTCTTATTTCGACACTTAGTTGCTTGCAATGGGAATTGCAACGGTGCGATCTTCTTGATTGTTGCCGTTTTTATTATCCAAGAGTATTAAAGACAGTTATTATCTATTTGTGACCGTCGATTAGAAATATCGTTAATCCTTGTTCCGACGTTTGATCCTCCTATGTGATGTTTTTTTAATTCGAGAAAAAAGCTTTTTGCCTAATTGTCTTTTTGCGCTTATCTGGAAAATGTTTTTCTTTACGTTTGTTTACATTTACTTGGCTTGGATTGGAACTTCAAAACATGTTTTTTTGACTCTTTGTTTTCGTAACTTGGCTTTTAGAAATCAAAAAATTTTTTTCAAAATTTTAAATCTTTTATTAAAGAAATGTTTTCGAAAAATCATGATACTGATAGCGTGGTTGCTAATGATTCAGTCGATTTATTGTTTTCGCGATTTGACAACCTGGGACAGTCAGTATTAGAGACGCTGATTAGTATAAGATTAAAATGACTGCTTTGCTAAGTTGCTACTGTCGAAACCCGCGACTTGCCCACATTGACAATTTGTGCTAGCGTTTTGTGGAAACCAAATTATTTTCTGTTCGAGAAATAACCTAAACAAAAATTTGTTTCGCACCATCATCATAACTTTTCTAGAAAATTAACATTACAACTATGTTATTTTTGAGGAACAAGTTTACCGCAAATCAAAAATTACTAAAAAGCTTTTTTCTATATTAATGGCTTTTTTAGACAAACCATTGCAAATATTTATGATCCCAAAATAACTAGAATTATTTGGGCAATTTTGTCGTGCGTACGCAAATCTCCTAAGTGAATATTTGAAGTCATGACGCATTGCAAATGTACATTAATTTTTGATGGCTTAAAAAAGAATTTAATAAAGTAATTACTGATTATTTCAATTTCCATCACCGATTGCACAACCTGCGCAAGTGCAAACATTCTTAAAAAATATTTACAAGTTTTGAGCACTGAAGAATGTTATCAGCGTCGTTGTGCATCACGCAAGGAATTGTGATTATGATTCGACCAAAAAAACTACCAGATAACTTAGGGGCCTAAACCCTCCCATCAACTTGTTAAAATTTAATCATCTGACTTGCACATCTCAACACCAATATTTTCAACAATGTTTAAGGCCTCGATGATCAAAAGCAATTTTAAAACTCACCAAATAATTGCCAAACCCCTTAAAACAGAGGTGTGCAACAGGCGGCCAGCGGGCCACAACCCGGTCTGTCAAGCCATTTAATGTGGCCCTTGCCAACACTCTTGATTTTTTCCCATCATGCATGAAAATCCTAATCCGACAGTTTATGTTTATTCCTTTTGAGTGCCAGCGTGTTTTTAAAAAATTCCCAAAAAAAACTGCGGTCCTAAAAATTTTTACATTTCCAAATCTACGAAAGCAAGAGGCAGTGATGGATATTTATAATTAGGGGCCTGAGGCAAGGATTCCCAAAAATTGGTGTTCTCTAAAAAAAAAAGGTCTTTGATCTCGTATTCCCTATTTTTCTCCCAAAATTATCGTGATCTCTAAAAAAAAAGAAAAAAAGATCTTCACCTCGAATCGATCTCGTATTTCCGTATTTTTCTCCCAACTTCATAGTGATCTCTAAAAAAAAAAGTCCTCAGATGAATTCGTTCTAAGATTTCCTACTTTTTGTAACAATTTCATAGTGATCTTAAAAAAAATTACAGCAAAATGAAACTATATGCAGTATTTTCAAAAAGGGAAGCCCTAAAAAAGGGGGACCCGAGGCAACTACCTTACTCGCCTCACCCAATATCCACCACTGGCAAGAGGAATGTGTAAACATGAAAGTTGTCAGAAAAAAGAGTAGTTTTTATATATGCGGTGCTTTTATTTAATTTCTGTGGTTGAGTGAGCTTTCTTGCTAAAACAAATCAAAAAATAAAATTAGCAAAATTTTCAAACATTTTATAAGTGTTACAGTCCTTTTCGGTAAAAATAAAGCAAGATTGATTTAAGGACTTTCCCTGACCAGCTAGTGAAACGCCAGTCATTCATTGATAAATACCAGGGATACCTAAACTACCTTAATGACCCACTGCTGTGAACAATTTTTTTGCAAAATGAAGTTCACCAAAACCAAATGTAGAAGTCAGCTGACTGATAAACATTTGACCAGTCAATTAAGGGTGGCTACTATTTCTGTCAAAGCTGATGTTAACAAGCTATGCAAGAACTTGAAATTTTAAGTGTTCCACTAAAATGTTAAATAAATGTAACTTTGCTTTGTGAGAATTATTTAATTTATTGTAAACATGAAAAAACTAAATTTTTCGTGTGGCTCACTTGACGTCTGAAGTTGGTTATATGGCCCACCGACAAAAAATGTTGCACACCCTTGCCTTAAAACATAGATTTAAGTTAAAAACTATTTAAAGCCGTTTGACGTTCATGGTCTGCCAAAAATTGTGATTGTATAAACCCGATTAAAAATTTTAAGTATATAAGTAATCCGGTTGTTTTTGTATACTTCAGATAAAACAAACTCATAAAAATCAAGCAATAAATTTATTTCAAGTACACACTTTCTCAACATCATTCACAGAGTATGGTTGGATTGTATAAAAACGTTTCCATTACCGTAAAGGCGCGGGTTTGTTGACAAAGCTAACAAAAAAAAACACAACACATCGTGCTGGCAAAATATCGCTTGTTTAAATCTTATTTTTCAAACTAAAATCGTCACTGCAATACACAAAATATAATCGCAAATCATGGTTTACTATCTTGTCGCTGACCGGCAATTTACTTGCATTTAGTTCGAGGCAACAGATAGCTCTGTTCCTGAAAATCTCATTCTATCGCATTTGAGCCGTTCATCGGGATGAAACGCAATTACAAAATCAACTTCAAGCAGATTAACAACAGCTGCGAAAAAACACGTGATCACGCTTCAAACCAATCAAAAGCGCAACAGTAAAATTCAAGTAAACGTTTAAAAAAAATATAATAATAGATGTATATTTTAAAAAATTAACATAGTCAATAGCGATGGGCGTTCTCGAACAAGCCAAACCTTTGAGACGGCGAGTATTAATTATTCTTATTTTAAAAAGGCAGCCGGGTACCGGCGCGCAACGGTTCACCAAGGTTTAAGTTGCTCTGGGTGAACGACTTAAGACGCCGCAAATGTCCATCGTTGCCTCTGAGACGTCGTCGGCGTATTGACGGCGATCAAACGATCGACGCTTCTTCCACTATTTTCACTCGGTTGAATTTCGCGCCAACTACAATCCGCTGTTAGATTGCTAAAAATATCGAATCGATTTATTAACGGCTAAAACTGTCAAAATATTTGTTGCGGGAGGGAGATTTTTACAGCCATGTAAAAATTTATGGGCCGCTATATCCGACACATGGGAATTTTTCATTGTTATTTTTATCTTCATATTTATCCTCCTAACTTGCAGGAAAGCCTCGAAGGCGCCATAGATAGAGCAACTGTCAAGCAATTACCCCGACCTGCTTCCAGTGATGCCAAGGTACTGCTGTCCGGCTGAAATTTTTTAATTGCTTTTTTAAATGTGTAGAGATATGACTGATATTTAAAACTACTTGCAAGCCCAAGCATAGAAAAGTGCCGTAGAGTGTCTTCTTCTTTCAAACGGATTGACGCGAGTAGGTTTAAACCCCCGAAGTCGTCGATCACAATCACGGCGCTCTTAAACACTCGACCACGCTGCTAACATCCGATTAAGTTAGGTAATCACAAAAATTCAATAACAAAAAAAAGGCTTAACTTACACAAATAAACAAGAGGCAAACATATAGGTCCCGGTTAGTTTAATGGTTGGCGTTCTTGTTTTTGACGAAGCAACTCAGGATACAAATCTAGGACCGGCCAAGTCAAAAACAGCGATGCCAACAAATAGCCACTGCTACGATAGTACGACTTACAGTGGTGGCCAAAAGTTTAGCAACACTTGAAAATCTATTAAAAAAAAGCAAAAAACTAATTAAATTTGGCCTAATGGAATACAATTGACTGTTTAAAATATTCAAATATGTATTTTTTTATTTGTTTGAAATGATAAAATCATTTACTTGATTAATTATTTATAATTATTAATTTTTTAATTATGTTGAGCAAAATAACACATGGACAAAAATATAGCAACACGTTAATTTTTTTTTTTTTTTCAAATTTTCATCAACATTATTAATATTTTGTGCTATAACCAAATTTTTTTATCACAGCCTTACATCTCTTTGGCATAGAATCAATGAGTTTTTGACAAAAACTGAGATCAATGAAATTGTAGCTCTCAATCAATTTTTTTTGAGATCATTCTTGTTTTCCGAATTTTTTGAGCTCAGATCGAATTTAATTTTGCGCCAGATGTTCTCGATCGAGTTTAGATCTGGGCTTTGGGTCGGCCAATCCAAAACTTTCATTTTAAGATTCTTGAAAATCTTTGAAATCGATTTGGCAGAGTGGATGGAGGCATTATCCTGTTGAAAAAAATGTTCTTTCTGCCCATGGTCTTTTTCATGAATGGACTGACAGTATTTCTGACAAGCTGTCCATATCTGGAAGCATTCATCCTGCCCTCCAATTCGACCATGGGTCCCATCCCGTGCCAAGAGAAACAACCCCAAATCATGACAGAGTTGCTACCCATTTGTACCGTGGGCCTGGTGCACTTGATGACCAGACAACATGCTAGACCAAACACATGACCAGACAACATTGGCATTTTTTCGTTGAGGATTGGAAAAATGTGTTGTTTTCCGATGAGAGAGAGTTTGTCAGAGTCCACAGCAGCAGCAGAGTCTATGTGCGGCGCATAGTGGGGGAGGTACATTCCATCAAGTGTCTGTCATGACAACTCTGTCATGATCACCCCAAATGGCTTGTTTCTCTTGGCACGGGATGGGACCCATGGTCGAATTGGAGGGCAGGATGAATGCTTCCAGATATGGACAGCTTGTCAGAAATACTGTCAGTCCATTCATGAAAAAGACCATGGGCAGAAAGAACATTTTTTTCAACAGGATAATGCCTCCATCCACTCTGCCAAATCGATTTCAAAGATTTTCAAGAATCTTAAAATGAAAGTTTTGGATTGGCCGACCCAAAGCCCAGATCTAAACTCGATCGAGAACATCTGGCGCAAAATTAAATTCGATCTGAGCTCAAAAAATTCGGAAAACAAGAATGATCTCAAAAAAAATTGATTGAGTGCTACAATTTCATTGATCTCAGTTTTTGTCAAAAACTCATTGATTCTATGCCAAAGAGATGTAAGGCTGTGATAAAAAAATTTGGTTATAGCACAAAATATTAATAATGTTGATGAAAATTTGAAAAAAAAAAAAAATTAACGTGTTGCTATATTTTTGTCCATGTGTTATTTTGCTCAACATAATTAAAAAATTAATAATTATAAATAATTAATCAAGTAAATGATTTTATCATTTCAAACAAATAAAAAAATGCATATTTGAATATTTTAAATAGTCAATTGTATTCCATTAGGCCAAATTTAATTAGTTTTTTGCTTTTTTTTAATAGATTTTCAAGTGTTGCTAAACTTTTGGCCACCACTGTATGTCTGTGTTGCCCAGGCGAAGCAATGCAGAATCGCTGCATGTTCGGGCGTATGAAGCTAGTAGAACCAAAGGTTTGTTTTTGCAATATTAAGCTGTTTTTAATGGAGTTGGAACCATCTGTTTTCTCTTAGCAACATCGTACAAAAAAAGAATGGCGCTAAAACAAAACCCTGTTTAAAATTTTAAAAAATGGTCGCAAGATATACATTCAAACAAAACGATGTTTCCATCAATACGTAAATTGCTATTGATTAGATAAAAGAGACATTGAATGTAATTTTCAAGTTATAACCTTTACAGTCTTTTTATGGCAAAACAAAACGGTGTATCTTCCATTTCTTGTCCTGTAATATCGATCAATCACTTTCCAACTTTAAATGTGTTCTGCCATTCGTTTCGGTGTCACCCTTATTCTAATATCCCAAATCCCTAACCGACATCTACAGTATACTTTTTGCAAGTCGAATGCTGTCTATCTTCATCAGATAGTTGGACTTTCTTCTCTTCAAAGCAACAACTTGGCACAAGCTCTAGCTAAATTTGATTGCAAATGACTTATTAATAATCTCACTTTTCCACTCACCCCTCAATTTTAATTCCAATGTCTGCCTCTCTACATTAGTTGCTGTAGCAGTATTCAATTCGGTTACTTTTACAATGAAATCCCTACTGTATTTCCGGAGGAGTTTTTCTTTCTTTGCTTTACTGGCTGTGTCTTCTCTTATTTACAATGCAATAGATCCAGAACCTACTCGCTCTACATCCACAAAGTGTTAGTCGAACCAAGGGTTCTTTGTCTAGCAACCGTAGTTTTGAATCTCAAAACCTCTTCCATCAAGTGCTGCACTGTCCCGTTCCTTACTGTTCGCTCAAAGCTATCTTTGGTCATTTCTTCGTTGTACTCTACAATTGGTTCCATCTGTATGGGTAATCAGATTATTGAAACCTGCAGAGTTGATCGGTACTTTTTTCCCTGAAACGGTTCATGTAAACCCACTACCATTAAACTAAGACGCATGTTTCACCGTTACATGTTAATAATTTGTTTTCAAACTTTAAAATAAGTAGAAAAAAAAGTAATTCATTGGCAACACATAAAACAGTGAAAAAATAAGATAACCAATGTAAGAATCACATGTAAAAATTTTTTCAAAAAATTGCTATTTTACATCAAGCCTTTAAGAACAAACATTTTTCAAAAATTCTCGCAAGAAACCTACTTCTGCCGGAAAGGATTGGTCAGTCAAAGCAGTATTTGATTCGGAACTGACTAAGGAGTCGACCGAAGTTTTGGATTGAGGATTCAGTTGATAAAAAACTTCTTCAATGTACGCTCGTCTAAAAAAACTTTAATCTAAGCTTTATGTTGGGTCTATACACATTTTAATAAATAATTTAGCGTTTGTTCAGTCATGGAATCAGATTTCAATACTTTTATACGTACAATAAGCACATGAGTACAAATTACCACTTACAGAAAATGTCAATTAATAATTTTATGTAAAAGATTTTGCCACTACTGATTAAACTTAAAAAATTTCCTTTGTAAATAAAACTAAACAATTCATTGGAAAACTTACTTAATGCATGGGCACTTTACTTTTAGATCATAAACCTATATAAACTTACTTGGCATAAATTCCAGCACCAGGTGGTAAACCAGAAAGCTTTTCCGCTCGCCCGACCAGAGTTTCAAACATGCTATTGAACTCGATGGAGTCTCCTCTCATATCTTTTTCTTCATCACAAATTGCTACAAAAAAAATAAATAAAAATTTGTTTCTTGAACATAGAAACGATATGATGAATTTTTTCTATGTTTTTACTTTAGAAAGCTGGTTTTATTGTTTGCTAAAGTTTGAAAATAAAACAAAATATTAAGAATATTTTTGAAAACTAGATCAAAACAAAAAGTAGTCATTTCATTTTTTGATAAAAAAAAGGAGCACAGTTAATTTGAATTATTGTTCAAACAGAAAAGTTCAAGGTTTCTTTGCTCATTGCTAAGAGTTATAAAGTTTAAAGTGTTAATACTAAGAAGAGCACTGGTTATTTATACATGGTAAAAAGAATTAAATGTTCATAAATTCAACTTTGAATATTACGAACCAAAAAGATTTACTAAAAAGACTTTAGTAAAAGCACATTTAGCTATTATTAACTAAATAGTTTAACCATAAAAATTTGCTTGAAAGATACATATATATACATACATACATATACATACATAAGAAAATAAATTTTGTTTTGTTTTGTCTTGTTAGAAGAACGTCCAAATATTAATAATATGTCAAAAGCCAAACTTGTTTATGAAATTGAAAATTAAATTTAAAAATATAAAATTTAAAAGGTGACAAAAATAATATCCTGTTCTACAAAAATGTGTAGGCCAATGTAAAAATACTATGATAAAACAGAAATAACAATGAATTTGGTAAGTTGCTAAAATTTTACTCCATACCAAAGATCTTTAAAGTTTATGACCACAACCGAAAAGTAGGAGAATTAGATTTTGGAGGTATTGAGTGGGCAAGTTTTTTTCTAATAAAATTTTGCTGCATTGTAAATAAACTTGAATGGTAAAGTATTTATGCAACCGTTTAGTTAGCTTTAGCTTTAGGGACAGTAAAAAAAATTACAATTGAAACCAGTAACCAGACCACTGCTGTGAAAAGCAGATTACAAAAAAATAACAACCAGCTAGAAAAATATTGCCAAAACAGGAATAATGTTGTTTCATGCAGCAAAATAAAAACACAGTAAATGATAAATCACTTGCTTTTTTTTAATGAAAAAGTATCACATTAAGTATAAAAAAAATTAAGCACTGTTTTTTTCTTAAAAATTTTTTTTAGAGAAGTAGAGCAATTTTCAAACAGATGTGCTAAGCAGATAAATATTACAAACCTAATTTAAAACACTTTTTTTTTTATAGCCACAGCTTAGCATAACCTTTTATCACATACAATTAGCATGTTCCACGTTTAGTTTTTGTATGTTTTTGCAGGTAATTATCGCTACCTACCAACAATAACAATATAGATTTTGCAACAATCCAGCAAAACTATTGCTCCTCATTTCCAAAATAAGCTATTTATTATTTCCATATCAGTAAACTACAAGAAGTCACAAAGTTTCAAATTTTTTTTTTTTTTTGCAAAAAAATTAGTTAAGTGTTTTCATGAGTGGAGAGATAGTTTAGAGGAAGGTTTTAATGCACAGAAAAACCCAATCATCAACAATGTGATGCAAGCAGTAGTTTAGCATGGCAGTAGATCAGAAGGTGTTCATGATAGGGTGCAGGGTGCTTGTACTAAACATTGCATACAGCTCCCCTATCACTGACCTAGTTTACAGCTGAGAACTGTGCACTCACTAGTCCTGTGTCACAATGTCTTCAATGTCTTCAATGACACCTTGCACATTGTCAGTGAATGCCTGCATCTTACCTTCCAATACTCTCAGGCATCCAGCCAGCTAAACTTTGTAAACTAGAAGCAACACTCTCCATGGTTAACAGTGGCACTACAGACCCCGATCATATCAGCAAGCCTTTACATGCTGGCCAAGAGAGACTAAAAAAATCCAGATATCTGTTTGTGCCAGCTGCATGGAAACTACTAAACAAACTTGATAACTAGGCGTCCATGCTGTTTAGTAGACAAAATATAAATGTCCTGTGAGGAAAATCCAGGCTCCATCTTTGCAATTTACATGAAAAATAAGCTCAGCCTATAACAAGATGATACTGTGCAAAATGCTGTTTTTCGGTTTGCTCAACGTTGCAAACCAAAAAATGTGCTTTTCTGTTTTTTCTTCGTCTCTTTTATCTGTGCAGCAATGCATCTGGTAGAAGTCCACAAATCTTAAATTTTTCTCTTTATATATGACCAGCTCTGTGACAAAACCTATGTAAGCAGACTGTCCCTTTGAGAGTTAAAACTTAAAACCATAATTGGGTAGTGAGCTTGAGTTTGACATCCATTATGCACAATGCCACAAATGGTACTCTTTAGTGCCATCTGTCCTATAACTTCATATTTTTCTCTTTTTTGCTAAATTACATATTTTGGATATAAATAAATGATTATTTTGCTTTTTCTATCTATTTGTTTGTAAAATTATATTTAAAAAATCAAACTTTTTTTAATTTCTTTATTTTTGAGTTGCAGGAGAGCATTGGAGGTGCTATACACACAGCAGCTGGTAAGCAATTATCTCAAAGTGCTTCCAAAGATGCCAAAATATTGCTGTCTGGTTGCAATTTTTTATTTTGTTTTTAGTTTTTATAAATATGATCGAAATTTGGAGCTGCTTGCTAAGATTGCCAAGCAGAGGAAGGTGCCTTAAAATGTCTTTTTCAAAGACACAATAGAATGACATGAGTAGGTTTTGAACTGCAACCATGCCAATCATGTTTGCCATCAATCATTGTGCTTTTAACCACTCAGCAATGCTGCAGACTTTTGATTTAAAAAAGCAAAAGTTTTATATTGTTATAAAATCAAAATTCGTGCTGTTAGAACATAAAAAATAAACACAGAAAAAGAAATTAGTTAATTAGTCATACCCTGGCTATCACTAAGAATTTTATTATTTATTTAATTACTAAATTCATGTAAAAATTTTATTATATTAAAAACTCAACAGCCTGTTTTGCTGTAACAGCTTGTCAAGAGGTAACTCTTATTTAAATAGAATTGTTTATTGATTTATTTTTTGTCAAAATGTAATTGTCACTTGATTGTTTTAAAAACAGGTATATTTTTTCCACATTGAATGATTTTTAAAATGTCATTAACTTGAGCAGCTCAATTTGTTTTACTTGTTTCAATTCCATATTTACAGCTACAGAATGATTGCCAATAAATTCTATTTAATGATAAAGCAATACCATAAAAAAAAGAAAACCTGTGTGATATACAACCTATGGTTATTATTGTATGACCCACAAAACTAATTGACTTGACCCACTAAAATTTGCCACAAATAAACCAAACAATAAGAGTATAAAATAAGGGTTAGCAAAATAAGACTTTTTTAGGTTTCCAGCTGATTTTTTGAAAAGGAAATAACATGACCATGCAGTTACAAAATTTAACCCACAATTGTCAGTGTTATTTATTTTTCAATCTTTTTCAAAAAAAGTTTGGTGATCTCATAATCGAAACTTTTTTAAAATCAGGCAAGAAATTAGTCAGAAATTTCTAGTCCTCATCGTTGCTTGGAAAAGGATTCACTCCAAGTCTGATACAAAAAGGACTGAGGGCATGGATTTATCCTTTTATAAACCAGGCTGCTGTATTGCACAAGTTACATGTGGGCTGATTGGCGTTGAGCCAGCATCAAGTTTTGTCATCCTAAACCATCAGACTGTATGCTTTATGTGGTGCCCAATGTATGAGGCATGCCAAGCTGTTCAGAACAAGCTCATTTCAACAAGCCTGGTACTAGTCATGGTTGGCTATACTTTCACAGTACTTCATGCCCATCTATTCTTTACCCACTGGTCAGTGTAGATGCTTAGTTTGGCAATTGTTTAGTAGTTTATGTGCAGCTGTCAAAAATAGCCATCTTGATCTTAGTTTCACTTCGCAAGGATATGAAGATCTACTTAATAAACTGCATTAGGTCCAGAGTGCCAGAAGTAGCCAAGGAGAGTGTTGCTTCTAGTCAACAAAGCTCAGCTGGCTAAATGCATCACAGCCAAAAATTGACACTCAGCATACAAAAAACTATTTTCAAGTGTACACCTCAGCAGTGTGATGCACTGTGACACCAAACAGTAGTTTTTTGTGCAATGTTACAAGATGTTGACAGAATGTAAGCAATGTATCAAATTTTACCCCAAATAAGTCAGAATTGGACAGAACTGGTAAAAGCTTATTATTGTTGTAAGCTTTTAGCTCGTGCTTGGCCTATTACAATGAAAACCTGTCATTATTGTCTTTATGCAACTGAGCTACAACCTCCCAAGTCTGGAGATATGCCAAAAGTGTAGTCATATCTTGACCTTAAAAGTCCCCTTTCTTCCAATTCCCAGAAAAGTGCAACAATGTAAGATTGCCTGCATAGGCAAATTTTTTTGCTGACACTGCAAATGAGGCATTACTAAATAAACTGTAGATCACTTTTTATCAGTGTGGCACCAGATAGAGCACTAGGTATGACAGTTTGGGATGACAAAACTTGATGTTTGCTGAACACCCATTGCTGCAGCATCTAATCCAAACCTTGCAGCAGTCTGGGGTAGTAAAAGAATAAACACTCAACCCAAGATCTTCCATACAATGATGACAAGTTGTTTAGCATTTTTAATAAGATAACTATTTTTTAGATGTAATCAAAGTTGGTATTTTAAAACTTGAGCGTACAAGGGTGCAAAGTTCAATATGCCTACAAAGTTTTTGTGTTTATTTCACATGCTCTTGTGTTTATCAGGCAAATTTTAGGCACAAGCATTAAACATAAGTTTTCTTAATGGTACATAGGTGCTTTTTTTTCAGATTTTTAAATTTTCACTCACTTTCTAAAAATTTTCAAAACTTGTAAAGTAAATCACTTCACAACATTGTTTGTAACATTAATGTGTATCATAATGTGAAGGATTTTGCAATACCATAAAAACTTTAAACTTTACACATATCAATCAAGCCATATATGCAGGGTTGTCATTTCATGCTTATTCCAAAGATTTACATTTATTTTTATTAACCCTGTCTTAGATAATTAATTTTAATCTGCTTATTTTTATGAAACATGCTTATTTTGAAGTTTATTCTTTAGTTTCCACTAAATTTGTTTTAGTTTTCAATTGCATTTCTAGAAATGTGCTTATAAGGTCTTCACTTTATGTAAAAAAAGATCTTTTATTTATTCAAACATCAAGTGAGGCTTTTTTAGTCTTCACTTGTCAACTACAGCTCACAAGTAAATTTGAAACTGTTTTTAGTTTGGGTAATTACTAATTAGTCATGCTTATTTTTTGGTCGGTTCAGACGGTTGCTCTACATATGTGGCAGTCAATTTAATTGTTGAGTACGTGGTCAATCAGTCCATTTGGCCAAAAAACACAATGTTGTTGTTGCCCCTCCTCCAAGGACATCTTAGAGTAGCCATCTCTTAATCTCTCAAAGAAGTCAACCTTGATTCCCACTATTAGATTATCTCTGGTGCTTCTAAAGGCTTTTTCCAAAGACTACAGGGTGATCAATATTTAGCGTTACAACTTTAAATAACTGTATTTGGAAAATGATACATAGAGTTGTAGTAACACAGGTGAAATATTGTTACAGAATAAATATAAATTCCATACAAATACAATTTATTCAATACGCTTTCCATTCAAATCAATTACAAGCTGAAGATGCCTTGAAAATGACCTGCAAGAGTCACAAATCACATCCTGGGGCATTTTTGACCATTCCTTCTGTAGTTTCATCTTTAGTGCCTCCAAACTTTGATGATGTGTTGCTGAGACCTTGCTCTCAAGGTAGCCCAAGATACCAAAATTGAGAGGATTCAAATCGGGTGATGAAGGGGGCCATTCCTCTTTGGAAATGAAGTTGGAAACATTGGCTGATAGCCACTCCTGTATCTTTTTAGCTCTGTGTGATGGTGCTGAATCTTGTTGAAATGTCCAAGGACATTTTTTAAAGTGTTCTTTTGTTTAGGGCAACAATGAACCAACAAGGATGTCATTCAGTAATTCTCTTGATTCAGTTTGATGCCTTGTTCTACAAAAAACCAAAGGACTTTCAGATTTGGTAACAGCTGCCCAAACCATCACTGATGCTGCCCCTTGGGCCTGAGTGACTCTTTGAGGTCCTACCTCCCCATCACATGACCAAACACAATTGTTCTGAGGATTCACATGCTGTTGAATGTCGAATTTCTTTTCATTGCTGAAAACAAGGTTAGGAAGCATGCCTGCCTCAAGGCAGGAGGAGAATTCTGGCTCTGGCAAGGCATTTCTCCACAGTTTTGAATGATAACAACTGCTTCCTCAGAAAGCATATTGAATAAATTGTATTTTATATTCATTGAATTTATATTCATTCTGTAACAATATTTCACCTGTGTTACTCCAACTGTACGTATCATTTCCCAACTACAGTTATTTGAAGTTGTAACACTAAATATTGATCACCTTTTGTTGTGTTGGCATTTGGCTGCAGTTAAAGAAGTGATTACCATATACACTCACATATAGGTCACACTTTTTTACCCAAAAATTGAGCCAAAATTTTAGGTGCAACCTATACACTGGACATAAATACAAACACCAGTACTCTTGTCAAGGGATATTTATAGAATCAGTCCAAATCAAATCCAATTTGCAAAAATATCCAATTCAGTCTTGCCAATCAGATTGATTCAAAATTAAAAGGTTATTATTACCTGTAGTTTGCATACTTTAACCTGTGGTATCCTAACATCAAATGTATTATCACTGTTCTTCTCTTCACTCCCTTCATTTATCATGCTGAAAAAAGAGCCAATAAGCTTTCTGCATTTTGGCTGTTCTATTTCACCTCCAAATTTTTTGTCAGATATTTACCAGTGCAAAATCAAAGTTATTTTTCTTGTTGCATATATACAAATTGAAGTACAGTACATCCTTGATTATCCAGTCATGTTGGGCAACCTTTTTCCAAAATCTTGGCCGGATAAGAAAAGTATCTATCATAAAGTACCCACCGTCCACCACCTACACCACACTTAAAAGAACCTAAAGAAAAAAGAACGAAAAAATGAAACTAGTATGAGAACAAGCTTAGCCACAAAACAATTTAAATGCTAAACAAAACAGAAACTTGGGTGAAGTTTAAAATCACATAATTTAACAAAAATAAGTTATTAAACAGTTTAACTTTCATCAATACTATTGCTGAAAAACAAAAGTATACAAAGTTTATTTGGTCCGCGTCACCAAATAAACTTTGTATACTTGTGATACAAATACGTGTGATCCCTTTTCTTTAACGCATGACTGGCCTTACGAAATAAGCTTTTAGATAACGCTGAGCTGGTGTCTCAGTCATCATTTCTACTGAAAAATGAAAGGATGGAGGTTTCCTTGATAGTGCTTTCTTGCCTTTCAGCAACAAACTCATGGAACTGGATAAGGCGTAACACATTTGCTGGTGTCGCTTGTGGTTGACAATGGTACCATGTTAAATAATTATCCATGCTATTCATGGCTTCACCATGAGTGATTGGACACTTTGATGACTGTGGATCTTCAATTTCTTCTTCCTCTTCATTGCTGTTGTTTTCATCATCCCCAGAAATCAGTGCAACAATGCCTTGCTCATCCATGTGCTCATATCCAGGACCATCACAGCATATCCAGTTCTGGATATCATCGTCTGTCAGTGTAATATTTACCCTGGAAAATTGCTGCATGAACTCGTTGGTTGAAATCACTTCTTGAGGGATGTTATTTTGCTGGATATCATTTGGTAATGGCATCAACTTCTTCCAGTAGTTTCTGATAGCAGTTGGTGTAACCATATCCCAAGCAGCTGCAACAGTATCAACAATTTTGATCATATCAACTTTTTTCAGGAAGTCTTGTATGGTGAAGGTTGATTGCGATACACTATCTCTCAGAATCAACTTCCTATAAACCCTTTTGATGGATTTGAGCACCCCTTGATCCATTGGCTGTATTAAAGCAGTCACATTTGGAGGCAAAAACTTGGCAATAATTTTGCCATCAACTGACACAAGTTCTTCCTCACTTGGATGAGCAGCACAGTTGTCAAGAAACAAAATTGCTTTTTCCTGCTGCCCAAGCTCTTTGAACTTTAATTTTGTTTCAGGAATGAAACAATTTAAAAACCAATCTCTGAAAATCTGTGTGTTGACCCAAGCATTTTTTAAATTTCTATAAACAAATGGCAATGCTTCCTTGTTAATTTTGCAAAAACAACATGGGTTTTTCACCTTACCAATTAACAATAAAGACAATTTTATTGTTCCACTGGCATTTGCGCAGGCATTTATTGCAACCCTGTCTTTAGCCTTTTTTGTTCCATCTGGTTGGTTGTGAACCGAAGCTAAAGTGTAGCCTGGCAACATCTTGAAATATAAGCTGGTTTCATCACAGTTGAAAATTTGGTTGGCTGAATAGCCTTCAGTCATGACAGAAAAGCCATTGATGGTTCTGCAGAAAGGCTATCGGAACTTAACTTTTCACCAAATATTGTCAGATTTCTCAAGCTAAACCTTCTGCAAAAGTGCCACTAGAACCCCAAGCTTGCAACAAAGGGCTTGGAGCTTTCACCATAAATTAAGCAGTGAAACTCGGAGGCCTTTCCCATCAGACCAGTTACTGGGCAGCCTTTTTCGCACTGCTGACAAAACCAAATGTAAAGCACACTATCTAATTTGTCAAAACCTCCATTTTTTATTGCTTTACAAGTTTTAACCGTCCCAGGTATTCCCAACTCATTCTTTTCTGCTTTAAATTGTGTGAACTTTTCCTCACTTCTCAAAATATCGTTTAAAGTAGATTTCCCAATTTTGAATTGGTTCATTAATACAGATTTAGGTATGTTCTGCTTTGCCAATCTGCAAACTTTCGGTTTATCTTCAATTGTTAGTACAACTTGTTTTCTCTTTGTTGCACACTTATCCATTGTAAAACTTAGCCAATAGAAAGTGAACTTGATATATCTACACAACACAGCATACATGTACACTGTATAAATAAAACTCAATGGATTTGAAAAAACTTCTACTTTAACTAGCCATAGGAATAATTATTATGTAATAACTATTATGTAATAATATAAATATACAAAATAAGAAACAAGCTTCTTGATAACATTGTTTGTTAGCTTTCTAGTTTTTTTCACTGTAAAATGTGTAGATTTTAGACTAAATAATTGAATATATCTACCTGTTGAACCCGGCTAGTTAATCAAGGGGCCGATTAATTGAGGGCCAGATAATCAAGGATGCACTTTACCAGTAATATGTTGACAGGTGTTGTCACAACACAACAGCCAATATTGCAAGTGTGACAATTCATTCTGACAGCATAATCATTTGAGAAATAAATTTTTAGAAAAAAAAGATGAATATTTCATAGTTTTTGTGTTAGAATGAGCCATGTAACTTACCAGATTACAGTGTGATTAAAACACTATCAACCACAAATACCCACTTTGACAAGCACAAACTAGGGGTGCAACCTATACACAAATCAACCACAAATACCCACTTAAAGTATATATGGTATTGTAATGTGTGTGTGACAAGCATAGTGGGCATCATGGCATGTTTTCAGGATTTACTGTATGTAGGTAACTTTGCAAGAGTGTTGATTTGTTGGCTCTGAACTGTGCCAGTTTTGTATGTATATGTTTGTTCATATAAATGAATGTCATACAGCATGCTGATTTCACTATGATTTAATTTTTTTCTAAATATATAGCTCACAAATTCGTTAATAAATATCTCCATCAAACAAAGTTTTAGTAGCTATGAAAAAATTACATCATACCAAACAGTAATTTTTTTTGAAACTACAAGTAAAGATAAAAAAATTAACATTTTTTAACATTATAACTTTCATTAACCTGAACATGGCAAGTTCCACTAGTCCTTGTGTAATTAAGAACACTTTTTGGCAATATTTACTTTTATTTTGAAAAGAAAATTTTGTGGGTTTTTTTTGAAAATTGTTATAACATAAGAAAATAGTTATTTGTATAAATAGCTAAACATTTTATGCTATAAAGATTTAGTTTCTCAAATTCTGCATGATAATTACCCTCATTCAATATAACAATAATTAATACAACTTTGCAATTCTAAATTCTAAATTATAATTAAAATTGATAGCTATTCTTTTTTTTAATATAAAATACAGTTGATTAAATATAGCTGAAACAATTTCTGTGTAGATTTTTCATTAGCATTTAGTAATGCCATTTAAAAAAATAGTGAAATGATATTCAAATTTATTAGATTGAATAGAGCAAAACAAATTTGTTTTTGTGGATTTTTTATACATAGTTTCTAGATTATTTTTAAAAAATGCAATGAAAATATAGCTAGTACAACAGGTTGGGAGAGTGCTTTGTATTTGAAAAAACTATAAATGTGACAAGCACAGATTAAGCAATAACCTGGATTTTTTTGTACTTGATTTTGCAACATACCATTATTTTTTTTATTAAAAATCACCCACCTTTAACAATTGTTTGAAGGTCTTCTTCTAATTTTTGTTCTCGTTCAACTGCTTCATTGTTGGGTTTTGGAATTGCATTAAATCCCAAAATAATTATTGTCATGTTATCACGACTTCCCTTAAATGAATAAGAAATTAGCATCAAAATAATACAGCTTGAAACATTTGTAGTAAATCAATCCAAACACTAGTAGACTATAAATAGAAAAGAATCTGACTTGACGAGTACATGGGAGATAGTGAACCTTAAATTCAATTTCAATAAAAAAATTTTTTAAAGTTTACTGTTAATTAATCAAGTAACCAACTTGGTTACTTTAACTAAAATTTTAATTTACATCAGTAAAATATTGATGCAGTAAACTTAGCATTAAGCACATGTAGTTTGGTCCTAATAATACAGCTTTTATCATTGACCACATAATAGCAAATGAGATTTCACATGCACTAACTAACTTCTTTAATACTTTTGGACAAGTTTTAAATAGATAAGTTCTTTTCAAACCTTTGATAATGTACCAAAATAATGATTAAAAGATTTTTGCCAAGAAGCTTTTTGTTGTAACAAAATAAATGTTTTAACAAATTTTTTTATTTTGGCAGTTTCTGTTGCTTTGTGGTAACTTAGATTAATTATTCAATCAATTTCTTAAACATTTTGATAAAATTTTTATAAATGCATGGTAAATGTTTTGATGAAGGGAGCTCTTGACTTAGTTTAACTAAATAGTTCATTTACATCTTTGCTGTCACTCTTTGATAATGCATTGTGCACCTTATCAAATTTTAAATTTTTATTTTACTTTTTTTAGTTTTATGCACAATCACAAATAAACATATGTTGTTGAGCTGTAGGCAAGGCATGCTATGAAATGGAATGGAATGAAAATTCAATATGAAATTGTTAAAGCATGAAATGGAATGGAAAAATTTTTATATATACATACATTTTTCCATACATGCTATTTTAATGTTGTTTTCATAGTAAGTGGAGTCAATAAACCCACCTTTGATCAAATGCACAAAAGTAGCAGCAAAAGTTCTATTTGAATGAATACAAAAGGAAAAAAGAATAGAAATTATAACCAGATTTTAAACAGTTTGCAACTTCCACCAAGGTTGGCAAAATTCTAAGTTTTTAAAAAAAACCAGCTTGGCAGGTTTAATTTTTATATTTTATTGTTACTTAAATTGTTTTTGAGACTTTTTATTATTAAAAAGAAGCTATAAAAGTGAGTAATAAAGTGAGGAATGGTCAGCAAATTTTAACAAATATTAATACAAATTACAAATAGACTAATATGTTTACTTTTTGACATACTGACATAGCCATTAGCTATAGCCTATATAACAAACAACTACTACCAGTAAAGTCATCAAACTTGCATTCAGATTTGTTCTGCAGAATTGTATTGAACATATATTTATAATTCTCATTGTACTGTATATTGAGAAATGGGCATGGTGCACACCAGTTTTTGCTGCATCCAGCTAAGAATGATTATAATCAAAGAGCATAGGTAGCTTGATCCCTTTGGATGAGCGTTAAGTTAGGGAAGCAGAGCAGACGCACTTGTGTTATGCGAGAGCAGCCAAACCGGCAACATACAACATTGGCCATTGCAGTTTAGTACAGCACCAGACACTATAGGCATTGGGTGTTTGTTTACTGCGTTTGTCTGCAGAGCAAGCAAGAGGTATCTTGGTCAGTACTTACTAGGCATACTTAGTGATTCATATTTCTATTTACTGGCAGGAATGAAAAATATAATATCAATATAGTTTTTTGAAAAAATTCAAATAGCTTCTATTTAAATTTTATTTAAAAAAAAATTAATTGCAGAAGGCAGCCATTAGATGCTTTGATTAAAACAAAGTATTTTATCGAGTTTGGGACAGATGGCACTAGAGAGTACCACCTGTGGCATTGTGCATCACGCACACCGAACCTGAGCTCACTGCTCGACCATGGTTTCGAGATAGTTTTAGATACAGCATCTGTCCCAAACTCGATATATTACAGCATCTGGTCATACGGCATGCGTGATGCACTATGCTGTTCCTACCAGTGCAGTCTTGCACTTGGTAGGAACCACAAATCTTATACAAAGTATTTTCTTTAGCACTGCAGGGTAAGATCAAAAATAATGTGGTTGTATATTTTTTGTAAAGTTCTTGGATATGCAATCCTTACTAATTGCTAACACACTACAAAAATATAAATATATTTTAGCTGTGCATTATTATCAACAAAAACAGAAAATTTGTATGTAAATTACTGATGCTGCCAGTTATCTTGCAACATCAGTAATTATTGTGGTTAACAAGTTAAGTGAGTTCATTCCAGCAGAGGCATCTGCTTTGATGATAAACTATGTTTCAAGTGTGTTTGTAAATTATAATATTCTATTATGTTTTTGCTATTTGTATATTATGATTTTTTATTTATGTTTTCAGAAGATAGTTTAAAGTTAATTAATAAATATAAATTTAATCTGCTACTAGATAAAGTATTTCACTATTGTTCAATTTATATTCTGTTCCAATCTTTCAAATAATTAAAATTAATTAAGGATGCCTATGGAAAGTGGAAGAAAGGAATAGAATGGGACCATGTATCTGAAATTGAACACAGCATTAGAGGATCATGTGATTAGTGCCATGAATCAATTAGTAAGAAAATAGAAAGAATAAGAGCCCATTTGAAAGATTGCCAGAAGAAAAAAGAATATCTAGAAAAAAAAAGTAAAGAGGATGTTTTAGACATGTCAAAACCGTCAAGCAAAAATAGTGACATCAGTGTCCCTAATAATGTATTAGGTTGTTTGGAAAATAATGACTGATCTTAGACAAAAACTTTTAATAATGAAATAAGTGACAATTTGATGTTCAAATTAGTCAAAGTATGAACCTTGAACAACCATACATCTTTGCTATCTATCAAGAAGATCATTTATGTCATGTCAATAAAAATCTTGTAAGAAATCCATGAAGGCAGATTTGACCTCTTCTTTGGTTCTGAAAGATTTGTTGCTAAAAAAGTTGTCTAGATCCTTGAAAAAATGGTAATCTGTAGGAGGAAGATCAAGAGAATATTTGAATAGACGTTTGGTGGTACAGAATTTGAAGATGGCGTGAAATAAAAGATTTTTCTTCCCAAAGCTTTTCATCTGACACTCTTCAGGGGAAATCGTCAGAATAAAGCAGAATTGAAACCAAACTTGATTATAAAGAGGAAAGCAAAGTTCTCATTGGCTGAAAGAAGTTAGCCAATGAGAGAAAAGATTAAGAAATTTTCAAAAAGTAGACGAATTCTTTTTGTTTGCACAGAATTCTTTTTGTTTGATTGAGAGATTTAATGAAAGTCGCTTCAAGAGCAGAAAGGTGAAAAGAAGAGCGACCTTGAGTGAGAATAGAAAATTTTTTGCTGCTGTAGTGAAGAGCGCATTGGGCATTGTGAAGAAGATGTTGATCAATGGCAGATTTGTGAAATCGTTGTGGCGTATGTTGGCCTTGCAAGAAAGGCTTTGGCTGTTGTGTGAGGCAGGAGGATTGGCAATGGATTTAAGAACATGTTGTAATTCACTCTTCTAGGCATTGAGATGTGCAACCAACATACCAACTATCACATTGGCACAGAAGCTGGTAAATAACATTGCTAGGATGATGGAAAGGTAACACGTCTTTTTTAGTTGCTGGTAAGAGCTGTCAGGTGTCGAAAATAACACATGATTTGATGAAGAAAAAGCAGCATTTCACAGCAGAGGTAATCTGCTTTTAAAACTTCATAAAGACATTTCCAATCCATGGGATGTGTAGGTAGACAGGGCACTTTCCCACTGTGTGAACTGGGTTAGAATTTAGTTGTTGAAGTTTTCGTTTGAAAGCCAAATTGATTGCATGTTCCGGGTAGCCCTTTTCTAATAGAATTGAACAAATTTTGACAAGCTCTGGGTCCAGTTTGCTTTTAGAACAGATTATAAAAGCTCTGTGAACAAGAGTACCAATTAGGTTGATTTTTTGTTTCTAGGGGTAAAGGGGTCTAACATAGCTACTGGCCAGTGAGAGTGGGTTTCCTGTATACTGAAGTTAGAAATTCTAAATCATGCCTTTTTACCAACATGTCCAGGAAGGGGAGAGATTAGATTACTTTTCATAGGTGAAGTGTAATGAGGGATGAAGGGAGTTGAGGTGGATGAGAAAAGCGTTGCAGTCTTCTACATTGTTGAATACAGCAAAAGTGTCATCAATGTACCAGAAGTACACTAATGGCCTTTTGGCAATATTGAAAAATTTCGCTTCTTGGTAGCCAAAAAAATGTTTGCTAATGCTGGACTGAGCAGTAAGCCCGTAGAGACATTGCCAATTTGTTGATGCATGTTGTTATTGAAGCTGAATTCCACAGAGGAGGTGCCTAGCTGCATTAGTTCAACAAAGATGTTGCATGGAAAAGATGGTGCCACTGAGTCATCATTGTAAAGGGCATCAGCAAAAATTTCTATGGTTTCAGCAAGCATAACATTGATGAAGAGACTGGAAATGTCAAAAGAACAAAGAAAGAGAGAGGAACAAAACATAAATTTTCTGACTTCTGAAGAATTCGTCTACTCTTCTTCTCTTTAAAAATCTTTTCTCCCATTGGCTAACTTCTTTCAGCCAATTAGAACTCTGCTTTCCTCTTTATAATCAAGTTCGGTTTCATTTCTGCTTTATTCTGACGATTTCCTCTGAAGAGTGTCAGATGAAAAGCTTTCGAAAGAAAAATCTTTTATTTCATGCCATCATCAGTAGAATAAGGCAGGTGTGGTAGGATTTCAGTCATTTGTGAGCTTTTGTAAAGTTATTCTTGCCACATGAGGATGTGCATTGTCTTGAAGCAGATTGGACTGCGCCGATTCACCAATGCAAACCACATTTCTTGTAAACAACTATGCATTTCATTCAGTTGATTACAGTAAACCTCAGCTGTGATGCTCTGATTGGCATTCAGAAAACTGTAATAAACAACACCTTTTGCACACCACCAGACAGTCACCATGATTTTCTGAGGGTGCAATTTTTGGTCTTGAAAAATGTTTTGGTGACTTATCACAGTCAAGCCATTGACATGATCATTTCTGATTATCATAGAAAATTCATTTTTCATCACAAGTGACTAAACAATCAAGAAATGGAACCCTATCATTGTGCAAGAAAAGCATCGAACACAATTCACAATGCCATGCTCGTTGCTGTTCACTGAGCTCATGCAGGACCCATTTTTCAAGCTTTTTGATCTTTTGGATTTGCTTCAGATGGTCAGACACAGTTGAAATGCTAACACCAAGTTGCATTGACATTTCCCTCACACTTTGTCGTGAGTTTTGCTTGACAATCACTCTCAAATCTTCATTGTGAAGAATGGATGGCTGTCCATTACAGTCTTCATCTTGGAGGCTCTTGTCTCCACCATGAAACTTTTGAAACCAACTTTGTACTGTTCTTTCACTTGTTGTGCTTTCTCTCCATGCTTTATTGATGTTTGCAGTAGTTTGAGCAGCATTACTTCCAATCTTGAACTCATGCAAGAAAAGTAATCATAGAGTCTTCTTTTTTCATATTAAAAATGTAGGGTTTTATTGCATATGAAATGAGCTATTAAAGAATAATAAGGCTCATTATTCTAAAATTGGCCATTATTTTCCAAACAATCTAATAATTATCTGTGATGTCTCTGTCCCCATGACTTTACTTAAACCAATTATAGGTTAAATAGGAACATTTATTATAACCTACTTATCTAACTAGTGGTAAATGCAGTAAAATGCTTGTTTGATTTTTGTGTAAAATGGAAATAAATTGAAGAATTGAATTGAGGCTGTACTTTATTTCCACTCTCATGACTGACATTAATTATGAAGGTCATAATTAACAATTAGTAGCATGTTATTTATAGGATATGCAAGTATGTACATATATTTTTTTTACTATTACAAGATAATATCTTTAGTAATACTATTGCTATTAATATAATTGATACAAAATGCTTTTAAATACCTTAAAAAATGAAAAATTTAAAAACAACTCAAAAAAAAAACACTTGAGGCCAGGTTTTGTTAGTTTTTTTAGGTGGGTTTTTTGAGTTTTATTGGGTGGGTTTTTTAATGCCAACCCTGACTTCCATACAGGACCAGTTTTAAAATTCAAGTCTAAGTGGCTAGTTTGCTTGCAGTGTCTGTCTCCCTTAGGAAATTTATCAAAAGATAACTTGTCATGTTGCTCCATTGGAGTATTTGAGTTCAAATTATATTTATAAGATGTATTTATAAATCACTCTATACTTAAATAGTTCATATATTGTCTCAGAACATGAACATGAACATGAATGAAAAACACCACAACAACTACAAAAAAATTGTTAGATCTAATCAAACATTGATGCAGATTATCTACACATTAAAATGCACATATCCAAAATAAAGAGTACTGCAAAATTAGAGATCTATCATTTAGACAAATTAGACTTACAAAACACTTATTAAAATTTACATGATATGAAATTTACAATTTTTGATTATAATACAAAATATTGAAAAGGTACTAAGATTGGAATGGAAAATTTTTTAAGTATGGAATGGAAGATTTTGAAGGATATGGAATATGGAAAATTTCTATTTCATCCTGTTCCATAGCATGCCCTGGCTGTAGGCTTAAAGTGTACTGCGTGTAAACAGTTTATTGCAGCTGAATAGCAGTTAAAGAACAATAAAGAAAATGGGCATTGTAAGTGTGCATAAGTACATGGTAATTTGCTGAAATGTGTTAAAAATGATTTAACAGAAATCATAAAATTGTTAACACAACTGACAAGTATCTCTCTTGCTTACAGTAGTAATATAATGTATGTTTTACACAGGAAAAAGTTATAGAAGTTTAATCCAGGCACAAACAGATTGTTGATCTAATGTAAGGTAAATTGTACAACTTCTTTAAACTATTAGGTTGAGGAATATGTTTGTAGCATTTTTATCAGATTTTTATTTAAACAAAAATGAAAAGTTATAGCTATAAATTAATAAATTATGTATTCTCCATTGCTGTTTACAACCTCCTCCCACCTCTCAACCAATTTTTCGATGCTGTTCCACCAAAAATCCCCAGGTCTGGTATCAAACAATTTGTTGAGCCAGTTTTTAAGGTCCTCTTCATTGTCAAAGGTAACACCCCTCATATGGTTCATCAAAGAGCGGAAAAGATAGTAATCTGTGGGTGCAAGGTCCAGAGAATATGGCAGATACTGAAGGAGCTCCCATTCAAGCTCTTGGAGTGTGGTTTTGACAACTTGTGCAACATGAGGCCTGGCATTGTTGTGAAGAAGTATGGTTTGGCCTTGTCGATGAGGTTTTTTTCAGTTGAATAGCCTCATTTACGCGATGTAGCAGGGCTATGTAGAGCTCCTTGTTAACTGTGGCATTCCTTTCGAGAATTTTCCAGTGCACCATGCCCTCCCAGTCCCATCAAACGCAGATCATGGTCTTCCTTGGTTGGAGGTCAGGCTTAACTCTTGGCTTTGGTGTATCTCCAGGAGCCACTCATTCCTTTCTTTGCTTCATATTTATATATAGGCACCATTTCTCATCTCCTGTGGCGATTGGTACAAAAAGTGCTGTTTGTGACCACATGTTGCTCGATATGGGGCAAGATGTTAAGCAATTTGAAGGTGATTTTTTTTGTTGCTTTTGCTAAGCTCATGAGGCACCCAGACTCCCAATTTTTTGGCAAATCCCATTGAATGAAGATGATTGAGAATCGTTTTTTGATCACAGTTCTTCTTTTCGGCCAATTCACGACTTGTTTTGTGACTTTCCTCCTTCAAAAGTCCTTTGAGATGGTCTTCTGCTATGGGGCGTGTTGTCGATGTCAAAATTGTCATTTTTCTTGCTATAGATTTGCCTATGACACCTTCCCCATATACCATGCAAATGTCCTGGGCTGCTTCAGCAACTTTTTGGCCTCGATGAAAAGCAATGAATAGCAGGTGTTGAAAATGTTGCTTTTTACACCCTGGATATTCCATATGTAAGCCTCACAAATAATAAAATCTCAAAATACTCAAAAGACGATCAGCATAGTTTTTTTACAGTAAAAAGAGCTCTATCGAATAAATATATACATTTTTCCAAGTAGTAAAAAATCATTGTAAAAGAAAATATAAAAACACTACGAACATATTCCTCAACCTAATATATACTTTTATCAAAGTTAATCTATAAATAAAGGAAAATTGATTGCATTTTTTGCAATGAAACATTATTGCAATGAATAAAGGAAGGATATATCTAAAAAAAATTTGTAATTTCCAAAACAATAAAAGTTAATGATTGAAGTATTTATAGTTGAATAAGAATATCTTTAAATGTAATAAGTGATAACTGGTTTTTTAAAAATTGTAACTAAACAGGCCTCCAGGGAAAAACATGCAATTATTATGTATTTAATTAAAAGAAAATCTGTGCAACATAGTTCCTTTAAATAAGTTTGTCTTCTTTAGCTGGGTATCTATACAGATGGACAGTAATATAGTACAAAAGTACAATAGCACTTTTCTGCAGTCTTTTTTGGTTGGGACCCATGCTTTTTTTTAAAATAAAAAATTACTATTAAAATTGAAATCAAAAATCATCAAAAAGAAAAAGTTGTCCAAATGTTGCAAGGTTTTCACTGTTTTTAATGTCATGCAAAATCCCAAAAACTTTTATAGATTTTAACATTTATTGATTGTGGTGTGCCTTATCTTCAAAAAATCATCATTTTAACAAAGTGACTTACCACAAAATAATGCCAAAATAAAAATACAGTGATATTTTTGTTAATTAAGTAATATGTACGAATATCAAAATATTTTTGTAATGTACAAAGTACCTGAAGTGCAGTACTTTTCAGAATAATGATTGCTCTTCTTTGGTCATTTATTTTTGCTACTAGATTACTTAATTATTCATAGCATGTTAGCAAATACACTCAAAGTTTAATAACATGTTATAATAAATTATTGTTTCTTCAAAATTAATCAAAATATATATATTGAACAATAGACCAAAATTGTTTGATTTCTTGCTATTAAGGGTCATTTCTCAACCTTTTAAATTAACAAATACAAACAAATTTACATTCACCTGAGTAATAATCATTCACCAACTTGTCAGTCAAGTTTTTGGTACTAAAATCTCATAACCAGTTAAATAACATGTATTAAAGTAGTAATATAAGCCTCACCTTATTTAAACTTGTGTCAACAACTTGATTGCAGATTTCAGTCAGGTTATCACTCAATGCCAAACGAGATAAAATAAAGCTACAAAGCTCTTCATTGGATGATACATCAAAAATCCCATCACAAGCAAGCACCAAAAACTGATCTTCATCATCATTCCTACTTACTGCAGTTATATCTGGTTCAGGAGAAACCAACTGTTCAGTTGGTCCTTTATCAGGGACACTTTTATACTCAAAATCACCTAATGCACGTGAAACAGCAAGAGATCCATTGACTCGCTGCAGCATGACACTACCTCCAGCCTTCTGAATTCGATCTCTTTCTGGAGGATTACTAGGCTTATGGTCCAAAGTAACAAATTGAACATCACCACTTCTACAAAGGAATGATCGTGAATCACCACAGTTAATGAAGTAATAATGGGTAGGTGAAATTAATACACCAACTGATGTAGAACCACTACGATCTAGACCTTCTATAGCATCAGTATTTTTGCGCATGGTTTCATCTATTTCAAAAAAAGCATCCTTAACAGCTTTGATTACAAGCTCTTCACTTTCTTCAGCACTGCCATTAATTAGATTCATGAAATTTTCATGCTTAAGAATAATATTTAAGAGATGCTTTGATGAATATTCTGCAACTTTGGATCCAGCATGGCCATCAAAAACAGCAAAAAAAGACCACTTTGGCAATTCAGGAATTGATAAAATAGCAGAGTGATTGTCTTCCATGTCCACTCGCCATCCCTGCATACTGCTTATAGCATATTCAATACCATTACTTTTTCCACTTTCATTTGATTTTTCTACTTTGGGTTTGTCCAAAAACGCACCCATTGCAATACTTGATTATTACAACTTGATAAATATGGTATGTTAAACAGAACTTAAAATTGAAAACATAGCAAAAGAATATAAACAGCCTAAAATATACAGGGTGATTCAGCGAAGTGTGCACAAATACTTTTCTTAGTTTTATGTACATGTATTTCGTCCATTATTAACTTTCAATTATTAACATTTCAGTTTCTTATTATTTAAGAGTTAAAATTTAAAATCTGGTATTATTTGAAGTAAAAATAAACGATGAGTAAAACGATTAATGACGTGATAGAAGAGTATTGCAAGAAGCTCCCACCAAGTGAAATTTTCCGGTTGATGAAGGAGGTTGTAAGCCGTAGAGGAGTTTATAAAGCTGTGAAAAGGTTCAAGGACACTGGGACTTGTGCTCCAAGAATCAGGAGTGACCCTGAAAGAACCGTAAGGACAAAGAAACTGATCAAAAAGGTCAGAGAGAAGTTGAGGAGAAATCCTGCAAGAAGTGCCAGACAACTTGCTAAAGACTACTCTGTGAGCGTGTCCAGCATGCAAAGGATTCTCAAGGATGATCTCCAGAGCTACCCATACAAGTTCACCAAAAGACATCTCTTGTCGGAGGCCACTAAGAAGAAAAGGCTCGATAGAGCAAAGGTTTTGGTGAAGAAACTTGTCAATGGCACGCAGCCTCAAGTTTTATGGACAGACGAAAAACTTTTCACTGTTCAAGCTGTCCATAACCATCAAAATGACAGGATTTGGCTTCCAGACATAAACATGGTCCCAGTTGAGCGTCGCAGCTCTTTCAGAAGACAAAACCCGCCTCCGTAATGGTATGGGCAGGCGCAACATCAAAAGGGCTAAAAACTCCTCTCATATTCATTGAAGAAGGGGTCAAGATAAACCAGACCGTCTATAGGCGAATGCTGGAGGAGAAAGTCCTTCCCTGGGTCCAAGAAGTAGTCGGAGAACAAGGAGTTACTCTTCAACAGGACGGTGCAACCTCCCACACGGCCAACTCAGTTCAAGCTTGGTGTCGATGCAATTTCAAAGGTTTTTGGGAGAAAGAGCTTTGGCGGCCGTCTTCACCAGACTTGAACCCTATGAATTTTGGGTTATGATCTATTTTAGAGACAAAAGCCTGCCGTACTTCTCATCCAAATCTGGACTCTCTAAAGCAAAAATTGACATCGGCATGGGACAAAATTGACCCAGAAGTGGTGCGTGCCACATGTGCCCAGGTTCTGCCACGACTTCGGAAAGTAATCAAAAACAAAGGGGGTTATATTGAATAACTTGTATATTTTCTGAAAGCTTATTAAATTTACTATCTTCACAGCATATAACTTGTTTCATTTGACCTAATTATAAGTCCGAAAGATGAGTTTTTATTTGTGCACACTTCGCTGAATCACCCTGTATAATAAAAAAAAACTTAAAGCAATGACAAATAAATAATGCTTAACAAATAACAAACACGAAAAAGTTTATTATTTTGTAAAAGTTGATATAAATAAAAATTTTATACTACAAAAATTCTCAAAATTTTTTTGAAACACTACCCAAAAAAAAGGTGCTATTCTGTTTTGAGGGGCATGAAAAATTTTGAGGAGCATATGAAATTTTGAGGGCATGAAAATTTTTAAGAAATTTATGAAATTAAAAACCTGACATATTAAAAAAAACATAATAATATATAATAATTTGCAATTGATTTATTAATTCAATTATTTTAATGGCCAAATCAATACTGTTTAAATCCTTCATCACATCACAGTCATTAAAACACCACAGTTTACTAATAAATATCAAAACAAAACACAAATTGTGCATATTTTATAATTTATTAATCTGTCAGGTTAAAATAATTTTCATGCCCCTTAAAACAGAACGTCGCCAAAAAAAAATTAAAACATTAATGCATAAAAAAGCAAGTTTAAATAATGTTGAAGTGAAATAAGTCAAAAAACAAAATGATTTATTAAATAAAGCAATGGAGGGTAACAACCATGTAGTGTTTTGAAACTTTTGTTTTTGTAATTGAAAATCTTTTGATAGAGAGTATTATACTAGCAACTTTCTGCCTTAATAAATATATATTTGTAAGTTAAAATGTTTATTCATTCATCTTAAGACATACAGACAGACAGTTTATAAATGTTGTAACAATACAATAAAATCATTTGCAGTAATTATGCAAGAAAGAAAATATTAAAGAAAGTATTATATAATCACATTTGTGTGACTTGCCATGCTCAATACTCATTTCTGTGAAACTTTGCTATAATATGGCATATGCAGTAGACACAGAGTTTAAGGTGTTTGTGAGCATCCAAAATCTTAGACATCATAACAAGCATTGATTAACAATAAGTATTGTGACTCACAATTACTACTTAACAAACTATCTCAAAAGTAACTGAAAGTTAAAAAATTAGAAAGATAATCTCATCTAACACAAACTTAACAATTAGAATAATATTATGTATTTCTTAAGAGCAAACTATCAAAAAAGAAGGATATATATAGTTGTAATATCCATGTGTAAAGCTAATATGATAAAAAACAAATTGGGCCATCGAAATTGTGTTTTCTGCAAATTATATTCAAATCTGACAAAGAAAAGTCTTGCATTAGCTCTTAAAGATGAAGTTTGTCAATCAAAACAAAAATTTAATACATTAATATAAATATTTTCTAAAAGAAGTTGACAATTTTTTAAAGGAACCACAAGAGAGATCAATTTCTTAATGGTTAACTGAACTTGATCACAAAAGTTAAAGGGTTTAAGAAACAATTATGAATGTATCTTTTCAGATTGTATACAAAACAGCAAAATAACTCTTATAGTGCAATGTATGCAACATTTTTCATTTTTTATAGTTGAAAAATTGTGCATGCAGCTCTGGAAATATCTGCCTTCTAACAGCGTTTTCTTTGTGTAAAAGTAGTGAGTCTATGTAAGTCAGTAGTTTTAAACTTAATTTTGTGAACAATTTTTAAAGGCCATTCCAAATTCTAGAGTTTATAAACTAAAGATTAATATTTTTGTAAATTTCTGAATTTTAAATGTGTATGTCTCAAGAATATTAATGCCTTAATGACAATGCATTGTTGACAATTTTGTCAAAGTTTTTTATAATTTTTTTATATCTTTTTGTCTGCTGTTATTTTAACAAAGCAAAAGGGATCTGCTAGTTAAAAAGTTTTGGAACCACAGATTGAGATTGTCTTGATTTCTTTTGCATTTGTTTGAAGACATTATGTTGCATATCAGTCGTTCAAAATTTTTTTTCAATTTCAATATCTCACCTAATGCTATTGCTACAAGATCATGCTACTAATTCTAGTTTTAATGCAGCTGCTCCATCAATTTCAATAACTTTGCAACATGTGCACTAACTCTAACCAAGTAGTAAATGAAGTTAATGCTTGTTACTGTGAGGTCCAAGATTTTGGTGATCAGGTTTCAATGTGCACCAACTTAAGCAATGTACAGATTTTAGTAAGCAAATGTTTGGCACATGTTTTTTGATTATTTATTCCAGACAGAAATGTATTTCTAGAAAAAAACAGGGAAGGTCTATGTCCTGCTTTTCACTAAAAAGATATTGTATATACAAATAATATAAATGTAAAAAATTTTTGGACAAGTTTGTGATAAATAGTCTCGTTGTAACATTGCCTTGATTGATTACATTGAAGCACTAGCTTAGTTGATTTTCAAGTGATCAAAGCAGAAAAAACTGTTTGCTTTTATCATTATTCTCATTGTTAATAAACTTTGAAAAGTTATAAGTTTTAGTTTAGTGTGATGCAGCTAAAGCACAGACATAAAAATTAAGTAATTTTTTTAAACCCAGGTTTTGAAGATGCATTTTTGTTCAAAACTTGTGAGATCTTACTGTAAACAAAAGATCATCATTAGATTAATCATTTATGTAAAAATCTTTGCAACAATACATAAAAAGAAATCTAGGAAATGTTCTTATTGCACAATGAGGTGATATTCCAACAACAAATTTTTTAAGTAAAACTACTAAAATATGTCAAAGCTTTTGCCACATTTCTAACTTTCACAACTCAGGTACCATCATTCCTCCCCCACAAAAAAAACCTTAATGATCAAAGTGAAAAAGAGTCTTCACTTTGAATCTGGCTTGGATTTCTCAATTTATGTCCTTAAAAAGTGGTGACCTTTAAAAAAATCTTTACTTCCCCCTGCCCAGTACAAATATGATTAAAAACATACAATTTTTTTGGTCAATTAACATTGTATCAGCATTCTCAAACTCTTCCCCAAGTGATTTTTCCTCCCTTGGGATTTGAGGAGCACTGGTTTAGACTTTGGAGGTCTAGTAATAGCTTTCTTTAGATAAATTGTCATTTTTACATGATGACATTGTAGTTTGAAGCAACAGGGAAAGAAATCAATAACAGATTGTTGGGCCCAGGTTCAAGTTAGATGTGATTTCTTTTCTTCTAATACCAAGTGTTTAGTAATTCCCGTAACTAAATTTGAATTTGAATTTTTGCACTTATTTTTTAATTGGTTCTAAAAAAATAAACTGCGTCAGTTTCTGTGTCCATTAGAAGTTAAAGAGTAATAAAAGTAAAATCATAAAACTACTGCATCATGTCAAATAATGCAAAAAGAAATGAGATATCCAAAATGTTTCATGCTGGATCTAGTGTCAACAGTCAACCCGGTCTGTAACCACTGCAACGATCTGTATGTGGACTTCGGCAACAACGTGGAGGACCACGTCAGGTACATTTTTTTGACAAAACTTGTGGCTGCAGTGATGTTTTCCAGCCTGGTGTGCAGCAATGAGGAGGTATTGCCCCCATCTTATTTGATGTGGCTACAGGCTGAACACTGACAGGTACATAGATGTCATGACCTCAACCATAATCCCCTGGATGAGAAAGGTGGCTGGAAAGAAATTTGTTTTCCAGAAGGGCAGGGCCCCCACCCACACAGCCAACAAGATGCAGGCCTTCCTAAAAAAAATTGTCTTTTGGCCCAAGTCAATGTGGCCTCCCAAGAGCCCAGACCTTAACCTCCTGGATTACAGTGTGTGGTGGTAAGTGGAGAGTAGTGCATATAAGACTCGGTCACAGAACACTAAAGAGCTGAAGGCCTGCATCACCAAGAACTGGGCCAACCTCAACAAGGGGTACGTTGTCGATGTCCGCTATGCTTTCAAAGGCCACTAGAGCACATCATTGAGGCCAAAGGTAGCTACATGATTAATTATGAAAAGAAGGATTAATTTAATCGATTAGTTTAAAATTTTATTAAAATGCCTAAAAAAATAAGCGAGATATAGGTGTTTTAAATACAGTATCCAAAAAAGTACAGGAATTACTAAACATCTGGTAGTTAATAAAATAACAGATTGCCACAAATTAATGACATACCTGCCTTAATTTGAAATCATCAAGGCCTAACCCACATTCAGCTAAAGTTTCCATTTCTGTGATTAACCACCAATCTGAACTCTGATAAAATACTAAGACACAGTTGTGACCAGTAGCAATGAAAATGAACATGAAGGTATAGTTGCTACACCACTGCAATTTAATTAAATCATACCAAATGACTGGTTAAGAGACCTCAATTTTACAAAACAAACACCTGAATCTTTCAAAACTTCTTTTTTGCAACCAAGCTGAAGAAGTTTCTTTTTATTGCAAAAAAAGATTTCTTGCCCTATATTTCCAAATAAAAACCTGTTTATCTGCAATGATGTTGCAAAGTTCTACAAAAATAAAACTAGCAAAATGCAATCCACAAGAAGGGCATCTTTTCATTGATTGTTAAGTAAAACATTCTATTCCACAACAACAATAAAAATGCTTCCATTGTGGTAATCCATTTGAACAATATTAAGAATATCACTCCATTAAAATTTTTTGAAAAAGCTAGCAAACCTTGAGCATCAGTGCAAAATAAATGTTGATTTAACCCTTTAAGTGGCAGTCACCTCATTTTAGCCATGCTGCATCCTTATGCTATAAGAGTTTGTGAAAAGCTTTTTATACTAATATTTGTCTTATTTGTTGCCAACCTATCTGGGTGTAACTTGAGATACTAATTAGCTCTTCTTTGATCATACAGCCAAATTCCAATAAAAAAAATTAGGTGATGGTTGTTTACTCATTGTAACTAGTGGCCACACTTGATTCTTCAGTTTGACTGATGAACATAAAAAAGAGCAATAGATGTGTACCTTTTAAACATCTGGTAAGTACTAGGCTTAATTTTTATTGCATAATACTTTTAAAACCTATTAATTGTGAGAAAAAATGCAAAATCAGCATTTTTTTGCATCTGAATGAACAGTTATTCTAAATAATTGTGCCACTTAAAGTGTTAAAAATGGTCAACTTTCTTATGGATCAACAAAGTGGTTATGTAAAGTATCCTTGTTTTCTGTATAGGCATATTTGAGATAGCAAAGCAAAACAGTATAGACAAGTAAAAGTGGCCTTTGAAGAAATGATTGAGAGAAAACATTTATTAACCCTTTCCATAAAAAAGATCATTATCTTCTCAAACGCATATAACATGGTTTCATAAATTTGTTAAGGTATCAAATAAAGAAAAAACTTTTGATATTTATGGACTGTGAAGTGTATTCCCAAGGTTAAATATGAATTTGTTTCAGGGTTAAATAATTAAAGCAGGAAATTTTTAATTGTCCAGAGACTAAGTAGGTTATAAAAGGTATATCACTTGCTAGCCATATGACCAAACAAAAACCAGCTGGTGGAATCACATTGGGTGCTGGGGTTAAAAAACTTAGTGGGAAATTACAAGGCAACAAATAATGCAGAGCTTAAAAGTAATATGCTAAGGAAATTTAAAAATATTGGCTGCACCATGAGAATCAAAGTCAGGTATGGTATATTTTGGCACAGCCATTTGTTTTGGCACCAAAAACCTTTTTATTTACAGAGGCAATGAAAAAGTTGACCAGCCATTTGCATGAAACTTTTGCTGCACAAGTAGTGGTTTTACTTATGATCCTCCCTTTCTTGTAGTTGTTTAGTATCACTCTCAGCCGCTTTTGTCAGATTTATATACTCAAGGTGAAAATCTGGAGGAATTTACCTTATAATTTATGCTTCATTTTCCCAGACAAGCAGCATACCACATACTTCAGTTATTGAAAAAAATAAAACCCAATTTGAAATCCAGTTCAATTTTCTATGGTATTCAACAAGCTACACACAGTGCTACAAAAAAAACATTTAATATTCAAATAAAATAACCTTTTTCATTTAGCTCAAAATATGTAAAAACATCTAGAGCTCTAAATTGATTTGTATAATTGTTTGTATAACACTGATCCAGATTTTGTGTTACAAGCAAAATTTATAATTATTGCCATTGTCTTCATGCCTTTGAACAAGATCAATGAATATCTGGATATTTTGACAACTAAACTGATATAAAAACTACAAGATTGACTCAACTGATTTTTAAGAAACATACATATGTTGGTTGTTAGAATAGGCAAGAAAATGGAAAATAAATTGTTTCATTTCTCTTTAAAATTTGGAACCTAAGAACAATAAATGGGAATGCACAAACAATAATGTTGAGGCAGCCTTTTGTCATCTTAAATATTAACTTTGCATGCAACATTCTACCATATGGAAATTATTTCATGTCTTGTATGAAGTACAGAAAAATAGAGATGCATAATATGAAAAGTTACCAGCTGGTCATAAACAACACATAAACTAAAAAATAAAGAGATGCAGACAGAAGAACATGTGAAACAGTTTTTAAATTTGAAAGCATGAATATTGTCAAGTACGAAAAAAACTTCAATTACCAAATGAACTAAATAAAGTCAGCAGCATAGCCAAGTGGTTAAAGCACCATGCTTGTGACCAACAAGGTCTCAGTTCAAAACCGACTCACGCCATTCTGTTGTGTCTTTGGGAAAAACACTTTACAGCACCATCCCTTGCTTGGTGGTCTTGGCAAGCAGTTCTAAATTAAAGTCATATCTCTATTAAATTACAAGATAGCAATATCCTGGCATCTCCGGAAGCAGGTCAGGGTAATTGCTTACCCTATGTATTAGCACCACTGTTGCTTTCCTGCGAGTCAGGAGGATAAATATAGATATAAAATAAAAAATAAAAATAAAGCTATGTTACAGTTTTTGTGCATGTTTTATCATTTTTATGAGCCTGTTTTCATTTTTTTCAATAAAACCTTTTAAACGTGCTTTTAATTTTTAACATTAAAATTTAATAAATTTATGTATTTATGCTATTCCCAGTTATATGAAGATTTGAATTTACAGGAAGTTTAGCAGGCATGCCCAACTGTCAGCTGACAGTCAAAAAGCCATGCTCGAACATTTGTGCTCAATAGTTTCATTCCATCAAAGTCTACTATTACAGCCCTTTAGATCACTTTACCAAAGATCATAATGACTTAAGAAACAGTGGGAAAAATTTTACCTGGATATAAAAGTAATGGAGTGGTAACAAGAAAGATGAGACACCACAATGTGAGCTGCATTAGAGTTTGTAACTGCACTGTCCCAATATTAAACATTTTAAAAGATAATTTTTAGCTGTCATTGAAGTACTGAAATATGTCTAGCATTTTTCAATCTTTTATGCCATTTATCAAAGTAATTGTCATATTTTCTCATTTTTTATGGTTAAAAATACTTAAAATACATAGTAAGTTTGTTGCTGTGCACTATTTTTTCGGCTAAAAAATTTCAAAAAGGTTTTGCATTGGTTTTTTATACTGAAAAATTTTTGGACATTTAAAGATTTTTTTGGCAATTTAAATTTTTGCAAAAATGAAACTTCTTTTGCATAAATATAATTTTAAGTTTGCATAATATAAACACTAAATTGTTGCAGATTTTTTTGGATTAATAGTTTTTTAATATTAACATTAAACCAATATGACAAGAACACTAGAATATTTTTTTTCTTTTTTTATCATAATTGACTAAACCACAAAATCTCAAGTTTTATTTTACAAAGTCATCAATATTTACTAGAATGTACTATCCAAATTATTACTTTGTAAAGAGAAAGTTACTACAAGTTTTTCAGTTCAAGACTGTTTGGTGCTATTTTATTTATTCCCCATGATTCTATTTCTCTTGCTTTTACTTTTCTCTTGTATCTAATCATGATGCTACTCCTTTAACAATCCTAACCTTATCTTTGACAATCCTAACCCTAATTCTAACCTAACCTTAACTCCTAACTTAAAATCATACTTGCTGTGAAATAAAAAAAATGCCAACTATTTTAAAGTTATATGGTAGATTGTTACATCACAATTAATAATTTGCAATCATAAAATTCAACATGTATAAGCATATCCTTATTTTATCAAATAATAACACAATATTCTTTGTAATTTTTTGAAAGCAAAATGCACCATCATAAATGTGTATGATGTATATGTTATCAATAAAAACTATGATATTGAGTCCAGTTTGCAAATTAGTAGCATTGTACCAGTAATTAAAATTCTTTTATTTAAAATTAAGTTCTTTCCAGGCAAAAACTGTGATTTCTGCTAACTAATTTCTATATTTTATCACCAAAAATTATTTTCAAACACTTTTTGAAATATTTTTTAAAATAAAATCTTTTTATCTGAAAGTCTTTATAGTTAGGTAAGAACAACAAAAAATTTGCCCACCTTCTATGAAAAAATTTTGCAACTATTTTGACAATTCAATAAAGTAACATTTTGAAAAAAATGCGAAATTAACTTTTTATTGAATAATAGCAAATTTTTTAATTTATCTTTATTGTTTGAAACCTAGATAAGTACTAATACAAAACTCATTAAGTTCAAGGGGTAAAGTAACATAATTTTGTTGCAAGTAACATACTAAATTTTGCAAGACATTTGAAAAGATAAAAAACCTTGGAATAAAATGACAGTTGATTGGGGTTTAATAATGGTCACTGTGTTAAGTTTCTTTTTAAATGCAGTTAAACATAAAGTTTTTGCAATAATTTTGACAATTAAAAACTCATTGGATGTGCTAAAACATTGAGCAAAACCTTTTTTTAAACATAACCACAACAGCAAATACAATTATTGATCAAACTTTGTACAAATCAGTAAAAGTTTTTTTGAACATTTTGGTAAAAATTCAGTCAATGTTAAAAATATGTCTAAAAAAACCTTGTGCATTTGACATATCTTTAAGCAAACTTACACAAATTTTAATAGTTTAATACCTATGTATAATAGAAAATTGCAAAAGTATATTATAGGCCTATCCCAAAAACTACAGCTTATGGAAAAAACAATGTCATTTTGGAATCAGCACTTAAAATACACCCGAAGAAAGCTTTAATACTGAGCCACCAAATTGTATGACCAGTGTAATACAAAACTTATGTAAAAATTTATTAACAGAATTTAGATTGAAAAAAATTTAGAGTGTGGTATTGGATTTTTAGACATTGTTAAAAAAACATAGATGTGTCAAGAAGCATATGTAATGAAATAAAATTTATATCAGTAAAAGCAAAAAAAAAACATTGGAACTATTTTTAAAATCAACTTGCTTTTAAAATTTTTTTTATTATATATCAACACTCAATCATATATTTTTTTATGGTTAATGGTATTTTAAATAAAAAGAAGTTATAACTAATATAAATTTTAATAAAGTTAAACAAGTCAATATACTAGTCAACTGCAAAGCAATTAACTAACAAAACTATACTATTTAAAAACATCAACAATTTAGTCTACTGTTAGCTTGTAGAAAAAATATATTCTACCAGAAAGCATTTTTAAAAAATTCAGGAATTAAGAAAACTTTGGGCTTAAAACTTAGGACACCAGCAAATGGAAAAATTTAAACTCACAATTAAATGATTATAGATAAATAAAGTTAATTTCTATCATAATAATTAGCCAAACTTAACCAAAAACTAATCAGTTAACTAATAAAAAAATTAGATGAGTTAAAACATTTTGAACTTCTCAATAGAAAACATTTTAAATGGCCATTGAAATCAATTAAAAAATTAAATCAAACAAGCAAAATCTTTGCAAATATTACTGGTTTAATTTAAGCATTGCATTTAAAAAATAAACAGATTGTTTATTCATGATTTTGGAAAGACAAAAACAAAAAATTTTAAAATATAATCAAGCCATGTTGAAACTGTAAATTAAAAAAAAAATATTTAGAATATTAACAATTATTTGAAGCAATCTTATAATACAGTGATCTTCAAACTGTCACAAGTAAAAACAGGTAGTAAATGAAAGTAAAACAAGTTTACATTTGTACTACTGGTACTCAACATCAAATAGCAAAAAACAAAAGGTTTCAACTTAAAAAATTAAAAAGAATCAAGAAATGAAAAAAAATTGGTAATCCTGTACTTTAGCGCGGTAAATAAATTCACGAATGCTTTTTGTTCTAAGCAATAATAACCACTGGGGGATCCGGGTTAGTTTCACAATCAAAAATTGGGTAATCCCATTTTTTTCACTAACCCTGGTAAACTAACCAGGATCGCCCCTGTGGTTATTATTGCTTAGAACTAAAAGCATTCGTGAAATTATTTACCGCGCTAAAGTGCAAATGCACGAATGCTATAATATCTCTACTAAATTACTACCGGACAGCAATAACTTGGCATCTCCGGAAGCAGGTCGGGGTAATTGCTTACCCTATGTATAGCGCCTCCGTCGCTTTCCTGCGAGACAGGAGGATAAACAGAGATAAAAATTAAAAAAAAAAAAATTAAAAAAAAATGCCTTTCGTTCTAAGCAATAATAAACACAGGGGGGGATCCGGGTTAGTTTCACTATCAAAAATTGGGTAATCCCATTTTTTTTACTAACTGTGGTAAACTGACCCGGATCCGGATCCCCCCCGTGGTTATTATTGCTTAGAATAAAAAGCATTTGTGAATTTATTTACCCCGCTAAAGTCAGGATTACCGAAAAATTATATACTGGTATTAACTAAAGAAAACAGTAGGTTCTACCAGGTGTTAACCAGTTTACTATCAAAATTAGTTAAAGAAGTTTACTTTGCATTTGGTGAAATAAGTGCTACAAAACATGTGATAACAGTGATGCAAAAATTTTACTGAAATATCTAAAGATTAAAGACAGGGGTAAAAAAAGGTTAGAGAGAATAAGCATTTAATGACTACCAAATATTAAAAATGAAAAAATAAAATATTAAATAATAGTAAAAATTAGAAAACTAAAGCAGAAAAAATACAAACTAATTACTTTTGAAACACAGTAATACTCAAATACTTAATGGTTGTTTACTTCAATTACTAAGATTAATTCTATACAATTTTCTGAAATTTCTTCTAACTAAATCCTAAACTGCTGAAATCCCAATGTCTCATGCATAGTATCCTATATAAAGGAGTCATATAAGATATCTATGCATTAGACATTAAAAAGGTTTCATATCCTTATAAAGATCTGTGGTCTAATACAATGGTTCCCAAACCGGGATCCGCGTAATGCTGGAGGACCATCAACAATTTTCCGGAGCTCCGCGTAAAATCCTGCAGTTTAAAATTGCAAGATTTTACGTGGATTTTAAAATTGCAAATTAGTATTTTCTTTTTGCTACAAATTTACTTGATTGAGCCGCTTTACTTGATCAAATATTTTAAGATTTACACTAACTCTTTCCCTTTCTTTGTTGTTCTTCACTCATTACTTTTATTTTTTGAACCAATATACTGTATGTTACAAATAAAACTCGCTCTTTATTTTTGAAAAACCCTGTAAATATTAGGCTACTTTCTTTGTTTTTTAAATATGATTTGCGGACAAAAAATTGATAAATCTACTCGAAAGACCACTATTAAGTTATCCGAGAAAAATCTCAGCATTAGAGTTATTTCTAAAGAAGTCAACAGGTAAAGAGTGTTGTAGGAAGATTTGTGAAACAGTATAAAGATTCTGGAAGGATTTGCAGCTCAAATAAAAGAGATAGACCAATGAAAACATTTTCAAGAGAAGATAGAGAAGATAGAATCATCCAACGATCTGGTTTAAAAAATCGTTTTGCATCTGCGGCATCCGTTTCAAGGCAAATAAAGAATACTGATAACATAAATGTCTAGAGATTTACTGTTTCAAGGCGTCTTAATGAGATAGGTCTTTTTGTGCAAAGGCCTACAAAAAAACCTTTCATAAGCAAAAAGAATAAAAAAAAAAAGATTGGATTTTGCTAACGAATTTGTCACTAAATCTCAAATTGTTTAAATAAGGTGTATTTTAGCGATGAGAGTAGGTTTAACTTATTTGGAAGTGATGGGATAAACGAAAGAATGTGACTCATTTTCGGAATGATAGTATTTAATATACAGAACGAAAATGACAAAATCGTTTGTTTGCAAAATAAAAGAATAACTAATAACGCGACTCAAAACTAAACACGCTAATAAACTAGAGCTTAAGCTTACTGAACTAGCACGTACTAAGTTAGAACACAACTAAACACACAAACAATATAAGACAGAAAACAATTATACAGACAAACGATATTGTGATGCAATAGGACAAACTAAGCCATAGCATTTGTACAATAAACTATGTAAGATGGTTTCAAGGTGAAAAATTCAATGCCAAATGCACAAAAAAAATACTGTTAAATTTGGAGGTGGCAGCGTTATGGTATTTAGTATGTTTTCACACCAAGGTATTTGTTGTGATATTGTGCAATCGATGACGTAGTGTTTTCTTAAACGCTCTAATCGTAATCAGCGCCTTCTGCTCGAACAATTATTGGACACGCGCATCTCCAAGCATAATTGTTACAAGTTAAATATGCGCCTTTACTTCGGTTCTACAGTCAGTTCGAGTTATCAAGCTACTACAGCAAACGAACTAAAAGCATTATATTTTCAATACGGTTGTTGTTTGGCTAAGTACTTTTGTGAATATTTACTATTGTTTTTTTAATAAACCTGTGTATTCGTGCAAAGATACAACAGGCAAAAGTGGCGACGAGGATTCAAGGAACTCAACTGCGTCAAGAAAGAAAAAAGAAAATTTGTTGAATTTGCATTACAGCTTGAATTGTCGACAATGACACCAAGAGCAAATGACAGTTTTACGCGACGAGCAGAACAAGCGACACCAAGAGCAAATGACAATGCTTCAAGAGCAGCTGAAAATTTTACAAAGCAGCTTGAACAACCCGCGAGAAAATGTTCCAACACCGATGGCAAGTTTTCAACCATTCGATTCCACATCTGAGTTATGGACTGATTATTTGGCAAGGTTCCGAACATTCGTCACTGCTAACTCCATTCCCGACAACAAGCAAGCACAAATTTTTCTTACCAACCAATCTAACTCCGTTTACAAAATGCTTAGCAACTTAGCGGCTCAGCAACAACCTGTCAAAAGCATACATGAGCTAACGATGAATGATATTCAGATGTTTATGGCAGAGCAGTTCGACCCAAAACGATTTGTTGTCAGAGAACGTTTCAAGTTCTGGTCTGACATGAAACGCAAACCTGGCGAAACTATTCCTGAACTGGCAAGCAGAATACGACAAGATGCAGCTACATGTGATTTTCAATCCATTAAAGATCCATTAGATGAAGCCTTACGAACTAAATTTATCTGTTCAGTCGACAACGAAGCAGTTTTGAAGACACTCTTCAAGCTCAAGGACGATGAACTGAAGTTTAGCAACGCCATCAGAGTGGCTCAAGAAGTGGAAGAAGCAGCCAAGGTAGCAAAGGAAACCGTACACGGTCAACCTTCTACGTCGGTGCAGAAAGTTTATCACGCAAAGTCCAAAACTTCCAAAACGCAAGAAAAGAAAACCGCCTGCTTCAGGTGTGGAAATTCTGGACATTTTAGCAAAGCTTGTCCCCACATTAAAGCTATTTGCAGCTTCTGCAAGAAAACAGGTCATCTGCAATCTGTATGCATGTCTCGACTCAGAGATAACAAAGTCCAATGTTCTGTTTCACCCATCTATCAAACTATTAGACTTAATGACCACAGAATTAAGTTTGAAATTGATAGCGGAGCCAGTGACACATTTTGCTGTGAAGCGACGTGGCAAACGCTGGGTAAACCCACTCTACAACCTGTAACAATTCGATATCAAGTTGCTGAAGGTAGCCCGCTACCCGTCGTGGGACAATTCCAATCAACTGCAAGTATTGATGGAAAATCACCTGACGTGACCTTTCCTGTAATTGTCACTAAGGTGCCCAATCTAAATTTACTAGGTCGTCTGGCGATGATGAAGTTGAAACTCACCAACTTAACTGATCACTTCAGAGAAAACCTAAGTTGTGCTGAATCTACTGCAACGATAGAGCACGTCACTACAACTGGTCCAGAAAACTCCTTAGATGCGGCATGTATTCAATTATGTGGAGAGTTTCCTACTTTATTTGAATCTACATTGGGTTGTCTAAAAGATTTTTCACTGGACATACGGTTTAAACCTGAAGCTAAACCTATTTTCAAGAAGCCAAGACCTGTTCCGTTCTCAATCCTACAAGATTTAAACGAAGCATACGAAGCAGGAATTAAGAGAGGTGTATGGGAGCTTACAGATTTTAACTCGTACGGCACCCCCGTGGTTCCTATTCGAAAGTCTCCTTTGCCAGGTCAAGCAAAAGCAAGCATCCGAGTTTGTGGAGATTATTCGGTGACTGTAAACTCGCAACTGGAAGACCATCGTCAACCAATCCCTCTCCCAGAAGATCTAATGCGCAAGCTAGGACGTGGTTACTGCTTTAGTAAGATTGATCTAGCTAATGCATATAATCAAATCTGTCTTTCTCCTGATAGCCAGAAGAAGCTGGCTCTCAGCACTCACAAAGGAGTTTTACTTCAGAAAAGACTTCCTTTCGGAATTAAATCCGCACCAGGGTATTTCCAAGAAATCATGGAACAGTTAACGCAAAATTTGCGAGGAGTTGCCGTGTATTTCGATGATATTTTGGTAAGTGGTGACAACGCAAAAGATCATTTGATGAACCTGCGAGCTTTGTTCAAAAGACTAGAAGAAAAAGGTCTTCGCTGCAACCGTGAGAAATGTGTTTTCGCCCAAGTATCAATTGATTACCTGGGTCACACTTTATCAAGTCGAGGAATTGCAAAAGGGTCCAAAGTTGATGCCATACTAGAAATGCCTACACCCAAGAACATTTCTACGTTAAAATCTTTTTTAGCATCTGTGCAGTTTTATTCCAAATTCTTACCTCCATATTTTTCGGAAATCACCGAGCCGTTGTACAAGCTTACACGCAAAGGACAACAGTGGAAGTGGGGTGAAGAAGAATCGACATCTTTCAAAAAGATCAAACGGTTACTATGCACAGAGACTGTACTTGCGCACTATGACCCATCTCTTCCGTTGGGTTTATCTTGTGACGCCTCAGAATGCGGAATTGGAGCGGTATTATTTCATCGCTTTGCAGACGGAAGCGAGCGTCCGATTCTCAATATTTCTAAAATCTTATCGGCAACACAAAGACGCTACAGCCAAATACAGAAAGAAGCACTATCCTTAGTGTACGCTTTGAAGAAATTTCATCAGTTTCTGTACGGTCGTAAGTTCATTGTGGTTACCGATCACAAACCTTTAGTGACCTTGTTTGCCCCTGATAAAGGTACTCCTGCAATGGCTGCGAATCGACTTGCACGATGGGCATTACTAGTCCATCAATATGACTACACAGTGGAATACCGTAGAAGCAAGGACCATGGCAATGCTGATGCTCTTAGTCGCTTGCCATTTTCAAATGACACAAGTTTTGATGGGGAGGAGATGGAAGATGATGTCGATAGCGTTTGTTTAGTTCGAACAATCAGTCGTCAAATCAATCCTGACAATCCATTGCTTGTGGTCAGAGAGACTGCCAAGGATCCAATTCTTTCCCAACTAATGCGATTTGTGAAGGAAGGATGGCCGCATGCATTTTCGGAAGAGCTTAAAGACTTCAAAAAGTTAGAAAATTCGTTGTCAACAGAGAATGGTTGCGTTTTTTACGGCTTACGGGTAATAATTCCTTCAACCCTACGTAATCATATTCTTAAATTATTACACCTTGGACATTTCGGCATGCAACGGATGAAACAACTTGCCAGGTCAACTGTCTATTGGCCTAGAATTGACTTTGACATTGAGGATTTATGTCGCAAATGCACTTCTTGTGGCCAATTTCAAAATAAGCCGGATAAACCTTCAATCCATCCGTGGATGATGCCAGAAAAACCATGGTCAAGACTCCACTTGGACCATGCGATCAACTTTCTGGGAAGAAACTGGTTAGTCCTTGTAGACGCTTATTCAAAATATCCTTGCATTCATCCAACAACCTCAACGTCTTCGAAAAGTACTACTGCTATACTTGAACAAGAATTTGCTCATTTCGGATATCCCCACACTTTGGTGACCGATAATGCCACAACATTCATGTCTCAAGAGTTCCAAGCTTGGTGCAAACAACGAGGCATTGTACATCTCACCGGAGCACCTTATCATCCAGCAACAAACGGTGCTGCCGAGCGTTTGATACAATCGTTCAAACAGGCATTGAGAAAATCCTCGTTACCTCCAAAGGAAGCTTTGCAAGAATTTCTAATGCAATATAGAAGAATTCCTTTTGCATCGGGACTGTCACCAAGCGAATTGTTGAATGGAAGAAGAATACGCACCAAAATTGACACTTTGGTTCCATCCATTCCGCATCTCCTGCAGGGAAGACAGTCAAGACAAGCGAGCAAGCATTCAAATGCTGAAGACTCGGAAGTGGTTTCGAAAGTCGAACATCATTACTCACTAGGAGACCCTTGTTACGCACTGTACTTCGGCCCTAGAAGAGATCGTGACCCACGATGGGTGCCTGCGATAGTTACGAAAGTCCATGGTACACGAAGCGTCAATGTACGAGTCATTCCTCGAGAACCAACTTGGAGAAGACATCTTGATCAACTTCGACCTCGATACGGTTCGGATCAAGATGATGATCCCTGTGAAATCCCAACGAGCGTTTTGTCTACAGAAACACTTCCAGCCGGGACTGACCACGCATCTAGTTCTTCTTCGATGAACCAACGCAACAATCCGAGACTACCAACCGGAGACGAGTACGGGCGACACAATCTACGACGATCAGCGAGAACAAAGAGACCTCCAAAAAAATATTGTTGCTAATACGTATATATTTTTTTGTCGTAGTTTATTTGGGGAGGTGTTGTGATATTGTGCAATCGATGACGTAGTGTTTTCTTAAACGCTCTAATCGTAATCAGCGCCTTCTGCTCGAACAATTATTGGACACGCGCATCTCCAAGCATAATTGTTACAAGTTAAATATGCGCCTTTACTTCGGTTCTACAGTCAGTTCGAGTTATCAAGCTACTACAGCAAACGAACTAAAAGCATTATATTTTCAATACGGTTGTTGTTTGGCTAAGTACTTTTGTGAATATTTACTATTGTTTTTTTAATAAACCTGTGTATTCGTGCAAAGATACAACAGTATTATTCCACTCGTTTGTTTAAATACACAGGTGAATGCTGCAATCTATAAAAACTTGTTGAAAGTCATGTGTTACCAGCTTTAAACTATTCTGATGTAAAAGATCCTATATTTGCGGAGGACAACGCGCCATGCCACAAAGCCAAAAGTGTTTTAAACTTTTCAAAGGAGAAAAAAGTGCAACTTCTAGATTGGCTAGCTCAAAGCCTTGACCTTAACTCCATAAAAAATTTGTGGAAAATTCTTGGGCAAAAAGTTATGGCAAAAATCCAACAAACACTGAAGAATTATTGCTAAAATTCCAGGAAGAATGGAGCAAAATTGACGCCAATTGTGTAAAAAATTGGTAGAATCTTGCTCTCGTCGATGTGCAGAAGAAACAAAAATAAAGGGTCTTTTTAAATTGTTAGTTATTATTAAATATCTTAGTTTTAAAAAATTACATTGTTTTGTCCCTTAATTTTGCTCTTGTTATTTTTAATAAAAAGTAAAATATTTTACATATTTTTTTATTATCAATATTTTTAAGTTCATATTTATAGGTATTACAAGTGTAGAAAATTACCAACGCACGTCTTTGCTTTATTTCCCCTCAGTTTCTGATCATAATTTGCGCGTGCACTCGCTGCCAGCGCCTTTTTCGTTTTACGCTTTATTTTTAGTTATTTTCATCTTGGAGCATAGTTTGTCTGCAGCGCGTTCGTTTTTAGAGCTGGCTTTGTGAGTTCTAGTTACACTTCTCAATTTGTGAGGCGACCAGCTGCAGTGTTTGTGGGCGGCTCGTTGAAGTCTGAGTAGACTTAGTGAGTTTTTGGTAATTCCCGTTTCCCCGTGAGTCAGCACCGACGTGAATTGCTCGGTAAGACATCTATGTGTTTTCTTTTTTGTTTGATTTTTTCGTTCGTTTTATTTATTTACTGATTACCGCTTTCGCTTTCGCTTTTGCTTTCAACGTTTCAGTTAGTTATTATTTTACATTAAAATATTCCTTGGTTATTGAGTTTTCCCTTCGTCAAAGCCGGAAGCGCGTTAATCGACACTTCACTTTGCGGCAATCGGCAACTTCAGCGCCGTTTACCGTTACAACAAGGTATACAAATATCTCTTTTGTACTCAAATTTAGGGGTTTAACAAACCTTACATTTGAAGTTACAATGTTTTTAATATTGTGTCCCTTATTTTTGCTCGCAACTGTACTTGCATAAGCACATTAGTTCATTACGTAATCTTGAAATCTGGTAGGAGGCTTGATTACTCTAGTACGAGTACGTTTAACATTGGAAAATTCATTACTTTGATTACGCGTAGGCGGATCAGACACATTGACATTACGATCTCGGCAATTGCTACTATCATCATAATTAAAGTTATCAAACGCAGGCAAAACAATACGAGATTCAGACGTAGTCCTTGAGAATTTACAATTACGAGTAAGTAATTTACCATTTATTTCTACCACATATGAACGGGAAGCGTATTGCAAAAGTACCTTACCCAACTTCCACAAATGCCTAAAATTTAGCGGTTGCACACGAAAGATCTCATTAATAAGTGGATCAGGCCATATTAGGTCGTTTAATAGCTTTATTTAAATCTTTTGGATCAAGACAAATACGTAGTTTGTTAGGTTTCTTTACACAAATCATACTACTTATCCATTCAGTCGGTTCTTTGACTGGAGTAATCATTTGCAAGTTCACCAGTCTGTCAAGCTCTTCTTTGACTCTTATCTTTATGGAAACAGGGACCTTTCTTGGCGCATGTTTAACAGGTGATACAAGATGATCAATTGCAATCTCATAAGCTCCAGGTAAACAACCTAAAGCTTCAAACACATGAGGAAACTTCGAAATTATATTATCATTACACATAAGCAAAATTAATTTGCAACAAACCAAGCTGCTCACATGTTTCAGCTGATAGTAAAGGAACTAAAGGATCTTCTACAACTTGAAATAGTAGATTGTGTAATTTATCTTTGTACCGACATTGAATTTTACTCTGTCCTCGTGACGTCAAAATGGTACAATCATACAATTTTAGTTTAACATTAGAGCTTTCCAATTTACTCTCATCAAAACGCAAAAATCTGTGTAAGAGATAGTGTTACATGTTGAACCAGTGTCCAACTGATATTTAACTAACTGAGATTCACAATTTGGCATTTCCATTTCGAGAGTGACAGATTAATGCTTTCCTTTGGAACTTACAGTGCTAATTACATGTGTTAAACTAAATAATTTACCAATCTCTGAATGTTCGGTAGCATTAAAAACAGCGTCCAACAATTTTACTGACAATTTCGCTTTTGTTTTACAAACACTGGCGAAATGGTTTTTTCTATTGCATTTTTTTAGAGGACACCATGAGTTTTGGAGAAAAATATGCAAGCCAAGATCAGACCTCTTTTTTTTCTCAGACAACATCAATTTTTGAAAATTTTTGCCTCGGGTCCCTAAATTGGAATATTCACCACTGTTTCCGTTCTCTTTCTTTTCATAGGACATTCTGCAGAGTGTTTACGTTTGAAGTTGAATTATCATTGATTTTCAGCAGGTGTTGTTCAGTTAACTTACTGCTGCGATATATTGATAAAGCTTTGTCAAGAGTTAATTCCTTTTGATTTAGCAATATAACCCGTACTTCCTTATTTTTCGTTTTCAGCACATTGGGTTCTTTTATTAAACTGTTTCTTAGAGTTCCGAATTCACAGGTTTCACTCAAGCCTCTTAGTTTGTTTACGCATTCATCTATTGTTTCATGACTTTGCTAATCACAAGTATTGAAAATGAATCTTTTGTACGTAACGTTTAATGCTGGCTTGAAATATTTCTCCAGACCGTCGAGAATGTTTGTAACTGTTTCTTTTTCTTCTTCATCCAGTGCCAGTCTTTTATAAATGTTATAGCAGTCTTTGCCTATAATTCCTCTCAGAGTTGCAACACGAATTTTTTTGTCTTTTTCTCTTAAACCGGTAGCAATTTCATAGTCGTTCCACTGCTCTTTGAAGTAGCTCCAATTTTGTGCTACGTTGCCTGACGTCACATTCATGGGCTCCGGTACCGGTAAGTTGTTCGTTTCTTTTCAGATTACTATCTTTTCTTTAAAAAAAATTTCAATTCTATCTTAGTTTTTCACTTCTGACACCATGTTTCTTTTTGTTGTTGCTTTTTTATTTTTAACAAAAAGAAAATCAATCAAGATGTTACCAATGCGAGAACATAACACGAGTAAATGACTTTGTTGTTGTCTACCATTACACAAACGCACAATTACCAGAGGTACGGCTACAAACGAAATAAACAAAAATTACCGCACCACGGTACAATAGTCAACAAACGATGATGTTTCGATTCCTATCGTAACACATAGGGCAAGCAATTACCCCGACGTGCTTCCGGATATGCCAAGAAATTGTTGTCCTGTAAAACTTTTTCATTTTGGAATTTTAGTTTTATAAAGATATATTTAGTTTTATAAAGATAGAAGAAAAGACAAGATTAGAAACGAGCCCATCAGGAGTATCGTTAAGGTAGAACGGTTAGGAATGAAGATGAGGGAGGGGGGCAGGCTGAGATGGTATGGACATGTCATGAGGAGAGATCAAGAGTATGTAGGAAGAAAGACGATGAAAATGGAGTTACCGGGAAAGAGGAGAAGAGGGAGACCAAAGAGAAGATTTTTAGATGTAGTGAAAGAAGATATGGGGGAAGTCGGTGCGAAGGAGACGGACGTTGAAGACAGAAAGATGTGGAGAATGATGATACGCTGTGGCCACCCCTGACTAAAGGGAAAGGCCGAAAGGAGAAGAAGAAGAAGTTTTATAAAGATATAGCCAGTGATGGGATTCAGGGGCTCTCGCGGGTTCGCAAAGCTACTTTTAATAAAGCAGATTTAAAATCGGCCAAATGATTTATTATCAAAAAATAATTAGTGCACCGTTGTTTAAATTGCGCACGGATTCGCTATAAGAAAAATAAATAAAATGTGTGTATTATATTTGAAGAAATACGGTAATCTCCGCCACTTAATTCTTGATATTGTCATTACCAGTGGCGTATCGAGGATTTTTGAAAGGGGGGCCATAGGACTATCAGCAAATATGCTCAGTGGAAAAAGTTATTCAAGTAGTAGGTGAAAAAAATCATCACGTTGAATCAGTCTCGGGTTTCATAAATTTTGTCTCAAAAAAGAAGTGTTTCATAAAAAAAAGTCCTCGCTTTGTATCACTCTCGGATTTCATGATTTTCGTCTCTGGAGACTAACGATCTCTAAAAAAACAAAAAACGGAGCCTTCATATAAAATCTGTCTTTGTTTAGTGATCTCCAAAGGGGGCCATGGCACAATGCCCTCCGCCCCAAATACGTTACTGGTCATCAGAATTGGATCAATTACAACATTACAGATCAATTACATGCCTAAAAATTTTTTAATCACTTTACAACTACAACTACTTTGTACTAAAAAGCTCGAATGAGAATTAAAATTTTAGAGTCAGCAAACTTTTATGAAAAATTTCTTTGCTTGTTATTACAAATCACAAACTGTTTACAATTAAAAAATCTTTTTACAACCTTTAACATAAAATGAATTAATTAAAAACTCTTAAAATTCAAAGCAAAAAGAAGTAATCCACCAAAAACATCCACGATATATGCTCGCCTAAACCAGCTTTGCTCCTCTAGCCAACATGACTGATTTATTTATTTAAAAAAAACAAAAAATTGTACGCAAAAGTTGACTTATTTATTAATTTTTTCTCTATATTTATCCTCCTATTTAAAATTTACGGTATTGACTAGAATCAAGCATTGGTATTGTAACCTCATATCTGGATTGTCTACGCGTATGGAAGTTTGACTTATAGAACTTTCACAAAACCATTCGAGTCAAGTTTTATATTTTTAAAGTTAATAGAAATTGAATATATCCCGGCAATTCTTCCTTTATGTGACGGCAGCCTTTTTTTTTGTAAGCGTAATTCTGCATTCATTATACAAATTAAAATTAATCAAAGTTCCTAGTAGACTTTAGAATAATAGTCACTACGTGTATTCTGACATCATCAGAAATTCTTTTTTCTTGGTAAACTTTTTATTTGGAAAAATTCATAAAGTTATTTTTGGAATCATTTATCATTTACAGAATACTTTGATCAAATTGTCTTTTGCAAATATTTGGGCCTATACACAGGCCAGGGGTTCCCAAACTGGGGTACATTTAGGCTTCTCAAGGGGTACATTATTATGTGAGAGAATATCCTTATTTAAGTTAAATTCTGTGTCCGAAAGAAATAATAGACCCAAATGTGTAGAATTTTCGAATCCGGTCGATTGTTATTACGTCAAACACATAGCCGTACCTGCTGGGGGGCAGGGGGGAAATTGCCCCCCGAAGTTTCCAAGATTTGGGCAAAATTCAAATTTTTTGGGCAGTGACAGGAAAATATTTGGGCAAAGTTAGGAGTTTTAGGGTATTGACATTGAACAACTGCAAAAATCAGTTACCAAATTTAGGTGAAGACCTTTTTTTTTTTAGAGAACACCTTGATTTTGGGACGAAAATTGAAAAATATGTGACTGAATCCAAGTGAAGACCTTTTTTTTAGAGATCACCACGATCTCAGGATGAAATTTCTTCTTTGTCCGAGAATCTCAGACAATTTTTTTGTCCTATATGTAATGTGCTAGAAAATCATGATTTGGGCAAACGCCGTATGATTTGGGCAAAACTTCATTGCCCCCCAAATTTTTTTGGGCTGGTACGCCTATGGTCAAACAGGACAATTAAGAGGGAAGACTTTTTTACAAATCACTGTGACTTTGGATTTGAATGGGAAAAATTTGTGGCTGCTGAAAAGTGAAGAGTTTTCATTTTTTAAAGATCACCTTGATTTTCGGCATGAATTGAGAAAATTTGTATCTGATTCAAAGTGAAGACCTTTTTTTTCAGAGATCACCTTGATTTTGGGCATGCACTGGGGGGAAATTCGTGGCTGATTCTAATTGAAAGACTTTTTTTTTAGAGAAACGTCACAAAATTTTGGGGGTATATGCAAACCTGCTACAGTGTCCAAAGGGTACCGATGAACTAAAAGTTTGGGAAACCCTGCACTAGGCCTAGCACCACCTCAAGTAGGCTACAGCAAGAAAAAACCTACGTCTTTTGGTTATCTGTTTTCGGTTACTTTTTTAGATAAATCAAAAATTAGTCATTCCGATAAAGTGTAGGTCTAAGTTTGGCCAGTGCTCAGAAACCGATGTGCCGCAAGATAATGCTAGGTATACTACGGAATAACAATAATCTAAAATACCTATTTAAAATAGAAAAACTTTGTTTTGTTGAAAAGCTTTGCAACTGCTATACAATTCGCTCATTTAAATTTTAGCAAGGCTTACAAACTCATCAAACAAATCAATAAGCTGAGAATGACCTTTTAACGGAAGAAGTGTTACTTGGTAACAATGGTGTATGCTAAAATTTATCATGGGAGAGCAGTGTCATAAAGTAAACCGTAAACTAGGCTTTTATTCACAAAATCTTGACTAATATCTGAAAAGAAAGCAATAATAATAACAAACCAAAGAGAATTAAGGGTTTGAAAATAAATTAGCTAAAACCCATTTGTTACGTAATGCAAATCGCTTCTTTGTGAATTTTTATGACCTATTTAGAAAATTAGATTAATTTTTTTGTGACCTATTAGAAATGCAATGAGCCGCAGCTGCCAACAGCGAGGAAATGTGATAAAATTGACGCCTTTAACAGATCAATCAATTTATAGATTTTAAATTAACTGCACCTTCTAAAATAACCTAAATAGATTGTCCTAATTTAATTAATCCTTATGTGACCTCGTTTTGGCAGTAACCTGTACAATAGCATAAAATTGAATTTTACTGTTAATTTTGGCCACGTGGCCCAATTCGGATTTATTATAAATAGAGTAAGAGATCGCTCTTATGACACAGTAACTAGAATTTGGCTCAGAGAACGGTGATCGCGTTTGCTGAATGGTCAGGTGACCATTGTATTATTAATTTTTGCTGTATAGTGTTGACTGCAGTGTGCAAACCGAAGATAAAAAATAAATTCAATCCTTCCTCTCGTGCAACTATAATTTTCTGTACCGGGCATCATAGAGTTACGCATATTTAAATAAGGGTAGTTGTAACTTGGAGGGATTTCGCTGACCTTATTTAGACAAGTTCAGCATTTCAAGGACGGTTATCGTTATTGAATTCCGTTTTTATTGTTGGACACTCCGGCACCTTTCGGCGGGGAGCGGATGGAGTCTTTCCTCTATTAACAAGAATTTAATCTCTTTCTTTCATCAACAAAAATTTGAATTTATAATTTGGTCTTTGAACCACCATTAAACAAAACCAGAGTGCTATTTAAAGTTAAAAAAGTTCGCGCAAGGCAGTAAGTTACATAGGAAGATAACAACGAGAGAAATAAATAAACTTATGAATAAAGCAAGTGTTAGGGTGGTTCGAATCCAGGTTAAATCATGATAAGCAGCACGTATGGAGAAAACGCCCCTGGTAGACGTAACTCTAGTTGGTGCACGTAACACTATTTTCAATTTGAATAAACACTATTTTCAACATGGTCTTGGTTCAAAACCTACTTGCGCCATTCTGTGTTGTCCTTAAGAAAGACATTTTACGGCACTTTTCCCTGCTTGGTGGTCTTAGCAAGCAGTTCCAAATTTCAATCATATCTCTATTAAATTACAAGCGGACAGCAATATTTTGGCATCTCCGGAAGTAGGTCGGGGTAATTGCTTACCCCATGTATTAGTGCCTCCGTCACTCTCCAGCAAGTCAGGACCATATATATAGAGATACAATACAAATAAATAAATTTCTCACTCTCTGCTCTGAATCAATGGCCTAAGTTGAACGGCATGTGTGTTTCACTGATGTATTCGCCTAAACGTCAAATTCAACAGTTTTAAAATGCAAATAAACTAGTCTTAAAGTGACTAGAAACTTTATAAAGGTATGGCAGTATTTTATCCTAATTTTTCATTTTTATCTTAATTGATGTAATTCTCCTCACTTTTTCGGCTTCTGACGTAAGTTTGTCTTTAAGTTTTTATACAACGAAGTTATTAATGCTTTTTCTGTACGTATTTATATTCGTTTTTATTTATTAAACAATGCTTAAAACTTAGTTTTTAGCAGGCCATTGAAATATACTATAAGGTTCGTAACAAAAGTTTAAAAACGCGTCTTTTCTTTTACTATAAATGAAATATTTCTATTCAAGCTTTTTAAACATAAAAGTCCTATTATAAATTAAAAACTTCAACGAAACTATGACAATTTTTATTCTTATAATATCACAATTAAGAAAAAATGCTTGTTCTTGTAATATGCCTAGAGTCGAAATTCTAGTGCAGTTCGGATGTCTGTGCGCTCGACTTGTTACTCGTATCAGGCTGTTAAGATTTAGACAATTAGCATTCTACAAAAAATTGCTTTTTTCTTTTTCTTGATTCACTTAAACCAGAGGTTTTCAACCTGGGGGTCGCGACCCCGTGTGAGTCGTTTGGCTTTTTTCTGGGGGTCGCGCGAGCTTTTGATGAATAATATAAAAAATATAACATTTAAGAAAAACTATATTCATAATTAATATTTTAAAGTTTAGTTAAAATTATTAATCGCTAATTGACTTATGGCCATAATAACACGATTACTTGACAAAAATTTTACTACAGGCTAAACTTGTTTTGAGGAAATTATGATTTTGTAATATAATTAAATATAAATGGTTTTATTGCGTTATGATACAGAATAAATTCAGCTCAATTTTGTTTGTGTGTTATGGGAAAACAAAGTTCAAAACACGCACCAGAACCTTTGAGTATGTACAAGCAAGAGTAAGAAATGAAAAAATTATACTGTAAACACAAATTAGTTTCTCGGCCACGAATTGCTGTTGTTAGCAAAACCTAGGGAGTTCTTAGCTATTGAGATTGAATGATAATTGGTACCGTTTAAGTATGCGGTCTACCATCTTTAACCCCAACATGATGACTAACTTCTAGTTAAGAATGCCGTCCACCATCCATCAGATCTGGTTAGGGTTAGGGTTAGGGTTAGAGTCAGAATGTTGTTATGAAACAACCTTGCTTTTTGTAATACAAATTCTACATATATTTTAGTGCTATTGTCACAAACTTTGTTTGGGAATCCCAAAGGACCAGTTGAGCTAGGTAACCCGAATACCTGCGCTGAAACAAAGCTGTGCCTAAATTTTATTTTATTCCGGCTCAAGAGGTAGTCTTGCTATGAGCCTGACAGTTTATACAGTTGGTTAACGAAAGCTCGGATTGATTTCGTTGAAGATTCTTTTTCACAACAAACAGAGACCCTTGTCTCTAATAAAAACAGATGTATTACAAAAATATCACGTCCGACGAAACTTCTATTCCACGCTTTGCCAAACTGCAAAGCGAAATCAACACTATAACTCGATTCAATCAACACAAATAATTCTACCTCTGTAGAACAAAACTGCCAACCACTGGCACAAAATAAATTCAACAATTGTCCACCGACACAAAATCTAACGGTCCACCTCCTGTGGCCAAACAAAATCACCTTCGCTCGAGCCGCCACTCGGGGCGCTTCAAATTACCTCACAACGATAATAATCATCTCTCGCTACGCATCGGCTTTATATAGAAAACAAAATCACGTGACGTAAACTTTCTCGTAATTTCGAGATTCAGCCAGAAACCCCTGGAGAGATCGTTACGCGAATCAAATGGCATATACGCGAACCTTCCAGTACAATGACGTTAGTCAAAAAAAACATATTACGTCAATACAAAGAGAAAAAAGAGAAAAAGATACATGTATCGAGCCATAGAACAAATTGGACGTATATCGCAAACAGCGCTCAAAGAGCCGCATTTATTCTCTTATAATAAAACTACGAATTGCTTTTAACGGGGATACACTACATCGTTATGATTAAAATTATGAATGAAGTGTGACAGCTATCTTTGCAAGCTACAACGTACACTCGTTTTGTTGCTTCTTCCTTTTTTTATCCACAGCCTTAATTATATTTATTATTAAATAATTTATAGTTGTATTTTACTATGTGGCAGAGCAGAAATAAAAGAAAAGTAAATTGAACTGAACTGAAGTTGTTAGCTTAGCATTTAAACCTTAGTTTAGCGTTTCTTAATCGGATAAATAGAACTTTTAATAAGGAACACAAATCAAGAGTTATGAAAAAGGGTTGAACAAGCAAAAATAGAGCAACAATTCGAACTGACCAAAAACTGAGCAGGGCTAACTATTCAAAGTGAAAAGCCACAAAAACTTGCAAGCCCTAAACTAGTTGTTTTGAAACTATTTTTTGTAACAACATCAAATGAAAAACGAAAAAAGAAAAGGTTGCACTAATTGCTCAAAAATTAAGTGAATACCTATTTTTGGATTGAATTGCGTTGTGTGTGAATGAAACACAAAACCAATAGGTTGGGTAAACAATAGTAATGTTGGAGTAAACAGTTAATGATGCATGCTTTAGTATGAATGCCGACAGTGTGGCTAAGTAGATAGAAGCTTTGTAATGATGAAGAGCGCAATATAGACCTGATCAGCATGATCATGAGATGATACTATACTCGAGTTAAAAGCCCAATAAAATGACTCAACCATGGATACAAAGAGAAGATCCTCACGCATATCGGTCAGCTACAGCTTTTTCGTTATCGAAAATTATTCGAATTTTGATGCTTTTTCGGTCAAATGGCTGTGTGATATCCTGTGATGGCCTGACAAAAAAGGCGTTAGTGTACTAAAAAAAAGGTAGTTCAACTCATTTCTAGTATATGAAAGCATAGTGATCTCGGACATTGAGTAATCCAAAGCATGGTGAGACAGTGATTACTAACAAAAAAATTTTATCTGCCTAGAAAGCCGTTTTTTTTCAAATTTTTTTTCTTTTCTTTATGACATGCCATCGACGTCCTGGTGCTACTATGAAAAATAGAGCAATTTTTTTTGTAGGGGGTCACTTTTTGATGTATTTCAGGGGCGTTGGTGCGGCCGCACCGTTCGCACCCTATTAAAGCCATCACTGGTGATATCAGTTCCTCCGCATTTCTCGAAAGAAAGAACTAAGTGAGAATAAACTAATCGTAAAGTAAGATCTATGGTTTGCTCTGACAGCTGGAGCCTTTCGTTGGGATGCAAAATGGGTCATGGTGTAAAAAAGGTTCAAAACTACTGACTTAAACAAAAACAAATTTATTTTTACCTAGTCTAATAATACCAGCACCAACTTTTAAAACTATCTTTTCGTGTCAACTTTTAAAGATGAAAAATTTGACTAGACTAAAGATGTTATTCAAGACTTTATTCATATTATTTGAATTGAAGCGCAATAACTTGCTCAATGACGTTTTACGTGTTGAAATAGCTGCATGTAGTCGAACAGGTATGTAATGAAAAAAAAGCCTGTATAGATATGTGGTACATTTACACTACGAAACCGATTGATCACAAGATAACTTTATTTCAATTAAAAAAAAATTTTAAAACCAACCAAAAATTAATATTAACATTACATTTGGTATTTTATGAAGATACTGGTAAAACTTTTTTTGTTTTAAAATTCAAACAAGAATTCACAACAACTATTTTACCTAGAAGAAGAACGCTTTTGATATTGAACAAATTTATCTTTAAAATCATTCTTTAATTATCTTAATGGTTGGAATAATTTCTAATAGCATAACTACATTTTGATATAAAATTTACTTTGTAAAAATTTAAAACTATGTAAAAGTTTAACATTTAAAACAGCACAATTTTTTTGTTTCAACTGAAGAATTCTTCAAATCCAATTTTTTTATCGTCCTTGAAAATTTACTACTTTACAAATAAGAATTTGCTTCAGCAAAGTTAAATTCAATTATTTCTTCTACGCTTTTTTATTTAGAAAATGGAATTTTTTTTTGCTTGAGAATTGTTGCTCTCAAGTTTAGGTACAGCAAAAAACATTTTGTTTGGATTTTTGTTTTATGTCGAGCGTCATGTTGCCGTTTTTAAGTTGTGAAAAATTATTTTTTTCAACGTTTTCGAGCATTCGCTTCACTAAAAAGTTCGTAGCGCATTCAATGTTGGTGTTTATCTGCAAAAAAAAAAGAATCGTCAAAGCTTACAGGAATTTAGAAATTTTAAACTTTTATCTAAATCGTATGGTGATTATAGGCGTAATCGTTGGGCAAATGATGCCTCAGTTGAAAGATATAAATTAAAATCAAAAAAGAATAGGTCAGTAGCATGGTTGAGTAAGCAAGAACGCCATTTAATGGCGACTGCAAATGACACGGTCGGTGTTCAAATTTTACCCTTGTTATTTTGCTGTGTACCTGCAAAAAGCATTTAACAGCATTTTCTTCTACCTGACGATTAAAACAAGCATTTTTAAACGATGGTCATGTCACTATTAAAATACTTAAAAACACTAATATAATTTGACCAGGTCGGTTCTTCTAAGCGTAGCGTCTCTGATGCTGTTTTGCGAGTCAGACGATGTGGTAGCAATGTACAGTATAATAAATTATCCCTACTAATTGCGTACAGAAATCGGCACAAAAGATAAGTAAGCTTACTCATTGAAGAAATTTATATATTTATTTAATTATTTCACTGTATATTTATGCACCTAGCTGTATTTTCGTTCGTACCTTATTTTTCAGAATTTTCGACGGTAAGTCACGTTATTTTTGTTAATGATAACTTACAATAGTTTTGTGATAAACGATATTAAACCATAAAGTTTATTCGGATCAAGTTTTAGTTTTTGCCTTTTTTAGTGTTCGCATTTTATTCTCCAACTATTGAAATTATTCCGATAAAAATGCTATTATATTTTCACTAAATTTTTATTTATAAAAAATTTTTGGCGATTTATTTATTTGTACTAAACCCATCACTGAGTAAATCGCCCTTTCAAGCATCTAAAAAGTGAGTCCCTTAACAAACAGTGATTTTTCCTAAATAGTCACACAACAATAGTTTGTTTATAGGTCAGGCAGGTCTGATCCAATCACGGTATAATATACGAGCGGAAAAAATGCTCAAGAAAAAATTTTTCTTGATTTATAAAGGCTTTTTTTGATCTTGATTTCGCTCGGGAAGAAAAAAAAGACTTGCTTATTTAGAGCAAACACCAAAAAACGTCTTCACTATAATTTGGCTTTTTTTTTTAATTCTTTTTCTAAATAAGGTGTTTTAAAAGTTAAATTTCCTTTAAGAAGTGGCATTCTGGAAAAAGTTGGGGTAAAAAAACATTTGTTAAGTTTAGGGCAATTTGGAATTTAAAAATTTAAAATTATTTGTTAACCTTTGCTGATGTGTGATACCAAGCCACAAATCCATTTTCAGTAACAAATTTATCCATTTGTTGTCGATTCTTCTTTATCCAGTCATCTTCAAGCTGATCTGATTTGTTTCCTAATAGCACAATTGGAATTCTAAAACCATCAAGATCAAATACCTGCAAATTAATAATGGGATCGGGACTAAAATCAAATATTTATTGCACAGAAGGATGCTGATTTCAACTACGTAAACTAATTAAAATTTTCTGCAAATTCGTTAATTTAAAAAATTGCCAAGCTTTTTCTGTGACACAAAAATTGTGATTCTTAGCCAATAGTTTACTTTTCAAAACTATTAGACCAAAAAACTTTTATTTGAATGATGCCCAACAAATCAAAAAACCGTATTTAAATAATATTAACTTTAGGTTTAGATGATTTTTAAATATTTTACAAAAGTACCACAATTACATATTTGGATTTATCACATCAAAACCTGTGGCAGCAACTTATAAAAATATGCTCATCCCAGAAAAACATGCTTCTAATACTTTATTTTTACTTTAATTATGTGTTTAACGTGCACGATATATTCACAACAGCAGAAAAAACTTCAATTAAGTAATAAAGTATAACTCCAACAGGTCAAAAATTTCGTTTTTTCCCAACCGAAAACAAAAAAGGTTTCCTTTTTTCTCACAAACTCTTTTCATCAAACGTCTGCATAGCACAGTGTGCTGAAAATAATTAAAATTGCTCAAATAAAAATTTTAGTAACACCACTGGTCCTTGGTTTTTGAAGAAATCATATGAAAAAATGTTAGCGAACCCTAAACAAACCTACTTTGCTGTCCAAATCACGTTTCCACGCTTCGACCGCGGCAAAGGACGACGATCTTGTGACGTCAAAGACAACAAACGCACCAGCAGCGCCTCGATAATAGGCTTTTGTCATGTTTCCGAACCTTTCTTGTCCTGTTTTCAAATTTGATTTCAATGACCTGATCAAAAAAGGATCGTAGTGCGATCTCATTTTTGATCTTATTTATATGGTGAGGTTGACCGTAACTCGACTATCGAAGTGAAATCGGACCTCGAAGGAGCGACATTTATCTATGATAGTAACTTAAATTTTTTGGTCGTTGGACGAATTAATAAAAAAAATTATTTGTACTCAGGTCAATAAGTTTACCATAAAGATTGATTGTTTTTTTTTTTTCGTTGACGGAACTTTACTTTTTTAAATAAATCGATTGTAAAATCATTTCAATTTTGGCTTTAAATACAACCTGAAAAAACTTGAGTTTCTATTTAAGCTAAAACATTTGATGTTGTGCTGCAAAGTATCTTCTCGATATAAGACAAAACCAAAGTAAAAGTTGGCTTAAAGATCCAGAACACTGTTCCGGTGAAAAAATTACTACAGGAATGCCATTCCAAAAAACTTTTTTCTTTTTATGCTTCAATTCAAATGTACAAAAAAATTAAAATCTGGTGTGTGAAATTTTTCTGAAAAACGTTTTACTAAGTTTTAACTCACTGCGCATTTCAAAATGATGGCATGATGACTTTGTAGCTTTTTGCAATATTAACTTTCAACTTATGAAGTGTTTACACTCCAGTCTGAAGTTTTATTCTTTTTAATTACTCGCACTCTATTAGCCAAACATCGATGGACTTATCATTCCAATAAGGTCGTTAATTTACTTTCGTTGTGGAATAAAACTAAATTTTAAAAAGTTTATTTGAAATTTCTGACATTTTTACTTGTCGGGACTCATATCATCACCTCCACGTGGTGAATCCCGGCAACTGGTAAATGACCAAGGATCATGAATTCGGGGTGCTTTCGGAGTAGTAAAAGGATAGAGCCTCGGTTTCGGAAGCAAAAGAGACTCGAAAAGTCCCCCAATGCTAGATGCGGGCCACCTGTGCCCATAATACTACATTTAAATGTTGAAGGTTTAAGCGCAAATAAGATTTGTGTTATTAGCCAAATGACCACCAGACACAAGGCTCTTGTCATCCTCTTACAAGAAACGCATTGCATGAATCCCGACCAGCTAGTAATATCACATTTCACACTGGATGGTTCAGCCTCAGGCAGGAAGCATGGCCTTGCTAAGTTTGTTTATGAGAAACTTGAGTGGACCCTGCTGGATCGATCCTCGGAGAGATTAGCAATTGTATGGTTGTGCGTGGACATCGATGGTTGCAAGATTGTCAATGTCCACAAACCACCAACCTCGCGATTCACATTAACAGCCATTCCAGTGTTTTCATATGCGTGTCTTTTTGCAGGTGATTTTAACTTTCAGCACACTGACTGGGATTATAATTACACCAGCCCAGATGGAAAATGCCTGGCAGTTAAAGAAAATCTGTCCTCTTGTATAGCCTAACCCTAAAAATGCCCCTAGCTTTTTTTCTGTTTGCTGGAACACGGGAATCAATCCCGGCCTGGCTTTTGCGAATGAAAATTTAAACAGCTCCGAACTCGGCAAACATACGTTAAAGAAGTTTTTTAGCTCCAATATCAACCATTGCTAATTTAGGCATGGGTTTAACGTATTTAGGCTATGCTTTAACGTATGCAATATAAAGTCATTGATATCTCAAGTGACCTAACCTTCCGGAAAATTCCTATTCTACTTGAATTAGTAAACTGAAGTATATCTAAGCCGAAAGTTTTACACATAGGATTTTTTGATTGATAGTCAATTTTTAATTCATTAACTAATGGCAAATAAGCAAATACAGCAATCATACTAAGCGTTCTAAAAGAAGAATAAAACATCAGAAATTTTCTAAATGCTTACAAAGAGAAAAAGTTTTCAGTAATAATAATAAAAATTTTTATTTAAAAGCAAAGAAATTGTGGCGTTAATTTAATTTAAAAAGCAATTCAATATTCTCTTATAGCCGACATTCAAGTTTGAAAATAAAAACACCAAAACCAAACGCGTGACATTCTCAATCCTTTAAGGGACAATGGTACATATATCCATTATGATTGTGATTGTAACGTAACATTTTAAGAGTCTTATTCGTTTTTATGTGCTTGCAGAAGAACTTGCTACATGTTCATGGTAAGTCATTTAACAAAAAAAGTACCACGCCTCTGAAAAAAGTAATAAAGATATTAAAAGTTTGCGAAGTTTTATATAAAAAGCCGACAGGCGAAAAATCCCGTTTGGAAATACATAAATTACTTCAAATTTCCTGGGCATAGCTTTCGTTTCGATTTTTGCTGAAAGGAGTTTCAGTGTCATGAGAAGAAACAAAACATGGCTGAGAAGCACTATAACAGATAGCAGTCTCAATAATCGTATGTTCGCAAATATCCATATGAACTTGTTTGACAATATCAATTTACAAGCCGCTACAGATGACTTTGCAAAAGCGAGCAAAACACTGATAAAATATTTTGGGTTACAGTTACATTAATCGTGCAGCGTTTAATATTGACATCATACTTTGATCTAAAGACCCATTCATGCTCATGTAATGACGTTTTTTCTTGTACACAATTGTTAATAGCTCTTTAAGCCAGTGTTCTTCAAACTTTTTTCATCGCGACCCATTTTCCACGGTCAAATTTTTTCGCGACACCTAAAAAAAGGTCTTCATCTAGAATCAATCTCTGATTCCGCTATTTTCGCCCCAAAATCAAGGTGTTCTCCAAAAAAAAAAAAAAAAGATCTTCATCTAGAATCGATCTCTGATTCCGCTATTTTCGCCCCAAAATCAAGGTGTTCTCTAAACAAAAAGGTCTTCGCTTCGAATTAATCTTGTATTTCGCTACTTTTCTTCCAAAATCATCGTAATCTCTAAAACTCCAAAATTTAAAATCTCTCGCGACCCCCATTGAGCCTCTTCGCGACCCCCAGTTTGAAGAACACTGCTTTAAGCTTTTTATTGTTTTATCTATTCTACCCTTTCGTATTCTTGACAGCGTAAATGTTTCAGCCAGCGTTGTGTTGTCGGTCACTAGTAACTATTCAATGATTAGCAGGTGGAAACATTTGCTGATATTTCAAAGCAAAAATGTATTTGATCTGCATCTATCTGCCTTTGGGTGCCTTGTATGGACGTCGCAATTGTTAAATGTTTTCAAAACGAATTGTTTAGCTGTGGTTACGTTGGATAGTTTTAGTCTTAATTACCAGTTCATAGACTTGCGTCTTTTTAATGTGTAACTTAATTGAGAAAAATTTTTGTAAAATTGGTTATATTGGCTATTGTGATGATATATCTAGTGATCACGGAAGAATCAACTTAAAGACTTTTACAGGATGCAGCACATCTTTAAGATTAAGGTTTTGAGCTCTGGGTTTATGAGAAAAGTTGATTTTAACCGAAAACTTAATCGCAATACAAAACAACAGATTAGCAAAACAAAACTTTTCCGAGATATCGGTCTGTCCTGCGCAAACTGAAATTCTGCCAGTCAATCAAAATTTCAAATTGCAACATGATTGCCAAAATTTGCTTTTGTTGGCAGTGCTTTTTTAACAAAAAAAGTGCCCTTTTCTTTGAATTCTACCCCTATGCAAAAAAAACTCCGGTGCCTCTAGATCCAGCTCCCGTCCATCTCCCCCAAACGAAGAACTAATCTATTTAAAACGACATACCGTAAAACCTCTATTTGAGCGCCACCTCTATTTGAACGCCACCTCTAATAGAACGCCACTATAGGGGAAGGGTTGAAAAATTAAGCGCCGCCCTCCAATTGAATGCCACTTTGATGAATTCTTCTATTTTGGCAATAGTTACGGCTAAAATCGCCTTTCCAGGTGTAAGAAGGGAAGAATGGATTGTGGAATTGCACGTTTATTTTTAGACGCTGGAAAGTCCCTGTAGTTTTTTAATGGACTAATGGCGGTGGCTTAAACGCCAACTACACTATCGGTGTTGATTCTATTCGAATAAGCGGTAAAATTAACACAGACGGCGCCTGATATTCTTGAAGTACACGCACGCTCGTACGAACGATTCGACACGATAGAGCACGATTACAAACGAATGAATGAATGCAATTGTATAAATGTGTTAGATGTTTTTTCTTTTCATTCATGAAATTTATCTTTTCGTAATTCTGATCAGCGAGTCGAAAAATAAAGCGCCACCCTCTAATTGAACGTCACCTCTAATAGAACACGACTATAGGGGAAGGGTTGAAAAATAGAGCGCCATGGCGGTGAAATAGAGGTTTTACAGTATATCAACTAATCACAGGTCTCTTTGATTGAATGAAAAAAATTTTAAGAGTTATGTAGTTTTGCACAAGTTGATTACGCATATTTTTGCACATATCGTATAAATAGTTTTGCACAAATTCTTTTTACCTGCTATGTCCCATAATTGCATTTTTATTACAGTCGATTCATCCAAATGAATAATTTTGACTCCGAAATCGACTCCAATCGTTAATTTGTAATGTTGAGAAAAAGAATGATGAAGATAACGACGTATGATGCTTGTTTTGCCAACTGCTGCATCGCCAACTACAAGAACCTAAATAAATTATCACAGTTTGTACAGAGGATTCAAAAACTTCTGAAAGACAAACGGAAAACGGCTATGTAGAGTACTATGCAAGTTCATAGATGCTAAGTTTTGTCTGAGAAAGCGTTACAAGCAGACTGTAGACTAGCAATAAAATTTATGGCTACAGCTCCGCTTGGTGGCGCTATTGCCACCGTGGGAAAACAATGGCTATCAAATCAAAAGTGAACCAGCTAAAATTACGGTTACGATCTAAATTACGTCGCCTCGGTGACAACGTAACTAACTTCTTCAGCTTAATCGAGAATTATGTTCTTATTGATGACCTGAGGTGAAAAAAAATGTTGCCTTCGGTGCTAACGTATGGTTCTCTAGTTCTGTCTTCTGGAGAGTTCGTTGGATGATTCTCTTCATTCCTAACTCCTAACTATAATTTACTAAATCGCAGTTTGAACTAAAATATAACCTTTATTCAAATACTGTCAGTCAAAATACAGGTCAACAGAGCGTAAAATTTTGGATGAAAATTTTCTCCAGTTCAACCAATGTCGAATCTATAACACCGACTGTACTATAATCAGCAACGAACAACTTTACAGGGCGATTCAAACCACTTGAATGCCCTCTACAAAATAACGCAAGACGGCCTTTGCGAACGGCTTAATCTGAATGAGTTTCTATCGCTGGTCCCTAAAGTAATAGAGGCAAGTGGTTATATACTAGAGGTCACAAATGAATACATGGCAATTGATAATAAAGCATTTTAAATATCAGTGACGTAGCACGTGGTTGTGGCGATTAACAATGAAGGAAAGAAAAATAAAAAATATGATGTCATTGCATTTCGCAATCTTACAAGCAATGCTTTCCAATTAGTTTGCAAAGCGCTACAAAAAATGTAAAGCAAACAACGGGACTTCGACGAAAAATAGCACGATTTCTAATTGAATTTTAATGGTCTGAGCTAGAATAAAAAATAATGACTTTTTGACAAACAACAACCAATTACCAAATTAGAGATTGAAGAAAGGACCGATTGCGAAACAACTACCGCTACGATACTTTAAAAATGACTGACTCTAGCCCTTGCTCCTAATCCTAAAATTTCCTTTAGCTCCTCTCAGGCATTTTTAATATCATTAATTGCGAAATTCATTTGATTAGAAATCTTTTTTTTGTCATGTTATTTCTGAAATTGATGAATAATTTTTTAAATATTTTCACAATGCTTTGATTAGGCTCAATATTATAATAAAGGAGGTACTAGTTTGCTGTAAATGCATTTTAAGAATTTTAAATTTATAAATCTGCCATAATTCTATTAATCAAATACAAATAGGTAGTTTCCAATTCTTGTACTTTGAAAAATTTAGCTTAATTCCGGCTCTCAGCTACTCTCCGCAGCCCTGGTTACAAAACACTTTTGACTTAAGTGCTTTTCGCAGTTTTTGAAAGACACATTTTGTTTTAGGAGAAAAATAGACTCTATAAAACATATTTAAATTACAAATCGAGCTGCTTTAAAAGCGAGAAGCTCCAGACTCGAGCTTCGCTCTTGTTAGAGCTCGTCAGTGATGCTTATCTCACTGCGAATACGAACGGACTACCTGTGGTCTTCCACGCAGGAGACATCATCACTAAACCACACAAGCCAGACAACAATTCAACTCAAAGCAGCTATAAGTATTTCTCGGATTTGCAGCTCAAAGCGACCTCATGACCGACAATAACCCGGTTAAGCAAGTGCTTACTCTCTTAGAACTTGCCAAGCGAATGAAGAATTTCAATTTTATATAGTTAAACACTTCTGCCATAAACTTAGTGTCACTTGAATTCACTTGAATTCATGTTTACCTTAAAAGCTCTGTCATAAACTTAGCGCCTATTCACTAGTCCTCGTGTTTAACTATATAAAAGTAATATATTTTAATTAGTAATTCTTTGTTAAAAATGTGTTTTATTTTATCAAATCGCTACAATAGAAATATCGCGGGCAAATAGTTTTTCTTGCGCCGCTTTTATTCTGTAGACCTGCTGTATTTGTTTATTTTTTGTTAATATTATTAAAGCTCGAAAACATCTTTGAACTAGTTTTGGTAAAGTATAGAAAGAGTTGAATGACCTAAAACTTAAAAAAATGTTTTTCAAACTTTTGATTAATTTGATATTCGTAAGGCGTGTGTGTTTGTGGTGTTTCTGTTATAAACTAAGTGTCTGTTATAAACTTAGCATCACTTGAATTTTCTTGGCCAATTACACGCAACATTTTTTATTCTATTCTATTCTATTTCTATATTTATCCTCCTGACGCGCAAGAAAGCGACGGAGGCGCTAATACATAGGGTAAGCAATTACCCCGACCTGCTTCCGGAGATGCTGTGGTGAATCGAAACCGCATCAAAGTTTATACTATTCAAAACAATCAACGTGTTCAAAGAAAACTATATAAAACTTGACAGTTGAAGCGAAACAATCAGAACACGAGGAAAAACAAGTGAAATTTTATCATCACGTTTGGATCACGTCGGGGTCACAATGTGGTCTTCGAGACGGATTTATTACAGTTATTACACGATATTAAAATTTAACTTTTATATTACAGAATCACTTATTTCCCAAAAACAGACCAACAATAAAATTCTTGTTGTTTTTAACTTCTTTTTGCTATTTCTCTAATTGTTATTTTCACTTGTTTTCATTGTGTTCTCATTGTTTCGCTTCAAATGTCAAGATTTATATAGTTTTTCTTTGAACACGTTGATTGTTTTGAATAGTGTAAACTTTAATGCTGGTTCGATTCACCACAAAGCCAAGATATTGCTATCCGCTTGTAATTTAATAAAAATATGATTGTAATTTAGAACTGCTTTTCAAGACCACCTAGTAGGAAAATGTTGTATAGTGTTTTTCCCAAGAACACAACAGAATGGCGCGAATAGGTTTGAACCGAGACCGTGTTGATCGTAAGCACGGTGCTTTAACCCTTATTTATCTAGGATGTTTTTTTCTGTTGACTACCTAAGGGAAGGATCCTCGGAGGACCCTAAGTTTACATGTCCAATACTCTTAACAGACAGTAGCTGCGCAGTTGATTTTTTGATATGTTGAAAAAAATTATTCTAGTTTTGTCAAATGTCTTTACTTTTAATATATTTGCTATTAGTCTCTTCTTATTTTGCATAAAGTTGAAGGTCCTCAAATTTTTGTTGATTGCTTTGTTTTGCGACATAATCGGATTAGTTACGGTCTGCTGCAAAAACAAATAACTACTACGTGACGCAGTAATCTTGGCAAACATAGCACAAAAAGTGTACAAAAATCATGAGGTAAGTCAAAAAAATTGCCTGTTACACTAAAACTACCCATCGGATTTGCTCAAGTAAAATACCAAAATATTCAGGAATAAATTTTAAGAAAAGTCATAAAATTACTTTACGAGTTATAACGTTTTTATATAAGGGGGGTCTTTTGAGGACCCCTCTTAGGTAAATTAGGGTTAACCACTCGACCACGCTGCCGACTGAGTATTACCACGCATCCAACATTTTTGCCTCAATTTATTACTATTACTCTCCCAATTATTGTTGTTGGAGCAGTCGCAGACTTTTTGATTATCTATTTGTTTCGGCTTTATTTTTGCAGCATATCTGGGTTAAAACATATTATCGTCCTACACCAGCCCATGCTGATAAATGAAGCGTGATTCTATCTCTAAGCAATTTACACTTTATTGATAAAGTGGATAAATAATTTTGTTCACATTTGTATGGGCTTTGTTATGTTACGGTGATTCCTTCAGTAGAAGGCCACAATCTTAGTTGCTTTTCAAGTAAGAAATGCGAAGAAATGGCAATTTTCTACTTTTGCTTGTTTCAACCAATGAAATCGTTTTCAAAAAAAACTCTTAAAATATCTTATGTTACTTTTAAAAAATCAAAATGTTTTTCGGGGTACATTATCCCAGTTTGGTTCTTAATTCCCTAATAGTTGGTAAATTAAAACTTGCCGCAAGTATCATCTCTGCGCTTAACATTTTGTATTACCCAGTATATTGCACAGTTCTAAGGCGCATGGACTTCGCAGATGACTTGATCTAAGCCTTGCTCGCATTGCTATAAGCAAGATTGTTTCAAATATAAAACAACTAAAGTATAAAGCAAGAACATTTTAAAATTATTCATAACCGAAATGCTTCTCGGATATTTTTTATTTAGGCTTTCATTATACTGACCTACTTTACCTTAAACATAAATTCTTTTTTTTCTTCCATTGTCCAAACTACATAATGTTGTTTTCAAGACTTATTTACAGTATGTTCAATCCAAACTGGTAACTTAATGAATTTTCTGGTAAATAAATAAGAAGTTCTAAAAACAAAAATCGGCGTTATCACTTTACACTTAAATTTTTTTTTTAAAATACAGTATTACGATGCTGATTAGAATTTTTCGGTAGCATTTTAGAATGTTTATTAAAGCATCACTGGTAGTTTTAATCTTCTTTTAGGTTTCTTCGAATAAACAAATGCACTATAGAATTATAAAATATGCAGAGGGATAATTTCTAAAGTTTTCGTACAATCTTATAAGATTTTTTTTCGATTGAAATAAATATAAAAAAGCACTTTGAAATCCTAATTAACCTTTTGAAAAAAAACAATTAATTTTAAAACTACTTTTACTGTTATTTGATTATCCAACATTTGATAAAAAATTGGTATAAATTTGCAGCATTTTTAATATTTTTTCCTTTGGGCGCCTATTCACAATTTTAAAGATTCTTACTTTTATTATTCGAAAATTTTATTTACTAAAAACATAACATAAAAAAAAACATTAACTACCTGAAATAACGATATCTAAAATTTAAACGAATATTTAAAAACAAAAGTGTGCTTGATTCAGGGTTAAATTTAAATATTCTAAACAAATTGTTCTCTTGCTTGATTTAAAAACGAAAACAGTTTGAAGTGCGAAAGCCTTTTATTTAAAAAGAAATATTTTAACACTTAAAAAAATCAGCTTTAAATTTCATACTGCTAGTCAACTTCTTTTCATATATATTAACAGCCCAGCATGCGTTCGTCACTGCAAAGTAAACAACGGTGTAAACAAAACTTCAGTGACAATGCAACCAAAGAAAAGCTTCATTGATACCTATTAGTTTATCAGCACAATCACTCGCACACGTCTGCATTCGAGTTGCAACCATCCTCAACATGCAAGGTGATCACGTGACTGAAACAAAGTTCGAAGAATTTTGTCTTGTGACTTGACGTCACCGGCCAATACAAAAGAACGATTCTCTAAGAGGATTATTTTGCCTAAATAATAAAACCTATTACAATTTTCTCGCGCCGAAATTAAGAAAATGATGGCTGAATTGCATGTTACATTTTTTTCACTTTAGATGATTCACTTGTTCAGCAATATGATGTTCAAACGATTAGCGGTACTAAGTGAGCTTTTAGATCTTATAAACTCAAAAATTCAACGAAAATCTAGTCTCTTGCAATGGCGCAATTTATTCGTAGTAATATCATGGTTCAAAAATTTTCGTTTTCGACATTGTTGACTTTTATCCATCAATATCCAAAAAATTACTCACCGATGCTATTAATTTTGGCAAGCAATATTCGACCGTCGACTCTGACACATCAGATATTATTTTTCACTGTAGAAAGCTCTTTTATCCAGAAAGAACAGAACCTGTATAAAGAATAACGGATTACTTAAAAAGCACTTCCCCTCCGGTCATTGTCTCCACAAAATTTGTAACAATAACCCTGTAAAGATCAGCTACAGCTGCATGCCAAACATGGCAGCGATCCTCAGACATAACAGAAGTATCTTGGCATCCAAAAACCTTACTGCACATCCTCCTTGCCACTGTCGACGCAAGGCTGAATGCCCTCTAAACGGCAATTGTCGCAAAAAACTTTTATTTGTAAAACCAGCATTTGAACTGACGGCAACGACCCTCCCAAATACTACTATAATTGTTGCAAAACGGAGTTTGAATCACGTTTTTATAATCATCGCCAGACTTTCAAGGACAAGCAGAAAGATACACTACCGAGCGATTAAAAGCCTTCTGGGCCATAGATATGGATCTTTGTATTGAATGGAACATATCGGCAAACTCCAGGACCTATCAACTCAGTGCCCCAAGTATGATCTTTGTCTTGATGAAAAGCTAGCCATTCTCCTGGTGGATCCATCATCCATACTTAATAAAAGAACGGAACTCACCAGCAAGAGTTGTCATAAAAATAAATTCAAACTAAAAAACTTTTCGTAAATTTTTTGTAATCTCCCTGGGCATCGAACTCGCTTTTTTCATTACTCATGATCGTTCTTATACATCCAGATTTTATTTTTCTACATCACTCGCCGGTGAGAAGCGATCTACTTACATCCGTGCAGTTGCGCCTCATTAATACAAAAAAGCTGTTAAGTAGTTTTTCAAGTTATTGAACAATTTTAGTGTTATAATTTTCTATTTTTTAGTTTTATTTCTGGTTTAATAAATTTAAATATTTATTTTTGTATTTGTTGTTTTTGTTTGTTTCTGATATTCGCCTGATGAACCGTTTTTTGGGGAAACAGACTGTTGAGATTTAAAAAAAAATGAGGTGTATTGTTTTAATCTGAATTAATAAATAAATTTTGCTCTGATTCTCATCATTAAACACTGTAGCAGCTATATTAATAAGCGTGTCGGCAGCGTGGTTGAGTGGTTATTGCGCCGGAATTGTTAGATTGTGATCGACATGGTCACAGTTCAAAACCTACTCGAGCCATTCTGTTGTGTCCTTGGGAAAGACATTTTACAGCACTTTTCCGTGCTTGGCGGTATTGGAAAGCAGTTCCAAATTTCAATCATATCTCCAATACATTTCAAGCGGACAGCAATATCTTGGCATCTCCAGAAGCAGGTCCTCCGTCGCTCTCCTGTGAGTCAGAAGGATAAATATAGAGATAAATAAAAAATAAAAAAACACTTATGTTTGTGTATATTTATATGTGGATATAAAGATATATACAGAGTGGTCCAAAAGTAAATAGACAATAAATTATAACATTTATTTTAAAATTACATATACATATAATTATATTTACTGACACAATTATTAAATTGACAATAAATTTTTATTGTGAACAATAATACGAAAGCCCTTAAATCTTATCAACGCAAGTGCTCAAACGGTTTTTCATCTGATACATAAACCTGTTCCACATACTGTTCACCCATTTTTGGACCACCCTGTATATAGTTTATGAGAGCAAAAAAGTAATAATAATTTAACAACTAAATGTACACCTCCGAGCCATATGAAAAGATTATTGCATAATCATCAAACATGCAGCAATCGACAATTGATTGCTATGTTTACTCTTGCTCTTCGTTTCACATCCTTTTTTCGATCCACTATATATATATAGGGCAGCAACGAGAAGACGTTATTCAAATTCAGATTCAGATTCAGATTCTAGATGTTAGTGGGCTCGGTTTCTCTGACGAACGTATTGTGTGCATGATTTAGTGGTGTCAATCGTATCTGTCCAGGACTGCAAGTAGGCATTAAGGTTTAGCGTGAAACTCTATAAATTCGGGTATAGACAATTTGTGAAGTATTGTTTAAATTAATTATGAATCGTAGCATCGTGTGCATAATTTTGGCGTTTGTTTCAATTTTTGTTTAATCATTGACGTTATCGTTTTTTTTTTTTTTCTTAATATAATTATCTTATAATATAAAACCCGCCTGACTACCTAAATCGCTAGGGCCCGCCAGTTTAAAACTCGTAAAAGCTCCAATCAACAGGCTAGTTGGTTATCTGCGAAATTCACGTAGGGTTCTCCTCTAGTATCTTAATGTTATTCGGACTAGCAAGAAAATACTCGGTAGGAAGAGCGTGACAGCTTGTTCCTACAAAATCACAATCCTTTCAAAACTGAGGCTTTTTGACAACCATCTTACTTCTGGGTGAAACAACAGTGTTTTTAAGTTTTCAGTTACAAAGAATTTCACAAGCACCTCATCCTTCATTGAGTTTGTTTTGACAAAGTTATTTGCATATGTGACAGCATTCTTTGCCAAGTACAAGGCCAAGTATAGTGTCGAGCTAAAAACATCAAAAAAATTACCTATTTAGATACCAATCAAATACTAAAGAAAACAATTCTGCTGCGATCTAGGGCTAGCTACATAGTTTACTTCCAAGCACTTTCAACATAATTAAATATTGTGCGGTTATAATTTTCAGGAACGTTTTATCAAGAATTCATAAAACTCTCTGTGGAACTCTAGAAATTTCCGGTAGACCACCGGTGGTCCGCCTGGACCAAGTTGAGAACCATTGAGATAGCTGCTCTTCAGACCGAGGTTTGTATTGTCCCACAGACTTTCTTTTTGTTTACCGTCCACTAGTGTCAAACGTGAAGAAATACTAGCTGACTTTGAAGTACTCTACGCTCAACTCGTCCATCACAAACCTCGGTCTGAAGAGCAGCTTGCTGCTTTAAAGGCCAGGTTGAGTGACTTAGCTCACGCTTATTGTGGAAGCCCCATTGATTTGGGTGATTTCCTTATGACAAAAGAGTGTTTTCAGGCCATCAAGTCCCTTCGGACGAATGAAGAAATTCTTATAACAAAGCCTGATAAAGGTGCTGGCGTTGTCATCCTCAACAAAAACGATTACAACATTAAGATGAAGAAGATTCTTAATGACACGACCAAATTTCTTGATCTTGGACCAGTCACCAACAAAGACAACACCGCTAAAATTGAATCACGGATACAACGACAGTTACTACAGCTGAGGAAAGAGTGCCTAATTTCTAAGCAAGTTTACGAAGCAATCCGACCCACTGGCTCTCAACGACCGCGCATGTATGGTCTTCCGAAAATACACAAAAAGGACGTACCCTTACGTCCGATTTTGTCTATGACCGGATCGGCCCAACATCAGCTAGCTAAATGGCTTACTTCTCTTCTTCAACTTGTTCTCCAAAACCTTTCTTCTAATTGTGTGTCTGATTCTTTCACCTTTGTAAAAGAAGTCAGAAAATTTACCTTTTCTCCTTCCTCTGTCTTTCTTTGTTCTTTTAATATTTCCAGTCTCTTCACCAATGTTCCGCTTGCTGAAACCATAGAAATCTGCGCTAATGCCCTTTACAATGACGACTCAATGGCGCCATCCTTTTCACGCAACATCTTTGTCGAATTAATGCAGCTAGCCACCTTCTCTATAAAATTTAGCTTCAATAATAACATGCATCGACAAATCGACGGCGTCGCTATGGGCTCACCGCTCGGTCCGGCTTTAGCAAACATTTTTGTTGGCTACCAAGAAGCAAAACTTTTCAACATCGCCAAAAGACGGTTAGTGTACTTCCGGTACGTTAATGATACTTTCGCCGTATTCAACGATGAAGAAGGCTGCAACACTTTTTTCATCCAGCTCAACTCCCTTCATCCCTCACTTCGCTTCACCTATGAAAAGCAATCCAATCACTCTCTCCCTTTCCTTGACGTGTTGGTAGAAAGGCATGATTCAGAATTTCTAACTTCAGTATAGGAAACCCACCTTCACCGGCCAGTATCTACGTTGGAACTCTTTTAGCCCCCAGAAACGGAAAATCAATCTAATTGGTACTTTCGTTCACAGAGCTTTTATGATTTGTTCTAAAAACAAACTGGACCAAGAGCTTGGCAAAATTCGTTCAATTCTTTTGGAAAATAGCTACCCGGAACGTGTAATCAATTCGGTTTTCAAGCGAAAACTTCAACAACTAAATTCTAACCCGGTCCACACAGTAAAAAAGTGCCCTGTCTACCTACACATCCCATGGATTGGAAACGTCTCGATGAAGTTCGAAAAGCAGATTACGCCTGCTGTGAAACGCTGCTTTTTCTCCGTCGAACCACGTGCTATTTTCAACACCCGACAGCTCTTTCCAGCAATTAAGAAAAACGTGTTGCCTTCCCATCATCACAGCAATGTTATTTACCAGTTTGTGTGCCAATGTGATAGTCGGTACGTTGGTCGCACGTCTCAACGTCTAGAAGAGCGAATTAAACAACACGTTCCTAGATCCATCACCAATCCTCGTGCCTCGGCCAACCGCCAAAGTCTTCCCGCTCTTGCAAGAACAACACACGCCCACAACAATTTCACGAATCCGCCATTGGTCAACATCTTCTTGACAACGCCCAATGCGCCCTTCATTACAGCAACGAAAAATTTTCTATTCTCGCTCGAGGTCGCTCTTCTTTTCACCTTTCTGCTCCTGAAGCGACTTTCATTAAATCTCTCAATCCCCTTCTGTGTAAGCAAAAAGAATTCGTCTACTCTTTGAAAATTTCTTAATCTTTTCTCTCATTGGCTAACTTCTTTCAGCCAATGAGAACTCTACTTTCCCCCTTTATAACTTATTTCGGTTTCAATTCTGCTTCATTCTGACGATTTCCCCTGAAGAGTGTCAGATGAAAAGCTTTTGGAAGAAAAATCTTTTACTTCACGCAATTTTTCGTTGTCAACCAAATTTTTGGTCATTTCTTTTAGAGATCACTGTTTTAGGTGCAAAAATCAAGAAATCCCAGGCAAATTTATAACGAAAATTTTTTTTTAAATATCACAATAGTGCGGCCCGCAAACGAATTGAACTTCTGAATGCGGCCCTCGAGCTAAAAAGTTTTCCCACCCCTGTTTTAGTGCAAACATGCTTCTCCCAACTTTTGTAAGTAATTACTTTAAATTTGTTTGATTCGATTTATTTCTTTAATGCTTATGTTTGCTTATTTTTTGTGGCTTTGTGTTTTTATTTGCTTAATTTTACAATTACGAGAGAAAACAAAGAAATCAGTAGATTTTTGAGTGGTTTGTTTTCGACCGAAATAGTATTTTGAAATTTTTTTAGACCAATAAATAATACAGATTTTTTTCAGTATAAATTTTATATATGGTTTCCAGCTTAAATGTTTTTGAAAAAAATTCTCCCTGGAATTTTATTTTCGATTCAATACAAACGGTAGTCAAAAATTATACTAAATACAAAAAAGAGCCTCCTATTGTATTTGTTTCCTACGTTCAGGTTAACCATGATTTTGCGGCGTCCGTCTACATTCCGCACTTGGGTTACACGACCACATATAAAATGCTGATGCAGCGGTGGCAAAACGTTGGAAACAACTATCGGATTTAGCCGACCCGGGATTCGAACCGGGAACGCCGCCGAACTTGAGATGGAATGCGACCATTTTGAGTAATTAACAACTTAGATCGTAATTGTAGGATTTTACTGCGGGGTTTTTTGCATGCAACTTTAATTTTAATCGTACAAATACAAATAGAGAAACAGTCAATGTTCAGTACTTTTTTAATAGTTAATTATTACTTCGTTGAAACTATATATTTCTCGAAAATTAATTTATAATGCCTGTTCTCATTAAAACAAAAGTGCTATGTCAATACCATAAAAGTACCCAGCTAAATTCTGGCCTTGAACGAAAACAAAAAAAACTGTTTTTTTCTTACACGAACTCGAACTTTGTTTAATTAATAGCCATCTTTGGATTCATTCCAATAAAACAAGAAAAAACAATAAAAAGTTTTAATGTATTACCTAGTAATTAAAATATTAAACTTTTAAAGAGTAAGTTGTGATCTTATTCGAAAAAGATCTGAAATGGATAGCAACAAACAGCCATCTGTTAGATGGTGCAAAAGAGTTAAATTTTAAGTAACTGTAACCACAGAGGTTTGGAATTAAAGCTATTTTGTTTTGCCTTGCAGGTTTCTGATCACTTTTGCTTGTTGGTACTTAATTTTCTTTCTTCAATCTTTTTAAAAACTTTTCCCAAGCTTTTTTCATTTTTTACCCGCCAATCTTCTGAACTTCTTACTTTCTTTAATATATAACATGTGCATCAGCGGGTATTTTGACTTTTTCTGCTTCTTACTTTTTTTACACTTTTACTTTCCATAAATTTGATTGTTTGAGCTTAAACAAATTGCATAATATTAGCGTGGGAGTAGATCAGCCTTCACCAAAATTTTCGCAAGGTTTTCTAAGAATGTTTGTATTTTCATATTTCGTGTAAATAAATTAACGTGAATTGTGATACTACAAAAAATATTTGTTGTAAATGATAGTGATTCTTATAGACTTTAAAAATCACAAAGAAAAAAAAAAGTATTTCACCCTTTTTAAAATGCTCAACAAAAAATCTTTGAATTTTAATTGCAATACGTGAGTTAAAAGTAACTTACTTCGGACAAAAGCCGCTTGTTGATAATACGTATGTAGCTAGTTACAGAGAAGGTAGCTGTTTGGACGGATTTACCCAAAATACATTTATATCGGGGTCGAACACAGACTGGAATGAAGTCTAGGATTCATCTTTTTACTATCCCAGGCCACTGCAATATTAAAATCGGTGCTAAAAGTGATGATGTTGGGCAGCATCGGGTTTGTCATCCAACTTTCTGATGCAAGTCACAGGATAATCAAAAAGAAAGAGAAAGACTTTCTTCGGAGAGGAAAACTCGGAAGGAAGGAAAGAGAATCTATTTCAAAACCTCAAGGATTAGTTGCATAAAACTTGAAAGCATATTTGCACTAATTTTTCCAGAGAGGTCAACAGTTCTGACATTACACTGTTATGCAAAGGACACGAGGCATTGATGCTAAAGCAAATGTCAATTACTGAAAATTTTTTTAGCTTTGTTTCAACGACAGACGGCGAAAGTTTTCGTAAATGTGATCCTGCTTTTATAAAAGTTAACTTGTATGACAAAAAATTGTGGACACAATTACTGCTGGACCACGTTCTATGACTGTGAAAAAATTTTTTTCAACTTTCAATCAGACGTCGTTAGAAACCAAAAATTGTTTGGTGCATTGTGTAATTTCCCAAAAATTTTGTTGCATAAAGATATTGACTTTAGTGACGCCATGGATGACCTCATTCCTGCAGTAGATTAAGTTTCATTTATATTCGTGTGTTGAATCACATAAACCAGTTCATAAAGAAAACTGATGAAAAATGTTTAAATGCCTATTCAGTGGCATAGTAGGTTAAGCCATTGTATAGAATACAAGATTAAGAGCAGAAGTTTCATTTTATATGATTTTCAAAAAGAAACTGCAAAAATTGTTTATTCTCAAAGAACCAAATTTTACAAGTATTATGCCACCTAAAAATGCGGTTTTATTAATAACATGGCAAGCATGGTCTCGATAGAAAGAAATATAAAGAAATTAACTTGATTAATGTTACATTATAGTGCGCCAAACAGTAGCGTACCGAGGATTTTTGAAAGGAAGGGGACATACGATCACAACCAAATATGCTTAGTGCAAAAATATATTCAAGTGATAGTAAAAAAAAAAAGGTATTCAATTTGACTCGGTCCCGGAGTTGATAAATTTTGTCGCGAAAAGAACTGCTTTCTAAAAAAAAGGTCTTTACTTAAATCAATCACTGATTTCATGATTTTCGTCTCTGACGACTTCTGACCTCTGGGAAAGCAAAAAAAGGGGTCTCCATATCAAATCTGTCTTTCTTTTCTGCCAAAAAGATCTCCAGGAGGCCCATGGCACCAAAATTACTGTCCAACATATGATAAACCTATGTATTAGTGATCTCCAAAGGGGGGCATGGCACAATGCCTCCCTTAAATATGCTAGTGACGCCAAATGTTTTTCCATAGTTGATATAATAAAACGTAATGTTAAGTTAGAATTTTTTTACTTCTTATCTGAAAACAACTTTAACTAGCTATGTCCTTAATAGGATTTCTTTAACATAAAAGACATGGAAGCAAATGAATAGAAATACCTTTTTGCCATTAAATTTTAGTAAAAATGTTTGATGTTTAAATTGTCCACATCGTTAAGAAATATTTTAACGTTAAGACAAAAGAATATTATATAAATTCAATGTATAAATGCCAAAACTTAAAGACAATTATATCAAGGCCAGAAGTGGACAGAGCGCAACTTTCGCAACTTGCGCAATTGCGGAAGCGTGTATATAGTCCTAATTTACAAAAGCGCAATCTGCTTTGGTTGTTTTTCAATGTGGGCGGTTGGAAAACAGATTGGGCTGCCTTTATTATATGAAAAAGTACATTACGTTTTAATTGATTTAAAAATCACGTTACACCGCCCTTAATATAGTTTTATAATAGATAACATTGCGTTTGATATGAGTTTTAAAATTACATTGCACTTATTGCACTGCGTTTTACGTAATCGAAAAAAGGCATTGCGTAAATTGTGCTGCGCTTTCCCAAAGTAAGAAAAAATGCCCACCTCTAATTAAGACGTAAAATGAATGTTTGAGTGCAAAATATATCACGTAACTGCGACAAAATTTACTTTTGTTAAGCTATTCAATATTGCAATTATTGTAAAACAGTGGTTTCCAACCTTTTTCATATCGCGACCCAATTTCCAACCCAAAGTAACTTAACGACCTTCGGTGAATAAAATTTAATTTTCGTCGCAAAAATCTGGTTGGTGATCTCTAAAAAAATTAAAAAAGGTTTTTTACTTAGAATCTTTCTCTGATTTCTCGTATTCCAAAAAACAGTCTTCTTCACTTTAAATCATTCTGCTTATCACACGTTCCCGCGACCCCCAGGTTAAAAATCACTGCCGTAAAACGGTAGACCAGTTGATTTCTACTGAATCAAAAAAATTGTTTTACTTGGCATTGTGCGTTTAACAAATTTTCTGTTTAACTTTTCTGCATTTGTAGCTAAAGCCTCGTTACAGTTAACAGACATTTGTAATTCTAAAAAAATAAAATTTGTACGTAAACCTTTTTATTTGATATATTCCAAAATTACTAGCAACATGATTGGTTATAAGGTAGCAGTGAATTGATCTGAATACAGTTAATTATAGTTCAACCAATCGTCGCTGACGGCCGTTGCAAGTTGCCAAGAAAAGGATTTTCGTAAGGCAGGTTGTCTTGATCTTGAACGTTTGGCGGTGTAGGCGACGATTCCTCCAAACATGTAAATGGCGATGCCGTGGTATAAGAGGGCCGAAGCGACGTAAAGAGTGTCACGAACTAATAATTCAGTTTGAAGAATACGACTCAAGGTGATGAATCCACCAAGGACACGGACAAACACAAAACTGACTCGATGAAGCCGTGATAAAGCGTCTTCCAATGTGCAAGTTTGCATAAGTGGAGGCTTAATTATTCCTCTTTCACGCCTCCAGGCGGCAGAAGATTCTCCTGCTTCGTGATTTTCATTCGGCCATATGTCATAATTGAGATGGTTTGTCCTGTAACTGGATAAACGGAAAAGTTTTATCATGTTAAAAAAGATGTTGGGAAGTTCATGAATCAGTAAATTTACAGTTAGAAGCGGCGCTATTTCCGAAGATTTTGTGAGCAAATGATGAGAAATTGCTCTTCTTTGGTATGATGTCGGATGGTTGTATGGTATATTTGATTTCGTGTCCATAATCATAGGAACAGCTGAATTATTCCAGGTGCTCATTTCATGCGACAATGCGCAAATTCCAGACGCTACTATTGTTGCTGACAGGAGACATTGAGTTAGATAAAGTACTTTATTTTTACCGATATATACTGGAGCATATTTACGGAGTTTCATATTTTTTGTTCTGTCAATTGCAAAATCTCTTAAAATCCAAAATATGGCGTAAATATGATAACCAAGAACAGAACTATATAAATAAGCATGTGAATCAATATCTGTTCTGGCGGTTATCAATAAATAGACGGCCCACGCTGTTACTGTTAAAGCGTAAGAAATATCTAAGAGACCCCTTACTGATTCTAAGACGCGATGTTTGCAGGGGCTTATAACACAAACTCCAGTTTTTGAACAACAACTACCAACATGACCAGTTAAAGTTACATGAGTTAAGCAAACTGTTAAAAACAGGTGTAAAATCGTCCAAGATAAAAAATTTAAAACAGTTTGGACTATATCTTGTTGCCACCAGCAAAAAAATAACAGCATGTTCTCTGCAGCTTTCAAGCAATTTTTACATTCCTATGCACTCTACTTGAAGTTTTTCATTTTTTCTACTTTTTTTGGTTTGAGTTAATTTGGTGTATCTTATTGTGTTGTCATAAATTAAAATATAGAATAATGGCAAGTGCCCAAATGCAATTAATAATATTTAATTAATCAACAAGGTTTGATAAGGAATAAGAAATGAGAAAAATTCCGAAATATCCTTTATATAAACTATGTTTCGCAGTATATATTAATTTTGCTTTTGTTCTGAAACTATTTATACGTTCCAAATTTCTTGCTTTCTGGTTTGATTTTTAGCATAAGTATTAATAATATCAATTATTGCCAATGTGTTAATACAAAGCTTAACAAAAAAAAAATTTTAAGGGTATTTTAGCAATTTGATATTACTGTGTTTGATAATTAATTCAAAATGCATTTAAGGTGTTAGTTTAGTGGTTCTTAAATTTTTTGGGCGGTCCCCACTGACGTCACTTGTAGAATATTGTTCCAGACGTAAAGTTTTGAATCATAGCCGGTAGATTATAAATTTAAAATGTAAACCAAAGGTCGAAAAGAGTTTGTTTTACTGTGAAGTAAAGGATAAAAAAGGTTTTGCTTTTAGTTTGCTATTAAGTTTTAAGTCCAGTTGAATAACCTTGTTTTTCAGAATATCAAACTTGGATTATTCAGAATAAGTGCAGTGTTACACCACCTTCGCACTCTCTCCCGCAGACTATTCACACCTCACGCTTTAAGAAACTTAGCGCTGACTAATGAAATTTTTGAAAATCTTTACACGACAACTTTTTTTGTTTTGCTGCCTTGAAAAGTAAGGGCGTTAAAATTGTGGTTCCATTGCTGACATAAAATAAACTTCATGTTCAACATAAAACAAAAAAATTCATCAAATAAGCAACTTATAAAACTATGAAATGAATTTCTGGTAAAGATTGAACATTCACTTTATAAATATATGTTTACCTCTTCAATAGTGCTAACGTCATTAAAAAAAACAGATGAGTACCGGTGGCAAAGTGACACTCAAAAATTATTAAGCACCAGATTTGAATATTATATTACGTACATGGACAAAGCCATGAGTCGAAATGTCGAATCAGAACAATTTTTGAAAATCACAACTCATTGTTATGATATGTTCGTTAGCGCACAACGCAACGTTTCGAAGACTTCGTTCGCAAACGGTGCTGCATTTCAAGATCACCCATGCTTTTCTTTTGAGTCCGGGCGCGATGCACGGCAGACGAACAATTGCGAACTCGTGACACGCTTCGACGTATGAAACGAACATCATGAAAGGCAATAGTTTTTGTCTTGATTAGTTGAACAATTTAAAATCGCTTTTAACAATTACACTTTTTATAGCAGACCTTTGCCCTACTTGCGGAATGATGCCCAGTCGATCATAGGGTATGGTTACTCGAATTTCTTAGAAATTTCATATAAAAAACTTGGTCGAGAAGTACATAAAAGTAGTATCTTCTGTTTTCACTCTCTTTTTTTGACCGGAAATACGTCATACACTTACAGCATTCAGCATAAACCTTTGATTCAAATAGTTGTTTTTAAAATTCTACCGATCATACTAAATTTCCACTTACTTCAAACTAATTAGACCATTTTTGTCTTTATAATTGTTGAATAATTAGAAGCAAAAATACTACTATCATTTACCAGGCTTTTTGTGTCTTTTTAGCTTAAATAAGATTTGGTTTTCAAAAACACTCGTAAATGATGCCCAGCATTTATTTCTTTTTTTCAATTAATGTACCATTGAAATTTCAAGTCAACATATATAAAATCTAACAAAAGTTAATGACAAAGAAAATAAAAATAATCAATAAACAAAGTTTTCAACCAGAATAGTTTTTTGCATAAACGTTTTTCTATCGCGTAAAATAATTCAAAACACACTTTGCTACTGTAATTCGTGAGAACTTCAGGCAACTTTGTAACAAAGAACTTTCATTAGACTGGTAACAGAAAGGCAACAGTTGATTGCGAGATCAACGTAAATAAAATTTTACATGTTTAGCTGATTTTCAATAAAACACATGATAAAAAAGAAAGTTTTAAAAAGCTTAGCGCCGCAAATCACTCATAGAACTTGGATGGTTCCTTGGTGCTGATGGTGTTGTTGAAAAATATTTGTTTTTGCTGGAATGGGGGATAAGGATCGACTTCTTCCCACACTATCCGGTGAACCACTTGCTGAAGAAAAAGGGGAAAGGATTCTTTTGTCTTCACTGGAAAGGGAACGAGCCGGAGAAGTTGAACGATATGTCCCTACGAAGGGCATTCTTGAAGTAATTTCATTTGACTGGCTCATGTCGTCGACGCAGCATGATAGTTTTTTGGGGGATCGAACTAAAAAAAAAAACAAAACTGGTCAATAAGGAAATGATTTGAAAACATTAGCCAATTGAAAAATATCTGTTTTTTAACAAGCTTTGGTGCCAAGTAATATGCCTAAAGCTCTCTGTACCTGTCAGGTCTAACGGGGATCCCGGTCGTTTACGAGAGGTCGTTTCAAAAAATTTAAAAGATGTTTGAATTGGTGAGCTTCTTCCTGCTTCCATTGATGTTGACCTTCTTTGCATCTTCGTCTCATTTTCGCCATAACTTGGCGTGAATTTAAAATTCTTAATTGGGGAAACACTGCTGGCTCTCATTACATCACGTGCAGTACGACTTGTTGGAATTTGGTCGTGTTGAGAAACTTTCACCTGAAAAAATAAATCTCTGTAAAGTCTTGCTCATGATTAAAAAAACTAATTTTTTAACAACTGTACACTTCGGTTTAACAAAATATTAAATCACTGCACGAATTCAATACCAAGTTAAAAATCAATTTTTTAAGATTTTCTTAGTGACAACAACTAACTATAAGGCAGTTGGCTCATTGGCTCTAGTTAAAAACAGAAACCAAAGGCAATTATTATAAAGGTGATGCTAATTTAGTTTCCAAAATGTACCTTTTGACTATTTTCTAAGAAACTGAGATTATCTGGAGGAGCTATATGCGTTGCCAGTTCCCGCAAACCATTGCTCATGTGCTCAAGGCGCGCTTTCATTTCTTCTTTTTCAACTTCCAAAGTTTCGCGAGCTTCACGTTCTTGCGCATGCGCAGTTCGTGACTTTTCTAAGTCGGATTCAAGCACTTGAATACGGCGAAGGGATTCGTCCAAACGGAGATAAAGAGAATGGAGCTGCAGCAAAAATATTTTTTTAAATGTTAATCAAAGAATTATTTAAATTATTCGGAATTTTTCTTTAACTGGTAAACAGATGAAAAACTAAACTTCTAAGTATTGTTATAAAAAAATTTTTCTGTGTCTTTTAACTATTGATTTTATTTTTAAATTTTTACACAAGAAACACTTCTTTGTTACTTACATTTGGCGAAAATGAAGTAAGTTCGTTTTCAGAAACGTTTGTGAAGTTATTGAGTTCTTTTTGCGTTGTACGTTTGTTTATGTCCTATAAATATTAGATATTGAATTAAAAATGAATATTTCTAAGACTGAAATATAGTTGGAATGCTCGTAAAAGTTTAAATAAATAAATTTTATATATTGTTAAACTTACTTGAGATTCATGTTGATAATTTATTAACAATTTTGAAGGTTTTGTGTCGCCATTTTCTCCTAAATGTATTGGGCTCTTACTTTGATTGATCTTTTCCTCAACAGAAAGTGCCTAAAAAAATGATCAATTAAGCAATGTTTTTTTATATTGAATAAAAATTTCCAAAAAGTAAATCGAATCTTTTGTCATCAGACAGTTATTTAAAGTTTTTTTATTTACCGGTAACGAATTTTTGCATTTTTCATCAGCTTTCATTGTGTTTGCGTTGAGTTGATCGATAGAATTCACATATCCTGGATTCGTTAATCCAAATTTCTTTAAAGCTTCGATGTTGGCTGGAGTTTGATAAAAAGACGGAATCGACGAGGAAGGAAATGGAGCAAATGGTGAATGCAGAGAACTAACAAGGGGATATCTTGTCTGAGCAAGGGTTTGCAAATGACTGATTGTATCAAGAGAAGGGGAATTGGATTTTTGGAGATGAAGAAGCTCGGCAGACATCGGACTTTTTAATGACATGTTCACCGATGGAGTAAACCAAAATCCAGGCGGAGCAACTGCTGTTGTTCCCGTGAGCAATGGAGATGAACGAGGTATGAGCGAATTATAAAGTGGCGCCTAAGAAAAAAAGCAACGTCATATAAACTGACACTATTTTATCAAAAGCTTAAACTACTCACTTCATTTGGTAAACCTTGATCACTGAGTTTTTTACTCCAGGAGCTTTCACTTGTTCGCGGTGATTTCTCGGATGTGGATAGTTTCGCCCCTTTCATGTTGTTTGCTTCTTGACTATGACTCCGATGATAAAATCGTCTACGAATTTGAGAAGCTAAAATAAAAATAATTTTTTGTTAAACGATCTAAGAATCTTTAAAAAAAAAATCAAAATGTTCAAAATGAAAATAAAAACTAAACAACACGACGTAAAACAGCTGCTTCAACAAAAAACATTCAGCAACCAATGAAAAAAAACACAACTTAGTTTAAAGCGGTTTTAGTCCGAACAAAGCGCTAATTGGATTTTCCATAAATATATTAAATAAAGAGTCGAGGGGTATTCACCTTTGTGAATCGGAGGAAGTAGCTGATAGACTCGATACGGTTCACTGATGTCAAGTCTGCTTTTGTTGGGGAGTTCTTTGATGTCGGGCATTTTGTTTAGAGCACACCGCAACCTTGTTTTCCAGACAATCGGTTCTGGCTTGTCGATGCCTTCTCGATACCGACCGCTGTGTTTTGCCCAGGCCTGCGTTTGCAAAAAAATATTTATTGTTTCTAGATTATTTTTAAAGGAGTATTTGTTTTGAGTGTCTAAATTTTACAATTTTATTTTAGGTCTTTATAGTTTTACATCAAAACAGAAAGTTTTTTTCATATCAGTGAAGTTTGTTACCATGAAGATTTTAGAATCTTCTTCCAAGTTGTAATCTTGTCTTCCTGCATGTTTCCACGGCATTCGAAAGACTGTTTTCTCCTGATTTTCCCAACAAAGACCAGGAATCGAGCCACTAAAGAAAAGAACAGAGAGTTTTTTCACGTGCTTCTATCTCAAAACCGACTTAACCAATCATTCGAAAAATTTCTTATTTTAACTTACCTATCTATCATTTTAACAAGCCAAGTCCTTAATCTGTCCCGATACTCCGGAGCAAAACTGTCTTGGTCGTTATGACCTGTTTCCAAGTCGGGCTTGGTATCCATATTCATTGGTAAGTTAAAGCAAACAGCAGAGTTATTCGCTAAAAAACCTGCCAAGACATTAAATTGAAGGTAAACTAAAGCTTATATTTCTTTAAAAAAACTTCTTTATATCAAATATCTTAGGGTAATATAGCTAAAATTTATTTCGCTAAAATAGTTTCTGGTAAAGCTAAATAAGAAATAAGAATTGGTATTTTTTCGGTTTTTAATTTATGAATATATATTGTAGTATTCCACTCATTTTGGATTTGTCCTGTACTTTCAACCTAATGCAAATATTTTAAAACTTATTGTTTATGATTAAATATAATTTTTTTTTGTTTCAAGAGCACATTTTTTTAAACACTTTTTTTATTGTTTTGCCTATATAATCTTCCTTTTTCTGAAAATACAAAAGATTAAACACCTTTTTGATATTTTAGTTAAATTTTTTATTCTGCATACTGTTTGTTTTGTTGCGTGCTTAAGTTGTAATTCGACTTTCTGAAGCAGTTCGTGGCTGGGCGATGCTTTTATCTGTTCGAGATATAATTAGAATTTTATTTTTGTGCGTAAAGACGTATAAACGTACGTGTGTCTCAAATCGTTTTCTGAATGCGTGACATTTTTTTTAAAGAAGCCGTGATCATGTGTTAGAATAGCAACGGGTTTCTATGAAAATTGTTTTCAATGGATTATGAGTTTGCAAATTTACAAGGCTTGGAAAAGAATTTTTTTGAATCACATAGACGTTGTTTTAATTTATGTTTTTGTCATTTAAAGCAAAACTTATGATTATTCATATAAATGTCATGCCTAACAAACTTTTGAATAGCTAAAAAGCATTAAATATCGACAATAAAATTAGCCAAAATTGGTAGCAACAGCAGTTTCGTTTCCCAATACTTTCCTTGTTGAAGATTACCAATATCTTTAAAAAATCTGCCCATGTAAACTGTTTTCCTGTTGAGTCTATTGACCTTGCAAATCAGTGATGCCACGTGTTTATTTCCGATACTGTGATTCGGATATCACTTAGTTGAGGTAATCGTGTAATCGCTTATTACTCAGTCGGTACGTTCCGTTAGTTGCTACTCTTTACTGTAATTTAACAGTTATATGTTTTGTTTGTCTTTTTTTAAACAATTGGGTAAACTGAATCAAATATAAAAGTTTTAATAAACTAAGCACAAAAAACAAGTACAAAGCAATTTCTTCGAAATGTGTTTTTAGTAAAACGTAAAAAACACTGTTTGGTGTTTGATAAAATTTTTAAAAGCTTTCCACAATTAATTGAAGTTGATTCTCGAAAAAAATCTCTTAACATTTGATACTTCTAAAATCTAAAACTCACAGTTTCTCAAATTATCAAATTAAATCTAAAACTCACAATTTCTCAAATTATCACATTAAATCTAAAACTTACAGTTTCTCAAATTATTCTTCACCTTTTCAAAAAATAATTTAACTAATGAAAAATATAATAACTTTCGTAAAATAAACTATCTATCATTTGAGAGTAATTGTGGTTTTATTTCACGTAATGCTTATTTGCAAGTAGAAAGGCAATTGAAAAGATTTTTTTTAATGAAGAATTAAAAAAAACGTTTGTGCATAAAGGAAAATTCATCGCAATCTATCAATATAAATTATGTAATGCTCTAGCTTTTACGATTTATAAAAAACACAAAAGAATTTATGATTACAGTGAATTCTTTTTTTTTGTGATTGTAATTACAGTGCTTCTTTAAAGCTTGAAATACGTCTTAAGGGTGATTAAATTAAGAGACCACATGAGAGTATTTAAATAGGAAACGGCATGTTTTCCGCTTCAAGCGATCTTTGCCGATAGCGGAAAGGATTAAAAATAAAATTTTGACAAAACAAAATCTTTTTCTACATTGGTAGACAAAATTAACTTGTTGAGCACGACTATTAAGACCAGACAATTACTTGCGTCAAAAGGTATGCCCCATCTATTTTCTATGATGACGTATAAGAAGCACTCTCATGTTTTTTTTAGCGAAGAACTAAAACCGGAAGCACGATTATGACGTATTGAGGCGCTATTCCGCTTGTTTTTTTGCATCACATTAATGTTTTACTTTGTTTTTTTTCTGTCAATTATTATAAACAAAAAACTCAATTATTGAAAAAATATTTGACATGAAAAAAAATTGCCACCAAATCTTTTTTTCTGATTTGGTGAATTCCAACGCAAGTTTTGCTTAAACATCCTTTTAAATAAGCGTAATAGCATACAGTTAAAATGAAATTTTTGTGTGTCATTCCATTTTTTAAGCCAAACTACGCAATTGGATAATAAAATTTTAGTATTTTTTTTTTGGAGAAATTCAAAAATCAACAATTTTTATTAAATGCCAATTTTTCGTTAGTAGTAAAACACTAGAATTTCAATTTTTATTGCATTCTTTACTATTAATTTAACCTAAACGTTTTAGCAGATTCATTTTGAAAAATATTTTTTACCACCTATAAAGAACAATAACTTCGTATATAAGAGCCAGAAATTTTACACCCTGTAGCCTACATGCAGTATACACATAAAAAAACAACTTTTCAGACGTAAAATTCCAATAAAATGTGTAAATTTACCGTTTGTTTCGGCAAAGAGAAATTTTAAATTAACGACATTTGAAGCTTTGTCTCTAATTTTAAAACCTCAGAAAGCGTTTCAACTTCAACACGAAATTACAAACATCAATCATTTTTCTTACCAAAAAGCACAATATCAGCTGTAAACGACCGAAGAAATAGAAAATATCTGCAACTTAAACTGGATTAAATCCGAGGAAACAACTTGAGACTTGAAATCAAAACGTTGGATTATAACTCGAGTGCAAAAATTAATTTAATTGAACAAGGAAAACGATTTCCTTTACAAAATTTTGAAAAATTATTTCATTTCTCATTTGATTTATCTTTGGTGATAATGCTTATGGAAACTTAACAGGCCGGAAGTGGAGCAGTTTAGAGACGAGACGTGCCAAGAGCAAGCCGAGACACTTTCAATCATTGCACCCACGACACCATTCTCACGGCATTGTAAAATGATTAAAACTTGATGAGCCACACTGGAGCACGTTTCCGGTTCCGTTCCTTTTGTTTTTCCAAACCCTCAGTTGTACAAACCGGTAAATACGATTTCCTTTGTCGGCAGCTTTTGTTACTTCTTAATTTTTTAACAACTACTCAGGCATTTCGAAACTGTAATCAGACACAGCAATTAGCTCAGTTACTTTTTTACACTTAAAGGATTTTTTATGTTCTTTGTTAAAAAGCAAATCGAGGCAATTGTTAAACAAGATTTTTGAGAAAGTGAATTTTTTGCATTTTATTAACAGTGAAAAACTTGTAAAACCATTTAGTAGTAGCTAAAATAACTCTTAATCTTCAAAAGAGTTTTTTTAATCTCTACATTTATCCTTCTAACTCGCAGGAAAGCGACGGAGGCGCTATACTGTACATAGGGAAAGCAATTGAACCGACCTGCTTTAGGGGATGCCAAAATATTGATGTCCTGTTCAAATTTTTTATTTGTTTTTTAGTTTTATAGAGATATAAATGATATTTAGAACTGCTTGCTAAGATCACAAAGCAGGGGAAAGTGCGGTAGAGTGTCCCAAGGACACAACAGAAAAGCGCGAGTAGGTTTTGAACCAAGACTATGTTTATCATAACCACAGCACTCTTAACTACTCGACCACGCTGCAAACCAAAAAGACTTTTCATAAGAAGGATCACAGCGGTTAACCCAGTAAAGTTTAAAAGCGCAAAATAAGACATAACGCGTTTTATAAACTTTTTTGCATTTGGTGGAACAAATTTAAAGCAATCATTCATAAGCAACCTCTTTAACTGCTATTACATAATAATGCAGATTTTTGTTTTTGTTAAGTTGCCAAATACCAAGTCGAGTCAAAGGGACAATTTGCATTTCATCAGTTAGTGCAATAGATAGAGCAAGGGGATTAAATAAAGATTAAAGAGCTCCACATTACCATGTCAAGTTTAAGAAATCCAAATTAGATCCTAACAAGTTTAGAACACCCAAAATTTTAAACGTTTACCTGAATTTACATATAGTAAAATAAAACACAATTCTACAACAATATTGTAAAATTAAAACAACCAAAGAGTTATTTAAATATTTCAAGGCAAGTTTATGAAACCTCAATGTTTACTTGTCATGTTTGGGGAACCCAAGTTATATCATATCAAGTTTGAGAAACCCTATTTATGCTTGGTTTCCTTAATCTTGACTTGATCCGAACGACGATTCAGAAAGTTATCAACCTGTAAAAAATAAGCTGCATTTTTTGTTTTTCAAGCTCAAGCTCCACAATTTATAGATTTTTATTTCTTACTTTTTGTTAACAATTGAGGTTAATACTGACAAAGAAATGTGTAACCACGTGTTTTCCTTCTCCAGAAATTCGTTTTGATGGAAAAATTTTCTGAGTTTAGAGAAAGATTTGAGTAGAATTCTGAAAAATTGAAAAAGGAAATAGTTTAACAATTTAAATTGTTGAAATTATTGGTCGTATTTTTTATCTGTTTGGGTTTTATAGGAGGAATAAAAGTTTTGAATGAGCAAGAGATAAAGTCACGAAAAAAGAACATCTTGCTAACCTTGACAAATAGTTCAGACAGATCAGCCTGTTTGTTCGTTCTACTGTTAATGTAATAAGCTCGTTATTTTTTACTTAAAATCTAAAATTTAATAAAGACTGAATTCATAAAACATTTTTTCTGGTTTGTTGAAAATTTTTTTAAGAATTAGTTTGGCAAATAAAATAGTTTCCTTTTAGTGTTGTATATAGTGAAATTTATTTGCAATATTTTGTATACCTTTAAAACAAAGTAAGCTTAATGCTTGGTCTGACAAAATGATTTCCATTGTGTTCTTTCGAAAACCACTAACCGATGAATTTCTCAATGTAATCACGCGCTTACCTGTATTGTTGGTTTCGCTGAAACAAAAGGCAGCAATCAGGCAAATGCGTCGTACGAGTAGAAGGAGCCATATTTTATTTTATAAAATCACCTTTTCTCAGTACGATTTGAAAGAAAAAATGATAAAAACTCTTATTGATTTATTTTTATCAGAATAATATTTCATTGAAATATTTAGTTTTTTTAGTAATAGGCTACGATTTGTGTTGTTGTTTTTTACCTCTAGCTCACTCTTCTTAATAAATGATAATTCGTTCCAATTATTTTTTTCAAACCATGACTACTTTGCGAGCCCTTGGTTAACAATCGTTAAAAAATTTTATCTCGGGTTTATTTTTAATCTATCTTTGTTGCGACAAGGCCATTTTCGCCTTTTTATCTTTGGTTGCTAATAAAGATTAATGGGTCTGCTGTAAAAGGAAGTTCCGAAGTTTTATTTAAATGTTAAATCGTTTTATCCAGAGTAAAAAATATAAACGAATAAAATGAAGAGTATTCAGAGAAACCAAACAATAGCGTTGGTTGAATCTTTGCATGTCAATTTCAACAAAAAATGAAAAACAACTATTTTTTGGTGCAACAAGACTACTTCGCAAAATTAGACATCTATAACCAATAAGATAACTAGTGGTTTATTTCAATTTAAATGAGGATACTTGACACTGACATATAAAAAATTAACTTCTGAGTAAAATTAAGTATTTTTTAAAATTTGCGTTTTGCAGTAATTCGGCTACAAAAAAATTATTGTTTTTAAGAAATCCTTTATAAAGCAATAACTGTGTTATGATTTTTTGTTGTTGACTGCTAAATTGACAAAATCTTTCTTCTTTTTTTTGTATTAAATAGGAAACTGCTCACTTTGAAATTTATTTCCATTAAAGATATGAATGCTTTTTTTGGCTAAAGTATAAGAAAGTATCTTCGCATTCTTTGAGAAAAACTCTAAAAATACATTTTCGTGATACCGCATTTCCAACCTTGCTACTTTCAAAATTAATTTTGGCTCTAGGTTTAAGGGCAACGTCAGACCAATTTGAATTGAAACAAACTTCATAGAAAATTGCTTGAAAGCGACAGTTCAATAAGGAAGTATTTAAATACAAAGTCTTAATAAAAAATGGTGGTAGAATATTGATCTGAATATTTTTAGTTGTACTTAACTATGCTAAAATTAAAATAATTTTCAGTAAACGATTTCTGAATGAATACATAACAAACAAAAGAAGAATGTTCTGGAAAAGAATTGAATTGATTACTATATATGAAAAAGATTTATAACATCCACGGCTTATACTATTTTCACCGCTTTTTTACAGGATGGCTACTGTTTATAAGGGAAAAAATTCAACCTTCTATTTACAATTTACTATAGTTTAATGAATAATTAAACATTGCATTCAATCTATTTTTACACATTTTTCTTAGAACGGCAAAATGTTAGAAAGCTTTAGAGATCATAAAAAGATGAACCCTATTCATAAACTTTGAAACATAATACGATTGGCCGCTAATAAATGTTAATTCGTAAATGGAGTTATTCTTTTTGTAAAGAAACACAAAAACATTTTCAATCATATCTGTGAACACCTTAATCATTACCGTACTCACTAAATTAGGAAAAACTTAACTGTTAATTTCTATATTCGATTTGCGGAATTGGTTCACAATCGATTTGTTATTGACCAACACTTTTTTTAAACAACCTTTTCAACCACAGTTTAGATAAAAATTTAAGAATTCGGTAGATGCACTCAGTTAACATAGATTCTTAGAGAGTAAGTAATTTACGAGTTCAAATGGAGAAAGGAAGTATACCAAAATAAAAAAAAATTAATGAAAACAATTAATTTAAATGTCGGTTAAATCACTATTTTTCTAATTTTGTACATTTTTAAAGGATTGACCCGTACAACGAAAGGAAAAAAAGTTGATGAAATGTCGAAAGTTATCTGTTGAACTTCGGTTGACAATTTAAGGTGAACGACATAACAGATATTATTTGTTAAGTTTTATAAATTTTTCCGTGATCAGATTCTAATCTGGTTAACGCAGAAGCCTGACTGTTTTTAATAGAGCAATTCATTTCAATTAATAATTATATTGATTGACAACTTTCAAAAACATAAAAAAATCAGGCGAAATTTATTTACGAGTAAAAGCAAAATTTTCTGGACGCTCCCAGCTTCTTCACCCAAGAATGGCTAGGAGTAAAGACAAAGTGACCGGATGATTCTTTGTATTTAACCCCTTAACCGGCAGAGACGAGTATACTCGTCATCACCCAAATCGTTTTTCTCAGTCTGTGACGAGTTAAGTATTGGCGAGTTAACTCGTCACAGACTGAGAAAAACGATTTGGGTGATGACGAGTATACTCGTCTCTGCCGTTTAAGGGGTTAAATCTTTTTTAAATATTTCAAAGCTCGTAGGATTGCCACACAAATACAGAACCAGGAAAAAAGAGAAAGACTGCAACGAAAAAGAATTGAGAAGTTGAATGAAGGTTGGTGTACAATAGATTTCGAGAAGAACATGAACTAAGTGATTGATAAAACCTGTCCAAAAATTTCCGTTGACCGCTCTTAAACTGTTGGTAGAACGTTGGTGTAATTCACTAATAGTTCGTAGTAATTTTTTTATTTAAAAAAAAGTTTCAATTATGAGACCACCAAACCAGAGTTGTAAACCAGCCGACAATTCAGGCCCGTTTACAACTCTGAACCAAACGTTTTTTGGAAAAAGTCCAAAATAACTAAAACCGAGAATCGCGGGTCATATTTCGTAACTGCATTGTCACATTGTCTCCAAAAAGACAAAAAAAGTCTTATTTTGCTACCCCTGTAATTATACTTCTATTTTTAAGTAGATTTGTGGCAAATTTTAGTGGGCCGACCTAAGTAGTCACGTGGGTCGTAGTGTAGCTTCCACTGGCCTCATAATAACATAAAATTTTCTATTTTTTAATATTATCGGGTTTACGTTGAATAGAATGGTATTTTTTAATTGATATCGTCAATGATTCCATCGCTGTAAATATCAACTCAAAAAAATGTAAATCGAATTAAACTGCTCAAATTAGTGACATTTTAAAAACAAATCGTTGCAATTTTATTAAAAAGCTTAATCAAAGTGAAAAAATATACCCGTTTTTAAAACCATCAAACGACAATTACATTTTCACGAAAAATGAATAAACAGACATGACTATTTGAATAATAGTTCCCTCTTGATGAGCCGCAAAAGGAAACAGGCAGCAGAGGTTTTTAATGTAATTGAAATTTTAAGTAGCTTTTAAAATTTAAGTAAACAATGCAATTTTTGGTGATTTTTGGTGATACAGAGTACGGTTATTTAGTAAATTCACAAATAATTCCTTTTTCTGTATTTTTCTTGTTTAACTGCATAATTTTTCCTTTCAATATACAACTTTTATTTTTTTAAATCAAAAGTTTAAGCTGGATGTTTTGAATGCTTTTTTGGATTAACATCTTCAAGAAACGATTTCGTTTAAAACTATTTCTTAAATATAATTCGAAAAACAAATGGACAGAATAAGCACAATAATTAAAGATATATTATTTTAGAAAAAGAAAGGAAGACATTTTTTGGTTTACAACTAGGTAATCTTAAAGGGGGAACAAGCAAAACTAAAAACAGCAAGTTGAACACTATCGTCTTGTTACAGATTGAGCTTATTTTAGTCTTCACTTGAATTGCGGAGATAGTAATGGTATTTAGCATCGCTTGAGAGACCTACTTAGTCAAAAGCCATAGTAAAATGATCCTCAAAGTAAACTAGTGTTCAAAGCATGAAAACAACATGAGTATACAAAGAAAAACACTGCAATTAGGTGAGACTGTATTAATAAAAAAAAAAAAAAGAAAAACTAAAAAAATTCCAAAGCTTTTACAATCTTAGTCGAAAAACGTCAGTATTTTATTTGTGTCAAAAGAGTAACACGAGGTAGCTTACTTACGTCACAAAATTTGAACATGTTATGATGCATTGGAGAAAAAGTTTTTTTGACTAACAAACAAACACTATTTAATCGAAAATACTTTGAGTCATTTCAATCAAATTAATTAATATTGGTTGGGAGACAGGGAGTAAAATCACGGTTATAACGTTTGGGACTTTTAATTTTTGGCGAAGAAAAATAAAACCTTTTTTCCAAAAACCTTGAATAGTTTAAAGAGTGTGAGCCAGAACACTCTAATCTGCTTTATTGAAGTTAATTGAATGAAAACGTGTTTTTTATATTCCTCACTAATCTGATCAAACAGTTTAATAGTAATTTACCTATTTTATTCACTGTTAACCTCCCGCAAATATAGTTGACTCAAAAATAGGGGGCCTGAAAATTTGGACCACTCTAAAGAAATATTGATGTTTAAAATGGAATAATTAAGCATTCTCTTTACGAAAATAGTTGTATAGATAACGTATTTGCTCTTATTGCTTAGCCATGGTTATCACTAAGTCTACGCAAGTCTGCTTAGTTTCGATTAAATCTTTAAAACGATGTGCAGTTTTAATCAAATTTCAGATTTTGCTATCCAAAACCTTGGTTTGCTTATCAGAAATAGCTGTTTTCTTTCTGAATGATTTTAACATTTTAGTTATTTCCCCATTTTTATCTACATTCATTTGTTTGCAAAGAAATGTGTAAGTCATTGCAAATTCAAATTAACAGCTTTTAATGTATTTTTAAGCAACAAAAAGCACGATTGGGCTAATTTTTCCTTTCTCCAAAACACGTAAAAGTATTTACAGGACTTTTGTTATATGACTAGACACTTTCAACCAAAATGTCTGCGTTGTTGCACTTTTCGTTGAAACCGTTAAAAAATACTCGAAGTGACATGGCAAATTTAAAGATTTAAAAAAAACAAGTTAATCAATACGTTGACATTATGCCATGTTCTTTACATCTAAAACGAAAACAATACTAAGTACTTGGCTAAAAATGATATTACCAAAATAATTACGACATGTTTAATACAAATTCTTATTCCTTATGCGTTGTTAATCGCCGATTTCAACTCAAAATTATTTAAAAATAAAAGCTACATCCAAATTTTTTTAATGAATTACAAGGCAACGATAATTACTGTATTTACATATTTTTAAAATTCGTTGTTGGCATGTCGTGCCTTTTTATTTAAAACAAAAGCATTCTTAAAATGGCAAAGAAAACCAAAATTTTTTAAAACAAGTTAAATTCTTGTCAATGTTTATTTTAAACTCAGTGAGTTCCGTCATTTATTTGACCCACGGTCCACAATGATCCTTGACATATTAGAAGGCAAAAAAAATATTTTGACAAGATAAAAGTTAATCAAACACCAAAGAAATTTTTTCACTTTATTAAAGACAAAGTACAATTCAACATGTGTTTTGTGTTCCCATTCATTTCCAAAAAAATTGTCATCAAAATGTGAGTTTAATCAAGAAATGGATCCATTTTTACACGCCATTCCATTCCTGGCCAACCCCACGTTGGGAGTCACTAACTCTTAAGGCGCGTTTACAGCCGTTTACAGTACTTTTTTCTTTCAGTGCGATCTTGGTTTGTTTTATTGACGCTCAAATTCACTCATTTTTTCTCGAAAATATGAGTGGATTTGAGCGTCAATAAAACAAACCAAAATTGCGCTGAAAGAAAAAAGTACTGTAAACGGCTGTAAACGCGCCTTTATTTGATAGAGTAATCTTACCTGGTTTTCGTAGCATTTTGCGGCGACAAAATTCACAATGATATAACTTTCCTCAAAGTGACAAACTTCAATAATTTAATCCATTAGTTTGATCCCTATTTTTTCTTGTCTGAATCAGAGTAAAAACATATTTTGGGTTTTTTTAAAAGTAGTACGATAATTTGTTTTTTCATACATAATGCCGCGTTTGATTAAAAAAAAAAAACAATGGAGATATTCAAACACAAAAAGAACTTTTTCGACTTATCAGTGTTAAGCAGTATTTAACTGTTCAAATTATCTTTTAACACAAGTATGTAAAAGAATTTGCATTTAATATCAATTGTTCTTTATTTTCTTAGTCTTATGTTTGAGGACTTTAAATTTTGTTTGAGCTTTCAGTCATAGACATTAGAGTAATTAAAAAAAACATTCAAGTTAAGCTTTTTTAAAAAATGTCGCAATATTCACCGACGATTTTCAAGGAAACGCGGTTGTGTGAAAGCTTTAAAAGAGTCATAAGCCACAAAAAATTACAAAAGGATGAAAAATATTGGTATGATTTTTGAGACCTAAATCATAAACGATAAAAATAAACTTATAAAAAAAATTATTTCAATTCGTTTTGCAATTGCTCTTTTCATAACTTTTCGCAGATTTTCCGAAATGCTCAAAAGTTTTTAGATGTAAGGTTTTATTTGTATAAAAACGCGCTTTTTCACCTTTTTTGAGTTTTCTGGAGAAAACTTGGCAGTTTCTAGAGTTGCCACTAGAGACCTGAAAAAAATTTTTCGGAAGTTTTTATTTAGTATGATCATTGTTTGTATTGTCTCAGGACTGTGTGTGTGAGAAAGTGAAGGATTCTTTGTTTTTTTACTGTTTGTTTTTCAGTTTCGTGCATTTTATTAAAAACTTACAAATAAACTTTAAATATTTTAACCGGTTTTGCCCGATTGTTCAATTAAGCAAGCGTTGTTTATAGATATAGAGTGTTAAAAACAAAGCAGAATTTGTTGGATTTGCAATGTTTTTAACACTCTATATCAGTGCTTTTACACTAACCCAAGTCCAATTTGATTATGCTTGCCGTCACAGTGATTTCCCGAATAATCTTTTGCGCGGTTGAAGTTTTTTGCTAGTGCATTATTGAAAATCGAGGCTGGCTTTGTTCTTCCCTAATGTAAATTATCGTTTAAAACTCGATGATAATCAAAACAATTTTTTTCAATTCCTCACGAGAGAAAACATCAAGACATTTTTTTATTAAAAATCTTAAGATCAAATAATTTTTTTATAAACTTCATGGCACAGCTTGCAGCAGTTGTATGTTTTTGATAAATTGGTCTACGGTACAAACAAAAAATTCCTGACGTTTTCTGGCATTTCTAAAAATATGAATGATATAAATTCATAAAATTGTGCAATAATGGTAACAAGACAGCTATTGAAAGATTGATTTGATTGATTTGCATTGATTTCGAAAGTAATAATTTGCATTTCGTTTGAGAGCTGCTAAGAAATAAAAATTTATTTTTGTCCGGACTACAGATTGTTAAGTTCCTTTTTACTTTGCAATTAGAATAGTTCTTTAGAACTAAGTTTCAAACGATTTTATTTCGTATTCTGTTGTTTCAAAAATAATTGCTTTTAGCTGTTCAGTAATTATTTTTGAAAGATATACATTAGGTCTAATCAATAATATTTGTGGAATTGAGTTTTGATATTTGAGCTTTTTTACAGTCAATGAAAACTGCGTATTTTTTTGTTTTAATTTTTCTAATATCGGTAATTATGTTATTATTTTTTATAATGAATCAAAAACAATTCCTTATATTTGTTTGTTAGGTTAGGGACGCCGGAAAGCCATTTTGTCCGGGGGCAAAATTTTAAAAAAAGGCACTTTTTACAAAATTATCATTTTAGTATCGCGACTGTTTTCAGCACAAAAATCTAATGAAGACCAAAAAAAGGTCATCACTTTCAATCGAGTTCATTATCACTACTTTCGTCCTAAAATTAAGGCGCAGACAAAAACGAAAATTGAGTTTATGATTTCCAATTTCTTAAGGTGTAGACAAAGGGCAAAGCGCAATTTAAAAAGATGAAAAAAGGCAGGGGATATTTGCCTTTTGGCTTTTGGTGTAATTTTCTGCTGCCTAGGTAATATCAATCAATTTAATATATTTCCCAAACATACTGTACAGCACTGAGTTAAAAATTTGTAAAAATTTTATTGATAGATCGGATGGACATGCGATGACTTGCGGTTGTGACAAACATTTTTTAATGACTTTCGAATAATGTTGCAATCAATTTGATCGCTTAATGGCTAAATGATTTGAAAATCGTTAAAGTGTCAAATATGATTAGGCTATACGTGAGAAAAACAACATTGCGTACGGACATTTTATGGTGACATTAACATTTGTAGCAATTCGATTATTGTGAGAGTTTTTAAAAAATGACGTCTGTCCTAATATTGAAACCATGAAGTTTTTTGCGAGTTTTTCAACAGTTGGCCTACACATTGTCAGTAATATGACAAACGTTTTTTCATGTTTTTATAGCAAGTTGGACACCAAAAAAAACCAAAGAGAGTTCCAATTTGAATTTTATATTATATAAAAAGATACACTTAAAGTTAAAGTTTTTTTGTTTTTTTTATTTAAAAGTATATTATAATAGGATGACCAACCACGCTTCACACTAGGAACAAAATTCATTCGAATTTGAATGAAAAAGAAAATAGCCTATTTCAAAAGCCAAATAGTTTTTTCAACCAAATTTCGCATCCAATAAAATTCAACTGAGGATTTGAAACATATCTTGGATAGACTTAACTTCTAATCGCGAATCGACAAAAATGCACAAAATAATGCCGTTTGTCTAGCTCAGTGTGGTCCAAGTTCTTTACTCTTGCGGGCCACTTTTCAAAATTGAGCTTGCGGGCCTGAGCCGGCTAAAATTATTCAAAGTTCTTAACTTTTCGACAAGCGAAGATCTTTTTTTTGTAGAGATCACCTTGATTTTGGATTGGAACTCGTAAAATCCGAAACTAATTTTAACCGAAGACCTTTTTTTTAGAGAAACGTTACAAAATTTTGAGGGTACATGCAAACCTATAAAGTGTCCAAAGGATACCGATGAACTAAAAGTTTTGGAAACCCTGATATAGAAGGCTGCCGCTGCACCCGATTGATGAGACTTGAATTGTATAAAATTGTTCAGCGGGCCGCGGTTTGGACCACCCTGGTCTAGCTAGTCCAAATGAACAAAGAAAGGTTTATTGAAAGCAGTCCCTGACTCAATGAAAAGACGAATTTGCCATTGTTGTTGTATAATGAAGGATAATAGGGTCAAAAAGAAAGTAGTGCAAAAATATCAATTGTCTTTTCAATTCTCATGAAAATCTATAAGAATCGCAGGGATTGAAATTTATTATGTGGTAGCTTATAGTGTACGATTTCACTTAAAAGCATACGCAAATATAATCTGTCTTCAAGTAATAGGTCTTCAATAGATTGGCAAGTTTTAAATTGTTTTCCAGGGATTTTATGGCTAAAAAACTTAATGCGTTAAAGGAGTAAACGTTTTCTCCGAGTCACTGCCTATAGAAAAAATATAAAAAACGCGCGGTTATAGTTGTATCACGATCCACGTTTTTCCTTGGATTCCAATTCCTTAAATATTTGATGAATTGAAAAACCTACTGAAGCGCATAATAAATAATTAATTATCCGTTGAACAACCTTACAACATTTTGAAATTTCCGCTAGTTTTTTCTTAGTTCCATTTATACTGAGTTAAAACAATAAGAACTTCGAGTTTTGGAAAAGTCTTAATTTTTACAACAAGGTGAAACGTAATTTAATCTAATCGACTGTCATTTTTTACCAGGTTAGTTTCTAGATTTAGCAAAGATCTCACTCGTATCATATATCGAAACCGGGGGTTTCTGGAAAATCTGTCTACATCATACGCGAAAACAAAATTGAATTAACGTTTGTTTTTACATCTGCAATTTCAAAGTTTCGTATATTTTGCATAGGTAAAAATTGTCCTAGTATAACAAAATGGTAAACGCCTATATTTTGTCTGGACGCTTTTTGAAATTTTTATAGTAATTTTTTGTTACTGCGTGATGCGTTGTGAATTAGTTTCTTTTTTATTTTTAATCTTTTTCTACTGCAAGAAATTACGCCATTTTTATGATTTAAGATGACATTTTTACTTCCTGTAAATATCAGTCGTTAGAAGAAATTGTCTTGAAACTTATGGTTCAAAAGTGTCAATGAAACCAACAAAACGTCAAACAAAATTTTCGGTTTTGATTAAATAATTATATAAATAAAATAATGATAATTTCAACATTTCTCGATTTCGAAGATTAATTTCACCAATTCCAGTAAAATGAAATCAATATAAAACGTGCACTAATTTTTCAAGGTCAGTTTATGGGCATACCATCGACATAAAGATGCTTTTATGAAAAGAAGGCCGCCGGAATATTTCCAAGCTAATTCTATTTATAGACTCGTCGAGATAAAAATCTTTTTCTTCTCGAAAGAAACAAAAAAAACAGGTCGGCATTCCCTCTGCTGTTGCATTTTTCATTTTCGCTTTCACAGCTTTTTAAAAGAGTTTCAAAAGAAACTGCAAACTTAGAAAATAGAATTTTTTTGCTGTTGCCAATATCAAAGTTTTGTTTAAAAAATTTTTTTGTTTCTGAAAATTTGTTAATACACAATATTTAATTAAATATTTCTAAACTTGCAGAAAAAAGTGGGCTTGAAAATTTACTTGATAATTTTAAAAAATTTAATTCTACCTAGTTTCACTATTGAAGCCTACAAAAAATTATTTTTAAAAATTTAAAATGGTTTGTTCATAGTTTTTTAATGTTTTTTTTGTATGCTTTTTATTTTAATTGACTTAAGATGGTTGTATAAAAGTAAAAAAAATCAATTTCACAGTGTTTTTTAAAAGTTAAGTTAAAAATTTTAATTTCAAATAAAATTGCTGGACTATTTTGGTGCGGTCTAGAACTTGCATCATGTATTATAGCTACAAGTCATGCGTTTAATCTAGTATTTAAAAAAGAAAAATAGATTAGACCCTCGAGAAGTAGATAGGTGCTGAATCATTATCAAACAGCTCGATCATTTTTGGCAAAGCGGTTTAAAGGTAAGCTTGATCATCATTTATTTTCCTGACTTGCAGGCAACCGGCAAGGCATGCACATGTTACAAGGTCTTTATCAAGTCAAGTCGTTTCATTTGAGCGCCCCGTTTCGTTCAAAATTTGGTTTGCTTCTCGTTAAAAGAACTGCACGCAAGTTTGTCACGATGCTGGCGAGTTAAACCAGAAAATGATGCCGATCAAAATCTGCAATAAAATTAAGTTTCAAGCATTTCAAAACAATCATGACAAAGAAATTTTCCGCTCTAAAATTCCCTTTGTGCTTGTGAAAATCACCTATTCTTACAGTTTGCAACTTTTGTACAACAGAATTTTCAATTAATTTCTTTATTACGGCGTTAAGCACTACGTTAAAAGTTTAATATAATTGAATGACTCGAAATTTATCTGTGCAACGCTCGTAGTTAATACAACTATGCTTCAATCGTGGAAAACTAAAAAGTAAACCGAATCAAAACAGGATGTGCCGAACAAGCTGCAATCTAGATAATTCGAAAATAAATAACAATCGGCACAAACAACTATTGCTGCAATACAATAAAGAAATTTGAGAATTCGAGAAGATTAAGTAACTTACACCTCGAATAATTTAATATATGATGATCGATTAAAATTTCAGGATAAATCACATTTCCTGTTGAATTATTACTTTGAAAAAAAACAACTCTAAGAAGGATAAATCAATTTTGGAGCAGATTAAAGTATTGCGAGCGACAAAAACAATCATAGATGTGACGTCATAATCATCAGTATGTAAATTTTTATGAGCTCGTTTAAAAGTTTTCTTCAAATTTCTGATTCGATTTTCTTGGACACGAGTTTTCAATTATGTTTTTCTTCAAAAAAACGCACGAAATTTGGCATGAGGCTCTGTAAAGCATTGAAATACAAGGCTCGTTTATTGCATGATTACACACGTTTATGTCTGATTTAAATATTAAATAACTGAATTTGTAGCAAGATGATTCTTTTGGATAGATCTTCAGAGTACATCACCAAGAAGTAATTCTTTGCCATGTCCACTCATTAATCTTAATTACCTAGCTGCTGATGTGATAGACCCATGGTTAATAGTGTTTTAATTGTTATAAATTTGCTGATAAAAGAATAAAACTTTTCACAAATGATTATGTTCATAGCGTCTGCCACGACGGAAAAAGACATCAGTTTCCGTCGGGTATCGAGAAGGGAGCGAATGGTCAAGTTGTCTACAACATAAGAGGCAAGCTTTTAACAAAAGAAGTGAATAAGTGCCAATGAACAATTCACCTACTTGCAAACGTAGACTGCAAAACCAGACTGCTTCTTGTTTAGGAAATAATTATTTGTTTCAATACTTGACACGATGTATTTTTAACTGTTTTGAGGGTCCCAAGTGATCCTTCAAATTCTTTTTTTGTCTTTCAAAGGGTATTTATTGTGATTGAAGTTTTTTTTAATGTTTAGAAAAAATTAGTTTCGGGCTTTGAGAATGTTTAAAGGTTTACCAAGCCAACCTTTACAAACTGTACTTGACTATAAAAATAAAAATTCATTTTGTTGAAAGCATATTAACAAAACAGCAAAAGATACCTTTAAAACATCTTTGAATATAAAGGATTTTATTTTTGAGCTTGATTTTGAACTTACACAAAAGAATGATTAGATTGTCACAGGAAAAATGCAAAAAAAATAAAATACAAGCTTCTTTTCTAACACCATCTTGTTGTGTGAACACGAAAAACACGTGGCACGACCTATTTCCAAACTATAATGATGTCATAAAAAGTCTTATTATTTAGGTTTTCTCGATATTCCCGACAATGTTGCCGACAATGTTGCCGACAATGTCCCTTTGATCGCATAATTAAATTGCAGAATTGTATTTGCGACGTCATAATGTATTACTCCTTGTTGACTCGCTGTCATTTTGGCAATTACGTTGCAATGTACGTGCAACTAAAGCGTTACTTGATGTGGTTTTGGGAAAGGCACTTTTTTAAATTCTTCTGATTACGTGTTTCAAAACAGACTTTTAAAAACGTATAACTCCAATAAAAACAAAGCAACTATTAAAATGAACCGGATAATACCAGTTTGTAACTGCCTATATATTATCCAGTTCAGTAGTGCTCTTTATATGTTTTTAATTGATATTCAGTTCTTATTTTGCCATTAATAATTGCAATTAAATTGGTAAATTTAAAAGTCTTTTTTCTTTCTTATATCAGCTTAATCCAGGAGGGCAGTGGTTTCCAAACTATGTGTCGCTTGTAGTACGATGGTGTGACGCCAACTGGTTTGAAAACAATATTTTATGTAATTATATTATAGGGGTTTTCGACCAACAATATAACTTTTGCAAGCAACAATGTAATGAAAAATTTTGCCCTTGTTATTTTTAAGGTTTTTGCAAGCATTAATATAATTTTTGCAAGCAATAATATAATAATAAAAATTTATCTATATGGCTCAAAAAAAAGATTTCTGATGATAATAGAAGCAGGATTGTTTTAAATGCTGATTCAGGGTTAACCATTAAGCAAATTTCTGACGTTGTATAAAGACTAAAGAGGGTGGCATAGATAGCTTTTGGATTTACGTTTCAAAGATTTATCAGAACATAGCCAAAAAAGCGTTAATACTTCTACAGTTTTCCAATACATACATTTGAGAAGAGTCCTTTTCAACAATGACTAATCTAAATTCAATGAAACGTGGAAACTTTAAAAATGCTTGAGACAAAATGCGACTATCTTTATCTTGCATTAAACCAAATATTAAAATGCTTAATTCAATCCACCAAGCTCATGTACCTCAATAAAATTGTAAATTGAAATTTTGCTGTTAAAAGCTTTTTGATTAAAACTTTTTACAAATTTATTTATGGTTTAATTGCGTGTCACTCACACAAAAAGTTTGGAAAGCATTGGGTTAGGGAAGTGTTATTCAAACTCTTTGTCAATGCGGCACATTTACAAAATCTTTTGAATCGTGCGACACATTTTAGTAAATAAAATCTTTCCTAGATTAATAAACATTATATTTCACTACAACAAAAAACAATTATTGATTTTTTAATTTCAAAAGAAAAAAAAAAACAATTAGTTATATTTAAGCATACCATATTTTCGAAATGGTAAATCGGGACATTCGTTAAAAAAAAATTTGTCCCTAAAAAGCGGGGTTTTTTAAAAAAAAAAGGGGTCTTCTCTTTGAATCTGAATCCGATTTCTTGATTATCGTTGCTAAAAAACAGTCTTTTGTTCTAAATTTGAAAACTCTATAAATTTACTCGTTATTTCATTTTTAATTTTTATAAAGTACAGTATAAGAAATCAAACACTATATATTTGCGACACACCGGAGCCCATTTTGCGACACAGTAAAGTGTTGCAACCCATTCTTTGAAAAACACTGGGTTAGGGTCTTGCGTGTAATTTCGTCTTTTCTTTAACCTCACACATCAAAATTTTTCGTCATTTTTTTGTTTCATTGAAATAAAGCCTCAATTAATTTTTGATTAAATTTCAATTTTCTTTAACCATTTAGTTATTGGCCGTCTTAGGGACCACTTCCCATTTGCTTTGATGAATAAAGCTTGTTTAAGTATAGTTTGGTAAGAGAATGTACTTTTTTCATTCATAAAACAATCACACTCAGCAACACAACCACGTTCATAACTAAAAAATAAAATTAACACGAGATGAAAGTTTTTTTCTTCCTTTAACTCTTTTTAATTTTTTAATTCTTTGTTTCACTAAAACTACCGTATTAAAAAACTTGTAAAAATAATATATGTATCAAATATTTGGTAAACACTACGTAACAAGGTCATCAACCTCAAGTTCAAAATGTTTCTCTTCATTTGTCCGTTGAAGGTTCAGGGAAGACGAAAATTTTCGTGCTGTGTTAATTTATTTTTTTAGTTATGTTGCTGAGCGTAATTGTTTTATAAACGAAAAAAGTTTGCTTGGGATATTTTTTTCAGTAGCGACTCCAGCATCCGGGCTACTCGGATTAGCCGGAATCATAAAATGAAAACTGAGATTGTTTGATTTGAATTCTTTAAAGTCAACATTGATTCTACAAAACTCAGGCTCATTACAAGACATCTGACATTGTATAAAATAAGATTCAGAAAACGTATGCAGTAGCAGTCGTTCTTTTTGTTTAGCTTTTATGTTGAACTCGGGCCACAGAGAAATAATCCTAGTTACAGGATAGAGAAAGTAACAATTCGCAAGTAAGCGTAGACCAGTGGTTTTCAACCTTTTTCGTACCGTGGCCCATTTTTCAACCCAAGGTAACTTAACAACCCGCTTCGGTCAACAAAATTAAATTTCCGTTTCAAAATCATAGGGTTCTCTAAAAAAAAAAAAGTCTTTACTTAGAATTGCTCTAAAATTTCCATATTTTGTCCCAACATCATAGTGTTCTTTAAACAAAAAAAGGACTTCACATGGTTGACCGGGCAGGACGCCGGAAATTTGCCGGAAAAACGGGATGGCTGGTAAGCCTGATTATACATATTGCTTTCCTTTTAATTTGTGCTCCGTGGCCCACTAAAAAACCTCTGTGGCCCACTACTGGGCCATGACCAATAGGTTGAAAACCGTAAGCGTAGACGGTTGAAGCAGACATTTATTTGCTTAGCCTTTATACTCAACTCGTGCTTCAGAGAAGTGGCTATAGATTAGGACAAAGAAAGAGAAAAAGAAATTCACAAGCGCGAGTAGAATGTCGAACCACACACTTCTTTGGTTAACTTTTATGTTCAACTCCGGCTGCAAAGAAATAGCGGAGGCTAAGGTCAAAAATAGCCTTTCATTTAGTGATGTCTGCGGTCCTCCAAAATTTCTGCGGTCTGTCTACGGTCTGTCCTCTGAAAATCCTGCGGTCTACGGTCTGTCTCCTGTCCTCCCTGCGGTCCGCGTTGGAGAAATAACCGTTACCGTTATTAATAACCGTAATTTTTCGCGTTCCTTAAAATTGGTCTCTCTCATAAATTGCGCAAGATGCGAAATGCGAAGAGCAATATCTGTCTGTATGCAATTGTGTATTTATTTAAGTTTATGTATTGACTATGTATCGTATGCACGGTAAATATAATAAAAAAAGTATCGGAAGCACAAATATGTAAGTTTTATTTCTTTTCTTTCGAAAGAAAATGTTTAATCACTTCTTCCTTGTTGATTTTCAAGTATTGTTCGTTCTTTCGAATGATTATTTGCTCTTCTAACATGAGCGGTCCCAATCTATTCTTTTTTGCTGCAATTGCAATACCGCAGTCCGAGAAGCACCGTTCAGATGGTGTCAGACCGTAGTGACCGCAGGCTGCGGTCTCTACGGTCCCCGGAAGAGGTCAAAAATAACGGTCGTTTGATGTGGACCGCAGAAGAGACCGCAGGATCAAAGGACCTACGGTTTGTCTACGGTCCCCTGCCAGGACCGGACAGACCGCAGACATCACTACTTTCATTGTGACTATTGTGACGCGACAATCATTAGTGGTCGGGTAACCGCAGGCAGGCAGTCTGAACAGAACTGCAGTGAGGTAGAACTTTGTTTTCTGATAAAATATAAAATATGGTTGACAGTTTATAGTTATAGCCACCATATATTTTAATTTATTAAAAATTTTAGCCACTATCTTTAGCTTACATTAATAATCTACGGTGAAGTTTTAGTCTATTTGCAACTAGTTGCATCAGTATCAAGCACGAGCCCGAGCAGCGACAAAGTGTTGGAGTCGCCTCTGCTTTTTTTAAACGATTCTACTTTCATGGCAAAACTACCAAAGCCGAAATACCAAAGCTCGCCATTCAGGGATTTTTTAATCTGGGTGTTTTTTGCTTTAAAATTTCGCATTTAGTTGTGCTGAGTTAAATTAGTAACTTTTTTAAAGACAACTACAAAATTCAAAGTTTGGTTTGTACTTCATAAAAAAAATTCAACAAAAAATGATTTCATTAAATACTTCACTCTTTTTAAATTAAACGGTTGGCGTAATCAGCGACTTTTATTAAATGAAGGATTTCTTTTACAACTTTTTTTCATTTCATCTCTCTATTTATCCTCCTGATTCGCAGGAAAACGTTATAGGCACTACACATAGGGCAAGCAATTACCCCGACCTGCTTCCGGAGATGCCAAATTGCTATCCCGTTAAAATTTTTTATTTTTTTAGTTTTATAGAGATATGATTGAAATTTAAAACTTTTTGCCAACTGCCAGGACCGGCAAGCAGGAAAAAGCGCCGTAAAGTGTCTTTTCGAAGGACACAAGTAGGTTGTGAACCGAGACCATATCGATCACCGCTCTCAACCATTCAACCAGACTGCTAACCAAATCAAAACTCACTGTTGATCACTTCAAATTAACTATTAAAATATCGTTCAAATTAACTATTAATCCCTTTTAAAAATTTAAAAGCGTACTTATTTGCCATGAAAGAAAGGACTCCTTTTTTAAAGTTTCTTTTTTGCTCTAAAAGTGTTAAAAGAAAATTAATGGAAAACTGTAAAAATGAACTAATAGCCATGGTGGAATGGTTCCGCTACGGCTTAGTGTGCTGTTTCTCCGTTTCTGTAGAAGAATGCTTGCCGGTAAAAAGTGTTTCTGCTTTTTCTTGCATAAATAAAAATAATCACAAAAAATTCATTTGTTTCTTGAAAGGTTTCGATTGAAAATATTTTCAAATCACGACATGATGATTACTGTTGATAAAATTGATTTTCAACGGCGTTGATCGAGTTTGACCCAACTGACACTGAAACCGCACAGTTTCTCTCTTAACAATTTATTTGGCAACTACAAATATTGGAATCATTTCGGTAAGAAAAATTATCCAACTTCACTCTAATTTAATAATCACAGTTTCGTTATTGGTAGTTCAAAGAATTAAACCAAGATAATTACTTAAGCTTCCGAAAGGGAAGCAAAACTTCCGACGATTTCTTTCGAAATATATGAAAACGAAAGTTTCTCGTCGTTTCGAAAATCAAAACTAAGTATAAATTGCTTTTTTTTTTTATTAACCATTTCGGCTTGCGATTGAAGAGTTTTCTTGTTTTGTTTTCGTGTGTTTCTAAGGACTAAAACTAGTTTTTGTTTGAAACATTTAAAACAACTTTTTTTTGCTTTTGAAATCTTGCTGCTTTTCGATTTAATTTAGATCTGAAAAGCTGAACAGAACGACGACTGATATATTTTTTAATTTTTACATCATTTTTTAGTTCAGTCGTTTTTTTTATTTTGTAGTCGTTTTCCGCCACTTGTCGAACAAAATACTTACATCAACGTAATTACACTACGGAAAAAGGGACATGCAACAAAACGAAACAACGTTGAAACATACAAAAACTCAATAAACTACACTAGCTAAGGTAACGGCTTGCATGGTTGCATCACCTAGAAAAAAATATATATACGAGTATAGAAAATAAAAATACCTAAAACAAAAAAAAAGCATAAAAAAAATGCATGAAAATAATAAAAATTAAAACAGCCTTGTTTATTATTATATTATTTGCTGGCATGTAACCCCAGCACAGGGAGGCTTTCAGGTACTACACCTTGCCCAAGGGTGACCTGGAGGAAGTTGTAATTGGGTATCCTCATTTATCCCGACTTATCAGTTGATAAGCTTACAACCGGATGCAGTTTACACTCATACCCAAGAGAAACATATTTATAGACAAGACTTGTTTTTGTAACACATTTATTTTTGTTTAAAATTTTTTAAACTTATTATTTAAAGTTCTAATATGAATTTATTTTAAGGCTCTGCTGGCATTAAACTTTTTTATCTGGTCAATTTTTAGGAAAAAAAAATTTTTACCGGATTTTTTCGAGCAAGTTTTTGTTCTTTTAGATTATTCAACCTTTATTTATCGAAAAACCTGGCCGATCCATCATTTCAAGGCATGGACTCGCGATTAGAACGTTTTTTTACTGCATGTAAGTTTATAAATCTATTTCAATTACACGGAAAAAATTAAAGTTTTATCGTTGCAGTTGATGCACCGATCCAAAATTTTCATCAGAATTTTTCTGTTTCACCTTGTTTCAGATTTACAAAAACCTTTGTATTTAAAGAAAGTGTGTAATTTTGTTATGCTACACAACAACATGAAAAACAATGGGTTTTAGATCTAAAATTAATGATTTACCGACTTTTTAAGTGAGGCTTTTTTATCAACAACATACTCCGATAGCTTTTGAATCGAGCAAAAAAGCTTTGTACCTCAAGTACAATGTTACAAAAATGTTAAAAAACAATTCGGTTTTCTTTTTAAAGATGTTTACCAATAACGTGCTGCACAAACGTAATAAAACTTCCGCTCATGTTGGAATAAAATCAACTTTGATAATTGCTTTTTATTACTGATATTGTTTGATGGATTCTTTTCTTTTGTTCATGACTAGGTCTTGTATTACTAAAATTCGATTGAAAGAATTAGGATGCGACTGCAAAACGTACATTTAAAAGATATGGGAGATCCCGACACGGAATTTACTTACGTTTCCGTAGTTTATCTAGATTCCAGTCTAGCAATCGACTTATTATTTCTGTTTGCCAGATGCGACAAATTTTTATGTCACTAACTTAAAACCCTTCCAACTTGTAAGTATAAAGCCTAACCAAAGTTGAATGCCAGTTTTTTTGTAGGTTTTATGACGTGAAGCTTATCATTTTAGCAATAGTTGCCGTAATTGACTCCATACACTCTACTATCATCTACGATGATATTTGCTATATGTAATATATATTGTGAATGCTAGACATATTTTTTACAAATTTTTCTTTTGCCTATTATTTTAGCTAAGCGTTTTTCCAAGTAAGCCACTAAAAAAGAAATTCAAAATGTTTAAACAGGAAAAATCGCTGGGAGAAGAAAAGGGGAGAAATTTTAGAATCTGAATACAGTATACACGTCCTGCATAGCTGAATCCTGACGACTGACAAGACCTACTGTTTGTTCATCACTATAACATAAACGTAATTTCATTAATGAACTTTATATATCAATATATCGAAATTTTGATCCCAAATATGGTTGAAGACCAAAAGAAAGGTCTTCACATTATTAAAACAACTTTACAAGTATATTTCAAAGTAATTTGCTTAAAGTTTAATTTTCGGAAAAATGACGGTACCTGAGTCAAAAAAAGAAAAAATGCGGCGAAAACATTGAGAATCACTGTTTTAGCTTCTAGTTTTTAATGCTACATAGAAAATTATTTACTTCTGCTTGTTGCTGTGTATATTATGTACATGGTTGTAGCGTACCGGCAGCATATGTACTTATCAACTAATTATTTGTGATGAAATGTTGATGATGATGATGAAATAATGAATAAAGGTGTTGTTGGAAGCCATTCTTGAACACAACTATCATGTTTTTAGGGCTTACTAAAATTAACTTTACGTCAAACAGCTTTAAATTGGTCATTAGAAATATTTACATCCTCAATTTGATGTCATGATTCTTTCTGAGGCAAAAATTCTTGACAAATTTTATATAGTTTATAACGGTTACCTTAATTTTCTTTTTATTTATTTATATTGTAGACGAATAGATAAAAATATTTTTGCTTCCAAAAAATTGTTTTCAATCCTTTTTTAATTGCAATTTGTTTGAATATAACTCTAAATTCAAACCCAGAACCAAAGTCATTATAATAAGCATAAATATAGACGGTTCATTATTAACGTACGATCCCAGAAAAGCGTTTAATAAAAATAAATACAAATGCGTCCAAAAAGCGTTTTTTAATTTTTTATTAAAGTTATTCTTTAACATTTTCAAGTGCAGCTAAAAAGAATAAAAATTTGAACTAAGCAGTGCATACTTTTGAAACTGCTGAACTTTCTGAGTCACCTTTTTTACAAATCTTTTTTTGTGTCCGTGAGAAAGAAACTTTACAGCACTTTCCTTAATTGAGGTGTCTTAACAAGCAGTTCTAAATCTCGGTCATATCATTTATTAAAAACAAAAAACAAAATTAAAATCTTTCTATCGGACAGCCAAATCTCGGCAGTTTCAAAAGCAAGCACCGGTAACGATTTGACAGTAACTCTAAGTTTAACGTCTCCGACATTTTCCCGCCAGTTAGAAGGATACAGTAAATAGTAGGTCTAATGACATAATGGATGATAAATTCCAAAATACTGTTAAAGATGTAATCCAGAACCCATTATATAGGCTAGTAATTGCCACAATATGTCTTAGTTATAGTAATTATTGACTATCGCGGCATTTACAGTATACAAATGACACTGGAGATCAATTAGCGTTATTTCTAATATACCGGTAATTCTTCTTTTGGATGCACAAATTAATTACCCAAGAAATTCACAGCCAACGTTTTATGGACTGGGAGTATTGAGACAACATTTAAAAATTTTCATTTTAAGCCCATTTTATTGGTTCAATGTGGTTGAATATATTTCACAAATAAATTAATCACATTAGGAAGTAAGCCTACTCCGCCCATAAACAATTGACCAGTAAAATTACAATAAAAATACTTACAAAAACTATGAGAACTTTAGATTGCATTTTTGCAGCTCTATATAAAAGGCTTTAAAAATTAAGAGCAAGTTGTAAGATTCATTTATAAAAAACTTTGTAAAAGTTAAATTTCTTATGAAGTTCACGTCGATTTGTACTCGCTTTAGACATAAATGGAAAAATAAGTTTTCTAGTGTTTACAACATTTTTTTTTTTTCTATGAAAAAAATATAACGAGAATGAAACACAAAAGATATCGAGTAAAAAATGTTTCCTGCAACAAATAAAAGTTTTGCAGTCATTTTTTTCAGCTTTCAAAGGTAATTGAGACAAAACTTGATGAATTTGTTTCAGTGACAAAAATTGAAATAACTTCAATCCTTAAAAATATTTTTTATTACAATAACACATTACAATATGCAGTATAAGAAATGCAGTTTAAACCAATAAAGAATTTTTGATTAACATTACAATAAAAGAGAAATGCAGTTTAAACCAAGAGTGATTAAACTTTTTAGCTCGCGTGCCGCATTCGGAAGTTGAATTTGTTTGCGGGCCACACTATTGTAATCTCAAAATCTTTACTTTGAATCTGTCTCAGATTTCTTGATTTTCGTACCTAAAAATCAGTGATCGCTAAAAGCAGCGACCAACAATTTGATTGAAGACATAAAACAATTAAATAAGTTTTTAATTTTTTGTTTGAAGCCTTTGCGGGTCGTAGTTTGCCCACCCCTGCATTAAACCAATAAAGTTTCAGCATCAATAAAGTTTATAGTTTGAAAAAGAAATCAGTACACATAGCTAAATTTCAATCTAACTTTAAAAGTTTTTTGTTATTTAAATCAATGTTTTGTCGATTTAAAATAGGCAATGACGTTATTATAACTATTTTACTTTGAAGATAACGCAGTAATTGCATCATTTTACTTTGAAAATAATAAATATGGACCACTTGTATTAAGTACTTAAAAGTAAGCCCAAACAAGGCATTAAAACAATTTTTAAATTATCATAAGGATAATGACGTTTGGATTAATTGCATGAAGTAAGAGAATCGAAAATGAGTTGGTAATATCCGTCGAAAATAAAAAGCAAGATCTGAATTATTCCATTGTTGTTTTGAACCAAAAAAAGCATTAACAAAAAAAATTAATTAAAAACAAAATGCCTGTTTTCAAACACCTGGCGACAATTGAGGGGCGTATCGTGCTTTTATCTTTTTGAGGAAACACAAAAGTATTAATGAGATTTATTGCTTATTATTGTCGTTTTCGGATATTGCTCTCCCGAAAAATCTTCTGCAAGTTTTTGCTTAAACGCAGATACATGCATTCCGCGTTGCGGATAAACATATCCGAACACCATTTATTTGTCGTTGTTCTTACTATGGTTCTACTCTATTCCGAAAGTTTTCCGAGCAACAAAGATTAGTTGTGCATCTGTTTATCACCAGATGAAATCTCAAGGTCCCGGGAATCGCGTTTGAAAAAACTCAGACGGAACTAAAAACCTGACAATTAAAACGTCTAGCAAATGTGCAAGGTCATTGATTCTGGGTATAAACGTTTAAAAAAAAACTTTTAAAAATATGTTTAATGAGTTTTCACAAGAGATTCAACATAAAAGACACCCACTTTATGGTTGTGGTTTACCGAATACCGAATAGTGTACCGCTGAAATGTAAAGGTAAATAAAGGAACGTGCAAATGTATTGTGTACTTGCTAATAATACCAATATTAATTGTTTTTATACACCAAATGTATAGAAAAGAATAAGTTGAAAATATTTGCATATCAAATTTCAAAAAGGTCGGCTAAAAAAATTGTAAACGTGCTTGTTTAATGGTTCTTAAAAGGAAAAGGGGCACGCCTCTCTTGGGGACTGTTAAAAAATTCAAGGAGGGCGTCAGTTTTAAATTACATTTTTTAAAAATGACTTTTCTTTGCCAACATCAAAACTATCGTTTGGTTCGAATCAATTATGCTTGAAAATTGATGTTTTTTTGAATTAAAGTAAAAATTGTTTTGGTCTTTACAAAGTAAAGAGTTTTTGTGTTCGCTTCGCCGTTGAAAACAAATTGGTATTTCTCTTTAATGCTGTAAAATCTTGGCCCTGCGCCTGTTTTTAATTCGCGGTTTCCAATTAAATTACCTAAGGCAGGGTTTTTCAACTATGATCCAATGGACTCAGGAATCCATGGCGACCTATCTAGAGGATCTACAAAGTTTTTTTATAGAAAAGTAATTAGTATTGCACTTTTTCCAAAAGCATTAGTAAGAACTTGAGAGCCGTTGCTCCCGTAAGTTTTTTCTTTCAACAGTGAGGTAAAAACCTTTTATTGTCTTTACTCAGAAATATGCCATTTTTATAGACACCGAGTCTAATTTTTTTCGGAAGTCCAGTGAAACAAAAAAAGGTCTTTACTTTCCGGTTAAAAGGGCAAACGTACCGGAACTTTATTTGTTTGCTCTTCTTTTTTTGTTCTTCACAGGACTTTCGTCAAATATTTAGATGGTCCTTAAAGTTTTACGAAATTTGCCAGAAGTCCATGTATTCCAATGAATTTAGAAACCCCGACCTAAGAAAAGTGTTGCCAAAAAAAGTTTAAAAATGATTGTGCAAGTAAATTGGAAACGAAACAACAAAAAAATTAGTTTCGTTCCCGGTCTATCAATAAATGGCAACAAAATATCCGGCCGTGAAACTTCCGTGACAACAACTTGTAAAAAGTTAATCGCAATCTTCATTTGATTTCTATGCTTTTGACGTCAAGACAAGCTAAAATAATATCAATTCTATTTATTACTCAATAACAGCGATTCAAATAGATTTTATGACAATTTATTTAAAGAACATGTTATTGCAAATTTTTATTAGACGCTTACGTCTCTGTACTAAAAGCGAAAGAAGCGTTAATAACTTGCAAACAAAATAAACGCTCATAAGACCGCCGAAATCCGTATATTTATCTTTCAATTGAAAAAGACTCAAGCACTTTTCTTGATACTATTTATAGTTCCGGCTTCAATCAAATGCGTAATAAATGCTGCTAGGACAGATTTGAAATAACTTTCTGTGTATGTGCCACGTTTTACGTAAGACGGCTATTTTAATTTTTATTGCCCTTACTAGTCAAAAGTTGCAAAGAGATTCGGGGAAACGTAGAAATTCAGACGCAATTAAAAAATTTTATTAAATACATACGCTACTACTATAAACGAGTTTGTTTTTACAATTAAAATTTTCATTGGTTTAAAATAAAACTTCTATTTAGAACGCTAATATACGTTGTTGTGCGTAAGTAAGAACAAAAATACAAAAATACAAGGGTAAACATAGTAACAAAAACAGTTTCTATTTTGTTTTATAATAGAAAATTAAACGGTATCAAGAAAAAGTTAGAAAGAATTTCTCCTACTATGATTTCTGTCATTTAATTATAATCGAGTCACGTCAGACCACTGACTAAGCTAACTATCAAATCTAATTTTGCAGGAAAAACCGGACTATCAAGCGGAAAAGCCTCAACCCTGATCCCAAGTGGCCCAAGTACCTCAGGTAGTTGTAAAGTTTCCGTCAGCCCCAATCCCTTAAAGCGATCAATTTTTTAGTTATTGCCCTTGCTTTCGAAAAAAAGTTTCAATTTAGTTTAAATAATGAAAAGTTTATTGTGGCTTGCCATCAGCGGATAAAATTTCACCTGTCCCCTGAATGCAATTCGGTTTTCCATTCTGCAGCCGTTATTGTAAACTTCTCTGCATCCTGCAAAGATAATTCGGGTTCGATTACCGATTAGGTTAAATTGAACCCGTTGTTGGTTACGATTCTCCCCGCGGCAAAAGCAGTCTATGGCAGTGCTCTGCAACCGGTGTCCCGCGGAACAAACACAGGTGTGCCCCAACAAAGCGGCAATGTAAACATTTATTCAAAATAGAGAAATATATGTTTCTTTTGAAGTAACTAAGAAAAATTTTAAAGTTCCAAACGGTTTTCTTACATGAATCATTTTAGCCGACAAAAAACCTACAAGTATCAATCCAAACAACTACCTGTATAAATAATTAAGACTTTTTTAATTCTCCAGTTTTTTTTTTCGTTAATTCTCTGCACGAAACTGTTCTAAATTCAGTGAACCCGGCAAAAAACCGCTCAAAATCTAGTAAAAACCAAAAAAAAAATAAGATCTTTATTTGTAAAGTTAGAAATTTGAAATTTTTAAGTTTTTATACCCTGAAAATTCAGCTGCAGATATAAAAAAGCGTTCAAGAATTACTGAAGATAAAAAAAGCCTTCACTTTATTTGCGGAGTCATATTTATTTATTTTTTTATTTTATTTCTATATTTAACTTCCTGACTCACAGGAAAGCGAAGGAGGCGCTAATACATAGAGTAAGCAATTACCCCGACCTGCTTTCGGAGATGCCAAGATATTGCTGTCAGCTTAGATTTTTTATTTTGGTTTTTCACTTTTATAAAGATATGATTGAAATTTAGAACTGCTTGCCGAGACCGCCAAGCAGAGGAAAGTGCCGTAAAGCGTCTTTCCCAAAGACACAACAAAAAAGTCGCAAGTAGGTTTTGAACCAAGACCATCCGATCACAATCACAGCGTTTTAGCCACTCCACCAGGCTGCCGACATAACTGTCTTCACCCAGATTTAGATGCGCCACCGGCGTGAAAAGCTTGCCAAATTCATGATACTGTTCAGGGGTAAATAAACACATGTGACACACCGTGGGATTTGAAACGCACATACTGAAAATTAAGGCATCCGAAAAGGTCGGAGTTAAACGCGTAAGAGCAAACAGCGTCGCAATGTGTAAGCCGATGGTCCAGTCACACTATGCAAAAGTGATTGGTGGTGAATTATGTAAAGTATTAATCATTGATTGTGAAAAGAACTATAATTCTTTTTAATTTACAAGCGTTTTTTAAACAAAAACTTAAAAGTTATTTTGCAATTTACGTAAAATTTATCTTTCATTTCTAAATTAAAAAGCTTTTCTTGAATATTTGTTTTGAACAGGAAGAGGCCAATCTTTTTGGGATGGCCGAAACCTTTAGATAGGCCAATAGATAGGCCACCGAATCTAGGCGCGCAACTAAAGAGTATTCATTGAATCTGAGGACAAACTGAGAATCTTCAACCGGCGGACTGTCTCGTCGAACCGAGACGAAGTTAATTTTAAACAAAAATATCATTTGAAAAATAAGGTTGTGAAACTTGGCATTTTGCTGATGAGTTTTGAATGCTTCATGTAAGAGCTTTGTGATGTGAAACTCTTGCCATCAGCAGCACATCAAAAATTCCAAATTTGCTTTAGTTTGATAAACATTAAATTCCGGTTCTCAGCAATTTCTCGTAAATTTCTTGATATTTCATCTCGTTCATTTAAATTGATTGATTTTTTTTCCCGTCCATGACTAATTTGTAATTAATTATACAGTTCAGTTGCCATTAAAAAGTTGAGAACCACTTCATGAAGAATTATAAAGTTCTTATCTATTTCTTTGCCCTTTACAAAAGTTTGTAAGGTTTTATCTATGCTCACGTTGAATAAATTGTAGATTAATTTTGTGTGACATGCTAAGGGCGTGGTCGTGGTGGCAATTTCTCTTTAAGCTTGTTGCCAGCAAATTTAGAGTTTACTTCTTTGTTTAGATCATGCATAGGTTAATAAAACTTTTTGGAAAAACTTTTACTGGACTTTTAAGCATGTGGAAAGCGTAGTTCCAGGTATTTAGTTTAAAAAACTGGCCAAATTGTGAAAGGTTAATATTTAGATTTTATGAGTAGTTCAAGGTAGATACCAATTTTGAACCATTTTGCTGTAAAATAGTTAATATTATAATAAACGGCGCTTATATGCTACAGTGAACAATATTAGAGCTACAAACAATAAAGTCGGCATGCGTTTGTGGCAGGATTGATGTCTAATCACATTCGCCAAAGAATGTTGGAAAGCGAAAACATGAATTTGCAGCATATTCTAGATAGAGCAAGATCATTAGATGCGACTAAGAAAAATTTTGAAGAATTTTCTATTGCTCAAGCAGGTTTTAGACCTGACGACAGTGCAGCTGTAATTCATCGTCCTCCTGTCGAAACGATTGACCAAGAAAATCTTGCTTCTAATGAAAAAAATCTAAACTTAGAATTAAATGCAACAAGCAAAGTTGAAAAGTGCTATTTTCGCGGGAAGAAGCGCCATCCCCGTAAAGATTGCCCTGCGATAAACTCTGTTTGCTATAAATGTGGAAAAATAGGCCATTTTGCCCGCGTCTGTCGCTCTTAATTGAACTTTTCGTCGCAGCCTTCAACAACATAGTGCAATTTAACAGAAAAATTAAGTATCTCTTCATAGAAGCAAGATAGCGGAAACAAAGCCAATTTTGTGATGCAACTTAATGGGCAACCTGTCAACGCCTTACTGAATACGGGTGCTACCAATATTCATATCAGTGAAGAAATTGTCAAAAGATTGGAGCTTCCTATAACTAAAACTAATAGGGGTTTGCAAAACTACGGTTGAGTTGCAACAACAAAAATATAAGACTTTTCAATCACTTTACTAAAAGACTTATTGACCGACGTTGTATTGGGTCAAGATTTCATGAAACAACATAAAACAGTTAGTATTAATTTTGGCGGTACTGAACCACCGTTGCATTAGAATGTGCTAAAAGCTCTAAAAGTAACTAATCCGCCGCTGCTGTTTCAGTATTTGACAAAAGATTGTCGACTCATTGCTACAAAGTCACGACGTCACTCTAATGCTGATTGCCGTTTCATATCAACTAAAATAAGACGTCTTCTAGCTGATAAAATTATTGAGCCAAGCACATTTCCATGGCGAGCGCAGGTTGTAGTCACTTCGAACGAGAATCACAAGAAAAGAATGTATATAGACTACAGCCAAACAATTAACAAATTTACACTGTTAGATGGGTATCCCTCCCTCGAATGCAAGATGTGATTAACAAAGTATCTCAATACCGCGTTTTCTCCACATTAGACTTAAAGAATGCATATCATCAAGTTGAGCTTCCGAAAGAAGCTAGAATTTATACAGCCTTTGAAGCCGACGAAAAATTGTTTCAATTTACACGTCTTCCATTTGGATTAAAAAATGCTGTTCCTTGTTTTCAACGTATAATCGATAGAATCATAAAAGAAAACAATTGCAAAGGTGCGTATGCGTACTTAGATTATATCACTGTTGGGGGAAAAGCTCAAGAAGAACACGACAAAAACCTGCAAAGATTTCTTGATGTAGTGGAAAAATACAATCTTACTCTGAACAAAAGTAAATGTATTTTTTCCGCTACTTGCATTGATTTGTTGGGATACCGAATTACGAACGGAACACTCAAACCGGATCCAGAGCGTATTAAACTAATATTGGAAATCCCAGTCCCTGATGATTTAAAATCTCTATGACGAGTCGTCGGCATGTTCTCCTCTTACGCGCAATGGATATCGAAATACTCTGATAAGATAAAACCTCTGGTAAGCGCCAAACAATTTCCTTTAGCTGTAAAAGCGTTTGAAGATTTGCGAAAAACTTGGACAGAAATTGCTCTAGGCGTAATTGATGAAAGCAAGCCGTTTACTATCGAAACTGACGCTTCCGAAACTGCTATATCTGCTTCTTTAAACCAAAAGAACAAACCAGTGGCATTCTTTTCACGAACTCTGAACGTAAATGAATTCCGTCATTCAAGCATCGAGAAAGAAGCCACAGCCATCGTCGAGGCCATGAGGAAATGGAGCCATTTTCTTCAAGGTCACCGAAAACAGACCAAAAATCTGTATTCTTTATGTTCGATCACAGAAGACACAGTAAAATAAAGAACAATAAAATTTTAAGAAGGCGTCTCGAATTGGCTCAATATGATTACGACATTATTTACAGAGCAGGCAAATACAATTGTGTTCCTGATACTCTTTCATGATCATACGTGGCAAGCATGGCAAATACTTCGCTTTATCATATTCATGCTTCTTTATGTCATCCTGGTGTAACTCGTTTCCATCATTATATTAAGACGAAAAATCTTCCGTTCAGTCTCCAGGAGGTACGAGACACTGTTGCTCGCTGTCGTATTTGTTAAGAAGTAAAACCAAGATATCGCAAGCCACACTCAGTACCATTAATTAAAGTTATTCAACCGTTTGAGCGCCTGAGCATTGATTTTAAAAGTCCCCTTCCATCGGCTTATAGAAATTATTATTTACTGACAGTCATGGACGAGTATTCCCGGTTTCCGTTCACCTTTTCTTGTCGAAACATGGAGACAAGAACAGTCATTCGATGTCTTAACAAATTATTTACAACATTTGGGTTGCCGTCTTATATTCATTCAGATCGGGCTAAGTGCTTTACATCTCAAGAGTTTATTAATTACTTAAATAAACGTGGAGTGTCAACTAGTTATACCTCCGTATACAACCCACAAGGCAATGGGCAGTGCGAACGTTATAATGCTATTATATGAACGGCTGTAAAACTATCTTTAAAGACGAGAAACTTAAACATCGAACAGTGGCAAGTTGTGTTGCCCGACACATTACACTCTATCCGATCGTTACTTTGTACCGCCACTAACACAACCTTTCACGAGCAACTTTTCAATTTTAGTCGTCGCTCTTGTCAGGGTTTGTCCACCCCAACTTGGTTAAGTTTGCCTGGTAACGTTTTGCTGAAGAGACACGTTAGAACAAGTAAACATGAACCGTTAGTCGATGAAGTAGAATTTATACATGCCACCCCAAATTATGCCAGATTTCGATTACCCAACGGTGATGAAAAAACTGTCACATTGCGCGATATCTCACCAGTGTCAGAAAAACAGTATTATGCAAATGACAACCTGCAATGCGAACGTCCGACAAGTAACGAAACTAAAACTCAAGACCAACCAGAAGAAAACTCACCATTTACGTCTTCCCTTGAAAATCAACAGAATAATGATAACTTACGAACTGAGAGAGAAAATTCTCAAAATGAACCTGAATTACGCAGATCTACTCGCGATAGGCGGCCACCGGATCGCCTAACTTACTACTAATTCTTGTTTTGAGTCGTTGTTGTGTTCTGTAATTTTGTGTATTCTTCCTTTTCGTCATTTTACGTAGCAGCACATGATGCATAAGACCTATGTATAGCTCTTATTTTAAGGGAGGGAAAATGTAGTAAAGCCTTGAAATGAGTTTTATGAAGCGCTTTTGTTGTGAGCCATTGACGCTTTTCTGACAACCTAATCAACGCGTGACTGTTGTTAAAGTTTTTAGTTCAGAGGTTTTCGCAGCTACATACAGACAATTGCTGAGTTTTGAGTTGTGATAAAAATAATAGTTTATTGTTGAAGTTTAATTTAATATACTCGTATGTGTTTATGTTGTGTTTTATTTAGATGCCCGTAACTTTTTAGTTAATTAAACGCTAACAAATGTGAAGTCTAAATATTATTACATAAACCTTTGGTTCACGTTGGTCTCTCGGTTATTTAAATAAAAGGCATCTGTCACCGTCTTTGTGTGACTAAACTTCAACCTCCAATTCTACAGATACAGAGAAACTGTAGTTATGTCGTGACTTCCAAGTTCTTTCAGTCTCAGAGGAGTGCAACGATGTTAGATTGGCAGCATAGGCAAACTTTCTAGAGATTGTGGAAAGCAGATCACACGTATAGATATTAAGAAGAAGGGGAACCTATACCGATCCCCAAGAAGTGCCATTTCTCTTTCGGCAAAACTTACTGCGCTTGTTGTCAAGAAATACGAGTGAAACTTTTTTTTGGATAAGTTCCATGATCTTTCTAATTATATGCTTATCCGACAGAAGTTTTAGCAGTTTGCCAGTAAAGTCTTTATAACAAAAAAGCTTTATTTTATAACAAAAATCAAAAAAGGTTTTTTACGTTATAACAAAAAGGAATTTTTCTCAAAAAACATTTTTTTCATTCAATTTTGAAAAATGGTTGTACCCAAGTCTTGAAAAAAAAGAATACGACGTAAACTTTTTGAGAGCCACTGATCTATCTACATATTGAATTAATTTTTGTAAAAAAAAAACATTTTCCTAAAATTTGCAATTTTTTTATCGTGCTTTTTTTTAGACTACTAATAGTTTTCTTTGGAGGTCCTCCTTAGATGTTTTTAGCACTTATTTCGCTTTTCTTGCAATGTAGCCAACAGCGGAGTAGGAGAGGTCAAAGTGAAGAGGTCAGAGTAGTAGAGGTCAAAGCAATTGCATCTCGCGCAAAAACATTGTAATCAAAAGTGAAGCATAGAAGACCTGATTTTATGTCGAAATATTTTTCGGTTTTGAAAGTTTTAATTTTTAAAAGATCAAAATGCGCCAACAATAACAATTTACTGTATACTATACTTGGCCTACTTGTCGCTAACATGTTATTAAGTATATATCTCTAATCACCATTCTTTAAAGAGAGCTATTTGACCTCTAAAATTCCTTCATGCGTGGGCCAATGTACTGAAGCACGAGCAAACCTTTAGATGCAGTTTTTGTTCTTGGTTCGGGCTTGCTTGTCGTGAACAACGTTTGACATTGTGAAGTTTGTTATTTTTAGTTTGTTCATGCTAATGTAGTCAAGAAATGATTTATTCATTAAAATCACATGTTCAGATTTATCCTTTAAGTCAGATAAATGGGCTCAGTAGATTGTATAGAGTCGTAGATGGATTTTGAATTAATATCAGATTCTTGATTTTTTTGGAAAAAAGGTGTAACAAGATATACCCTTTAATGGTCTGTAACATGAATCTATGCCTTAATGGTCTTATATTTTTTTCTAAGTTATTCTTCTAAGTTATAATGTTTTAGTGTCTTTTTTAGTTTTATCTTTAGATTTTCCTTTTAAAGAATCAATTTAAAAACTCGTGCTCAAATCTAAACAAACTTTTTGGATTGGGCACGAAATCCAGTAAAAATTCTTAAGACAAACGTTTTTTCTAAAAAAGTTTCTGCCATTCAAGTAGTGGCGTGCGGTGACCTCTGAGTCTGGCCATACAATTTGCATGACAAAATCTGGTCATAAAAATGGGTATTTTATGGGTAATTAATGAGTGAGACATGCAATATTTTACTGGCAGAAAAAATTTTTTGTGTGAGATTGTAACTTTTAGTCGTAATATCATGGTGATCAAGACCAATTTTTGTCCGAGATTTTTGCTTATCTCTCTAAAAAAAGGTCATCACTTGAAATTGTTGCCTGGTAATGCATTTTTTCTCCTGCAAATGCAGGGATCTCTAAAAAAAAGAAGTCATCGCTTAAAATCGTTTCGGGTAATGCACTTTTCGTCCTCAAAAAGTAGTGATCTACTGTATAAGGAAAAAAAGTTTATTACTTAAAATTGTGGCCTGGTAATGCCCTTTTTTCCTAAAAATGCAGGGATCTCTAAAAAAAAAAAACAGGTCATCACTTCAAGCCAGTCTCCATTTTCTTACTTTTCGTTCTAAATCCACGGTATTCTCTAAAATAACACAAAAAAATGGGTCTTCGTCTCGGATCGACCTCAGATTTCATCTCGAACAAGTAATATTTCTCATCGAATTGAACGATGTCTACCTCATCGCGCAAAAGTTCGTCATGCAATTTCTAAAAATTTGGTCATGCAACGCATGACTTGCATGCCCTGACCGCACGCCACTGCATTCAAGTAACGATTATAAAAGCTTTTGTATGCATTAGTGCATTAACGTTTAGTCAAATCTTGGATTTTTTAAAAATTACACTTTTGCATTTTTTGAAAACTACTTCTACATTTTTATTTGGCATTTGCAGAATTGTTGTGGCCTAGGTTGTGAAGTTTTACTCTATGGTATGTAAGGTGAATTAGTTCAGTGTATAAAACAAATTGCTTTTTTTGATAAGTCGAGTAAATTCAAAATCGATTATTTGTTTTTGAAAGCTGACTCTATAAAAAAATAAAATAAAACAGATTATAGTTGAAAGCGTTATTTTTGTTTACATGAACGATTATTTCACCAAATTTGTCAGATTACGTGTGCCTCTCAATACTGTAAGCTTTATCTTAAAGAATCTGCACCGAATTCAAACAAGTATTATCAAATTGAATGTGATCATAATGCCTTCGCACAATTGATTGTGCTGCTTCAAGAAAAAAAGCAAAAGCTAGCATAGGGCGCCAGAGTTTTCATCATTATCACGACTGTACCTGATTCAATTTCAACCTAAAACAGAAACGACAAAAAAAATTTACGGGCCGCTTTTTGATTTTTTAGGCTAGTAACTTCACCAAAAGCAACCTGACATTTTTTAAAGAATTCGTTTTAAATTCTATTCTTTTTATATTGTTTCTAACAACATAGGGAAGCATATTGATAAAGCAAGAAAAGCAAGAGGGAAATATTTTTAATGCCAAGTATCAAAAAATAAAATAAGATAAAATAAATGAACCCTAATCGAGAAAAGAAAAAGTTTTTATGAAAATGACACCAGCCAAAGTACAGTCATTTGTTTTCGTATTGAGGCTTACAATTGACTTTGTCAATTTGTTGAGAAACAAAGTGTGGAAATTTTTTATGAACTTTGATCGGCTAGTTTGGCTCTTATAGTCTTTTTAAGCTTGTAGTTTAAAAATCTTCTTAAAACTAATCTTAAAATGATTATCTTTTTTATTTAAAAAGCTACTTGAATCAAATTAACAAACGTACTTCAAATTTAATTAAGGTCATTTGATGTTTTCAATCGACAATAAAATAAGGGTAAGCCTTCAATACATGTCCTAGAAAAACTCAACCAAACATTTTGGTTTCAAAGTGCAAAAAAAATTAGACATAAACAAAATGTAAATTTCAACATTTTAAAAAACTATTTTAAATTATCTTAATGCTAAAATGCGTAAGCCGTAACTTTTTCTTTTTGTGCGTAAGCGTCACGTATTTCGTTACATATCAAACTTACACTTTTGATTAGACCTTTATAGTTAGATGAACTTTGAATTAGTTTTGTAAGCACCACGGTACATAACAAATCACTTGTCCAATGTCCAGGAAGATAATGTCAAAAACTTTTTGTCCCAGTAGTAAAAAATAGAAAATTGGGCCCATCGCGAGAAACACGGTTCATTGAGTTGCTTTTTCTACCGATTAAAAATCATCGATTTCAAAACCTCCTTTATCAGATGACATCAAAAAAGCAATTAAAAAATGGAACGAATACTGCAAGTGGTACTCCACATACAGCCACGAAACAAGGCAAGCAATTTTTTGATTTAACTTTTATATGTTTTTTCCTTTTTTATTTTGTTTGAATGACACCAATATCAGTCGGGTCGATGGTAACGAGATCTTAGAATATTCCTGTTGTATTCAATTACGATCAACACCACGTCGCTCTCTATCCTGCTGTGTTCCCCTTCAAGTTAAGTTAAAGTACTGGGAAATAAGTGTCTAACCAATGTTGCTCATTCTCTGGTAGCGCCAGTATTTATGTAGAAGGTGAGACAAATAGTTGAAATACGTCTATAAAGAAAATCTTTTTTTTTGAAAACTTTATTTGAGAAAACTTGTTTAAGTTGTTGAAAACAGAGTGATAGCAGTCTACAATTGACGTGAATGAAAATATTTTTGTCTTCAAATTTAAAATCGGTATGGTGACTTTTTGTTATGTTTCTGTTCTTGTTGGTGGTTAAAATCATTTAAAGTCCAAAAAAAGTTATTTTTTAATCTGTTAAAAATATGGAAAAAGCCAAGTAAGTCGAATTGGACCAAGTGATTTTTTTGCAATAACCTTTCAATCGCTTTCTCTTCATAATTAAATATTGAGCAGTAAGTCGAACCTAACATACGACCAATTTTCTTTGAAAACAGCATTGCACTTACGCAAGCGAAATCATCTTTAATACAAAACGTAAAGATATTAACCTTTATCAAACGCAAAAAAGAAAATTAAAGTATGAAAGTATATGAAACTCGTACGCTGTTTTTAGTTTTAGCTTTTTTATTTTGTTAGGTGCCACAAAAAATGAAATTGCTTGACGACCTCTTTGCGCACCGCCCCTCCTCACGCACGGTACGTATTTACGTACTTAAAAAAACTGTACGCCCGCCAAATAACTGACGCTAAAATGGAAAACGTTATAGATTAAAAAAAGGTGACAGCTCCTTTCTTTATCGACAAGTGTTGAATAATGAGAGCCTTGCGAAACTGCTGCAACCGGCCCTTCACTGCACGATCCGGTTTTTTGTTTTTGTTTTTTGTTTTTCAGTTCTTCATCGATTGCCAAAACTGGCAACTAATTGGAAAAAACCAGCAAAACGTAAAGCTATTTCAATTGGCAAAAGTTGAGCTTTCTCATTCGTTTACCAGCTTGACCGTTTAATTTTGACATTTTGTTGATGCTGAAATGACACTACAAACAAAAGTATCTTCTAGAATTCTCTTAGTAACATAAATTTAACCGTTGTGCCAAGTTTTGAACCATCCGAAGAAAGAATTAAAAAATTTACAGCTGGTTTTTCAATTAAACCATAGAGTTATAAAATTGCAAACTTACTAATCTTACAACGGTTAAGCGCATGGTAATTCAATTTAGGCTGATATGCGATAATATGAAATTTCTTCTAGGTATTCAAAAATAAGTATTTCAATATTTTTTAAATTATTCCATTGCTTAAAATTTTTTAGAATTCTTTTCAGGGACGTAACTTTTTTTCGGCAAATAAAGAGAGCTTCTATGAGCCAACACCCAGAAATACGGAGTTCATCACTACTAATCAGGTTTTTAAAATTTTTACGAGTATACAGTTGTTCTCATTTCTGTCCAGAACCTGTAAAACTAACACGTTGTTTAGTAAATATTTCTTTTCATTTTTTGTAAACATGTTCAACTAAAAACGAAAATCAAAACTACAAAGCTTTCTATTAAACTTTTAAAGCTAGAGCATGCAACGATTTCGGGATGCAATTTCTGCGGCACTGCTTTTCAGCATCTGGCGATGCCACAAAGGTAGCGACCAATCCATCAGTTTCAACCGATCTGGAGATCGCACCGAGACATCCTGTACTCCAGCAATGGTCAAACTTTTTATGTGGAGGAAGTCCAAAATCAGAAAAACAGCTTTTTCACTTGTTATAGATCAGTGGTAATCGTGAATATCCTTTTGGACAATTACAAGTTTTATTGCTATTTTTTATCCTAACAACAACTTTTCCCATAACCGTAACGTAGGCTATTAAACGAAAAAAAATTCTTCATTTTAAAACTCAAATCAGTTTTTCGGTAACAATATTTTAAATGTTTTCAAATTCATCCACAAAAAAATACAAAGGACGTTTGTTCTCTTGTGGAACTGATGAATTTTTTATTACCCCACAATAAGAACTGGTTAAAAAGATAATCATAATAAATAAAGATAATTACAAAATGATGCTAGAGAAAATGTACAATATTTATTAGAATTTGAGACTAATTCCTTAATTGGTAGAAATTGATCGACACAACTTGAAAAGCTCTTCAATTTTCTCTAACTTGATTTTATCATATTTATATTTGGATTTGCCGCACCATTTTACCACCTCGCTTGCCAAGATGTCTACACTGAAATTCAGCTATTTCATGTTTATATTTTGCTTAAATGCTTGTCAGCAGGACCAAGGCAGACTGTAATTCATTGTCTTTGAAGTTATTCCGTCAAATTAAAGCACACAGTTAATAGGACTTAAATCTTTTAAGATTTGAAACTGGAACAACGCCGAGCAATGCTTCAGTTTGCTTCCAAAAATAACGTCCGACTGCTGATGATTTACTATATGGCTCTGTAATTACAAGTTAATGTCAGTCAAAAATAGTTTCTTATAAAACTTTCCCATAAATGCTAACAGTTTCTTTGCATAACTTTAGGAAAAATTTTCCCAATGCTTTTTTGAGTGAATATTTGCGTATGAGTCTGACCGAGTCTCAGCAAAAAAATGCGTTTCGACCAGGAATAAAATTATTAACTTTCTCGTTAGATAATGAGAGTTAAATGGCTCAATCTAGTTTTAGTTGTTTTTTTCTACTCAAAGATCGTCAATAAAAGAACGTGCTGGAAATCAATAATTAATCATAATTCAAATCATATTATTAAACCAACTTTAAAGCTACAACTTCACTCAATGTGGCAAGCGTAAAATTATTATTGCTAAGTACTGCGGTCGCAGGCGCTTAAAAACAAAAAATAAAAATCCTCTTTTGTGTACTTGAAAGTCTAGAAAAGACTAAAAAAGGCCTTTTCTCACATTTTCCGGAAAAGGCTAAATAATAAAAGTTGTCCACACATATCGATGGACAAAAAGTGGCTTTATCTTTGAAAATCTAAACTTAAAAAAAACTCGCTGCAAACCATTTATTAATATAATGGAATTTACAAAAAATTAAACAAATTGCTTTTCTTTTCAAAGTAGTATGTAACTCTGGCGTGAAAAAAACGTTATATGTCGACCAGTTACTTTCTAATACAAAGATCTCGGCTTAAATGGTTTTTCCATATTTATAGAAGACAAAAGCCAGTGGTTAGAAATCGTTTCGAGAAATATAGATATCTAGAACATTTTACAATCTTGAGTTAAACTGGAATGGTTTCAGATTTGTCTCAGTGAAAGAGGAATACTAAAGATTGGTGGAAGATTGACCTTGGTTTACTGCCCCAATCGCTTTTCAAAATTACATTTGATTTCTTTTTTTCTTTTAAAGTATCAAGAAAGAATGAAATACAAATTGGTAGTCAATTACATACCAATGAACCAAATAGCCAAAAAGCAGCAATAATTAGATTTGTATCACGAATTGGTAAAGAAAAGGTATGAAAATAAATCAAAAACCAGCCGCTTATAATTTAGATTTTAGAGTATCCTTCGACTTAGTCGGAACAGCCGCCTGGTAGAGGATTTTGCACGCACATGTAGAAAATTTTTCATCTAGACACCTTTATTTTTATAGTTTTTTAACCAAAACCTTTATTTTTCAATGCTTAAGTTTTTTCCTATTTTTGCATATTTCTCGCTTAGTCCGAAATTCAATTTTTGTCCGAAATTCAACTCTTTTCTGGTTGGTTCTTTTTCAATGTTGCTTCAAGATACTTTTTGATGTAATTTATTCAAAATTGAGCTTCCAAAATTTCTCTTGATTAGTGCTAATTTCTGATTGGTACATTAATAACAATGCCCGTACTTTTGATTTAATTTATGCTGATTTATTCAAGACCATGTATTTTTATGTTATTTATTCAAGGCTAGATTTTCAAAATTTTCAAAATCTTTTTTGATTTGTATTGATTTTTTATTGGTTCTTTTATAACTACGCGGGTACTTCTGATGTTCACTACTCCTATTTAAATTTAAAATTGTAGAGTCTTGGTTAGAATTCAAATTTGCAAAAGAGTTACTTTATGGAATTCTTATTTTTCTTCTACTTGGCTTTTCCCATTGACTGTCTTTATTCAGTCGAAGTCTGGCATCATTCCTCTAAAACGGCTGAGTTTTTCATTTATTTTTATACCTTTTCTTTTATGACAAAGAATAGTCACTCGCAGCAGTGTTGTGCATTATTGTTATTGAAAACGTTTTAATTAATGACATTTTTTAATGGCTCGCTAGATTTTAATCAGTGCCCGAGACGTTTGAAACGCTTTACAACCTTTAGTTTAAATACCCACAAACGTAATTAGTTAATTCCTTTCTTTTTAAGACAAACTTGCCAGAATACAAAGCAATGCCGAACACTGTATGCATGGCATCAAATAAATTACATTTTTTACTTCTATTCTAACTTTTTGTAGCCTTTTTAATACAGTTTGTTTTCGGTAATTTCAAAAGCATAAGCCATTAAACCAAGAAGGTCCAACACGTGGCCCCCGTAAAGAATGTGAGTGGCCGGAGCTGTGCTTTTCAAAATGATTTAAACCAGGAATGTCGAATCTGCGGCTGATCTCGCTCAATTTCTCTTCGTTATTTTTAGTTAATTTATTTTTAGCAAAATGTTGAATAACCAATGAAATTTTTTCGAAAGTCAACTGAAAGCCAAAAAAGAATTTTACTTTGCTTTTAACAAAAATTTGCCTCGAACTTCAATGGATGACTTTTGTTTTTTCCGATACCAAGGGAACACAGAAAAAAAGTCATCGATTAAAGTTCAAAGCTAGTTTTTCCTTAAATGTAAAGTGAAAAATGTTTTTGGTCTTCACTTGACTCTCGAAAAAAAATTTTAAACTTCATTATTACAGTACATTGTGACAAGTAAATATATTTGAATCTCAAATTTGGCTCATGGCAAAAAAGTCGGATATCCTTGCATTAAACAGTTCTTTAATTACGCATTTTTTACCATCTCGTTTTCCTTCTAAGATTTTTCTATTGCTTTGATAAACAGTGAGACTTAATCATTTCATATCAGTTTTAGACTAGTCTGAAAAATGGTTTTGGACTAGATTTTGAAAAGCTGGGAGAAGAATACAAAGAAAAAATTTGCCAATAATAAAGCAATGAACTTTGCTGAACTTTACAAAACCGGAAAAGTATTTGGTTTTTCAAGAATTTTTTACATTGAATCTGCTCCACAATTTAAGTAAAAACATGCCCTCACAACATGTTCTGAACGATTATTATTGGCGGTGGCACTAAGAACAGCAATCTAGTGAAATAAAATTTAGCGTTGAATCTTTGCTCCCACTTTGCGGTAATAATTATATCAAGATTTTTTTTGAGATAATACAACTGCTGAATTTTAAAAACTTTTTAAAATTACTGCGACAAAGCAAATAAATTGTTGGTTGAATCTGTATAGCTTTGAGAAACACTTGATTGCAATTAAGGATAAAAAATTTAAATCAGTATAAAGCAAGCTACTTTAATCACACATGGTAAACATCAGGCAATTTTAAATTATAAGAAAAAAAGCATTTTAGAAAGTTATTTGAAATTTTTCAAAAATGTATATCTTTGAAATCAAAAACAATTTACATTTAAAAGTTTGTAAAGTTACTAATTTACAAATGGGCAACATTTCAGTATTTAAATCCATGATTTTATATTTACTTTGCATTACGAAATAAGCTTGATTATTACAAAACGAATTTTTTGAATCCACTTAATTTAAGTTTTCTTGACTTAGTCAAAACCACTTGATTAGGTAACAATTAGATTATGAATGCGTTCACTGAAGTACAATTGAGTTAATTTCAAGTGTTTTCTTGAAACGCAAACGAATGTAAATCTCGTAAAAAACGTTGAAAAGTCAAAAAGCATGTTTCATATCTGTCTGTCTTTTAGGCATAAATTTTTAAGCTTATTTCTAGAAAGACTTTTTACCGCAAATAAAGAATTTTTTAAAACAAATTATAGTAATTAATTATTTCTAATTGTATATTTTTTAAAATTGTCGTTTTAACTTTTAATCTCGTTTGACCATATTTTAGTCAAATAAAATAATTTTTATAAATTTTATTTTTTGGAAAGGTTTGAATCGTACTTATCTAATAAATTAACCTGCATTTGATTATTAAAAACTATGCAGGTTTATGAGTTTTTTAAGTGAAATTTTGATAAAAGTTTGAAATTTATCATTTATTTGAAAAAATGAGTTTATCAGATTGTTGTGATGTTTATTGCACAAGCTGTCGAATTTGTTATTTGAAATTACTTCGACCAGGCGATACGGTCCCTTTCGAAATGCCAAAATACATTCTTCCGCTGGGTGGGATAATTGGATTGCTTTGTAAGCAACATTTTATTGTTAGATGATAATCATTATGAATCGATGTGAATATTTGTTCGTGCAGGTGACAACTTTATTTTCTTGGTTGTAGATTGAACAGTTTACTGAGAAGTTTTGGGTACGTGACTTCGTTTCTTCCTGTTTGCGCCGACTCAAAATTTCCAAGATCTGGTGAAGAGCACTTGTAGTTGCAATCTCAAAGCCGATAAAGTTGTGGGGGACCTAAAGAGTTATCGACCGATATCTCTACTCTCTGTGTCCTTTACAAGACGCTCGAGAGGCTTACCAAAGCCCGTGTCGAGCCAATTATTAATCCACTACTCCCTAAAGAGCAGGCTGGGTTTCGACGCTGTAAGACAACCGTTGATCAAGTTGTTCTCCTGACCCAAAACATTGAGGATTCTTTCGAGGCTAAGAAGAGGGCCTGGCCGTATTTGTCAATCTGACAGCGGCATATGACACTGCCTGGTACCTTGGCCTTACCTGCAAGCTTCTGAGGCTTCTATTGGATAAGCACATGGTCAGAATGATTATGGAGCTTGTCCGAAACAGAAGTTTTACCCGTACTGCAGGTGACAGCAAGCAAAGCAGGCTATGCCCCCTCGAAAACGATGTTCCTCAGATATCGGTCTTGGCTCCCCTCTTCTTAACTTCTATACTTACGACCTGCCCTCCACAATTTCCAGAAAGTTTGGTTATGAAGACGAGCTAGCATTCTAGAAACTGGAAGGACTTGGAGGAGACTTTAAGTTAAGGCATGTCTACACTTTCAGCGCATCTCCTGACTTGGAGGTTGAAGCTCATGCACACTAAGATGATGATGGCAGCCTTTCACTTTATAACCGAGAGGCCAATCGTGACCCCGGGGTCTACAACAGCAATAGACTTTTGCCATTTTGTCCAACTCCTAATTATTTTGGTGTGAAACTGGACAGATCGCTCACGTTCCGTCACCATCTAGTGGCGTTGGACAAAAAACTATCCTGGCGGTCACACTCTTGAGGTGACTTGTTGGGCTAGGATGGGGTGCTGGTGCCAAAACACTGCGCACAGCTTCCCTATTCCTGGTCTACTCAACAGCTGAGTACTGCGCACCAGTCTGATGTCGCAGCACTCACACTCGCCTCAGAGACAGTGTCTTGAATGACGCCTTGCGCATAGTCACTAGATGCCGGCGTCCCACTCCAACGGACCACTTACCTATATTTTCAGCCATCCAGCAAGCTGAGCTTCATTGACTAGGAGCGACACTCTCCTTGGCTCACCGTGGATCCCTGGACCCTGATCATATTCAGTATGGTCTTTTAAGTCAGTCCTCGGATGATGGCCAAAAGAGACTAAAATCTAGACGCCCGTTTGTGTCAGCTGCGCGAAATCTATTAAACAATCTTTCCAAAATAGGCATCAGCGCTTCTTAGTGGATGAATTGTAGATAGAACACGGAGTACTGATGAGAATACATTCATACTTCGTGCTTTCATAGTCATAGCCAGTGCCAGGCTTGTTATAATGAGCTTGCCAGGGAAGCCTGGGGTAGTGAAAGAATAAAACCTCGCCCCATTCCTGTTCGTGTCTGATTAGGAGTGATGCCTTTCAAAACGACCACGACGACGACGATATGGTTGATAGGTTTCAAAAGCTATAAACAAGTTTTTTCTGCTTTTGTTCGTTACAAATTTTTTCTGTAACATCAAAATATTTTGGTGCAGTTTGGTTTTATAATTTTAAAATCATTTTCCAGTGAATTATTTTTAACCATACTAGCTCTTTATGAACCGAGAAAAATAGGGAGAAGATATTTTTTGAAAAAAAGATAGAAAAAAATTTGAAACTATTTAGTTTAGAATTGATTTAACTTATGAGCACAATAATAAATCTAATACTCATTTTTAGAACCAAAGTTTAAAAAACACAAAATTATCCTAAAGTGAATCTTGTTTACATTCTTTTTAACCCTTTGAATGTTTAATTTTTTTAAATAGTTGCGCCCCCAGTACTCAAAATGTTATCAAAATCAATTGTTTTTAACTTTTAATATCTTAAAAACAGATTATTGCATTAGCATATTTTTTGCATAGTTTTAACCTAAAATGTTATTTTTTAAGTAGCATTTTTCTATTCGGAAATCAGGTTGGATTTGTATCTCAAAAATAAATGTATGTTTTTGTAAACTTTTTCATTGATGAATCATGTTGGATTTGTATCTCAAAAATAAATGTATGTTTTTGTAAACTTTTTCATTGATAAATCATGTTGGATTTGCATCTATAAAATAAATCCAGTTTTTGCAATTTTTTTTTATTTTTTCTTTAGTAAATTTGCCGAAGAAATATTCAACCAAAAAAAATAATAATTAATTTAAATTTTCAAAAAGTTAATACAAAAAAACAACTTAATTTGAAAAATAAACAAAATAATGAGAAATTATCATATGATGATAAGAGCACTTTTGGCACATACACCCAAATCGTCATATGATGATAATAGCACTCAAAGGGTTAAGATAAATCTGGCCCCGAAAATTAATTCCAGATTTATTTCATACACGTAAGTTTCAAAGTAAAGTTTTAAATTTTTATGATCTTGGTTTAAAAATCTTGTTTGTATTCTCACAGCTCTTTCGAAAATGCTGAGAATGATTTTTTTTTAAAGAATTAAAAAGCTTCTATCCATATGACGTTAGCGGTGTAGTCAAAGCAATAATTTGGCCTATCTCCATCTTTGGGGGCATATAGAATCAGTTTAGTTTTGGCTTTAAATAAAAAAAATTATAGTTGAAGAAATAGGTTGTGAAATTTGGGCAACAAACCAGGCGTTTTTTATATATATTAATGTTAGAATTGAAAGAATTATTTTTTATAAGGAAAAAACGGTATAAGAAAATAAACCTTTGCATACTTCAAACTAACAAATCGCCAATGTTTTTAATTTTTATATATTCTTTGAATTTTTAAAAACACAATTTGTTAGTTTGAAGTATGCAAAGGTTTATTTTCTTATTTTCTTATACTTATAGTTTGAAGTATGCAAAGGTTTATTTTCTTATACCCATTCTAAAGCTAAGTTTTTTAAAAAAACATTATTTAGTTACAAGTATTATATTATTTGTAATTTATGTAAAATGTAAATAAGAATACGATAGTGTTCGAAATAAAAAATGTTAACTAGATAAATAATAAAATAAAAAGTTTTTTAAGATTTTTATATATTCTTTGAATTTTTAAAAACACAATTTTGACATCTGAATTCTGTATCACGACTATAATTTAAATTTGTTTAAGATAACCAGCACACCGAACACAAAATCTTCAAACTGAAAGATGAACACAGCGACAAACGCGCCAACTCGCATCATAGCAATTGTAAATTTGAACAAAAATCTAAATCAATAAGTTTGACACTTGCTTACGTCTTTCAATAATTATTTGTTTACAAACAAAACAAAGCAAGATTTATACAGAAATAGATATTAAAACCGATTTAATCTTTAGCCGTGATTGTTATTGTTTTGGATGTTCTTGCAATTTACGGTCAAGCAGTGGGAATGACGTCACCTTCACCATCGTTTCTTGGCAGTCCAGGAATTCCAATTTGGCTCGCAGTTCTAGTAAGTCTTTACACTGTGATAAAAATATATGAGTCTTACCTTCTAAAGCTAAGTTTTTTAAAAAAACATTATTTAGTTACAAGTATTATATTATTTGTAATTTATGTAAAATGTAAATAAGAATACGATAGTGTTCGAAATAAAAAATGTTAACTAGATAAATAATAAAATAAAAAGTTTTTTAAGATTTTTAAAAAGTAACGCAAGTTTTTAACAGTCAAGTAAACAAAAAAAATTTTGTCGTCTATAAACTAATTTTTTTGATTCACTTTTCTCTGTTGGGCAGTCTAAACAAATATCCCTAAATTGTTGCTGGATCACTGTAAAAAAAAAGAGAAACACTGTAAAACAAAAAATTTCACTCGAACAGCAGTACTAGCATCTCTGCAAGCAGGTCTTGCTAATAGCTTAATGGCGGCTTAAAGTTTAACATCTCCGACGCTGCCCTGCCTGTTAGAAGGATAAATGATGATATGACGCGATGATGATGTTGATGTATGATTCCTTGATTTGTTCAGCTTATTTCCAGTGGATGTGCAAATGCTGTTGCCTACAAAAAGAAATCCAGATTTTCGGTTAGTTTCACGCCTTCTGATCTGATTATCATTTATAATTTGTTATTACTTATCTGTTACAGACAGCAATAGCTTTTGGTTTTTCTGCAATGGCAACACTTATCACTGTTATTCTTCTTGCCGTTTTAACAATGGCAATATGTGAAGAGGTAAAGAAAAAGTTTTTGATTTTTCAAACGATTCTTACATTTAAATTTTACTTTGCGGTTCTTAGTACGATCTATTTTTTTGAAGCGCAATGGTTTGGCTAATCTCCTTGCTTCACAGCGTGGCTTATCAAATAATCCATCAAAATAGATCTTTCCCGAATGAAACAACGAACAATCAGATTGAGAAGTGAACCCGGCCTCCGGTGTTCAGTCAGTCACTTATTCGACCGAGTCAGCAACATTGATTTCAAGCTGAAATACGTAGATCACATTAAATGTTTGTTTTAAGATCAAACAAATTCTTATTTATATCTGATTAACCGTTAGTTGGTTTAAACTTTGATAACCGTCTCCGTCGAGATAAATTTAATTGTTTTTGTTACTATTTTATTTTGAATAAATATTCATGTTCCAATTTGATAAATTAATTTATTTTACGGAGTATTTTTGTACAGCTGTACTGTCATACTTTACACGACCAAGTTTTTTGCCGTCAAGTGTAAGAGCTCGCTCAAAATTGCACTAAAACTTGGGCAAGATATTTGATCGTGTAAGGGCTCGTTTCCACTACAAACGTGGAATGGAGTATTTTTTGTTTGTTTTATCGATTATTTTGCTTTGCTTAGCGCTTGCGCAGATTTTAAGCGAGAAAAATCAATAAAAGAAACAAAGAGTGCTCCTTCTTTCCACTCTCTCAGTAAAAACAAGCCTTAGAGCTAGCCTTCAGCCCGAAGATTTTATTGCATAAAACATTAGTTTAACCCACTGTCTTGCCGGTTCCTTACTGACTCCGACGAAATCAATGTTGTTTCCTCACTGAATTTATAAAACATTGCAGCAACTAAAAGAAAGCCCGACTGGAATTGTTATTGCAACAATTCTTTGCGTGATTGTTTTCGCTCTTTTTTTTGTTACGACACTATCCGCTTTCTTGACCTACATGGCTTTGACGTCACACGATGAAAGATGGTTTACGGACCGAGTAAGTTGTTACTTTGTTTTTAAAAAATTCTCAAATAAAAAAAAAAGTGTAGGTTTATCTGAAACCTGACAATTGTTGAAACGGAATTACTTTTTTTAGCTCTGTAAAAATTCAGAGTTAAGGTAGATTTAATTTGATGTGATAACTTCTTAATAGTAATCTTGTAAATAAATTTTGATCATAGCCGTACCAGACCAAAACATTTCGAGATCAAAATTGTTTTGCCCACCGAAATCTTGTCCAAATTTTTTCGAAGATTGCCCGAATCATGATTTTGCATCATCTCATGGAAATCCCCGAACATCACTCCGATTTGATGAGATTTTTTTTGGTCTTCACTTGTTTTTTTATTTGCAAATAGAACTGAAACGTTGGTTTTGAGGAAATAAACTTTTGAAGAAAAAAAGTCTTCGTATTAAATCTTAGTTGATTTTGCTCACTGATCTGAATGGTTCTGAATTAAGTAATGTCCTCCTGCCCAAGTAGTGCAATGTCAGTGTCCAAAAAATCTGATTCTGCCCAAAAATTTTCCGTGTTGGGGGGCAATTGCCCCTTGTCCACCCGGCTTGTACGGCTATGATTAGACATATTAAGTTAAAAGCAAGCTAATTTTTTTATTTGTAAAAAAACATAGGCGTCGCCTCAAAGTTCTTGTCCTTCTGATTAGGAGATGGTATTTTAACACCTATATTTACCCAGACTCGTATCACCTACTCTTTTTACCAGGGCGTGCAGTATAACTGCCCTCAAGCAACGACAGATAGAAGTGCGGGGATGGCAACAATAAACGTTCCCAGTTCTCACCCGGCTTTTTTATTTTATGCCCCCTCCAATGAGGCGCATAAATATTCAAATGCTTTTCAAAACGTAATCGAAAAACTTGGATCAAACGAAAGTGAGTTATAATTTTGTAAACAGAAAATATAAATACAACCTAACGTCTTTAATAATCTTATTGTTATGAGTTTGAATTACTTGTTGGATGGAATTTCAATCGTGAAGAAAATTGTCGGGTAGAATACGTTATCGGAAGTATCAAGTTTTTTTTATCAATCATGGTGGCTACTTGATTAAAAGACCATGCAGTCATTTCACAAACACCTAGTCGTTATACGTAATCTAAATTATACGAGTATGCTATGTGTTTATTTGTAAATGGTTTGTGACAAATAAACATAGTCTATGTGAATCTAAATAATTTAGGAAAGCTACAGTAGTAGTCAATAAAAGGCCAGGTTAAAGTAAAATTTTTGCTGGAGAAATTACAGTAGATGTATTTTTTTGTGAAACTTTCATGAGCAAGACTTGCAAAAATTTCGCTCTCCCACAAAGTTATTTTTTTAGGTTTCTCTGACTAATTTTTAAATTGTCTCCGCTTCGCGATTTTCATCTTTTTTCCAGTAAAATTTTCGATTTCGATTTTTTATCCGCTTTAGAACTTTTCTTTCTACAATCTCCAAAGATTTTTTTGATATCGTTCAATTCTAGCTGTTTTTTCTTATTCAATTTTAGTCAATTCATATTGATGCTATTCAATAAATTTTCGTTTGATTTCAGTTGTGATTCTGTTCGCTACGAACTGGCTTAAATTTATAAACTCAAATTTACGTTTTCACGTCAGAGTTAAACGCAAGAAAGTTGTCTACAGTTTGGTCGAAAAAATATTTAATATTTTTTTTTTTAAACAAGCTGCATAAAGATGAGAAACACCAGACTCGAGTTTCGCTCTTATTAGAGCTCGTCAGTGATGCTTAGGTGAGATAAGCATAACTGACGAGCTCTAATAAGAGCGAAACTCGAGTCTGGTGTTTCTCATCTTTATGCAGCTTGTTTAAAAAATTATGCAGCTGATGCTTAGGTGAGATAAGCATAACTGACGAGCTCTAATAAGAGCGAAACTCGAGTCTGGTGTTTCTCATCTTTATGCAGCTTGTTTAAAAAATTAATTCTAAATTTCCTCATAATTCTTCAAATATAAAATATTTAATCATATTTGTGACCCTAAATTGCTTATTATTTTATAAAACAAACTGAATGGGGTTAACTTTTACCAAAGCATTTCAATATACGAAAGGAAAATTGTCGGCAGTGTGGTCGAGTGGTTAGAGCAGGGGTGTCCAGAGTGTGGCCCGTGATGAGTTTTTTATGTGGCCCGCGCCTGTGGTTGCACAATGTGTTATTTTTGGCCCGCAGACAGACATATATTAATCCAACTTTTAAGTTTCCTTTTTACACTAATAATGGTGGCAGCGCTTTCTGAAAACTTAAAAAACGAGAAAAACTGGCGAGATAAACTTGGAACTATTATGATACTTGTGAACTAGATGGACGCACGGAAAAAAAATTTTTTATTTTTCCAATTTCAAGTGATTTTTGTGCCAAAATTGCGTTTTTTTGCTCGTTTCTATTTGTCGCAAATGCAAAAACTAAGCAGAAAACTGAGAAACAAAAGGGAAAACTGGAATATATAATATCAATACGTCCCCACATCACCCCAAAAAACGAATTAACAAGCCCCACCCCTAACTACTCGTTCTCACTCCATCCAAAGCCTAAAGGCCCGTTTCCACTACGAGCGTGGAAAAGAGCATTCTTTGTTTGTTTTATTGATTTTTTTTGCGCTCGCTTCAATTTTAAAATCTTCAATTTTCAATTCTTTCAATCGAAGATCAATAAAAGAAACAAAGAATGCTCTTTTCCACGCTCGTAGTGGAAACGGGCCTTAAGTCTTTTTAAATTGATATAAAAGACGGCCTTTACAAATGTCAAATCCAGGTAAGAAAATTTAAGACTTGTGTCGCCAGATGTATTAATTTAAATCCGTCATAATATAGCTGTATAAAATAATAATGTAGTCACTGTTAATATATGTTCAATATGAAGTACTTATAATTGATTTATTGCTTGTCACTACCAAGAAAACGCACTTTTACCAGACAAGTTGTTCACTGAAATTCGATTGATCCCTTGCGCCCATCTAATTTACAAGACCACCATTATTACGTAATAATCGCAAAAACAATTAATTTGGTTTCAAAGAGTAGGGCCAGTAGGTTATAGTGATTCATAGCGACAATCGAATAGAAGAAAGAGAAAGCTGATTTTGTAAGTGAAATTGTCATGTCTACAGCAAGTAAGAAAAGAAAAGTGGATAAAGAAGCACGTTGTTTTCAGGGAAGGTGGAAGTTAACAATATTTTTTTATTGACAGCAGAAACAACTGTGTTTGCCTAGTTTGCCACGAGACTGTTTCAAATGCATAAGGAGTATAATGTAAAGAGGCACGATGAGACAAAACATGCTTGCACATTCAACAAGCTATCAGAGGCTGATAGTGCAGAAAAAGCAAAGCAACTGGAGGACAGCTTAGCCACCCAGCAGTTGTACTTCAAACGAGCTCACGAGTCAAATGAAAGCATTACTAAAGCAAGCCTTGAAGTGGCTTTGTTAGTTGCAAAACACAGCAAACCATTTGCAGAAGGTGAGTTCGTTGAAACCTGTGTTATGAAAATGCCAGAACATATTTTCCCCCAAAAGAAGAAGGACTTCGCCAACGTTTGCCTCACTCGGAATACTGTAGCGCGGAGAATCGAAGAGCTGTCTACAGATGTTCGAAGACAACTAGGAGAGAAGTCATTAAACTTTGATTTCTTTTCTCTGGCCTGCGATGAAAGTACTGACCTATCGGACACTGCTCAATTATTGATTTTTTTCAGAGGTGTTAATAGTGACATGAACACAAAAAAAGAGCTACTAGACCTCAAAAGTTTGAAAGACCAAACAAGAGGAGCTGATCTATTTTTTAGTGTTTGTTCAACTGTTGATGACATGAAACTACCATGGAGCAAGGTCAGTACGATCATAACAGACGGTGCGTCTGCTATGGCTGGCGAACAAAGTGGACTGTCCATACGTATCTATAAAAAAGTCAGTGATGAAGGAGGCGACGCTGTGAAGCTTCATTGCATCATTCATCAGCAAGTCCTTTGCGCCAAGCATCTACCATTTGCTCATGTCATGAAGCCAGTGGCAAAGGCAATTAATTTCATCCGGTCTAAAGCTTTATACCACCACCAGTTTCAGCAGTTCCTGCATGACATTGACGCTGAATATGGAGATGTATTATATCACAACGATGTGAGGTGGCTCAGCATGGGATCAGCTCTGCAGCGATTTTTCTCTGTTAGAGTGGAAATTGGACAATTTTTAGTTGAAAAGGGAAGACCAATGCAAAAACTGTCAGATACTGTGTGGATAGCAGACTTGGCTTTTTTGGTTGATATAACAAAGCATCTAAATGCGCTGAACATTAGCCTTCAAGGGCAAAACGCAGTGGTCAGCAACAACGTTCCCTCTAAAAGCTTGCTTAGTGTGCGCGGAATGAAAGGCTGTGTGAGCAGTAGTGAATATTGCCTGAGGCAAGGAAGTTTTGGTTTCCTCTCCCAAAATGAAGGTGTTCTCTCTAAAAAAAAAAGGTCTTCACTTCGATTTCATCCCCAATTTCCTGATTTTATTCCCAAAATGTAGGTCCCAAAATGTATTCCCAAAATTTGTATTCCCAATTTTGTTCCCGAAATCAAACCTTGCCAATGCTCATGCAGCGAAAGCATGTCTTGCCAAACCTTACGCAGTGCGCGGTAAAACGAAAGTACTGCGCGGGGGTTCCCTCGTTACTGCGCGGCCGCGCAGGCGCGCAGCTTAGAGGGAACATAGATCAGCAAGCTATACTCGTGCATAAAAGCTTTTAAAACAAAACTACAACTTTCCCAGACACATATTCCGCCAACGGAGCTATGCCGACTAATTTTCCAGCTTTGTGGGATGTCATTGTTGGTAGTACGTGTGTGGACACCAAAAAATATGCAGAATCCCTGATACCCCTTCCCAGTGATTTCAACGATCGCTTTCGGGATTTTGCCGCAATTGAAAAAAATATTGTTATTCACTCTCCTTTTATCGTGGATCCTAATGAAACTCCGAAAAATCTGCAGCTAGAGCTAATTGAGCTTCAGTGCGACAACGAGTGCCGCAGCCGACTGCAACATCTTTTTCTCGTGCCTTTTTACCAGCAGCTGGGTAAAAGCAAGTTTCCAGAAATACGAACGTTTGCAAAGAAAATATTGAGCTTGTTCCGCTCAACATATTTGTGTGAGCAAGCATTCTCGGTTATGAACTTAAACAAGAATCGCTTGAGATCAAAACTGAATGACTCAAACCTACGTGATATTTTACACTTAAATATCATTACTCTGGAACCAGACTTGACCCGTATATTTAAATCAAGATCTCAGATTTATCCTTCACATTAACACAACTGTGTGTCACTTTCTGGATGTTTCAATTTTTGGTAGAAGTGCAGATAATGTGTTGTAAAACAAAGTGCTTTAACTTGTACATTGTTTAATTGTACAAAAATGACAACATTATATTACTCCCTATTAACATGCTTTTATTGCGCAAAATAGTATCATCAAAGGGCTCTCGGTCACTTTCACATTATCAAATCTGGCCCTCCTGGAAAAAAGTTTGGATACCGCTGGGTTAGAGCAACGTTCTTATGATCAACATGGTCTCGTTCAAAACCCACTCGCACCAATCTGTTGTGTCCTTGACAAAAACACTTTACGGCGGTTTCCCCTGCTTGATGGTCTTGGCAAGCATTTCTAAATTACAGTTATATCTCTATCAAATTACAAGCGGACAGCAATATCTGGCATCTCTGGAAGCAAGTCGGGGTAATTGCTTGCCCTATGTATAGCGCCTCCATCGCTTTCCTGCGAGTCAGGAGGTAAATTAGAGATAAAATGAAAAAAATGAAAATGAAACGAAGTTTAGTGACTTTAGATTTGTGCACTAAATTTAAGATTATCCAAATTGAGCTTTTTTTGTTGTTTTACTCTATTTATTGATTTATTGCTGCTTTTGTTCAAAGCAAAACTAGTAAATGGGTGAAAAAAGGGAAAAAGTATAAAGCATTGTATCAAAAGCACAACTGCATCTGTTTAGTCTCAACGCAAACTGTAAAATAGTGTCTTTTTGATCGATATTGGTCAAATATTGTAGCAAGCTGAAAAGCTGCCTTTTAATCGCAAAGCTCTTTGACAAAGTGCGAGATCGAAAAGTCTTAAGCATTGAAATTTTATTTTTCGGTATTAAACCAACAACGATAATTGTAGATTCTAAAGAAGAAGAAAATTCCCAAAATCGCTTTTACGATGACCTGCCTGATGGAAGAAATACAGCAGGTAGGCGGAAAATTTTCATCGCTATAGATTACAGTATTCGCTTTTTATTTAACGACGAATTTCGTGTTGATTTTTCGAAAACTTAAGGCGATTCTTTTTCTTGAATTTCGAATCATGGCTAATTTGAATTTTCAACTTAATTTAAGCTGTTTTAGGCAAAGGTTTTTTTTTTTCGTTTGAAGATGAAAGCTCGGTTTGATATCGCGATATACTGGAAATATTACTCTAAAATAAAACACATTTTTAACTGTAGTTTTGTGAAACTCTATTACTTTTTGTCTTTGTCAAAATTAATGTTTAAACATATTTTATGTCATTTAACTTTTAACAATTTTTAAACAAAAAACTATAGTATTCAAATGTTTTTCATTCTTTTGTTTGAAAGTTGTCGGTTGTATTTACACTTTTGTCATTACACTAATAAATATAGAATGACATTAATTTATCCATAAAATTTATACTGCTCTAATTTACTCAAAGTAAATTTTTTTATGTTTTTTCTAGATCTAACTGATGGAGAAGAAACCTACGTCATGACTCCAACAAGTACAAGCCGCAATAAAGTTGTTAACGCAACTTATTAAAACGCGACACCAAACAATTAATTAAAAAATTATGACAGCCGCCTATCAAAGAATAGTAAAACTAGTACTAAAAACATGGAAAGCTGAGAGTTGAATATTTACAAGAAAAGAACTTTTTTTGAAGAAATGTTTAAAACTTAAAATTTTTTTCTTTTTTTGTCACAATTAGCCACGGCGAAAACTTTTTAACCTCAGTTTGTTCTCTGTATTTTGCATTCCCAACCAACTTCCTGCACGCCCTTTCTGACTGCCGCCATGAATTTTCTCATTGATTCCTTTCTTCTTCATCTGCCCAGTGTCTCTATTTTTACAGAAAATTTCACGGCATATCCAAAATGAGTGAATATTTTAAAATCGAGGTTGTTGTGTTAATTTTCTTGCGGAAATTTTAAAACGTTTTGTTACCTCGTTTTGAGATTGTGCTCGCATTCTTATTTTTGGGCAATTTTCTAACTTTCGATTGCTTTATTTACTTTTGCAAAGGTATTTCGCATTTGCATGTCTTTTTGTATGATTTATTGCTAGTACGGATAATACTTGCAATTTACTCTTCGCTCTTGAGCTTCATCTTCCCTAGCAATGACACTCAAAAAAACCTCGAAAATACGGGTGTGTGTTTGTGTGTGGTGTTTCTGTATGTGGGTGTATGTTTGTGTGTAGTGTGTCTGTGTATGTGTGTGGATGTATGTGGTGTGTCTATGTAGGTGTGCCCTATGTTAGAGAAACTGTTAAAGCAATTATGTTTCAACAAGCATTGCAAGTTTATTTTGAACGATTCGTCACAATCAATTAATCCGAAACACATTGTTTAAAGTGCGATTCGTCTAAAACTTAATTCATGTAAAAACCATAACTTAGTCTACTCTAAATTTATCTCTTTATCTCTAATGAACTTGCCACCTAATTTTATTTGTGCTATTTTGTTGTAATGAAAATAATAAAACAAGTGCTTCTCTCTCTTATATTTTTTTGGAAAACTTAAAACTAATTAAACAATATCTCTTTATTCCTCTTGAATATCATGAACAGAGTAAGGTTTAGGACGATTTTTATCAAATAAATTGAATTGTATGCAAATAGTTTTTTGATGAGTCGCACATTAAACAAATTATTTTTGACAAAATTGCCTATATTTCGTTTAATGCAACTGCACGTTGAATAACTGTTAGGATAACTGAACATTGCTAAAATGAAACAAATAATAAAGAGCTTTTCTTGTGACGGTATTTCAACTACAGTAAGTAAAGTATTTAAAATTTTCAAAGACGTTAAAACTAAATTACTTATGTAGATTTGAACCAAAAGAACTCGTACAATGTCCCGTCAATTTTAGTTGTACTTTGATTTGCCCCTGGGCAACACGGTCTAACCTTTGCGTATTTTCTATATAATTTCCAAAATCTGTTTAGTTTTAAAACCGGCTAAAAAAAGAAAATTTTTGGGTTGATCAAGAATGTTTTTCGCAGATCAAAGAACTTTAAAGGTCAACCTAAACAGTCCAAGCTGTTCTTCCGCAAACTTTGCACGCGTAGATTTTTATTACCAAAAATTCCAAAACTTACCGGTATAACTTCAGTTTTTAGATTTCAAAAAAATTGGATTAAATTCAACTTTAAAATAAAATTTTTTAAACATAAAACTTAAATCAATATTTACCAAAAAAAGTCTATAAATATCTATAAAGCTTGCGGATTTATGCGGATGAAACAAAAACAAAAACAAGAATTTTCTTTGAAATTCTTTTCAAATAAATTATTTTATTTTTGCCATCTAGCCGGATAATATTTTACAAATCAATTAGTTTGAATCTAGAACTACAACAGCTTGAATGAAATACTTTAGACAAAAACTTTTACAAAAACTTTAATACATGTAGACAAGCTCTGCAAATTACAATTAAACGTTAACATCCCTAAACTATTTTACATTTCATTTCGACAAAGTGTTTCTTCTTTTAGTCAGATGCCTCCGATCGGCACAAGCAGAACCGGAGCGGGAGTTTTTTATGATCTCGCTCTGGTGCGTTGAGTGAATCAGACGATGTCGTAGGAGCAGCTGAAAATGACGTCATTCAAAACTGTCAGATCTTCAATTTTTCAAGCTGTTGGTTCATAGGAGAAAATAACGCGTTGCTCGCTTCTCAGAAAAGGCGCACTAGCGATTAGATAAAGAAGCGAGATCCTATTTGATTATATTTTGGACAAAGGGAAAAGTCCAGTCGATGAACTTTTAAGGGGGCTCTTCCGGTAATCACTATTTGGAGAAATTATGGCATTTTTTAAAATAACTTGCTGTTATTAAATTTTTTTGCTGTTGTATTTGAAGACACCTTTTAACAAGAACAAAAGCTGAATTTAAGGCCCGTTTCCACTACGAGCGTAGAAAAAAGCATTCATTGTTTCTTTTATTGATTTTTCCGCGCTTAAAATTGAAGCGAGCGCTAAGTAAAGCAAAAAAAATCAATAAAACAAACAAAGAATAATCTTTTCCACGCTCGTAGCGGAAGCGGGCCTTTAGTCTTTGCTAGTTCTTTCATTTCAGTAAATAAGACACCTAAAAAAATTAGGTTTTTAGAAACTGAAACATACAAATTTGTTTCGCAAACAGAAGTTAAAAGATTTGATAATATTTTTTCTAAAATCAACGCAATAAATAAAAACTAAGGGCCGTTAAATAATACATGATAGACTTTAAAAAAAAAAAGAACTAATTTAGCAAATATAATTTTGTTAAATAGAATTCGCCGATAAAAATTGGTTTTGATTGTCAAAATAGCCTAAGTTATTAAAAGTGAGTTTGAATAAAAGCAGTTAAAAATTAATAAGTTTCCAGTAAAATTTATATTTTATTACTTTATTTAAGGCGTGAGAAACAAGTTTTACTTACCGCTGGCAACCTTGTATTTGCACAGCCCCGCTGTAATGTAAATCAAGCAACTATTGCCGTGAATTATAAAAAAGTGAATGTTGGTGTTCCTTGAATTTTATGCGGCTGTTGTTGGAATTACGATTTTGAGAGACCCCTCAAAATGTGTCAATATATTTACGAAAAAGCCAATTGGTTATTATCAGTGATATATCGATGTTGATTATTATTATCAATAATAAATCAATAATTCTAAATAAATAAACATTTTCAAATTTGTTGGAAATAGGTCAGCGAGTATTACAGAAATGGTTGTTGAATTTCAAAAAGTTTATTTTTAGACCGAGTTGTGGTTGTAGCCTTTGCATGTTCAGGAAAAGCGAACGATGGGTGATCCTGAGAAGCACACTCAGAGTTATGTTATTAATTGTCGACAGTTTAAAAGCACCGTGTTGATGACGTATTCGATCGACAATGCGCGAAGACGGTTCAATTCCTACTCTCGTCATTATGTTATTATGTTTTTGAAAAAAAAATTTTTACATTACTTATCTCTGCTTGGCGATTTTGGCTAGCCGCTCTAGATTTAAGTCATATCTCTAAAAAAAAAGCTAAAAAAATAACAAACAAAAACCTTCTACCTAAGAGCAATATCTTGGCATCTGCGAAAGCAGGCCAGTGTAATTGCTGGATAGTTGCCCTAAGGTTAACGGCTCCAAAGTTTCTGGAAGACAAATAAGGATCAACGAGCGAGTCCCGAGGATAATTGGAGATGATGATGATGGTAAAGAAATTTCATGGGTTAAATATTTACTTGAAAACCTTTAACTAAGTAATTTTTTACATTACTTGATATTTTCAATTTAATAAATATTTTTTTGTAATCCCAAATTTTAATTTCAACTCCGTATTAGTTTAGCTTAAAAAATAAGTAGAGAACATGCAAAAAGGTAAAATAAAATAAAGTAAAATGCTGAGATAAATTGAATTTCTGTCTGTTTGTATATCTTTCTAAGAAATAATTGTTCAGTGTGTGAAGTAATTATGCTTCTGAGCAAAAGAAATTTATTCTGTTTAATCGATAGTCAACGTGGACTTCATTGGTTTTTAATTTTGGAGTCTTCATTGCTTGCGAAACTAGATCAAATTATGTCGCCGTCAGTTAAGGGTTACTTTGATAACTGTGCTGTCGGCGTAAAAAAAATGTTTTTGCTTTTTCTGATTATTTATAGCGCGGATCAGAACAAAAAAGATGAATAAAAAAAGAAAAAAGTTCTCGATAGAAAGACTCAAACCTTTACGTAAAATTTTGCTCGGATTGTTTTGCTTTGGTTGCAAACTCTTGTGCAGCATCAAGTATAAAAAAGTCATTGTTTTGTAACAAACAGGAGCATATATGCGACAGCAACAAAAGTCTCGCCGTTGACTCCAGATTAAACGATAAATTTTGTGCCATAATTAGATTTTCCTTATATTTTTCAGCAACTTTGACATTCTCCCAAACCGTCAATGAACTTTAATAATTTTGATGGATAAAGCACGACATGATCTACTGCAAAACACGTTGACAAACAAATAGTGAAGATAATTTTATTGAGTTGAATGATACAAATAAGTTCTTTCTTTCAAATCATCTTGAGCAATTGTAAAGACGTGACTTTGACAATTTAACTGAATTGCTTTTTTAACCGTGAATTTAATAAATACAAGATGATAATAAATACTTTTACTAGATTAAACCACTTTGCAATTTTTTTATTATTATAATTATTTTTTTGCAGTAGTCTCACCCAGATTTCATGAGTTTTCAGCTTCATGTAAATACGTACTTAAATCAAAACTAAGTAATCGATCAACAATAAAAATAATCAATTAATCAAAACTAAGTAATCAAACTGCAAATATATAAAGTTTAAGTCTCAGACACAAATACAGCCTTTGCTCAGTTGAATATTCGATACTCAAATAGCGCCAATGCCGTCTGCTGCAAAGGTCCCAATAAAGCAGTTTATCAAGGTAATCCATAGCAGTTCAGTAAAATGATATGAATCGTTAATTAAGCGATACAAAAAAAATGCAAAAAATGTTGTTTTCTTTTTTTTTTCGCTTAATTTTAGTATCCTATCTTGTTTGCTTTTTGCAAAACAATCATATCCTAACGACAAATACTGTAGTTTAATGCGACTCGTGCAGTTCAGATAGTTTAGAAAGAGTGAAATTGCGATAAAAGTTGCAACAATTACGAAGAATTTCAAAAGGTAGAATTTTAACATAAATGCAAAAGCACACTTTGTTTTTTACTGCAATTAAAGGTTTTTAGGAAATTAACGGCTTTCAGAAAGAAGACAAGACAAAAAATTATGAAAATAATGAGATGACATTTTGTTTTGTTTCGTATTAGAAATGCTTTTTCTAAAACTTAAAAATAAAGAATCTTTCACACCAAAATAGCTACGTCATCACAATTTGTTTTTTTAAGTTATTGTTGCTTTTTTATCGAAGACAATTACATTAATATCTAATCGGATATATCTGTTTAGAAGAAAAAGAATTAAAGAAAGAATGTAATACCTCCGATAATCTGTCTTTGGATTTACCAACAACTTCATTTGGATTATCAGAAAGAATCGTCTCAAGCCTTGTTTAGTATAATTCACGGCTTTAAAACGGCAGACTAAGAAATGGGCACAAGATTTTAACTATTTAGAGTTAGACAATAAAATCTATTACTGGTCAAACCCATAAATAATAAATACACTAACGAATTAAAAGCAGAACTCGTTTGATTAAAAAGATAATCAAAATACGTTACAAATTTTTTATACCTTCTGACATAGCACTTCGCTGTCAGACCCATTAAGATCAGGGCCGTAGTTACGCATTTTAGCTAGGAGGGATCAATTTAAGGGGAAAATATAATAAACCGAGATTTACCATCCAAGTTAAGTAAAAACCTTTTTTTGATTTTAAAGGGAAATATATTTGAATATTTTTTTTAGTTAAAATTTTAAAAGGACTACGTTAAGCTAACTGATTAAGATGGAATAATTTTGAGCTGAATTGATAACGTGCAAATATCTATCGAATGAGAGTTTACATTAGCGAAAACACGCCAGTTAGATTTTGTACAATTAGACGTTACGTAACAAAAAACTTGTTGCAAAAATCTGCATCACGAAATAATAAAAAAATGGCTACAATCATGTTTTTAATACTTTATCATTTTTAAGCTTTTTATTACAAAGGGCATTAAAAATCTTAAGTTACTTTAATTTTATCCAACTTAGAAGAAGATTTACAAAAATTGAATTTCTTTATTTACTCTAAGTACGGTAAATAAAATAACTCTCTGTGAAAAGACAATTTCCAACAAATTTGAAAATGTTTATTTATTTAGAATTATTTAGTTGACAAGCAAACCTTTTAGCTTCACATAAACGATCAGAATTAGTTAATCTTAAAAGGACAATAATAAGTAAATAAAACTCTCTGTGAAAGGGCAATACTTAAGTTGATAAGCAAACCTTTTAGTTTCACTTAAACGATCAGAATTAGTTAATCTTAGAAATTAATAAAAAAAACACTGATGTAATTTTTCAATAACGGCTTGCCTCGTAAATTGTTATTACTCACAATCCATAAGTTTATTTTTTGTTTGTTCAAATTGCTTCTGTTAATTTTATTCGTAAAACTAATTTGTACTTCGATATAATGCACTCCCTTATGATTTACCTTGTTCGGTACGGTCAAAGTAGCGATATAATTTAATGAAGAAAACTGGGATTGGATTGAAAAATTCACCTGAAGCCACAAACTACTGTAAACGTAATTGATTGCTGAATGTGGTGAAAGTTCAGAAATTGGTTTACCCACTCTTTATCACGCAACTGTTAATCACGGACATTAAACCATTTAATCACGTAGACTTATTAACACTACAAGATTTCATCACTTAGACATTTTATCGCCACACAGTATATTTTTTTATTATATACTGTATATCACACAATATACAGTATTTACATTTATTGACATTTTATCGACACACACTAATCATAACCCTAACCCTTTTTTGTCTGATTAAGTGTCTGTGTGATTAAATCTTAAGTAAATAAATGTCTGGTGATTAAATATCCGTGATTAACAATCGGGTGAATAAATGTTAGGTGATGATATACTGTATCTATACACCAAGAAATTATGTGAAGATTTCTCAATATAACCAATTTGGTTAATTTTGTTACATAACTGATAATTGCGTAATGTATTTTATTGCATAAGTTCTGTAAATTTTAAATCATTTTACTACTTAAATCTTGTGATTATGGCTCAATAAATGTTTTGGTCTATTGGACGCAAAATTTTAGCACATTAGTCATGAAATAGACTAAATTCGTTTGTTTTTTAAATAAAAACAGCTTTTGCATGAAATTTTAATTGTTACGTGCTGTTTTTTATTAAAAACTTGCCAACGTTTATCACGTTCGATTGTGCTTTATCATTTAATTATTAAATTTTGTTTACAATATTTTATTGTTTTTTCTCATTAATTGTATGTGGCGGGTTTTAGAGGACTTTTTGCAAAATAGCTTGCTTTTTATGACTTATGTTCAAGGACTGGCAGGCAGACATCTCAGTTGATTACATTACCCATCTAGGTTTATTGAGAAATTTGTTTCAAAAGCTTCACGATTAGCGTTTGCAAAGAATTTGCAAAGTCATCATTGAAGAGTTTTAATTTTTCACTAATTCTAGGATATTTTTGCACATACAACCAGCAGGTATCAATGTATCAAATCTTTAAATATCAATCTATATCTTTTTGACTTTGAGCTTTTGATTTCATAAAAGAAAAGGTTGCTTTATTTTAAAACAAATTCAATCCACAGAAAAATTTTTGATTTGCACTTGAACAACCAATACACTTTAACACTAAACTATAAATTTCGAGAATTTTAATCATGACACTTAAATTAAACAATAACCAACACATTACAGCATCACTTTGCATTATATTTATACACAAAATTATGCAGTCTTGAAACTGGTCATTTTGTTTTAAAAAGAAAATTCCTTAGCAGGATAAAGGTTTTTCAAAAACTTTTACATTCTCTAATAGGGGGTAAGGCAATTAAACGAGACAAATTGGATCTTCCAGTAAAAAAACGTTCTAAGTTGCGAAGCATGCGATTCATATAGCTGTAGAGAGAACGAAAACATAAAACTATGGTGTCGTTTTCCGACAAGTTTATTGTTGAATTGAGTCTTTTTGAAGGCCGAGTTGATGGCAATGGCGATGCTTGAATTGCTGATGTTGTGAAACGCTGGAGAAATAAGATAAAATTATTTAAAGAATTGACTTAACTGCGATTTACGCTGTTGTATCAAGCCCTTCAACTTAAACGAAAATTTTCTCCCTCCAATTTGCCGGAATTTTATTAATCCCAATTTTACTTTGGCTTTTACGGCTGTATGACACCCAACACTGCCATGCAGCTTATCTACCAAATACAAAAGCTGTTTTAACCTCATCACGAAAATTTTATCAATCTTTTCACAAAAAATTTTCTACACTTTCTTCGATCTCTTTTCACAAATTTTCCAGCTAAAAAATCTCCTTGCTTCAGATTTTTTTTTCTTTTTGACGTCGTCCATGTGTTTATTTCAATATTTGGTAAACATTGTTTAATTTTTTCACATCTGTTTTAACCACGCAAATACTTTAGGTATTCAAACAAAATAGCTGCTTCATCAAAGCTTTATTACATTATTCTTTTCGTAAGCGTCTAAATATAAGCAAGCATCTGTAATCTTTTTTTCCACTATAAACCCGCCCTCTATCTTATTCAAAGTTATCAATTCTTGTAATTTCTTTTTTAATATAATTTTTCCCAATTTTCAAAGTATGCTCCTGTAGTTTCATCCTTCTGTTAGGTGTGCGGCTGATTGAATTTCTTTTTCTTTCAAGATTGGTGCCACTACATTAATCTTCCAATCAGTTGTCATTTCCCTTCCATCCAAAACACGTAGACCAAGTTTTATCCCCATTATATCAACTGTTTCGCAATTAGCTTTCAACAAATGAAACGCAATTAACTTGCTTAACAATGACCGTTTCCACATTTACTTTCGTTAATCTCGCAGCGTTTCCTTTTTAATTTTTCTTATAGCTCTGATGAGAAAAAAACGAACAAAATTGCTCAAACAAAAAAAACGTCAATTTAGCAGAACGAAATTCATATCGAACAACTCGCAATCGAAAACAAGAAACAACTTCAGTATACTCACAATTTCGAATTTTTTCACGATTGAATCATATTTCTCTATAAATCGATTGAGCAAGTGTAGTGTTGTCTCGTTGTATTGGCGGCTGCATCTTGCTTTGAGCATTTGAAGTACTTGCAGGGTATGGTTGAAAACAATTAACGGTGATTTCTCATTGCCAAGCGTCTAAAGTATAAAACAATTTTTGTACTTTTTCTGCAAGTCTGTGAAAATGTTTGCATTTCTTTTATTTTACGTAATATAAATAGGTCCTTTTAAGACGATTGTCTATGCGATCTTCTAATAAGCATGTGGTAAAAATTAATTTTTCTCAGTTTTGATAAAATGATTACAAAATTGCACCAAAAAGCAAATATAAACACCCGAAAAATAACGTTTCGGTTTTAACAAGAAAAAAATTCTAAACACTTTCTAAGTGAGAGTAAATGTTTTGGAAAGTGACAATTACAAGTAGAAGATGCTTTAAAGATACGAAGCTTTTTATCTTCATTGCAACGAAGAAGGTAATGAAAATATAAAAAATTTCAAAACAAACAAAATACTTTTACTGAAATTGGCAAAACACAAATGCAGGACACAAAAAATCATCAGCTGTTTTTGCAAAACATGATGTAATTTGTTTGAAATAAATAGTATCGCGTATATTTGAAGGATTCCGAAACGTAAGAAAAAATTTGAAGCAACTTGTAACCTCGAGTTTCTAGACTTTCATAACAACATTCCATGCGAACCTACTCCGTTCGAAGTTCTAGGCCAGTGGTTCTCAACCTTTTTGCTCGCACATACCATCTAAAAAATTTTTCTTTACATTGCGTATACTAAGTTCATCAAAAAATTAATTCTTTCGATTTTTTTTTAATTTTCTTCTCAAAAATTATATGTTCTCTAAAAAAAAAAAAAGATCTTCGCTGAAAATCTCGCTCTAGTTTCTTACTTTTCGTCCCAAAACTAATATGTTCTCTAAAAAAAAGTCTTCGCTGAAAATCTGGGATATCTAAAAAACACGATTTAATCTGAGTGTTGGATTTTTATGGAATCTAAAAACTATTCAAGTACCACTAGCGGTACGCGTACCATAGGTTGAGAACCACTATTCTAAACCAGTGCTTTTCAAACTTTTTTTCACTACGGCACACTTACTTAATAAAGGTGAAAACCTACTTAATACACTCTTCAAGTTTACATACAGAAATTATATTTAATATATGATAGCAGCAACACCTAATGAAAGGGTGTGCCTACAAAATTGTTTTGATACTGGCAGTGGTGGATAATGGGTGAGGTGAATGAGGCAGTTGTTTCGGGGCCCCCTTGAAAATACCGCGTATAGTTTCATTTTGCTGTATATGTTTCTAGAGATTACTATGATTTTGGGAGAAAAATAGCAAAATTAGAGATCAAATCGAAGTGAAGACCTTTTTTCCTCTTTTTTTTAGAGATCACTATGATTTTGGAAGAAAAATAACGAAATATGAGATCAAATCGGAGTGAAGTCCTTTTTTTTAGAGAACACCAATTTTCGGAAATCCTTGCCTCGGGCCCCTAACTTTAAATATCCCAAACAACTAACAATTTTATGCAAATGGCCTCTTTCCTTTTACATTTTTACTGAAGCAGCCTCTAGTTAAAATTTTTAGCAATACTAAAATTACATAAAACACATAAGTCATCTGTAGACCAAGACTCTATAGCTTTCTGTCAAAACACGAAAATGTTGCGGCACACTTTAATCCTTTTCACGGCACACCAGTCTGCCGCGGCACACAGTTTGGGAAACCCGGTTCTAGACAAAGAGAAAAAGCGTCGTTTCAAGGCATTCGACTACTTAAAAATGCTAATGCATAACATTCTACTCAGGCACCCACGTACCCCTTAAAGGTTGTTGAAAAAGTTTTAGGAGGTCCGCTAATGTTATTGGGTATTTTTGAAAATGAAATGGTATTTATAATAACGATTGCTATCAATGCTTCTTCGTATGAGACAATTACGTATAAAAATGAGACGAAAGGTTTTCAATATACGGGATCAATAAAAAAAACTAATACAAATCAAGGTTAGTTTTTACACAAATATTTTCATGTTGGAGAGAAATACTTTTATATGTAGGAAACAGAAATTAAAGTTCAACAATCTCAGTTGAAATAAACAACGCCATGTTTTTGCAAAATTTCAATTTGGTTAAAAAAGTTTAAAACTTAGCAGTTTTTACTAAATTTCTAATTTTTATTTGGCCTAATAATTATAAAATTTTTCTTGAAATATTAATGAGATCGTTTTAAAAAGTAAGACGTTTTCACATATTTTCGATCTTTCTCATGTATTTAAGAATTTAAGATATCGTGTTTTAAAACATAGGCCTAATTGGCTTACGTAACTAAGTTTGTATCCATACTTTGCGCAGAAATTTATTATCAAAAGTTTAGGACCCCGCAAACTCAAAAAATTTTGAAGAGGCTCGTGACTGTCAAAAGGTTGCGAAGCACTGCGTTAATGCAAGAGAAAGTAGAGTTTTAAAGCAAGGAAGAAAGGCAAAACACTGCGAATAAAACATATTTTTTCTCTTACCAAATACCTCGGTGTGGAGAATCGGCAAAAGGCAGTCTTTGTCTAAAAAATATTTTCAACGTTGGTCAATTGTCATGTTATTAAAAGATAACCGGAAATAGTCTGTCATAAAAAATAATGAGTGAAAGTTCTTTCATGGTATATTCTGTATTTAATTAAAAAGATTTATTAGTAATCAAAAAATTAATACATCCTTACCAATGGCGCAAATGTCTCCGAGGTAATCTTGGTTTAGTTATTTCTGACTCGTACACGAGTATTTAACAGTAAATATTGACTGTTAAAATTTTTCCTTATCAAAAGATTTTGAATGCAGAAAAGCAAGATTTTTTACTTTTTGAAGACGTCTAGTACGTGTTACGCCCCTTTATTTCCGATCGGTTTATAGTAATTAAAATAATTTATTTTTTTAGTTATTAGTTCAGACTAAATTTACACGTTTTCAAGTAGCAAACTATTGCAAAGAGTCTAACAAACACAATGCTGATGCTTTTCTCCAAACAATTCTCGCAAAACTTTTACGTACAAATTTGATATTGAACCACTAAAAAATAATAAGTGCACATTAATTATTTACGAATAAGATGAAGCGAATTTGCAATATATATCTGCAGTATACATAAAATCATATCCGATCTACAATTGCTATTAACACTTTTATCTCGAGCTTTTGACAAAATAAATAATGTGCAACTTTGTGTTTCTCAAACTTTTTTTATCTGGATTTAAGAGGAACCTACATCTCATACCAACCCAAACCTCGTTCTGTCAGGGACAAAAACTTTTTTTTGACCGTTTTCGTTTTAAAGATTATAGACTTTTTGCTCAATAATCAGTTTAGTGTTTCGAAAAGAATATTTTATATTCTTATTTAATTCAAAATGAAATTTGATAAATGTGAATAATTAGGCAAAGAAATATTGTTTTAATACGAATTAATTGTTCACACCCTACCAAACTTTGTCAAAGGCGTACGCTTACTTTCAAAAGAGCTAGCCCAAATCTTACATAAATCAAATAAATGAATTACCGTATGTAACTTTCTTAGCTTGTATAGATCATCAAGGAGACGATTTTGAAAAGGTTTGATTACTTGACTCGGGTTACGGCGAAATTGCGATTGTATTGGCGGAGATGGGGAGGGAACGCTGGTCGAGTTCGTCTGAGACATTTTGATTGTTATGCAGAGCAAAAATGCAATTAAATCCCAAGTCATTTTCCAAATTATATCATTTCATTAAGTTACATATCTGCTTCCCGTGTATATATTGATCCTCAAGACTACGCCGAACCTTGAACCTAAACAAATCGCATTTAATAGTATTTGCAATACTGAACATAAAATTATAGTTTAATTTACAAACTATTTTTTATTATTTCTATTTATCCTATTGACTTGCAGTAAAGCGTCGGAGGTACTGTACGTAGTTCGGGCAACCGTCAAGCGATTACCTTGACCTGGTTGTGGAGATGCCAAGATATTGCTGTCCGATTGAAATTTTTGTTTGTCTTTTACGACAGAAATTTAAAAGATCTTGCCAAAAGCGCCAAGCAGATGAAAGTGCCGTAAAATGTTTTTTCTAAAGAACAACAGATGACGTGAGTAGGTTTTCAACCCCAACCGTGTCGATCACGTTTGCCATCAATAAGCGTTTTTAACCATTCGGCCACGCTGTCAAATAAAATGATAACATTAAGATTTAGTAACATCTCTTTGTCTTTAAGATCGTAACAAGTTGTTTTACCCTTACTACTTCTATTTTGAAATTTTGAGAAAAACTGTGAAGCAAATCATGATGATTCTCAGTAAAACCACAAAGTGTTGAATTTGTTTTCATGTTTTACTGAGTGACACATAGAAAAATTTATTTTTAAATCTTAGTAAACGATCGATTTCGATTAAAAGATTCTTCAAAATACTAAAAGAGAAAGACTCTCAAACAAGTTTAATAAAAGTTTTTATATCAAAAATTCTTTCTAATGATAGAGTTTAAGCAAATCAGTTGTAAAATATTTAAAGGAATAACACAAATCTTCCCTTCGATTCCAGATTTTTTTTCTTCATATGGCTGTATTGACTTGGTTGCTAGGGTCTAGGACAACTGACCGCAGCCTACGTAACCTTAACCCTTAACCCTAATCTAACCCGCTAATTGAATTGCGGCCAGTCGGCTGTGGCCAGTTGTCCATTTCTGTGGTTGCTGTTTCCTGTATTAAGCAGAGACACCATTGTTGGCAAACAGCATGTTTTCGTTTAAAAAATTGTCGATAAAGAGCATTTTCCAAGGAAACAACGGAAATCACTCAGGTGCACTGAGCCTCGAACCCTCGACCTTATGCTTGCAAGTCTAAGTGCTTTTACACTGAATTAATACGCCGACAATGAAAGTATTTTACCGCAACTGTTTCGAACACTTCTCTCAAGCGTTCTTAATTTAAGCCGCAATGCTTTTCTAAAAAATTTCGAAAAAGGGTGTTTCACCTTCTGACGCGACCTAAAATTAATTGAAAGATTTTAGGCCCGAGAATCATGCCATCCATCGATCTTTGCTTGTCTAGTGCAAACCATGTTTTGTTTCAAGCTTGCCCCTGTATATGTTTGCAGTTGAAATAATTATATATTTGCGGTGCAAAAAAAAAATGTGAAATATGAGATTTTTTTGTGACAAATTTTGAACGGTCAAAATTCTTTAAGCTACCAGAAATTGCAAAAACATATCCAAATAGGCAAAAAATTTAATGGTAGCTAAAAAAAGTTTTTACTTTGAATTATTTGCCTGAAAGTACTTTAAACAGCTTTTATAAAAAAAAACTAAGACTTTTGCAAACTTTGAGAAACATTAATTTAGAATACGCTTCAAAGTAACAGTGAAAAAGTCATATATCAATACCAATTTATTCATATTTTTACATTCATGGACCCGAAAAATGAAAAAAAAGTTTTGAAGTGGTGCCTTGGCTAGATCTCATTTTGTGACATCAGAATCGATTTAAACCGCATTGCATACGCTTTCACTTGAAATTAAGGATGGAATTCTCGGACCTTACTCATGGATTGACGTTTGACAGCGAAGTTTGAGAAATCATTTTTTGAAAACAGTTTACATTTGTTAGATAAAGGCACCTTTTGTAGAATGTTGATTTTTACTCTTTTTAATCTCTGAAGTGTTAATTTGAAGACTTATATTTGCACATACACGTTTTTGCTTAAAACTGCAATATTTTAACTCAGAAAAGTTTTTTGATTTTATATTATTAAACATCGCTTTTCTACAATCTTTTATTCTAAAATTCTGTGCGAAATTTACTTTTGCCTTTCAAACTTAACTTTAATAAACTATTCTAATAGTAAGATATCTTTCAGCATGCTCAAAAGCTGCTAACAAGTTACTTACAATTTTAAGAGGCCTTCAATAACATGAAATAGATAAAAGCCCAACCCTAAAATCGTGGTCGACTTAAATGCTCGCTGCCACTGTAAGTAATTACGAATGCCGACTGAGTTTACACATGAAGATGCCGGGAGGTTTGTGGCCTCGGGGAAAGTGGATTTTCTACTTGCGATCGATCCGCCCGGGACTTAGACAACGTGTGGCTCTTTATAAGTTCTTTAGTGATCCTGAACGCACCCGGTTTATATTTACGTTGACTTTTTGTTTATAGAAAGAAAAGAATTTACTTGGCAAATAACTGTGAATATTATTTTTTTTAGATGTTGGGCTTGTTTACTTGCGTTACAGTTACAGCAAAAAAAATGTTGTTTCCTGAATGTTGCCTCGTGAAATATGTTTACGAAATGAAATGTCAACAGCTAGAATTATGTTTTTTTAATGTGAAATGTTGCAATAAAGGAAAGTATTACATCACCCAATATAAAATTTTTCGAAGTCAACCGCAACACCTCTAAGCTAATGTATAAAGACAGTAGTTTTTTTAACAGATTGTTTAAAAAAAACTAAAATAATTTGTATAATTCAGCAATAAAGCCAAAACCTAAAAATATCTAATTTTTGTAATCACAGTACGCTTTTTATATTTAGTTCCAATCGCTTATTGTTTTTTTAAATAAATATCTTTCTTGTTGACTAGTGAACTATGTCAGCGTGGTCGAGTAAGCAGGAGCACCGTATTGATGGCGAATGCAATTGACACGGTTTTGATTTAACTCCTGAATATACATGCCGTTGTGTTCTTTGGTAAAGACTGAAAAGAGCATTTCCTCTGCTGGGCCTTTTTGTAATAAGCTTTAAATTTTACTTATATACTTAAAAAATGAATAAACAACTTTTTTTTGGACAGTAACACGTCTGAGATGCACGGTACCACTGATTGTACCGTTTAGTGTTGTGTGCCCTCTACTAAATTGTAATTTCTGAGTCCATCATTTTGAATTCTAAGTCAAGACAAAACTTTTGACTAAAACTCTTCAAATTACAAAATCATCTTCCTAAAGGGCTTCAGAACGGTCTGGGCATTTTTTAAAAGATTGTTTAAGTTTAGTTGTCCGGTGAGTCAGGAGAAAAATTCAAGATGACGGTGATGCAGCTTTTTTCATTATGTAATTTTTAACGCTGACAAATGTACTTAGACAAAACATTTTAAAAAATCATTAAACTGATATTAATCTGGTCAATATAGTAAACAATATACACAAATCTTCAAACGGGAATTTGAGATTTTTCTCCTTTGCCTCACTCTTTTAAAAAACTTTACGAAATTGAGATTAGCAGAATAGAAGTCTGGAAAAATCTCTCAAAGTCGTTTCAGACTAAAAGCTGTCGCGGAAAGGCAAACGGAAAATGTAACTTTAAAAGGGTTGCGGCAAATTCCGCTTTCCGCTTACTTTTTCCAAAATTTTTTTCAGTCTGAATGAAGCTAAAAAGTTGAAATATTTTGAATTCAATCCTTCTCCGTTACGCACGAAAAAATTTGCAATTTGTCTATTCTTTATATGCTTTCAGCTTTTAGTTTAGACTAGTTCTCAACCGATGGGCCACAGTGAGTTTGTTAGGTGGGTCACACTGAGATGGTATGAAAGGTGTTGAAATCATATGTTTGGGATTTGGCGAAATTTAGTGTGGAATAAAACCGAAGATTAGACATATTAGGTTGCAGCAATTGCGTTTCAAGTTTTTTGGGCCACGATGTTAAAAAATTGAGAAACTTTGGTCTAAACTCTTTAGAGCAGTGGTTTCCAAACTGTGCGCCGCGAGACTTTGTCAGGGGCGCCGCGAAAGCATGCGAAAGTTGTTGTACTTACTGCTTTTCTCACAATAATTGCAGTGTGAAAGTTGCTAGCAGCAACGTTCCCTCTAAGAGCTTCCGTAGTGTGCGCGGAATGAAAGCTGTATGAGCAGTGGTGGATATTGGGTGAGGCGAATGAGGCAGTCCCCCCTCGAAAACAGCACATACAGTTTTGAATCCGTTGCAGATGTTTTTTCAGAGAACGATTTTGCTTGAAGATCTTTTTTTTTTTTTTTACAGAACACCCTGATTTTGAGAGAAAAATAGGAAAATCAGAAAGGAAATCAAAGTGAAGACTTTTTTTTTTTAGAGAACACTATGAGTTTCGGAGAAAAAAAGGTTACTCAAAGAAGTAATTGAACTGAAGACCTTTTTTCATTACGGCGCCGCGAGTATTGTTAAGTTTTCAAAGGGCGCCGTGAAAAAAAAGTTTGGGAACCGCTGCTTTAGAGCCTTTCCTTTTTGTTTTTTGCGCTTTCTCCGACACGCTTTATTTTTTCCGCGCCCGCTTTCAGTCTGAACCAACCTTTATGATAAAAAAGTTAAAACGTCTGAAAAAGAGCTACATTACATTCAATGAAATTTTCTTCTAGACGACAATAAATCAAAGAATTCATACCTTCAGAAAGAAACCTATTAAACATCGAATCTTTGGAGTTCTCATGTCAAAATTTAAGCTGAATATATCCGGCTGTTAGGCAAAAACGTGAATACAGTCTAATTCAGAAACTTAATAAGCAAATATAAGACACAGTAAAATGAGTTAGTAGCGTTCTTCCCTCTTCTTCGCAATGTCTGGCGGATCAGCCAAATCTGACCCAGCGACACTTGCACGTAAGTGACTTCCAATCGGTTTAGACTGAAAGTGGATCCGGAAAGAGCACAGCGTGTGGCAAAAACCGCACAAAAACAAAGCGTAAAGACTGTTCAGGATCCCCAAAAACCCCAAAACCCGAACCCGGACCCCCAAAAACGGAAAGAGTAAAAAATTGGCAAAGCGTAAAATTTTTCGTGCTTAACGGAAAAAGATTTAATTTCAAATATTTCAATTTTTTAGCTTGACATAAATTGAAAGCGGTCACAGAAAATAGAATTTTTCGTTACGCTTTCAAAAATTTGGCTTTTCCCATGAGAGAGCACAAAGTTGCGAAGATAGGCACCGCGAACTTGCAACAGACTTCGGCTTATAAAATGATCGAACGATAAGTATTTCTTTATAGCTAAACTGTAAATATTTAAGTAAGCTTATTTTACATAATCAAAGTATTGGAAGGAATAAAAATAGGAAATCCTTGTCAGCTATTGAAATCAATCAGAAAAGAACAAAAAATGTGCATTAAGGCGGCTGAGTTTATTATTATTATTAAACGCAAAGTGTCGTGAATTACTGTTCACTTTGTTTCGTTGCACTGCTTACTGTTAATCATTCCGTTCCACCTGACGAAGTGAGCAGTAGTTCATGAAAGCTTGTCCGTTTAATAACAGTAAAAAACTCTGTCGATTTTAGAGCACAATTTTTGTTCCTCTTCACTGTTTTACATAAAGTATTTAAGTATTTTGTGTAAAATTTAGCAACCCCTATTTGAAGTATGTAAAAACTTAGGGAGATCAAAAAGCTTTATTGTTAGAGTTCGTATTCTTTAAAGACATTGCTTTGTGAAAGACAATTTTTTAATCGATTTTTCAGTTTCAAACCTTAACAATTTATTGGGTTTCGGTAATGCAAAAAATGTTCCAAAAAAGGTATTTCGTTCTTTATAACGACATTTTCAAAATTAGTTCAGCGGTTCCAAACTTTTTTGCTCACGAGGCCCTTCAAAAACTAATCAATTCTTGCGGCGCCTTAATGAAGCCAAAATTTGCAAATTTTAAGTTTTACGAAGAAATTGTATTTAGAGCATGTTCATTATTCAAAATGCACACAAATGTCAGCATTATTCGCAAAATACTAAAAAACATTTAATGTAAGCAGTAAGCTTGTTGCTCTATGCACATTTTGTTAAACCGCGGTGCAATGTGTGATATTGCAACACGCATGTCACGTTCAATATCAGTCTTATTGCGATACTTCGACTTGATTACTGCTACCGCAGAAAAACTGGCTTTACACAAGTTTGACGTTGCAAATGGCACAAGAACACGGAGAGCTTTACAGCCTACAAGTGGCAGTGAGGTTAGAAGAAAGATCGATAAATTAAGCTTCCAGAATTTCCAAAGATAAATAAGCTTCCAGAGATGTAAACCCCTGAGAGGCATTTGCATTATCAACAAAAGGATTTGTTATTTAATTGTACTTCTTCATGTCTTCAGAAAAATATTTCTCAAAATGCGAGATTAGAGCATCCAAATGCGAACACATCACAGTCTTCATATCACACTCATCGCTATTCTGCAGAAAGAGATTGCCAGATTGCGAGTTTAGATGGGATTTTAAAAGTGAAAAGTTATCACATTGCTCGTTATTTATCAGCAGATCAGTTTATCACAACTGTTGTTTTCTTTTAAAGGCTGTAATATTGTCATGAAGATGCAGAAAGTGAGTTTCTTTCCTTGAAAAGAGATGTTTAATTGATTTAATTTTTAAAAAATATCGCAGAGATACGCCAACTAAGTCAGGAAAACTTCATCCTCAAAGGTAGTAGAAAGTGCATGGTTTTCTCTTTTTAAAAATATGGAGATTTCGTTTCTCAATTCGTACACACGCAGAAGAACTTTGCCTTTGGAAAGCCACCGTGGATTAAAATAAAACAATAAATGGTTGTGCTCTGCTCCTAATTCATCGCAAAGAAGTTGAAAAAGCCGAGCTTTGAGTGTTCTTGCTTCAATGAAATTCACAGTTTTGACAACAGCTTCAAGCATTCCATTAAGATCACCATTAAGTTGTTGAGAAGAAAGCGCCTCATGTTGTATTAAGCAGTGGGTCCATTTTGCGTTAACGGTAACGCAAAGACCCACTAACGTTTGGAGCTACTAACATGAACCCATGCATGGACCCACTAACGTTTGGAGCCCGCCAAAACGTTTAGACATAACTCGGGCACCATCAGTGCATAAACCAACACAATTTTTCAACTCGAGAGTAATTTCCTGAAAAAATTGTTTAGTATTGCAAACAATTCATGTGCTGTACAATTTGTTAAAATGGGTTCACAAAAGAGCAAATCTTCAACGATATTGTCGTCGTTATCGATAAAGCGTACGTAGCAAATCAAATAAGGATCTTTGTTACTGGTACTGATTGTTGCCTCATCTAACTGTAAGCTGAACTCATTTCCACGCATTTTCGCTACGAGCTGATCATTAATATCATCCGAAATTTTATCAATCCTCCTACTAATGGTATTGTTTGAGAGCGGAACAGCTTTTAGTCTTTGAGCAGCTGATTCTCCAATCATTGTCAAAACTAAGTCAAGAGCAGCAGGAAGCACAAGTTCTTCCGCAATGGTATGCACTCTTTTACATTTCGCGATTCTGTACGCAACTTTAAATGATGCAAGCTGTGCTTTGGCTGATGTTTGCAAAAAATTTAAAAATACGACCGATTGCTTATTCATTTCTGATAACTTGCGAGCAAAAAATTTGTGTGGTTTTCTAGATAAGTTTTTGTAAGTAACAACTAACAAGCGGTTCCACAATGCTGCTGCTTACCACACACTGTAAGATTGTAAAAAGCTGCTCACAACTTTCACATTGTAATTTTTGTGAGAAAAGCAGTAAATGCAACAACTTTCACATGTTTTCGCGGCGCCCCTGGCAAGGTCTCACGGCACCCAGTTTGGGAACCGCTGAATTAGTTGATAAATAAAAATTCAAAGTCTTCCAATCAAAGAAGATAATGCATAATGCACCTTAAACAAGTTTTTAGTAAAGCAAACAAAACAGTTTTGGTGTTTTATAATCTTCTTGAAGGTTTTTTCTCAGTTTATCATGATATTTACAACTTCAAAAAGAAAAACTTATAATTACTAACAATAGCATCTTGTTTACAATACACAACTTCAACGCGTAGGCTACGTAATTTGTAATTTGAATTAAACATACTAAGCAGACAGTTATTTCTTTCTCGCTGCTTTTTGATTTTAAATCAAAAATATTTACAAATTTAAACTGAGTTGCACGTTGGCCACCATCCCGAACAGGTTAATTGTGTTGATCTAAAAAAGATATTACAAACAAAAATCAACATTGTCTTGCAAATGCAGCACATACTTGTGTTTTCGATACAAATTTTACATTAGATAATGACGTTTAGGTAGGTACGGTGTAGTACTGTGCGAAATTGAATTAAATGTCACAACAAGTAAATGTTTTCAATAGAAATTCGTGAATGAAGCAGAGCACGTTTTTGTTTTAGAGATTTGTTTAAGATGAAATTTCCGTCATTTCGCGGTTGACGAGTTTTTCTATCGCTGCTCAATCGAGAGAGCGAAGAAAAAATTGTTTTGAATAATAACCTATATAATTAAAGCATGGGAAAATTTTTTTAACACCGAATCCTTAACACTGAAAAACATCCGCTTCAGTCAAAAACACAAATTATATTTACAGTACTTGCCTCAAATACGAGGGTCAGTCAATAAGTAATGAGACTTTCTCAATTACTTTGGTGTTCTTGGAGTTATGCAACTGAAATTTTATGTGATGATTATGAATGGAGTTGTCATCTTATTTACAACAAAACTTGTTTATTTTCAGATTACTGTAGGTGTGACGATAAATTGAAATGACTACTAGGCTAGGAAACAGCTCATGCTTGGAACAAAGAGGAGTCATCAGATTTCTGTTGGCAGAGAGTGTAAAATCATGTGAGATTCTGTCTAGAATGCAAAGACAATATGGTCCTTCCTGTATGTCTAGAGCAAACTTCTACAAATGGGTGCAAGCATTCAAAGATGGACGCGAAAGCATTACTGATGATCTGAGAAGTGGAAGACCTGTGGATGTCTCTACCCCAGAAGCAGTACAGGCAGTTGAAGACCTGATCAAATCTGATAGAAGGGTCACTTTAGATGAAATTGCTACAAACTTGGACATCTCCCATGGCACAGTGTACGCAATTGTGCGTGAGAAGCTGCGTTTTTCAAAAGTCAGCTGTCGCTGGGTTCCAAAGATGTTAACGGATGATCACAAAATGCAGCGCCTGATGGCTTCCAGAGCATCACTACGCAGATACAGAAAGGAGGGAGATGTATTTCTATCGAGAATAGTGACAACTGATGAGACCTGGGTCTTTCATTATGAACCTGAATCGAAACGACGATCAATGGAGTGGAAGCATGTTTCTTCCCCAGTGAAGAAAAGATTCAAATCTCAGAAAAGTTTAAGGAAAGTCATGCTCACTGTGTTCTGGGACAGAAATGGGCCGATCACTATCAGTTTCTTGGAAAGGGGCAATACTGTGAACTCAGAGAACTACTGTGAGCTGCTAACTCAAGTGAAAAAAGACATTAAGAACAAACGGAGAGGACTTCAATCAAGAGGTGTGATTCTCCTTCAGGATAATGCAAGGCCCCACACAGCAGCAAGAACCCTAGCCAAAATTGAAGATTTAGGCTGGAAACTTCTAACACACCCACCCTACAGCCCAGACCTTGCACCATCTGATTTTCACCTCTTCGGCCCACTCAAAGAGAGTATGAGGGGAATTCACTTCCAGACTGATGAAGAAGTGAAGGCTGCTGTGAGCAACTGGCTAAGGACCCAATCCACGGAATTCTATGCCAAAGGAATAGACAATCTAATATCAAGATGGAACAAGTGTGTTGCAAAGGAGGGAGACTATGTTGAAAAATAAAAAAGCATTTTTTGATTACCAGTCATTGCAAACTTGAGTTATTAAAAAAGTCTCATTACTTATTGACTGACCCTCGTAGATATTACTGATGAAGATGAATATAAACAGATGAAGTTTATAAAAAACCTAAATGAATAAAAAAGTTTTATGATAGAATCAGATTTCGCCAATTTCGAAAATATCGGAAAATTGAACAAATTTTTTTATAAGGTTTAGCGGAATTTATAGAGTAGCGGAATTTATAAAGAGTAGCGAAACTATATTGTTAGTTTCAGTCAGAACGGAGATTTTTTGAAATTGATACAACACTTCCCGTCAGATTTCAAAAGAGAAGAAACGGAAAGTTTTCACGAATGAAGTGAATAAACAAATTGTTGAACAATAATGAAGTGAATAAAGAAATTGTTGAACTATAATGGCAGCAAACAATTACGTAGAAGAGCAGTTAAAAACTTAAAAAATGAAATGACTCACGAAAATCCTAAAAACAAAAATTATATGAAAATTTATTCTGAATCCGTCATTCGAACAATTTTCTCCTGGTGAGTGTCGAATGATAAAATTTAAGCAATGTTTTTTTTATTTTTAAAGCAATTTATTAAAATTGTATATATGGTTGAAGGCCGTAATTACAAATAGTTTTGGTTCAAACTGGAAATTAAACAGCAAATTCAGGCCGTATCTCTTTTTTTCTAACATTTACTAAACATTATTATGGGTTTTTTTACCTCATCTCAACTCATCTCTGTATTTATCCTCCTGATTCTCAGGAAAGCAACGGAGGCACTATACATAAGGCAAGCAATTACCCTGACCTGTTTCCGGAGATGCCAAGATATTGCTGTCCAGTTGAAATTTTTTAATTTGATTGTTTAGTTTTACAGAGAGATTAATGAAATTTAGAACTGCTTTCGAAGACCGCCAAGCAGGGGAAAATGTCGTAAATTATTTCCCGAGGACACAACGGAAAGGCGTGTGTAGATTTTGAACCGAAACCATTTCGATCACAGTTACTGTGCTTTTAACCACTCGAAAATTACATAAAAGTAGCTAGACAAAATTATGAGTAACATCAGGTACAGATTGACAATCGAACAAGCTGCAAAGAAACAAACAAAAATTTTCAAAAAAATATTTTTTCGTATAAAAATAAAAGACTGAATATTAAAATACTTGCATAAAAACTTTGTTTATTTTTCAATTCATACCTTAACCTTCAATCGAAGCTGATTATGACGTTTATGAAGCATTCTCGCCACGAAGTAATCAGACTTGCAAGGATTATGTTAAAGTGTTAAAGTGCGCGGTGAGTAAAACATTATTATGAAAACGAAGGCTGGCTGCTGTGATGCAGCTCTATAAATGGAAAAATTTATGTTCATTAGACTATGAAGGAAGGATTGACACAGCTGACTACTACTTTTTTACACTGTTTTCATTCTATGGCAAATGCGGGCTAGCCGAAATACCAATTTCAGTGAAAAGCAATCTCTTTGAATAACAGAGAATAGAATTTAATTATAACACAATTCATCAATCCTAACCCCTAACAGTACCATGACGCCCAACTTTTAAAAGTAAAATTGGCTGAATGCAGTGTTTCTGTTCACTTTTTAAAGATAAAAAGCGCTATTTGAAGCAAGGACGTCCACAAGGTTTTTCAATTGGCCACTAAATAAGCATTAACATTATTTTTAAAATTTCTAAAAAACTTTCTTTAATTCCCTGTAATTTTTAACTCTTATACAAGCTTTTCAGAAATTTTAAAACGATGTTTATTACAGAACGTTGAATGAATGTTGTAAAAATGATCTCCTTTCAATAAATTATATTTTTGAGCTGGGCAAAAATCGGCAATTTTACTTTTTGAAAGATGATTCGTTTTGAAAAGATAGTCTGGAAAACATATAAGGAAATCTATAAGAATTCGAGTTAGTTAATAGTTTTGTCACCGGGTGTTTTCTGTGGTTGTGATTGCGATTTGATGACTTTCTCAATTTCGCCTTTCGGACATCGTCATTTTCTTCTTTGGTTTTAGCAGATGAATGAAAATATGTGTTGTTGTTTTCAGTTGTTGTATTTAACAGGGATCCTTCATCCTTTGTACTTTTCGCTTGTTTGACAGAAATAATTTTAAACTTATTAAAATCTTTAATCTCATCTAGCGGTTTGTCAATTCTTCTTTCTTTATCCGCTAACTGACTCTGTTGGAAAAAACTTGAAGAATCTTCGTTTACCAATGGCAGATGCTTTATTCGTGTGGTTTTCGCTTTCTTCAACAATTTGTTTAAATATTTCTGTTCAGTTGTTCTTTCCTGATAATAAAAAAACTCATTATGGTTTTCAAATCTTAAAGTATATAAGATTTAACATAAGTGAATGAAATATGAATGCGGAAAAAGAAATTTTAAAAGCTTAATTCAACAATGCTTTTGATTGAAATGTTTAATAGATTCAAAAGTATTTACAGCGGTAATTTACAATTATAGTACTATATTATTGTGAACGTCATTTTAATCTTTCACTGTTTAACTCATTAGTGACGACATTAGTGACGAAAATTTTTCTGTCAGTCACTTTTAATGAAATTTTAAATTTGAACTTAGGTTCATGACTATATGCTAACAAAATTTTAAACCATTTCGTCTGATAGTTTTTGATAAATCGACTGCGTATTTACAGTAGGTACCCTATGGGCACTTCTCACTAAAATTCAACTGCACATTTAAGTACTTTATCGGCACTTCACTTATGCGTATTTAAATACGCCAGCGGCACTATTAAGAGAAAGAAAACAGTCTACAAAAAATTGCAATCGAAATAATCGCGCTCACAACATCTCAACCTCAAACTCATTATTTTTCAAACGTTTCAAGTTTAATGTTATTTTATTTGAACCAAGATTTCTATGGCCATATAATTTTTGGCAAGCTTGTTTCACAATGTTTTGATGTGATTTTTACTCTTAACTTTAGAGGGGCACTGCAGAGCATTGCAGAGGTTTACCGTAAAGATAGCCAACAAAGTTGATCGCGTCTGATTTTTTGTTCTTGCTGAAAATTTTGTTGTTTTGTAAGATATAGTAATCTTTAGAATATTTTTATATAGCTTGTTCATTTGTTACACCCAAACCTCTATAATAATTTACGTACCTCCACACTGTGCTTACAGATTGTCATTTGAGCGATTAAAATCTTATTATTTGCCACAGAATTTTTGTGGAGGTCCATCGCAAGTTTTTTTTAATTTAAAATCGACCTTACTGACAGACAAGTTGGCCACCCTGTCATATTGATTAACTGCATTTTAGGTAATAACCTTTAATAGTATATATATCACTGTATCGAGCATTGTAAACAAAATATCTTTATCTCAATATGCTTAATGTTGTATCGAATTGAGACAACAAAAATTTTAATCCAAAAAAATATTTAGCAACTAAAAAATATACTTTAATCAAATCTTTACTTTCGGACTGAAATAATAGTGTTTTATTTTGGTTTGATAAATTACCTGGACCCGTTTTTGTTTCAACAAAGAATCCAAGCTTCTTGAAAATAAATACGATGAATTTCGAAAAAAAGAAAATTTTGTTAGTCTTGTAGAATCATAATTGATTGCAAGTTTTTTTTTTTTGTTCAAACCAAAAAAAGTTGGTAGATTGAATAAAATGCCGTTCTCATCAAACGATGCGATGGCGTATGACGGCAGCGTAGTAGCCGCTGTTATGTCACACAATGATTTAGCTTTGACTTTTTTATCTGCGCTTAAAGAATTGAATTTATGGCAAAAATCAGCTTTGTTGAAAAACTCATTGATGCTTTCTGAGTCTGAAGATGAACTTTGAAATTTGTGATGGCTTGGAAAATTGGATTTTGTCAAAGTCGATCGAAGATTGTCCGCATTTTCATTTGTTTCTTTATACGTTTTAACGGTTTCTGAAAATTAATTTTTCCTGGTTAGATTTATAATTTTACGTTGACCATGTATGGAGTTCTGGTGTTATTACAAAACGTTTTACCAAGTTATGGTTTATTTTGTTTTGATATAAGATGAACCTGACAACAAAAGAATAAACATTTTGTTTGTAAAATAACACTTCATCATAGATTTGCCTTCTACTTTAGTTGTAACAACATTAACTTTATTTTTCTTCCTATGCTTCTATAGTCTTGTATTCTCAATCCCTATTTATGAATACATCAAAACGTAGCAATAGACACTTAGGCCTAATCTACAGTACACCAGGCGTATTTGTTCGGCGTAGCCTTCTTTCGTTATTGAGTATCGCAAGCGTCTATGTGACGTGATGTTTAAATAGAAAATAAACTTAAGCCTCGTCATTAAAACAATGCATTTCCTGTTTTAAAAAAACCAACCGGATGAACAAATATGATGTTTGTTGATGGCGATACCGCTCACTTTTCTGTAGTCACTACTTTCACTACACGTTGGTTTTTGGTTGATCTGATAATGAACGACGCTCATCCACTTCCATAAGTCTCCCTGCTTCATTGCAGCAAAATAATGCGTTTGTTGACCGTTCCTGATGCAAAAAGAAAACTTTCTTCCTGTTTCCGACGTAAACCGAACCTTGTCGTAAAGAAAAATTTTATGTAAAATATTTGCTTCGTGAAAAAAGTCTTAAAAATTTACGACGATTTTTTAGTTAGGTTTAATTGAACTAAATTGTTTACGAAGACAAAATAATCTGTCGTTACGGTCAATTTTCAAATCGCTATTTTACGATCAAAACTTTTTAATTAAATTCTTGACATATTTGCTTCGAGAACTTAAATCTCTATCCAAATAGCTTATTAATCATCCTCTTTATTTCTAGATTACAAACAACTTGATAAATTCACGCCTGCGAAGTCGAAAACTGAGTAAGTTTCAATCCCAACTTCAACTCCTAGTAGTTATAGAAGTCTAAGTCGGATTGGATCCTAAAAGTCCGGCTCCCTAGAACTAAGAGTCAGCGTCGACTTGGAAGCCCCAGATAAAGCTCCAGATGATAATTTTTTATAAATTACTGTACTTTAGAAAAATGATTAATCAGTACGCTATTTCATATCAGCATATATAAACTAAATGTACGCTAAAGTAGAATTCGATTGGGTAAAACTAAACTGCAAGTTTAAAAATATTTAAAGTTTACTTTGCATTCGTCCAAACTAATATGAAAATTTGTGTTGTGAGATTCATCAAACCCATCTTTCTTGCAAAAGCCATACATGGCGTTTTCTTTTACTGCCACCCAGCGTTTGCTCCAGTTCGAATGAAACAGTCTAGAATCGGACGCTTTAACGTGATCTTCTTTGCACCACAACCAGCCTTGACAGTATCCATTTGCCAAATCAAAATACGAATTTTTCCTATTATTATTCATTATTAAGAAGTAACCTAACTTTCGCTGACCAGATCAACAGTTAAGTAGAATAAAACAAAAACTTTTATTTAAAAAAAATTTACTGTAGTTCTTTTTTTGTGAAATACTCGTATATTCAAAAAAAGATGTAAAAAATAATTTTGAATAGGGCAGTAGTTCACTTACATTTCTATTTCATTTTAATTTCGTAGCATTAGCGCAAAAAAGCTCATGAACAAACGCTTAATTTTCACATGGTCAACAAGACAAAAAATACTTGACATAAGTCAATAAGACAAAAAATACAATCAAATTTACACTCGGCTAATTTAGCACAGTGTTTTTCAACCGCTGTGCCGCAAGACCGTGCCAGGTGTTCCGCAGAAAATTGTCAAGTTTCATCTAGGTATATGGCTAACTCTTTTTCCATAATAATTTTTATATAAATGATATTAAGAAAATACATGAATAAATTTTGTTATACATAGTCATATTATAGGCCTTGGCTATTGTATAGTGAATAATTGTTACTTCATTAATAATAATTTGTATTTGTCAAAAAAGTCATTAATAATAATTTCTTCAAATGATTTCTTCATAAGTTGCTACCTATTCCAGTTGAAGTTAATGTTAGGGACAGTGGTACATAAGTGCACCGTGATTGTGATTGTATCACTTTTGTGAAGCCATTTTGATTATAGTTTTTAAATGTATATGACATCATTATAAAACCTTATAAATGTATATGTCATTCTATTTTGTAATCCAAGTCATGAATATTCATTTAACAGATTTTATAAAGAAACTTGTAAACTTCAACGTAATCTTAAGTCTAAAATATTTTGACTAAAATTTTAAGCAGAACTGCGTTAAGACAAGTAATACGGTAGTAAAAGCAATGGATAAATTTTTGACTAAAAGTCAAGAAGCCGAACTTGAACCTAACCAAAATAATACTTTTCCAGAAGAAATTCCTAGTTCGAGCAGTGGTCAAAAAAAGCAAAAACAGTGATATGGAGAAAATACAACAACAGTTATTTTTCGTTTGGATTTACTTTCACTGTGGATGCCACAAAACCTACTCCGTTGTGCGTAGTATGTGGCGAAAAGCATGCAGCAGTTCTATGGTCTCAAGCAAACTGAAACACCGGTTGCTGGAAAAGAAGCCGGCAGACTATTTTCTTCGCTTAATCAAACACATAGAGAAACAGGCCAGCTTTATAAATAAAGCCGTAAAAATAAATGAGAAAGCTCTCAAAACTAGCTTTTAAGTAGCTGAACTTGCAGCCAAAAAAAAAAAACGCACACTGTAGCAGAGTCATTAATATAACCTGCCTGCAAAGCCATTGTAAAAGAAATCCTCGACCCTGACGCGGTTCAAGAAGTAACTAAAGTCCCTCTCTCAGACAACACAATTAGCAGACGTATTGATGACATGTCTGTAGATATTGAAACTATTGTTTTGGAGAAGATTCGCATTGCCAAACATTTTTCTCTGCAATTGGACGAGTATACAGATTTACATAAAAATGCTCAACTATTGGCCGACGTGATTTTTGTGGATGGAGCTATTATCAGGGAAAACTTCTTATTTTGCAAAAACACCATTAAAAACAACAGAAGAAATTTTTTGTTTTACAACGGAATATCTTGAAAATGGAAATCTGCAATGGGAAAACTGTATAAGTTTCTGTACTGACGGGGCCGCAGCTATGGTCAGACAAAATAGAGGTTTTGTCAGTAGAGTAAAGAAAACAAATCAAAATGTTATCTCTAAACACTACTTTTTGCACCGCAAGGCATTGGTTTCCAAAACTTTACGAGCAGATCTAGTTCCTGTCTTAAATGATGTGGTGAGTATGGTAAACTTTGTAAAGATTAGACCTGTAAAAAGTTGCTTGTTTGCTCTGCTGTGCGAGGGAATGGGAGCGGAGCAAGCAACGTTACTGTTCCATACGAAGGTGAGATGGTTGTCGTGGGGCAAAGTGTTGGCCCGTATGTATGAGTTGTGGGAAGAACTTAAAGAGTTTTTAACTAACGAAAGGTAAGATCATAGCCGTACCTGCCGGAGGGGAGGGGGGCAATTGCCCCCCAAGTTTCGAAGATTTGGGCAAAATTAAGATTTTTCGGGCAGTGAGAAGAAAATATTTGGGCAAAACCATAGTTTTTCGGGCAGCGATATGAAAAATTTGGGCAAAGTCAGGAAATTTAGAGAGGTGATGATGAGGAACTGCAAGAAATAATAACCCAAATTTAGGTGAAGACCTTTTTTTTTTTTTTTTTTTTTTTAGAGAACACCTTGATTTTGGGACGAAAATTGAAAATTAGGAGACTGAATTTAAGTGAAGACCTTTTTTTTTTTTAGAGAACACCTTGATTTTGGAACGAAAATTGAAAATTAGGAGACTGAATTTAAGTGAAGACCTTTTTTTTTTTTAGAGAACACCTTGATTTTGGGACGAAAATTGAAAATTAGGAGACTGAATTTAAGTGAAGACCTTTTTTTTTTTAGAGATCACCATGATTTTAGGACAAAATTGATTTTTCGTCGGAGAATCTCAGACAATTTTTTTGTCATATCCGAAATGTACTATAAAATCATGATTTGGGCAAACGTCACAAAATTTGGGCAAAACTTCATTGCCCCCCAAAATTTTTTGGGCTGGTACGGCTATGGGTAAGATTACGCACAGCTGCTTGCAAGTGATGAATGGTGTGCAAAGTTGGCATATCTGGTGGATATATTTTATCATCTGAATAAATTAAATACACGAATGCAAGGCCGAAATGAAAATCTGCTTACAAGTACCGATAAAATTAACGGATTTCGTTCAGAGCTGCACCTCTGGCAACAACATGTGGAAATTGGCAATCTTGAAATGTTTCCACTCATCCAAAAACAGCAAAATGCCAATACTGCTGTTCTTCGTAAGATAATAAGTAAACACTTGAAAACTCTGGAAGACAAACTGTTGTTTTATTTTTCGTCAGCTTTCACGGAACATTTTGACTAGATGAGGGACCCATACAGTTCATCTGCAGTTGCTGGACTTTACATACGTTGTAGGAACAAGAGGAATTAACTGAACTTAGGCGAAATCGTAGTTTGAAGCTACGTTTTGCAGAAGTACCTTTGTACAGTTTCTGGATAACTGCTGCGAAGGGATTCCTGTTCTGTCAAACAAAGCTGTTTCAATGTTGATCCCGTTTTCAACAACATCGTATTTGTGTGAGCTTAGCTTCTCAAACCTGACTGCTATAAAAACAAAGTACAGAGAAAGATTGACAGCTGTCAAACAAGAGCTCCACGTGTGCCTTTCTTCTATTCCTGTCAGAATATCCAATTTGTGTTTATCCAAACAAGCTCAATGTTCACACTAATTAAATTATGTTGAAATATAATCCAAAATTAACCTTTTATTTTGTAACTTGTTATTTTTAACTTTACGTTAGTAGTGTGCCGTGACATTTTTAAAGTAAAAAATGTACCGCAACTGAAAAAAGGTTGAAAAACACTGATTTAGCACATCAATGGCCTTAGCAAAAAACAAAAACGCTTTTTCTTTTTTCAAAAACTAAAGTTCGTCATTGGGAGGCACCTCCAGTAAGTCTTTCTCCAATGAAAACTGATTTACACAGTGTTTTGGGATAGAATTTTGATTTTTTATCAATTCATGGGTTAGTAGATTTCATCTTAAGAGTTTAAACAAGATTGGTCCAAACCGCGTCCCGCAGATCATTTGTGGATGATAAAAAATAAAATGGAATAACTGCTACCGCTTTCCTCACAATAATCATAGTTAGACCACTGCATAAGATTCTAAAAGGTTGGTCTTGTTCATTGCTTGAAATCTCATTGCTTAGTCAGTTACTCACCCATATCATGACCAACCTCAAATAATCACTGCTACTTCAGCTTTAAAAACAGCTTACTTTTTATTTAAATTTAAAGAGCGAGTTTACTTAACCGACATAAATTTTATTGCGCTGTAAAAGTCGTTCCAAAAAGCAAAGCAAATACAAGTAAACCGTAAAAGTTGCTGTCAAAGACTTTGTTTGGGAATCCTAAAGGACCAGTTGAACTAGGTAACCCGAATACCTGCGCTGAAACAAAGCTGTGTCCAGTGGTAAATATTTAAATTCAGGGGCCCGAGGTAAGGATTTCCAAAAATTGATGTTCTTTAAAAAAGAAAAAGATGTGACAATCAAGATTTCTTTTTTTGTTAGTTAACATGTGTAAGATTTTTATAATTTAAAAAATATCAGTAATTTTGTTCATGTGTGCTTGGTCATGTTTTTCCATTGATTTCTTGTTCTATAAGATAGCAATTGACTTCTGGTAATCTTCTGGTAATCAAAATCGATTTAATTAATTGAAAACACATGTTATTGCAGTATTTGGTTTGACTTTTTTTCGAACCCGGAGCGGATCCGGATTTCATGGTATTGAAGCAAGGTGGATCCGGTATGGGCCCGGTTCTTTTTCTTGCGGACCCGAACCGGATCCGGATCCTACTTTATGTGGATCCGATCACCTCTGGCCCAAACCAAATTACTTTTACTCGAGTCGTCTGTCGAGTCGTCTCAAATTATCTCTCTCTCTCGTCTACTTTGTCTTCTTTGTTTTCGTCTTATCTATTCAATCGAGCGAGCGCACATATATATAGACAAAAGGTCACGTGACGACAAGTTACTCGCATAAGCTAGATTGTTCTCCAACTTTCTAGGGAGAGCGTCTTGCCAGAACCAAATCGTATATACGCGAACATTCCACAGCTAGCGAGATAGCGAAGCTTGGACAAAAACAGATTACGTCATTACTCTAGTGCGAAAAGAGAAAAAGGACGAAAAAATACATCAAGCAATAGAAAGCGAATCAGACGTTATATCACAGAATACGAGAGCAGCGTTTCATTGGCGACGCAATTATTATTTCATAATAAAACTTTAAATTACCTATAACGGGAATAAACTACATCATCATAATTAAAGTTATTATGAATGAAGTGTGACAGTTTCCCAAAAAACGCTTAAGAGATCTTTCTAAAAGAAACAGATAGAAACTTTTTGAATAAATATTTCACAATTAATTTTAAATTAAAAAAATAAAAAAACAAAAGCATTATTAGAATATTTTTTGAGAGCGTCGTTTGGTCATATTCCAGAAAACAAAAAAATTTGTGCAAGAAGTTATTAAAAAAATTCATATTTGACCGCGTCAAAACTTGCATAAACATTTCCAAAACTTTTGCAAGTAGGCAACAATGTACAGAAAAACTTTTTCTTAGTAAGCAAAGTAGCTACTTATTTTCTTACAACAATAGAAAGAGTGTGAAGAGACTAATTAAATCATAAAGTAAAGTTTAAGCTTCCTTAAAAAACTCTTATGTTTTATTCCGTGTAAATACTTAAATTTTTATACTAATACAATGAAATATTTTTTGAATGATCCAAGCAAGCATTTACGACGGTTTTTAAAACTTTTTCAAATCGAAAAATTGCAAATTATATCAAATGTTTTCTTGTTGAAACTTCGGTTTTAACATCGAGTAATATCAATGTAAATAATATTAAAATAATCTAATAACACTAAGCATGATACGAAATCATTTAAACAATTTCTTTCTTTTCACTCATGTTGAAAACAATAAACAAGATGTAGTGGAGAAAAAGTACATCCAGACGTCAAATATTCAATCAAAAACAAATCGTTTTTTTCCATTTTGTTTCGACTTTCAATAAAACTCGTTTAATATTAATGTTGCTTTCGCTTGTAATGAACTCCACGCTGCTTTGATAATCTTTTCAGAACACGTGACAACCCCAGTCGACAATCGAAGAAAGTAGACGTCGTTGACTTCTGATGGAGACAAGAAAAAATCTCGATCAGCTTGCATTCTCTGCCGAAGATCTCTGTTCAGATTGTTAATTTCCTGATAATATAAAATATGTTTATTGAAAGAATTAACGGATGTAGAATCGGATTCCGCATTATCATCTTTTCTTCAATTTGAAGTTTTTTCTGTTAAAATTCTTGTTTTTTAATGTATAGCAAAGCTGCCGACTCCAAAAAAGTAGCACTAAAACGTTAAATTTTGTAAGTTAAATCAATAAATTGAAATACAAGGTGAATCTTAAAAGTTTTCAATCACGTGCTATCATAGGTGTACGCACAAAAGGGGTTGGGGTTTAAAAAATTTACTACGAAGACCACTCAAAAAAATTGGGGCATGAAAAAAAGTGAAAACCAAAAGTGTTTACTTTACTTTAACTGTAGTGATCATGCTTTTACTCGCAAAATTTTCTCTAGACAAAATTTTTAGCACACTAAAGGCGCGTTTCCACTATGAGCGTTGATGGGAGTATTATTTGTTATTCTCTCACCAACGCTCGTAGTGGAAATGTGTCTTTACTCTTTACAAAAAAATATGCGTGACTGTGAGTCCTGCCACCTTTGGTCTTTTTGCAGGATAGCAATATCAGTGAACAAATTCGCAAATCATTTTAAACATGAACAACAAAAAATTAAAAGCAAAATTTAAAAATTTAACAATCAATAAAAACAAAAACCACAATAACAATAAGTATGGAAAAAAAGTTTCAGATTTTTCATCGTGAAAGTGAAAGTCAACTGACTTTAGTTCGATGTCTTTTTTAAAAATGTGCTTAGCGATTCTTTTCTAACAGCTTCAAAGGAAATTTTTTCGTTGCTGTTGTAGCAAATGTCAATTAAAAACTTAATTAAGAAATTTTTCAACTATAATTATGAAGTCCTTAAAAATAGTTGAAAATAATTATAATTCTTATGGTATTTTTAAAAAGTCATTAATAATTCCAATTTTCCTGGAATACCAGATGAACCTGATAGCACAAAACTTAAAAGCTACAGTTTGTTCGCAGCTGGGAATTCAGCAACTCTATGATTTGCGTTGAAAAGCTTTCCAAAATATTGATTTTGCATAATTAAAGACATAAAGTGGCAAAAGATTTGCCTATATTTCTAAGCAGAGTTTTTTGCAAAACGTACAACACAAAATTCTATTACCTATTGTACTATTTCTTTTCTAGGTTCCAGAAAACTGTTTATTGATAAAATAACAATGAACACTGAAAAAAGCTCGTTTCCACTGCGAGCGTGAAATAGAGTATTTTTATTCCTTTTTATGATTTCTTTTGCTTCGCTTAGCGCTTTAGCGTGGAAACAAGTAAAAATCAATAATACAAACAAAGAATAGATTCAATGAGTGCTTTGTCAACAGTAGTCTACTTTAGTTGTCGTGGTGAGTGATAATTTTATGGTCAACTTAGAGCTTTCTACAAGACGCAGCTTACAAAACAAGAGATTCTGGTTTTAAGCTCTAGGTTTTATAGGAAGGGTTGATAAATTTATTGCAATTCTAAAAATAACAGATTGGCAAATTAAAATTTTTTCGAAAAACTTATCTGTCCTGCTCAAACAAAAATGCTATCAACCCAATAAAAACAGAAATTGCAGCATAATTGCTAAAATTTTTTGTGAGAGTGCATTTTCAACTAAAAATGTCCGAAAATTTTTGGGCACACCTGAGGAAGAAAGTTAATATTTGAAAAAACATTTAGGCTTACCTTTAGGGATTTATTGGGATCGATTAATCTAAAGCAAACCAATCCGAGTGTCACCGGAAAGAGAATTTCAAATCTTTGATCAGATCGAACGAGTTTTTCGAAATATTTTGCTCTGTCGACAGCCGATCTTATGTTATGACGCAATCCTTCCAATCCAATCATTCGAAAAACAAACCATAATTTTATTGATCGAAATCTTCTGCCCAAAGGAATCTGCCAATGCTGCAATAGAAAATTTTACAGTATTGGTAGACTCCAGCTGATTGCAATAACGTACAAAAATTTTAATTTGGACAAATTGGCCAGAGAACTAAAAAAAGAGAAAAAAGCAAAACAAAAAATATTTTTTTGAAAAATTCAAGAAAAGTAGAAAAGTTACTGCTTTCGATGATTCTAAAGAATATTTATACAGAAGGAGTAAGAAAGTAAAAGGACAGTCTGGAAACATTCAATACATAAAAAAACACTATTTGATTATTATTTATAAAATCATTAAATGAAAGCGTTGGTTAAAAAATATTTGCACTTAAGGTTACGAAAATATTTGTTCTGCTTACTGCATTATTGAAAATATTTACGAAAAATTTTTACCATTTTAGATTTTAAAAATTTAAAGACTAACCTATATTTAAACTTCAAAAAGGTTTTGGCGTATGTATGTTACACGATTTTGATTGCGAAATGCTGTCGAAATGTATTCGAATAGTTCAAAACCTACTTGCGTTATTCTGTTGTATCCTTGGGAAAGACACTTCATGGCATTTTCCTCTGCTTGGAATTCTTAACCAAGCAACTTTAAATTTCACTCATATCTGTAAATAAAAATTGTAAAACTAAAATAAAAAAATTGGCAGAAGGTCGGTGTAATCGCTTGACCGTCATTTTACGTAAAACACCTCTGATGTTTATTTGCGAGTCAGAAGGACAATTATAGAGATGAAAATTGTAAAAATATTTTGTGACTAATAAAAGAGTCGTTGAATCCAAACAAAAACTTTTTTAACAAAAACCCAAAATTTATAAAAATAGATTTTCAATATGAAATTTTTTTATGAAATTTTTTTCAAAATAACAAACTTATTTGCAAAATTTCAAAGAAAGATAGCCTTGAAACATTTTGTAATTCTTTTTTAAGGGAATGTTTCACTATATCGCCCAAATAATTCTTTGCGCTGCCTAAAAATTTCGGATTTTATCTAAATACTTCCTGTCACTGCCCAAAAAAGTCAGATTTTTCCCAATCCTTGTCGCTGTCGCAAAAACTCTGATTTTGCTTAAATTTTTGAGACCTAGAGGCCAATTGCCCCCTTGCCTTTCCCGGTTGGTATGACTGTGCCTGCGATAAAGTAAAGCTGTGTTTACTTTTATGTACGGCGGCTCTAGAAATAGTTACAAATGAATTTGCAAGAAAACTTCTCTCTACAGATAGAAAGAAACCACGGTTTATGATTACTCGTATAAAGAATATTTTTACAAAATCAAAAGAACTTGGTCAATCCTGGTAAAACATGACTCTCAACCTTCACGAAACTTTAAAGCAATTTACAGCGCCAACAACTGCAACTAATCACTCAGCAACTTCGTACTGACTAACTTTAAGATGAAATTAGCACCCCAACGGCCAATATTAAATTTAATTATTCTTCCTCCACACAGGCTAAAACAATTCTATTTCAGTATAGAATTAATTTTCAAAGCGTCAACACTGACCCCTTAAGCAACTTAACCACAGTCACACAGGTGACAGAAACACAAAAAGATTCCTAAACACTTAACTGCAAAGCATAAAAAAATTTACGACGCTAATTATATAAATTAGCCAATGTTACAAGAACAAAGCCACTTGATCGGGATCGATTTCTTAAATTACTAGGTATTACGCTTAGCAATTGGAGAAAGCGCTGATGCCCTTTACATTGATGACTCAATGGCGCCATCTTTTCACGCAGCATCTTTATCGAACTAATGCAGCAAGCCACCTCCTCTGTGGAATTCAATTTTAATAACAATATGCATCGACAAATCGACGACTTCGCTATGGCTTACCGCTCGGTCCAGCATTAGCAAACATTTTTGTTGGCTACCAAGAAGCGAAACTTTTCAACATCGCTAAAAGGTCGTTAGTGTACTTCCGGTACGTTGAAGACATTTTCGCCGTATTCAACAATGAAGAAGACTGCAACACTTTTCTCACCCATCTCAACTCTCTTCATCCCTCACTACGCTTCACCTACGAAAAGGAATCCAATCATTCTCTCCCCTTCCTGGACGTGCTGGTAGAAAGGCATGATTCGGAATTTCTAACTTCAGTGTACAGAAAACCCACCTTCACCGGCCAGTATCTACGTTGGAACTCCTTTAGCCCCAGATACGGAAAATCAACCTAATTGGTACTCTTGTTCACAGAGCTTTTATAATCTGTTCTAAAAGCAAACTGGACGCAAAACTTGGCAAAATTCGTTCAATTCTATTAGAAAATGGCTACCCGGAACATGCAATCAATTCGGCTTTCAAACGAAAACTTCAAGAATTAAATTCTAACCCGGTTTACACAGTGGAAAAGTGTCCTGTCTATCTACACATCCCAAGGATTAGAAATGTCTCGATGAAGTTTGAAAAGCACTTTTTCTCCGGTTCTGAAACGCTGCTTTTTCTCCGTCGAGCCACGTGTTATTTTTAGCACACGACAGCTCTTACCAGCAACTAAGAAAGACGTGTTACCTTCCCATCATCACAACAATGTCATTTATCAGTTTGTGTGCCACTGCGATAGTCGGTACATTGATCGCACGTCTCAACGCTTAGAAGAGCGAATCAAACAAGACATTCCTAGATCCATCGCCAATCTTCCTACCTCGCACAACCCCCAAAGCCTTTCCCGCTCTTGCAAGGCCAACACGAAAATTTTGCGGCACACTTTAATCCTTTTCACGGCACACAGTTTGGAAAACCCTGCACTACGTAACAGTGAAAAAGACTACTTCATAAATGAAGTGTGACAGTTTTTCTACAAAGAATTTTTTAATAAATTTATTTTGTCAAGCTTACCATGTAGTCAATTGTTGTGTCTTGATTTTCATGCTGCAAATAAATAGGATTCATTTTCAGACTGTTCGAAATATCTTGACAACTTTGGACCCTTAACAAAATTTTTATTAAAAAAACATTGCTTTCAACCAGAAAAAAACGATAAAGCAGTAAAATTTTTTCTCACCATAAAGCGCTGCAGTCGAAATTGACCATCATTGTCTTGTGTGGGTTGAGATTGAAAGAATTTGCATTCTAAAATTTCATAGTCTGTATTGTTTTTAGTAAAGTAATGCCGAAAAAACAATTTAAATAACCTAAAATGTATGAATCAAACGGCTAATTTTGATTTCATCACAAACTTTTTGCCATTTACTTTAAACTTAGTGTTTTTTTTAGCTCTGGTTTCCTATTTTGTTATAATTGTAGCAGTCCATGCGTTCTCGCGACAAGCTAGTTTCATAAATTCCTTTTGATACAACTTAATCATTTCTATGGACTGTCCATTTGTAAAAAGTAAAAAGTAAAACAGAACTTTCTGGTTAATGCGCTGACCTCGACTCCGCGGCAAAGATATCGGAACTCGGGACACAAGAAAGCCGATCCGGCGAAAGCAGCGTCCACATGAAGCCAAATATCTTGAGCTCTGCCTGCAATTCACTGGAGTAAATTTGTTGTCTTCATCCTACATTATTTTACGACCACTTGAGAGCTTGATTTTATAAACTAAAACTTTAATTTTACAAAATAAAATTAACTAAAGATTATTTTTGTGATATGACAATGAAAAAAACACCCAATCTTAACCAATTCTTTTAAAATCAAATAGTAATTGCTTTTTAGCACTTACATTTTTAATAAAATGGTATGATTATTGATAGAGTTGTATATTCATATACTTTAATCAAAATTTACAAGTAAAGCAGTCAATTTTTGCTTACAGTTAACTTTTTTTACATATTAGCTTATCTTTTATCTCGCGCAATTTCGGGTTTTACTTAATGTAGTTTGTTTAAACTAGCTTTAATGCTGTTTAGTTTCCCCACGTTTAAATTAGTTTTTGAAAATCACTCTGAAGAAAACAGATGAAACCCTGTTACCAAAACTTATATTTTCTATTCAAGTAAAAAATTAGTTTTGTGCTTTTAATTACTTAGCAAAGTTTTAAAAAACTTTATAAAAGAAAAGCACAAACACCATTGACTCTTACAAATTTTTCCAATTTCTTCGAGATTGTCAAAAGTACAACATGACGTTGTTCCAAGAGTTGCGCAAACCTACATAAAAATAAACATTATGATAAAATCTCTTTCGAGTTTTTGAGTTTTTTGCAAGACGTATTGTAAACATTTGTAAATCTAAACCTGTTTGTCAAAACATTGCGTCTTGAAGCGAAGATTTATGACAGCATTTAGTAGGCTATTATGCAGAATTAATTTTCATACATACATAGAGTTCGGTCTGAGCACATTCTCAGCCAAAACAGTGAGCTCACGTATTTCAAATCATAAATCGATCGCGCTGAGCAAGACTGATTTCTGAAATATTTCGTTTTCGGTAGTAACTTGTATTTTTCGGCCCCCAGATAAATGCTATATTGCAAAAATATACGGTTCAGCAATGCTTTGGAACTATTTCAGTAACTCCATCATTAAATATACAATCGTATTTACTCACAAAGACCGGGATTTTCCCTTCGCTGCGATCTTCTTCGATTGCTTTTTGCAAAGTTTCTCCACGAAGTGAAACGTTTTTGTCAAAATCGAGTAAACGCATTTCAACCATTGCGACTTTTCCTGTCCCAATAAGAAATAATAAAATTCGCTTTAAATAATCAGGAAGCATCAATTTTGTATAAAACTATTTAAAAAGTTAAAAGTAAATAAGATTCAAAAACATCTTTTTTAAAATACAGGTGAGAAAAACCCTTACTTTTGCAAAATAGAGAAAACAGTGAACTCGTTGCCTTTACATTACAAATCCGTAGTTCAATGCACTAATTTAGGACAATTTGCATTGTTACCTGCTCTTTCCACAGACGAATGGCTGCATTTCGAAGCGTACGCCACCATACGGGAAGCAATTTTATGGTTTGTTTGAGTCGGGTCACGTGACAGTTCATGTTCAATGCATTTTGTTCGAGCGCTTAGCAACGCCATCAATGTAGCTTCACTGGCTGTGGCTGATGACAAAAGAATCGAAATTGTTGTTGCAATCTGAGCCAATTCACACATGATGACTGATGCCGAAAATATCAAAATTTTAAACGGTAAAGTATAAAAAAAGACTGCAAATCTAAATAACATTTAATTGAAGTTACAAGGTTAATCTTGAAATATCTATAAGGTCATAAAAAAGTGCGAGCGTATTTAATTTGTAAAACACTAAGTCAAAAGAATACTTTTTAATAGTTAATTACTTTGAATAACTCCTCCTCCAGATCCCATTCCGTCGTGCATGAAGCATTCGGGAAGATCGAGAGCTCGGGCTAACCAATCCATCATCATCATCTCTAATTCGGTGCAAGCTGGACCAGACGACTGACAAATAAAAACGTTGCATAAAACACAAACCGGATTCATATAAGATTTGTGGCTTCAGCATGCATTGCTGCCCTTGATGAAATGGCATTGTGCATGGCGCATGCCGATGACCAGATACAAGGAAATACAAGGGTTGTAATAAAAAGATGACACTTTTCAGTACTGTCTGCTTACACAGGTTTATGTACCTATTAAAAGCTGTTATAAAATTTCATAATTTTAAACCTTGCACTTTTTTAAGTGTTTTATACAGTGGCTTACATTACCCAAATAAACGTAATAACTAAATTTAATAGTTTAAGAAAGAAGGAAAAACAAATTGAGAGTCAATTTGATACCGAAGAACCAAATAGTCAATAAGCATTGATAGCTAGATTCGTATCTTGATTTGGTAAAGGAAAACTATAAAATTAAATTAAGAAAACCAAACCGCTAATTATTGAGAGGAATGATGCCAAATTATCCTTCGACTGCTTTAAGACAATTATTGGGAAAGGCCAAGCAGGGAAAGACAAGAATTTTATAAAGTAATTTGTTTGGAAATTAGGAATTCTAACCAAGAATCTACAATTCAAACTTAAATAGGAGTAGTAAACATCGAAAAAAAAACAATCGGAAAAGAGTTGAAAAAAATTGAATTTTGGACTTCATCGAATTAGATGGAATAAATGACATCAAAATGTACCATGAGGTAACATCGAAAACGAACCAATCAGAGAAGAGTTGATAAAAAATGAATTTCTGACTACGCGAAACAAATGGAGAAATTGAAAAAAACTTAAGCATGGAAAATAAAGATTTTGGTTAATAATTATGAAAATAAAAGTATGTAGATGAAAAGTATCTACACAGGGCTCAAAATCCTCTACCAGACAGCTGTTTCAACTATTAAAGTCTCGTCAGCGACAATTTATCTTATAAAATGTGTATATAAGTAAGCAAGCGAAAAAAGACTGAAAGGTAAATAAAAGAAAACTAAAACTTTATTTTAGGGGACTACTCAAATCGGATTATCATATCAAGAAAGAATGAAAAACAAATTAATAGTCAATTTGATACCCGAGAACCCAATAGCCAATAAACAGCGATAACTAGATTTGTATCATGATTAGGCAAAGAAAAACTATGAAAATAAATCAAGAAATCAGCATTTAGTTATTCAGAGGAATGGTGCCAGGCTTGCCGTTCTTGTCTTTCCCTGCTTGATCTTTCCCAATGACTGTCCTAATACAGTCGAACAATAGTCTGGCATCATTTCTTTGAATAACTAAAAACTAATTTCTTGATTTATTTTCATATTTTTTCTTTAATACGTAGTTTAAGCAACAAACAAAAGAATACAGTATAAGGTCTATACAACAACTAACCACCATAAACAGACTAAACTTTCTTTTATTTAAATTAATAAGCTGCGTGCTTGTGCGTTTCTATAATCTATTTCGATATCTTATACCTACCCAAGTAAAACCAATTGTCGATATTGCTCCACACAGCATGTCTCCCAAGTGAGCAGGAAAACTTGTCGCAGAAGGGAAATACCCGAAATTACCAGCTGTTTGCCAATGCATGGATCCGTCGAAAATAACTTTTTCGATGTCCTCAAAAACTGTTTTCCAGTTTTCGCCTGCTTCCGGCGCATTTTTGTCTACTCGTTTTTTCATAAATCCTGCAAAAATTTGTGGTTAAATATAAAAGATTGATTGAGTATACAGTATTTATCTAGTTCTTGAAAAGACCAACCAGGCTTCACATCCGGGATAGGTGGTCTTGTCCCATTTTTCAGAGACTCGGTATATTTGATGATAATGTCAGCCATTGCAGCAGCGGCATCTCGGAATTCTTGATTGTGCAAACCCATCAGCGGAAAAGATTCTTGCGAGTCATAACCGTTCTTAAAAATTCAAAAAAGCACAGAACCGAATTTAGTTTTTCATTATTTGTAGTGCACACGTTTTCCATTGCAGTAATTTAATATCGTTATAAATGTAAAACTCCATATGGCATTCAAAATTCTAATTATTCGTATGTCACAAATAATACATTGGCGAGACCGTATGAAAATGGAAAATGCAAAAAAAAATACATGCGAAATATTCTTAAAAGCACTAATAATACAACTATCGGTTCACATTTTAGCAGCACTGGTTTCGCATGATAGTATTATAAAACAAATCTTACAAATTCACAAATATTGTATTTTTTTTATTAACCCTTTCATGCTGTATAGTCACAAATTCGATCATGTAATTTAAAAACTTTTTTTATTTTTTTTCCATTAAGTGCAAAAGTAGATATTGGCTATTCATATTGTTACGTAGGGTTCCTGAGTGTTTGAACCATTCAACTAGTCAATTGCTGCCTGTCTGTTGTATGTAACGCTATCTTTTTTTAATTTTAATACCTCTACCAATTAATTCAGGCATAAAAGAGTTAAAAAATTACAAACATTTGTTTCTGATTTGATAAAAAAGTTTATTATTCAATGAATTTGTTTTTCTGTATCATATTACAAATCAAAATTTTTGCAATAGAAAATGCTTTTTACGTTGAATTTTAGATATGTTGATACCAGGGATGAGTAGATATAAAAGTTATTCAACTTAATTTCATCGGAGCCAAAAACTTTTCGTGGCGCTCTTATCAGTAGTATCGCGTCAAAATGGGACGAACCAGATAAAAATCAAGGTATTTATAGTCTCAACAGTTAGGAGAAAGGTGCTGTACGTGTGGTCTCAGAAAGGAGAAAAGCACAGCTACACAAAATCCAATTGAGTAGAAGGTGCAATACAGTGCAGTCTCAGAAAGGAAAAACGCACAATGTGCCATTACCAAAGAGAGAGAGACACTGTCAATCATAACTTAGGTTATTTGAAAAGTTTTAATGTGTAAACAAATTCCTTTTGTTTACATAAAACTTGAATTTAATGTGTAAACAAATCCAGTTTTATGTAAACAAAAGGAATTTGTTTACACATTAAAACTTTTCAAATAACTTAAGTTGTGAGTGACAGTGTCTCTCTTTGGTTATTGCACATTGTGCGTTTCTTCTTTCCGAGACTGCACTGTATTGCACCTTCTCCTCAATTGGATTTTGTGTAGTTGTGCTTTTCTCTTTTCGGAGACCACATGTACAACACCTTTCTCCCAACTGTTGAGACCATAAATACCTTGATTTTTTCTGGTTTGCGTCAAAATGACGCGATAGCTATTGATAAGACGCGATTTTATCATCTTCATGGGTGCAGAGTTTCAAAAATTTGAAGCCAGAAGATGGAAGAGAAAAACATTTTCAACTAAATTTTTTTGCAAAACAACTTGAAGAAGTTGTAGTGGGTTTATGGAATGCTACAATTTCAAGACAATATGCTAAAAGTTTGCACAATTCAACACTTGCAAGTTTACGACAGCTGTGCTTGGATTTGCTTTTATGCCCTTTTTGTATGTACACTGAACATGGCTCCAATTCTTTACCTAAGTCATACATTCAGAGAAGATTGATGATGGCAACGAAGTGCAGTAAAGCTTGGCTAGAAATTGGAGAGTTTGATAAAGTTGAAAGAAATCTTCTTAAAGCTCAAGAAGATATAAACACTTTGCGGAATTATTTGAATGATCCTAGTGCTGATTCAAAACAAGAGACAGACGAAGTTTCCATGTTAAACAAGTGCCAAGTCACTATACTTTGCTATTTGTCTGAAGCTGCTTTTGAAAAATTAAATTACAAAGATTCGTATTTGCATCTTCAACAATGTTCGCTTCTTCCTTTTCTTGTCAATAAAGCTGGAGAAGACACAAATTACAAAACGGAAAAAGAACGAATATGTGCACTGGCCTATAATTTCGGCCTACGCAGGAGCAAAGATCATGAACTTGAAGATGCATTAAAGTGGCTTACTTTCAGTTGTACCTATGGAAAACAGGAAAATCAATGTGAAAAATTGTTAATGGCCCAGTGCTTGCGGCTGTTAGCCTATGTGTATTGTGAAACAGGAACTGAAGAAAATCTCTCAAAGTCTCTGGAAACCATTGAAGAAGCAAATAACTATGTCTGCCATCCATCTGGTCTTCAACTCAAGTGCATTACAGTTTTTGAAGCTTTTTAACTTACGCGCCCAAGAAAAAGCGCTTGAAAAATATTTTCACAAATTGTTTTTAAAGAAAAATATCTCTTTCAGGTGTATTTATCAATTGTCTGTTATGATCGAAAATTGTCTGTTATGTCTGTTATGATCGAACTGTTTAATTTTGCTATTGCCAATTGACAAAAACTATTTCTTGATTAGAAATATACCTCTTAAAATAAGATCAGTCCTTCTAATTACAGAAGTCTGTAGTTAAAATAATGCTTTATGTTTAACACTAAGTCAAAGTGGTTTTACGCAATGTATACTGTTTTGTTGCTCATGCTTCTTTTAAAGTATTTAATTGCTTGTCTAGATTAAGATTTAACAATATGTTTGTTGTCGCCGTTTTGTTTGTTTGACAATAAAATTTTGTTTGATTTCAAAAAAAAAAAAAAATAAAAAAAAAATAAGAGTGTCATGAAAAGCTTTTGGCTCCGCTAAAATCAATTTTGTTTAAAGCGATATTAAAATTCTGTATCACAAAGAAACTCTCAACTTAATTACTATACTGGATATATTATCAGGTTTTACTTGGTAGTTTCGATTCGTTGCTACGTCATTTGTTCAATAAAGTTTCATGATCGGATTTTTGGCCATTAGACGTTTGCCGACAAAGATTTTTTTATCGGGCAATTGTCCATCGCCGAAATAATCGTCGTTCAAATGTCTGTTCAGCCAGTTTTTCGTTGACAAAATGGCAAAAAAACAAATGTCTGGGTGCCTTTAGGTTTTTAGTTCACAGTTCAATTAATCAACTGATTTACAAATGAAAATTCATTTATTTTACAACTTGAAAGAAATTATTTTTTCAGTTTATTGATATATATTTATATCTTTTTTGGTTTTAACGTTTGAGAAGTTTGGTAAAGAAACATTAATGCTAAAAAGCATTATTCTCGAAGTTTAATAAAAAGCGTTATATTTTTGAACTATTTGCAGCCTTAGATAAAAAACAAAAGAATACGTCAGTTTTTAATACAATTTTTACTTACCTTTTCATTTTTTGATTTATCCATTAGATTGTGCACCGCCAGTCCGCCAGTTAGTAGAAAAAGTAGTAAATATAGAAATAAAAATTAGGTCTCTTAAGTTTGATTGTTATTTTAAATCAGAGCCTTCAAATTTTTTTGTCGAGAGTTTAAAGTTACTCTGTAACGAAATGGTGCTGTGAACTATATCGTAATAATTTGTATAAAAAAAGATTCTAAAACTATTTGTAAAATCAAAAAAAAAGACAAGGCTATTTTAAAATAAACTATTTCAACTTTCACCGCATGACTAATTTAATCAGAAAATCTATCAATCGATACAATTTCTAACTTCTCAACTTGGACGCTCTTTCTTTTTATTACTGTATTTAATTGGGGCTTCTTGTTCACAAAATGTAGAAAGAAGAGGCACTATAAAAAGCGCGCACTTTTTGTCATAAATACTAAAGCGTTTAGCGGAAATTATCACAAATACTGGGAAAATCAAATACAGTTTAAACAACGCAATCTCCGCCTATGAGATAGAAATTGATTCATGAATTAAAAAAATTGTACCTCTACAATATAATTTTTCTACTGTGTTAATAGACCCTAGCGAAGTATTTAGTTTTTGAATATTTGTCTATAACCGATTACAAGCTAATTGAAAATCATCGGCAGGACATTTTAGTTGGCTTAAGTTTTAAGTATTATTTTTAAGTTATAAAAATGAATGAAGTGTTAATATTTCATTTTTAACTAAACAATCATCTGGGTAAACTTTATCGCATTCATATGTCGATCCCCCAAAAATTTTTCATCAAAGAAAATTGCCAACCTTTATTTTCCTTTGGTTTAAGTCCATTTTCAACCTTTTTCATACCCTAATCCCTTTTCCAACCCAAGATAACTTAACGACCCACTTCGGTGAAAAGAATTTAATTTCCATCGCAAAAATCTGGTGATTTCTAAATAAAACAAAAAAAAAGTTTTTACTTGGAATTTGTCGGCGATTTCTCAATTTTCGTCCCGAAAACATAGTGATCTCTAAAAAAAAAAGGTTTTCACTGAAAATTTGTTTCCGATTTTTCGATCATAATGACCTCATTATACAAATCTGATATTGCTTTTATTCTGATTTATGCTGTGGCCAACTGAAAACAGCGCCGTGGCCCACCACTTGGCCATAGCCCTCCTGTTAAAAATCATTGGTTTAAGCAATAACACACTGGCACATTTATATATTTTTCCTTTAAGTTTTGACCTAAGTGTTTTAATTTTTCATTCTTATTATTTTCAGAAAATTAAAACAAAGAAAAAACACCCAGACTTTAAAAAACAAATACGGTAAAGAAATTAAAAACAGTGGAAAAAGGAAAGTTTTGACGTCATTTGAACAAAAAACAAACATTTCCTTTACTCGTTTAATACTCAGAAACGTGTCATGGTGAGTCGACCGGTGTTTATCTCCGCTACGTCGCAGCAAGATCTCAATCGGGCAACGTCATAATGGTGGGAATCGTGCAACATGTAACGGCGCTGTATTTTTCAAAGGCATTTACAAAAAAATATGTTAGAAACCGATACAACCATAAGTTTAATTTTTTTTAACAAAAAAACTTGAACTTCCGCTTTAAAATCTTTTTGGCCCAATTTTTGTCCTCAAGTTGATTTACCTTAAAAAAATCAAACGCAATCAAGTTTATGGATTCTCAGTGTGCTTGTCGAAGCATAAATTGGTCATGTAGGAAGTTATTTTTGCCAAAGTAGTTTATTTGAATGTGCTTTTCGCTAAATCAGCATTGTCGGAAGGATAGCTTAATGGATTAACACTCTCACTTGCGACCAGAAGGACGGAGTTTGATGCCCAGTCCACCATAGTGATTTCTGTTGTGCCCTTAAGAAATGCACTTCGCGACAAACCCTTCGATGGGATCACGCTGTTTGCCTACCATGGAATATAGTAACTTCGCTTACCACAAAAACCAGCATACAGGCCAATAGGGCCATACGAGATGAGAAAGACGAATAAGCAACATTTTTTAAACTGTGGTAAATTTCTCGACATTGAGGAGTAAATTATTGCAGGTTTAGTGAATTTCTATTAAATTTAATTTGTTAATTTATTGAGAGTGCAAACAAAATGTCAGATAAAATTTAAAAAAAGGCTTTCACTTGCTCATTACTCGCATTTATTGGTTAAAATATTGCAAGTCCATAAACAAAGACCTTTTTTTAGTTCTCAATTTATTTTCGCGATCGCATACTTAAAATTATCTTGGATGGGTGATAAATCCGGTAATGTTTTTGATAAATAGGTAAAACATGCAAAAAAAAAGTTAAAAATCACTGTGCCACATTCAATAATAAAATTGCCTTTTTCGAGGCACAGACAAATAGGCCTGTTTCAACGCATAAAAGTTACCTGTAAAATGGATATTTTGAACACCAAGAAGATTAAGTAAGAAGCTGATGTGCTCTACTTATGGGTATATACAGTATGTATATATATAATTACAAACAGACCTGACCAAAATCAAATCAATCAAAATATTATTTGAATGCAAATAAAGTCAATGAAAATGAAATGTTGGCAATGAAAAACAACTTTTATTGAAAGATAGCGAAGTACCATCGACGTGTGTCTTTTTTTTGTTTTTTTTTTTGTCACGTCGACCAGATGCTCCTTGAATCGATAAAAGAGGAAAATAATGAAATATTGCGTGGGTGATAAATCAATATATCATAAAAGATTTTTCGGATAGAACCTGGAATAACTCTAAAGAAAAAATTTTTACAAATCTAAAAACGTGTAATATAAATTTTTTTGAATTAAATTAAACCTTTCTGAATTGTTATCTTTTTGCTTGTGCAATTAAAGTTTTACATTAAAATTATTGAGAGCCATAAGCGAAAATTAAAAATTCATATGGATTTTTTTTTATTAAAAATATGCATAGCCAGAAGGTGTAAATCTAAATACTTTGCCTTTAAACATTTTTAAAAAACTTCATCTATCACAACTTTTTAATTAGCACCTTTACCTTGTTCCATCTTAACATCCCGGCTATGTTTCGCCTATGCACGTAATAACTAAAAAATAAATATTTACTTGTAGGTTGCTGTAAACCAGAGATGACGAACATGTGATCTGCGAAAAAAATTCGTGCGGCCTGCAAATTGGTTTGACAAAATCAACCCCTAGGTTTCAGAATATTAAAAGCAAGCAGCTGGAGCTTGATGTTTTTTTTTATCCCTTTAATGTTACACCCACTTTCGTACCCCTTAACCTTCAGCTCGAACTCATAAAACTGCAGAGTAATAACAGCCTAAAAACCATGTGTCTGAACAAGCCGTTGCTTGATTTCCTGTGTGTTTGTTTATCAAAAAAAGAGTTTTTAAATTTGAAAATTAGCTTTCAAATAATTATTAGTTTTCGGAGCCACGTACCTATACGGATAATTTTTTTAAATTGAACATTACAAAAAGTTGTCGCAGATCAAGTCTGGCAGACAAAAATTTTAGTTTGACGTTGACAATTGACACATGGTAAGTTCAACTTAATATTAAGCGCTTGATAAAGAAAAAAATTTTAAAAAATCTCACTTAAGGTCATATCTGTACCAGCCGAAAAATGTTAGGGGCGCAATACAATTTTGTGCAAATTTTATTGATGATTGCCCAAATCATGATCTTCTAGCACTTCACGGATATGAGAAGAAATTTGGTAACAAATTTTGGTGAAGACCAAAACAAATTCATTATTTTGAAACTGTCTCTAATCTCTTGATTTTCGTCCCAAAAATGAAGTGATCTTTAAAAAAAGGTCTTTACCTCAAATCTTAATCGTTTTCCTGCATTTGGAAACTTTTTCTTGCAGGGGTAGTTTGTTTCCCAAATCCGAACAATTTCGAAAACAAGAACCAACATTTTACAAATACTGTAATACGGTTTGGGTTAGGGTTAAGATTACGGTTAAGTATTTACTAGAAAACAGAAAAATCAGCGTCTATGAAATAAATATTTCCAGACAAACAAGCATATAGCGTTATTTTTCGAACAGTTGTCAATTCGAATAACTGTTTTCGAATAATTGTCCGTAAACCTCAGTTTTCGGTGGAAAAAAACTTGTTTTTCTCAAATATTACTTGTCACTGCCCGAAAAGTTATGATTTTGCCCAAATTTTGAGACTTGGAGGAGGGACAATTGCCTCGCCCCCAAGTCTTAGGGTTATATTGGTAAGCTAGATTAATTTTTTATTAAATGTTTCTTTGTTACTTTTTATTATATATTTCATGTTTCAATAGCGCTCTAAATAACTTCAGCTGTATGGTTTGCATTGATTTGTCGACTATTTTGTGTATATTTTTGTAATTTTGATTTCTTGCATTATTTAAAAAAACTTTAAGCCAACCCAAACCAGAATCTTCGTTGAGTGGCGGTTTTAGGTGACAAACTGGATTTTTATTATTTTTATTTGTTGTTCATTAGTGTTGTTGATTAATTTTTTTCATTTCTAAAATGTTTATAATTTTGTGTTAAAAATCCTTTCTTGACTGGGTTCTTTGCTTTTTAACGGTGTTGGGCGATTCCATTCGTCCATGCACAAATGGGGTCTCGCTCCTTCATCGAATTGCGAGTGTGGCACTGCTGAGCAAACCGCAGACCATGTACTAACAGCGTGCCCTATACATTGGGCACCACATGGAGCACGAGGTCTGACGGTTTTGGATGACGAAACTCGATGCTGGCTTAATAACACCACTGCCAGCATCTGATCCAGGCAGTACAGCAGTCTGGGGTAGTAAAAGGATAAACCCTCGGCCCCAGTCCTGCTTGTGTCTGACCTGGAGTGGATGCCCTTCAAACGACGACGACGACAACGCGCTTTTATTTCTAATAAAAATTAAAATTTATACCGAAAATTTGACGTGCTAAAGCTTTTATTAAAATTAGTTTATTTTATGCTATGCCTTATTACTTTTAAAATAATTGATAAGAGCGCTTTTTTCTTTCTAAATTATAGAAAAAAGTTTCTAAAGTACGAATAAAAATTTGTGCGGCTCGCTCACTCAACTGGAACTGATAAAGCAACCCGCGACAACCGTAAAGGCCCGTTTCCACTACGAGCGTGGAAAAAAGCATTCTTTGTTTGTTTTATTGATATTTTTTTACGCTCGCTTCAATTTTAACCGCTCGCTTCAATCGAAGATCAATAAAAGAAACAAAGAATGCTTTTTTCCACGCTCGTAGTGGAAACGGGCCTTTAGGTTCGTCATGCCTGCTGCAAACCAAGACCTGATGACAAACAAAATAAACTACACTAATACTAAATAGTGCGCAAGTTTAGCGTCATATTTGATTGCCGGTGTGATTGTCTGCGGCCGACCTCACTTAATTAAACTAATTTAAGATAGTATATTCAAAAAGAGGAACGACTTTTATGCGCGCAATTAACTAAAACTTTATGGAATTTATTCAATTGTTTAAAGTCCTTCAAAAAAAAAAAAATTTGGCTTAAAAATTTTTAAATGTTTGTGCTTTAAGTATGCTAGCGTTTAGTATTGTTATAGTATAAATATGAGTATAAAATTGTTAAATTTATTTATATCTAAAAAGTTACCAATGAAATAGAATTCACCTATAGCAAAAAATATAGAATGAACCGAAAAGATTTGAACTATAACTGCATAGAGAAATCAAAAATTTTTTACTACACAGATCTGTCGATGGTTCTTGCATTTCATTGCGCTAAACACTGGCTGGTTGCTGATTCTACATTGCGCACTTATACTCGTCAAGTTTGTTTACAATAGTTGAATTCATGAAAACCAAGGCGCGTTTTTCTATCAATATTTTAACAAAAAGAACGTCTGTTTGGCGCTAGTGGTTATGCGTGCGATTTGTAGGGTTTCACTAATTTATCATTGACTGTTTCGTACTGACGCTTTCATCTTGTTCGCTGAGCAATCGCTGAGCAAATTTTTGGGTCTGTGCAGAATCAGCCGTATTCGCCTTTTTATCTCTATTTTGCTTTCTCTCGTTTTCTGCTCTCTCGTTTTCCGCTTCTCTTTTTGTTTCTTTATTATAACTCGTTCTTTTTAGCAAAACAACAACAATAAAATGCATTTATTAAGTCATACAATTTCTTTTTCGATATTTTCACATATTTGCTTTTCTAATACTTCTTAATCATTATTTTTGCATAAATAAAACACTCTTAAAATATACTTTAAAGTTGTAAGAATTGAATTTGTTTAAATATTCAACGAAACGTAATGTTTTTTTGGATGCTGATTGTGCACCAGCTATTAATCGTACATTTAAATAATGATTTATTTCCAAATACACTTCTCAATGATTATACATGCCTTATACATTCTTAAAATACACTTTCAAGTTGTAGGAATTGATTTTGCTTCAAATCATTTAATAAAACTAAAAGTATTTCGTGACGGCCGATTCTGCACAAGCTATCATTCGCAAGTTTCTGTAATTTTTTTTTTATCTCTATATTTATCCTCCTGACTCGCAGGAAAGCGACGGAGGCGCTATACATAGGGTAAGCAATTACCCCGACCTGCTTCCGGAGATGCCAAGATATTGCTGTCCGCTAGTAATTTAGTAGAGATATTACTGTAATTTAGAACTGCTTGTCAAGACCACCAAGCAGGGGAAAGTGCCGTAAAGTGTCTTTCCCAAGGACACAACAGAATGGCGCTAGTGGGTTTTGAACCGAGACCATGTTGATCATCAGTCCGGTGCTTTAACCATTCGACCACGCTGCCGACATTCGACCAATAAAGTACACTTTAAAAAACAGCCATTTGTTGCTTAAACATTCTTTAAGTATATTCAAGAAATATATTCAAGAAAACCTATGGTTTTATGGGGGCCAATTTTGCACCAGCTATTATTCGTAAGTTTCAATAAAAAGTTTAATTTTAATAAACAGCCATTTGCTTTTAAAGCACTTCTTAATTTTTGTTTTCATATATCTCAATACTCTTAAATTATGGCTTAAATTTGTAAGAAATGATTTTTTAAAAATATGTTCAAGACAACCAACGGTTTAATTGGGCCGATCGTACACAAGCTACTATTCAGAAGTTTCAATAATTCTTCTTCTTCATGTGGGGTAGATGATTCTCTTTCCCGAAGACACTTTAGATGTTAGGGCAGATATTGATCAGCAAGGCCACTGCTCCTCGTCAACTGTTTCCAGAACAATCCCCCTGCTAGGATGATGGAAAATGGGACAAAATGTTAATTATAAGGTTAGCGGTTTGCTCCACCACGCCACACTCACAGGCTGCTGTGGGAGCCATACTCCATCTATACATTGAAATCAGCAAAAATTGACAATTTTACTTTTTGAAAGATGATTCGTTTTGAAAAGATAGTCTGGAAAACATATGAGGAAATCTATAAGAATTCGAGTTGGTTAATAATTTTATGACCGGGTGTTTTCTGTGGTTGTGATTGCGATTTGATGACTTTCTCAATTTCGCCTTTCGGACATCGTCATTTTCTTCTTTGGTTTTAGCAGATGAATGAAAATGTGTGTTCATTCGTTGTATTTAACAGGGATCCTTCATCCTTTGCACTTTTCGCTTGTTTGTACTTAGATTTAACATAAGTGAATGAAACATGAATGTGGAAAAAGAAATTTAAAAAGCTTAATTCAACAATGCTTTTGATTGAAATGTTTAATAAAGTCAAAAGTATATACAGCGGTACTTTACAATTATAGTACTATATTATTGTGAACGCCATTTTAATCTTCACTGTTTAACCCATTAGTGACGAAAGTTTTTCTGTCAGTCAAATTTAATGAAATTTTTAATGGGAACTTAGGTTCATGACTATATGCTATATAAAAAATTTTAAACCATTTCGTCTGGTAGTTTTTGATAAATCGACTGCGTATTTAGGTACCCTTTGGGTACTTAGTACATGGTCTGCTGTGTGGCGCCTCTGAGCAAACCGCAGACCATGTACTAATAGCGTGCCCCATACATCGGGCACCACATGGAGCACGAGGTCTGACGGTTTTGGATGACGAAACTCGATGCTGGCTTAATGACATCACTGCCAGCATCTGATCCAGGCAGTACAGCAGTCTGGAGCAGTAAAAGGATAAACCCTCGGCCCCAGTCCTGTTTGAGTCTGACCTGGAGTGGATGCCCTTCAAACGACGACGACGGCGGCACTTTTCACTAAAATTCAACTGCACATTTAAGTACTTTATCGGCACTTCACTTATGCGTATTTAAATACGCCAGCGGCACTATTAAAAGAAAGAAAACAGTCTACAAAAAATTGCAATCGAAATAATCGCGCTCACAACATCTCAACCTCAAACTCATTATTTTTCAAACGTTTCAAGTTTAATGTTATTTTATTTGAACCAAGATTTCTATGGCCATATAATTTTTGGCAAGCTTGTTTCACAATGTTTTGATGTGATTTTTACTCTTAATTTCAGAGGTGCACTGCACCTCTGAAATTAAGAGTAAAAAATCATATAATATCATATTCAATAGTTTTACGTTGACCATGTATGGAGTTCTGGTGTTATTACAAAACTTTTTACCAAGTCGTAGTTTATTTTGTTTTGATATAAAGATGAACCTGACAACAAAAGAATAAACATTTTGTTTGTAAAATAACACTTCATCATTGATTTGCCTTCTACTTTAGTTGTAACAACATTAACTTTATTTTTTTTCCTATGCTTCTATAGTCTTGTATTCTCAATCCCTATTTATGAATACCGTATACACTCGTTTTACCGCCCGATCTTGATTAAGGGCCCGTTTGAATAGCCGCCCGTGTGAACAGAACATAAAAATAAATAAGGGCCAGTGCTTAAATACCCGCCCGATGTAAAAGCTGATTTTTCAGTGATAGAGAACAATAGGAAATAAGAAGCAGCTAAGAAGCGCTTGTGTCACAACGCTGTTGAATTTTAAGCGCTGGTAGATAACACTCACGCCTTAGGCGTCCAATTGCATAACAGATAGCATTGATTACATAACAGATAGCATTAGTTACATAACAGATGGCAGACTTTCCCGCCAAAAGCAAAGAACTAATAGTATAAAAGGCTCCCATTTGTCTACTGGTCATTCATTCGGAATATTGAACCCACATGATGGCAGATGACAGAAGAAGAAAGTGTGACCTACAGTATCACCAGTTGATGACAATAACAAAAGGCGCAAACTGCACAGTTACACACTTGAATTCAAATTGAATGCTATCGGTAAAGTGAAAAAAGGCAAATCAAAAGAGGCAACTGCTAGAAAATTTGGTGTTGCTCCAAAAAGAATTCGGGAATGGTGCAAGCAAGAAGAGAAGCTGAAGGCCATGGCATCCCATTCCAGTCAATGTCAACGCAAAAGACTTGATGGCGGAGGTCGCAGACCATTGTTAGACACACTGGAAGAGAGAGTGTATGAATGGATAGAGAGCATGCGTTCCAGAAGGCTGCGTGTGACCAGGAAAATGGTGAAAAGAGAAGCATTGAAGATTTTCTCCAATGAAGGTGGTCAACACTATGATAGTAACCCCGAGTTCGTTGCCAGTAATGGCTGGTTGAGAAATTTCTTCAATCGTCACAGGATCACCCTAAGACAAAAGACGACTGTTTGCCAGAAGCTTTCAGATGTATGTGCGGAGTAAAAGGCTAAAATTGAACTTGACACTGCAGAATATGGGAGCGATGGATAAACACCCATCTGGCTCGACATGGCTGCAGACAGCACCGTTGATTTTGTTGGCAACAAATCAGTCCCTATCAAGACCACTGGGCAGGAGAAATCAAGAGTGACTGTTGTACTAGCTGCCAAGGCCAATGGTAGCAAGCTCCCACCTTTCATAGTATTCAAGGGTAAACGTGTGGATAAAGACCTTCAGAAAGTAATCGGTGTTGTGTGTGCTTACAGTGGGAATGGTTGGATGAACAAGGACTTAACACACACATGGCTTAATAAAGTTTGGGGGACCTTGGCATTGCCTGTTGTGCTGGGATGCGTACAGATGTCATCTCCAAGACTCAACCAAGCAACTTCTATCCAAACTGAAGACAGATGCTGCTGTCATCCCCGGTGGTTGCACAGGCCTTCTACAAGCCCCTGATGTGTCTTGGAATAAACCATTTAAAACGTACTACCGTGAAATCTACGAGGACTGGTTGAATGATGGTGAAAAGGCAACAACAAAGGGCGGCAACATGAAACCTCCTACTCGTGTTCAGCTTGCGACTTGGGTAAAGGCAGCATGGGATAAGGTCCCCACAGAACTCATCAAAAAATCCTTTCTTGTTTGTGGTGTATCCAATGCAATAGACAATAGTGAGGATAAAGATATCAATGTGTTGAAACCAGATGGGATTTTGTATGCTTCACGTGACGATATTTTCCAAACTACACTTTCCAAACTACAAAAGCTCACAGAAGCTAAAGGTGACTTGTCCAACATTACTGAGACTGTACCCACTGAGGAAGAAGACGTTGAGGCTACAGCAGAAAACGAGCTTGGTGTTAATGAGGATGATGGCTTTGATGAGGAGAACAACATACCACTTGCTGAATAAATATAAATTTTGATTTGTTATTTCTTGTTAATAATATAAACTAATATGAGGGAATTACTCTTAAGACGTGAATAATTTGCGTTTGACGTGAATAAGTTGACATGGAAAAAGGATTAATGTCGTGAAATATTTGTCTTCAACGATAATTTTTGTGCATAATTTTACTTTGAAAATAACAAACGCCCGTGCTTCAATAAGGGCCCGGTAGTGAGTTTGGTTGAAAAAAATAAGGGCCCGGGCAACAAAACGAGTAAATACGGTACCTCAAAACGTAGCAATAGACACTTAGGCCTAATCTACAGTACACCAGGCGTATTTGTTCGGCGTAGCCTTCTTTCGTTATTGAGTTTCGCAAGCGTCTATGTGACGTGATGTTTAAATAGAAAACAAACTTAAGCCTCGTCATTAAAACAATGCATTTCCTGTTTCAAAAAAAATCAACTGCATGAACAAATATGTTGTTTGTTGATGGCGATACCGCTCACTTTTCTGTAGTCACTACTTTCACTACACGTTGGTTTTATGGTTGATCTGATAATGAACGACGCTCATCCACTTCCATAAGTCTCCCTCCTCATTGCAGCAAAATAATGCGCCTGCTAACCGTTCCTGATGCAAAAAGAAAACTTTCTTCCTGTTTCCGACGTAAACCGAACCTTGTCGTAAAGAAAAATTTTATGTAAAATATTTGCTTCTTGAAAAAAGTCTTAAAAATTTATGATGGTTTTTTAGTTAGGTTTAATTGTTTACGAAGACAAAATCGTCGTCGTCATCGTTTGAATGGCATCCACTCCAGGTCAGACACAACAGGACTGGGGCCGAGGGTTTATCCTTTTACTACCCCAGACTGTTGCACTGCCTGAATCAGATGCTGGCAGTGGTGTTATTAAGCCAGCACGAAGACAAAATAATCTGTCGTTACGGTCAATTTTCAAATCGCTATTTTACGATCAAAACTTTTTAATTAAATTCTTAACATACAAGAACTTAAATCTCTATCTAAATAGCTTATTAATCATCCTCTTTATTTCTAGATTACAAACAACTTGATAAATTCACGCCTGCGAAGTCGAAAACTGAGTAAGTTTCAATTTCAACTCCAACTCCTAGTAGTTATAGAAGTCTAAGTCGGATTGGATCCTAAAAGTCCGGCTCCCTAGAACTAAGAGTCAGCGTCGACTTGGAAGCCCCAGATAAAGCTCCAGATGATAATTTTTGTAAGTTACTGTACTTTAGAAAAATAATTAATCAGTACGCTATTTCATATCAGCATATATAAACTAAATGTACGCTAAAGTAGAATTCGATTGGGTAAAACTAAACTGCAAGTTTAAAAATATTTAAAATTTACTTTGCATTCGTCCAAACTAATATGAAAATTCATGTTGTGAGATTCATCAAACCCATCTTTCTTGCAAAAGCCATACATGGCGTTTTCTTTTACTGCCACCCAGCGTTTGCTCCAGTTCGAATGAAACAGTCTAGAATCGGACGCTTTAACGTGATCTTCTTTGCACCACAACCAGCCTTGACAGTATCCATTTGCCAAATCAAAATACGAATTTTTCCTATTATTATTCATTATTAAGAAGTAACCTAACTTTCGCTGACCAGATCAACAGTTAATTAGAATAAAACAAAAACTTTTATTTAAAAAAAAATTTACTGTAGTTCTTTTTTTGTGAAATACGAGTATTTTTAAATTAAAAAAAACTCGTTTATTTAAAAAAGATGTAAAAAATAATTTTGAATAGGGCAGTAGTTCACTTACACTTCTATTTCATTTTAATTTCGTAGCATTACCGCAAGCTCAAGAACAAGCGTTTAATTTTCACAGAATCAATAAGACAAAAAATACTTGGTATAAGTTAATAGGACAAAAAATACAATTAAATTTACATTTGGTTAATTTAGCAAATTAAAACATCAATGGCGTTAGCAAAAAACAAAAATGCTTTTTCTTTTTTCAAAAACTAAAGTTCATCAGTGGGAGGCACCTCCAGTAAGTCTTTCTCCAATGAAACTGGTTTACACAGTGTTTGGGATAGAATTTTGATTTTTCATCAATTCATAGGTTGGTAGACTTTTATCTTAAGAGCTTAAACAAGATTGGTCCCAACCGCGTCCCGCAGGCCACATGTGGATGATAAAAAATAAAATGGAATAACTGCTACCGCTTTCCTCACAATAACCATAGTTAGACCACTGCATGAGATTCTAAAGGTTGCTCTTGCTTGTACATCTTATTGCTTCCTCAGTTACTCACCTATATCATGATCAACCTCAAATGATCACTGCTACTTCAGCTTTAAAAACAGCTTACTTTTTATTGAATTTGAAGAGCGAGTTTACTTAACCGACATAAATTTTATTGCAGTGCAAAAGTCGTTCCAAAAAGCAAAGCAAATAGAGTAAACCGTAAAAGTTTCCCAAAAAAACACTTAAGAGATCTTTTTAAAAGAAACAGATAGAAACTTTTTGAATAAATATTTCACAATTAATTTTAAATTAAAAAAATAAAAAAACAAAACCATTATTAGAATATTTTTAAAAGGGTCGTTTGGTCATGTTTCAGAAAACGAAAAAATTTTGTGCAGAAAGTTATTAAAAAAATTCATATTTGACCGCGTCAAAACTTGCATAAACGTTTCCAAAGCTTTTGCAAGTAGGCAACAATGTACAGAAAAACTTTTTCTTAGTAAGCAAAGTAGCTACTTATTTTCTTACAACAATAGAAAGAGTATGAAGAGACTAATTAAATCATAAAGTAAAGTTTAAGCTTCCTTAAAAAACTCTTATGTTTTATTCCGTGTAAATACTTAATTTTTTATACTAATACAATGAAATATTTTTCGAATGATCCGAGCAAGCATTTACGTCGGTTTTTAAAACTTTTTCAAATCGAAAAATTGCAAACTATATCAAATGTTTTCTTGTTGAAACTTCGGTTTTAACATCGAGTAATATCAATGTAAACAATATTAAAATAATCTAATAACACGAAGCATCATACGAAATCATGCAAACAATTTCTTTCTTTTCACTCATGTTGAAAACAATAAACAAGATGTAGTGGAGAAAAAGTACATCCAGACGTCAAATATTCAATCAAAAACAAAAAATTTATTTAAAATCGTTTTTTTCCATTTTGTTTCGACTTTCAATGAAACTCGTTTAATATTAATGTTGCTTTCGCTTGTAATGAACTCCACACTGCTTTGATAATCTTTTCAGAACACGTGATAACCCCAGTCGACAATCGAAGAAAGTAGACGTCATTGACCTCAGATGGAGTCAAGAAAAAATCTCGATCAGCTTGCATTCTCTGCCGAAGATCTCTGTTCAGATTGTTAATTTCCTGATAATATAAAATATGTTTATTGAAAGAATTAACGGATGTAGAATGGGATTCCGCATTATCATCTTTTCTTCAATTTGAAGTTTTTTCTGTTAACCCTAATTTAGCTAAAGGGGGGTCCTCAAAGGACCCCCCTTATATAAAAACGTTATAACTCGTAAAGTTCGGATGATAAAACCTAAAATTTTATGACTTTTTCTAAAATTTATTCCTGAATATTTTGGTATTTTACTTGAGCAAATCTGATGAGTAGTTTTAATGTAACAGGCAATTTTTTTGACTTACCTCATGATTTTTGTACACTTTTTGTGCTATGTTTGCCAAGATTACTACGTCACGTAGTAGTTATTTGTTTTTACAGCAGAACGTGACTAAACCGATTATGTCGCAAAACAAAGCATTCAACAATAATTTGAGGACCCTCAACTTTATGCAAAACAAGAAGAGACTAATAGCAAATATATTACAAGTAAAGACATTTGACAAAACTAGAATAATTTTTTTCCAAAATATCAAACAATCAACTGCGCAGCTACTGTCTGTTAAGAGTATTGAACATGTAAACTTAGGGTCCTCCGAGGACCCCCCTTAGGAAGTCAACAGAAAAAAACATTTAAGGTAAATAAGGATTAAAATTTTTGTTATTTAATGTATAGCAAAGCTGCCGACTCCAAAAAACGTAGCACTAAAACGTTAAATTTTGTAAGTTAAATCAATAAATTGAAATACAAGGTGAGTCTTAAAAGTTTTCAATCACATGCTATCATAGGTGTACGCAAAGAAAGGGATTGGGGTTCAAAAAACTTACTACGCAGACCACTCAAAAACAAATTGGGGCATGAAAAAAAGTGAAAACCAAAAAAGTGTTTACTTTATTTTAACTGTTAGTGATCATGCTTTTAACTCGCAAACTCTTCTCTAGACAAAATCTTTAGCACACTAAAGGCGCGTTTCCACTATGAGCGTTGATGGGAGTATTCTTTGTTATACTCCCACCAACGCTCGTAGTGGAAATGTGTCTTTACTCTTTATAAAAAATATGCGTGACTGTGAGTCCTGCCACTTTTGGTCTTGTTGCAGGATAGCAATATCAGTGAACAAATTCGCAAATCATTTTAAACATGAACAACAAAAAATTAAAAGCAAAATTTAAAAATTTAAACAATCTATAAAAACAAAAACCACAATAACAATAAGTATGGAAAAAAAGTTTCAGATTTTTCATCGTGAAAGTGAAAGTCAACTGACTTTAGTTCGATGTCTTTTTTAAAAATGTGCTTAGCGATCCTTTTCTAACAGCTTCAAAGGAAATTTTTTCGTTGCTGTTGTAGCAAATGTCAATTAAAAACTTAATTGAGAAATTTTTCAACTATAATTACGAAGTCCTTAAAAATAGTTGAAAATAATTATAATTCTTATGGTATTTTTAAAAAGTCATTAATAATTCCAATTTTCCTGGAATACCAGATGAACCTGATAGCACAAAACTTAAAAGCTACAGTTTGTTCGCAGCTGGGAATTCAGCAACTCTATGCCTTGTGTTGAAAAGCTTTCCAAAAAATTGATTCTGCATAATTAAAGAAATTAAGTGGCAAAAGATTTGCCTATATTTCTAAGCAGAATTTTTTGCAAAACGTACAACACAAAATTCTATTAACTATTGTACAATTTCATTTCTAGGTTTCAAAAAACTGTTTATTGATAAAATAACAATGAACACTGAAAAAAGCTCGTTTCCACTGCGAGCGTGAAATAGAGTATTTTTGTTTCTTTTTTTGATTTCTTTTGCTTCGCTTAGCGCTTTAGCGTGGAAACAAGTAAAAATCAATAATCAATAATATTGTCGGCAGCGTGGTCTAGTGGTTAAAGCAACGGACTGATCATAAACATGGTCTCGGTTCAAAACTCACTTGCGCCATTCTGTTGTGTCCATGAGAAAGACACTTTACGGCACATTCTCCTGCTTGGTGGTCTTGGCAAGCAGTTCTAAATTACAGTAATATCTCTATTAAATTACTAGCGGACAGCAATATCTAGGCATCTCCGGAAGCAGGTCGGGTTAATTGCCTACCCTATGTATAGCGCCTCCATCGCTTTCCTGCGAGTCAGGAGGTCAAATATAGAGATAAAAAATAAATAAATAAATAAAATAAACAAATAATAGATTCAATGAGTGCTTTGTGAACAGAAGTCTACTTTAGCTGTTGTGGTGAGTGATAATTGTATGGTCAACTTAGAGCATGGGTTCTTAACCGTTGGGCCATGGGCCACTGGTGAGCCACAGGAGCATTTTGAGGTCCGGCTTTTTGAGGTCATATTGAGGCAAAGCTATTTAGAAAATTGTAAAGTTGGAATCTTTTCATTTGTTAGATAATTTTACAGTACATTTGTGGGTCTTCTCTAGTTTTGATTGAAGCTGGAATGAAAGAAGCTGGTTCGGCGTTTCCACCACTTAATAACATAAACGATACACTCTTAGAAGGCATCAGCAGGACTATTCAATATTTAGAAAATCAAACTACGAAAGAAATTCGTACTGGTATTTGTTTGACGAGACTTATACCGGTGAAGAAATTGTAACGTAAACAGATTTTTATCGCTTTTCAATTCAAACTTAAAAACAAAATACCTCTCAGGCTATGAAAACGGAGAGAGAGTATAATAAGTAACAGACAGACAATCAAAAGATATAAGAGACACAGAAACTCGCTAGATCTTTCTCTCTCTCTCTCTCTCTGGTCCTATTTGAACACCGACCGTGAGGGTATGGAGCCAGCTAAACTTCTCTCGCACAGAAGAGGTTACCCGACACAGTTTATATCAATATTGTAATTTAATAATGTTATCGTAACTGGTCCGGCGGTTTTAGACTAATACTTCACAGTCTGAAACAAGTACAATATAATAATAAAATATAAAGTTAATTTAGCAAATAAAACATCGGTTATTATCTTCCAAATTAATAGATTAGAATTAATAGATAAAGAACACAAGCATATCTCAGCTAGCACCTCGCCATGTGCTTAATTAAATCAAGACAAAGAAGAATTACGCCACCATGTTGCCAAATAAAAAGATAGGAGACAAAATTAAAACTTAAGGGCGAAATAACACGTATATCGACAACAGGCTAAGATCCTTCATAGGCTGCGATTACTTTAATCTTCTTCAGACAAAAATATCCTATGGGTCACAACAATAACTGTTATCTCTGCTTGAGTGACTGTCACAGAAATTGCATGATTTTAGGCGCGAATTCTGTAGTGCACTGTGTGGTAAATAATTAGTTGTAGATCGTGTGGTTTCCAAGTTTCAAGGCTGTATAATACTGTATGTATATCTAGTTTATTCTTTTGCAAGTTGTTTTTTTTTATACAAATGTGACCATAATTTGAACTAGTTTTTCGCCGCATTTCTTATCTTTTTGTCTGAGTTAATTTTCTAAATTCATTGTCAATGTCTCAATTTTTTCCTGAATTTTATTACTGTCCTGTCTGATTTTTGTTGCCTTGATAATGTCATTAAAAGGTTTTAGAAGATTCTGTCTTATTAACCACGTGTATTGATGTTTATAAAAACTGCTGATATTTATTTGTTGCTCTCTTTCTGGTGTGCTTGGCTTTCTAGATATAGTACAATTTGGCTGGTTATAATTTTTGTATTGATAGAGCTAAAGGACTGTGGGTTCTTCAGAAAAGTTCTGATGTTCTGTTTAGTATTGCCATTATTAATCAGATTTTCAACAATTAATTTTAGCCGAAGTATGAGTAAAAAATCCACTAAAAGAGGATGGAATGATGATGATATTCAGTACGGTTTTGATGCTCCGAAAGGGCAATGTGTTATTTGTTACAAAGTCCTTAGAAACGATTTGCTGCGTCCAAGTAAATTTTCGAATCATTTGTTAAAAATCCATCCTGAATATAAGGACAAAGGTATTGCCTTTTTTGAAAGGAAACGAGATACACAGAAACGTACTAAATTGAATTCTAGTGGAACTTATTACAAGGAAAATATTTCACTTGTTGAAGCTTCTTATAAAGTTGCACTTACAATCGCAAAACAAAAGAAGTCCCACACAATAGCTGAAACTCTTGTAAAGCGTGTGCTATAAAAATGGTAGAGCAAGTGTTGGGAAAACAAAGTAGCAAAAAGTTAGAAGCAATATCTCTTTCGAATGATACGATACGGCTTCGTATAACAAAAGTGGTAGATGACATTTCTTCTGGATTGATTTCAAAGTTGAAGTCCTGCCTTCATGATATGTTTTCTATTCAGTTAGACGAATCTACCAACATTGTTTCACATCTACTGGTTTTTGTGCAATGGGCTTCCGTTACCAGCATAGAGAAAACCATTCTTTTCTGTTCTCCTCTACAAAATACAACACGAGCAGTTGATATACTACAAAAAATGGATGATTATTTCAAAACATGGAACTTGAAGTGGGAGAATCTGTGTTCTGTTTGTACAGATGAAGCCCCTGCAATAATTGGTGCACGATCAGGTTTTGCTCAAAGGGTGAAAGAACTCGCTCCTGGTGCAACGTCAGTCCACTGCATGATACACCGCCAAGCTCTGGCAAGTTGAACTCTCCCTTCAGACCTACAATCAGCATTAAATATTGCTATCAAAATGATAAACTTTGTGAAAAAGTGTGCGTTAAACACAAGGCTTTTTTCAAAGCTTTGTAAGGACATATCAGCGGACTACACCACACTTTTATACCGTAGAGATGTGCGCTGGTTTTCAAAAGGCAACATGCTGTCCACAGTCAGGGGCGGATTAGCCCGGCGGGAATTCGGGAGTTTCCCGGTGGGCCGCTCGACTGTGGGCCGGTCTAGCGATTCACTGGGCTGTTTCAAAACTAACTTTAAGAAGCTAACAAATGATCAAGAATATGAACCAATTCCATACATAATGATTTCGCAATAATTTTTAGTAACAGTATTTTTGTATAGCCTACGCTATCTATAATTTTCTTATTGTGATTTGCGACTTTCGTGACTTGACGTAAAATAATAAATAAAGCGTCAGTGGTAACTTCTTTCCCTAATTTCCAGTACTATGACGTAATAAAGAGTCGCAGGAGAACTGATATCACGTACGCCACATAGTTGTTTACCATCCATTCTCCAGGCCTCTCTAAATTTTAAGTAATGGAAAAAAAACGAAAAAGCGGAAAGGCGGAGCTGAGAAAGAGCGTGAAAGAAAGAAAAAGAAATTGAAAGAAATTGCTGCTAAATGTATGAACATTCAGGATGCATTTACCAGAGCAAGCACCTCAACGGAAAGCCAAACGACAGTTAATCCCGCTTTGCTATTAGAACATCAAGATCAGCATTAGTTGTGAGTTATCATGATGTACCAGCATTAGATTTAATAAATCAAAATTGCTCTGATATATTTATTCCGCCAGTATCAGAAAGCGAAGTCGAGACTGTATATACTGATAAACCAGAACTAGACAGCCTCAGCCAAGATAACCTGAAGTATGTTTTGCTACCCTAACGCAAGTTTCAAAAGTTCAATGAGATCAGTCTGTAATTCCTTCTGTGACAGCGTACCATTCATAGTTTGTAAAACCAAAACGATATACAAAACTAACCGAATATTTCGAGTTTCACCCACATCAACCAGAAACAATCAAATTCAACGCTATAAATGTGTACTTCCGACCTGATGACTCTGGAGGTCGTTTGCAGCAATTATGGCTCTCGTATTGTGAAGAAAAAGAAGCTCTATTTTACAATCTTTGCATTGCATGTGGTACTACTATTAGCAGCAATCAGAACCCCAGCAAATTTCAAACTCGTGGATATCAACGGGTTTCAATTCGTGGAAACACATTTACCAACAAATTGATGAATACAAAAGTTCTCAAAAATACAAGGCATGTGTTGAAGCTCACATACGATTCAGCAGTAATAAGAAAGTGGTAGACCTACTTACTGTCAGTCAAACATCATTACACTACAAACAGATCATGCAAAGAAGGCAAATTCTCGACAGAGTCGTCTCCATTGTGAAAATGACTGGAAAATGGGGAACAAGCTATAGAGGAACAGGGAGTTCGGAAACTTTATGTGGTGAAAAAGTTGATCACGAAACATTTTAGAAGACTGTACTTCTTCTTGCGAAGTACGATAACATTCTAAAGTGTTATTTGGAAAATGTTATTAAAAAATGTTGGCAAAACAACCCGACAAGCACAAGCATAACCGTGCAAACAGAAATACATTTATCTCCAAAACTACTGCTAACTCTATCGTTGCTATTTTATCTAAGCTAATAAAAGAAGAAATTTCAAACTCGGTTAGAGAAGCAGGCATTTACTCAGTTCAAATCGATTCAACTCAAGATATAACTTCTACCGACAAATCTTCAGTTATTCTACGCTTTGTTAGGGAAAACGTCGAAGAACGACTTCTTGCCGTTGTTGACAGTCGGCAACTGGGCAGACCTGTGCAATTTATTGAAAGAAGTTTTGCAGAAGCAAAACATAGACGTTTCCAAATGCATCTCCGACAGTACAAATGGAGCATCAAACATATCGGGGCAGTATAATGGATTTACAGCTTTTCTTGAAAAAGAATCTCCTGATCACATTCACACATAGTGCTATGCCTACGTTCTCAACTTGGTTCTCTGTGATGTTACTACGACTAATCATGCATCCATATCTCTATTTGGATTAGTTCAAAAGGTTGGAGTGTTCTTTCGGGAATCATATTTGCGAATGGACATGCGGAAAGAGCTGATGAGCCAAAGACATGGTCATGATATTCAGAGTAGGTTAAACTTGATTGGAGCAACTAGATGGTAGTCTAAGTACGAATGTTTTTGAAAAATTTTTGGTACATTTGAAGATGGTTCCAGCGGCATGTTCTGCGATGTAATTGAAGTTCGGTATTGTGTTTCTACTTCTGAAAAGTTAAGTGTTAAAGCGTGGTTTGATGCCAGTGTCATGTTAGATATTATGATTCGATACCAACGTGTTTTGACAGCCATTACTTATCTACGCATCATGGAGATAACCTCTGCACTTTCAAAGTACTTGCAGACCTCTGGACTGGATTTCATTAATGCTTTTAATATGGTGGAAGCTACGAAAAAAGTTATTCAACAGATTTATCGCGATTTTGCAATGGTTGTAACCAAAACTGACCATTTTGCTCAACGTGCCAATGAAGTTGTGGAAGAACGTGAATGTGATATCTTGATTGAAAGCAACTTTCCTTCTAAACGGTTTCGAAAAAGTAAAAATGAACCCTTGGATGAATGTCTTTCAGACTCAATGAAAAGGTATGAGGTCGATGTACATAATAGAATTCTAGATCAAGTGGTTTAAAGTTTGCACAGAAGATTTGCTACGCATAAAAAGTTATATGCTGACTTTAGCTACTTCAATCCCAAACGCTTTTCTGAAACAGTTCTTCATGGGATTCCTATCTCAGCTGTAAATATGATATGCAACCTTTTTCCAAATAAAAATTTAGATTCTTCTGTTCAGCAAGATCTTCGGCAAGAGCTCCTGGATTTCGCATCAAAATGGCCGGAATTTAAAAAGATCTTACCTGAGCACTGCACGGAATTGGATGAATCAGATGATGATTTTTTTGATTTTATTTGTATTGATAAACTATTTACAGGTTAATGTTTTGACCTTTTGTATCACTGTATGATACAACCCGAGCCTATAATTACTTGATGCCTATTTTTCATACCGATGGAAATGTTATTATTTGATCAAAATTTTGTTCTTATATTGTCATTCAGCACTTTTCGCAAGTCAATTGTACTGGTACTATAAATAATAAATTTTCTTTCATACAACTTAAATTTTAATTTGTTTTTAAAAAACAGATGACGAAGATGTGAGGTCGGACAAAAGCCCCAAATTCGAAAATGTCGATACCAAAATTGTTTTCTATGCTGTTATACTGCGATTCGGAGATATAGAATGACTTCAGAAGTATACTCTTCTATATCAGGCATACAAAGTGATCCTTACTCTTTCTGTTACACAAGTTGGTTGTGAAAGAACCTTTGGCAAGCTGAGATATGTAAAGAACCGTTTAAGAAATCATCTAAGCGAAGATCGCTTAGATTCCCTTTTTTTGATGTGCGTCTAACGAGACGTTTTGTTACGCATTTCGAACCATAGTTGGAGTGAACTAACAAAAACTAACTAACAAAACTAACAAAAATCGACGAACTAACAAAAATGAACGCAGAAATGCGAAGACTATTGCTCTATAAAGAGTGTTTGATAATGTTTGTTTGTTAATTCTAAATATTCTTTTTTGAAATGGGCTAAATATTATGTAGTTTGTAAGATGAACCGAGCAACGTTTTAGTAAGATTTGTAATTAGTTGTCATAAATGGGCCGGTTTTATTTTAAAGTTCCCGGGCCGGTTGAATTTGTTAATCCGCCCCTGTCCACAGTGTTTCAACTGCGAGAAAAATTAGCAGAGTTTTTTTAAAAGGCAAAGACAAAAATTTGCAACTTACTTCAATGATCCTTCTTTTGTAAAACGCTTGGCTTATTTAGCCGATATCTTCGAAAAATTAAATAGCTTGAATTTATCTATGCAAGGGAGTAAAACCACTATCATAAATCTCTATGACTCACTTAATGCTTTTGTGGAGAAATTAGAGTTGTGGAAAATGCATGTCATGAAAGACGTTTTTGTCATGTTCGACAGACTCTCATCCGTAACCAGAGCTAATGAATTGATAAATATTTCAGCAGAGGTCTTAGAACATTTGTGCAAATTGGAAAAAGAACTAAATCACTACTTTCCAGAGCGCATAGTTATGAATGAAAATCTAACAATAGTGAGAAATCCAATCAATGCAACCTTCTCTTCCCTACCCGTGCATCTCTAAGAAGAATTTATTGATTTAAAAAATTAATCAAACATGAAGACTCCATTTGAGAATTCTGAGTTAAGAACGTTCTGATATAATGCTAGTGCTTCATATCCTCGAGTGGCCAAATATATGATGAGCAAGCTGCTTCCATTTGGGTCAACTTACTTAATGGAAGCCGCTTTTTTAGCTCTTGTTGCAATGAAAACAAAATCTAGAAATATTATGAATGTGGAAAATGACTTGATTTGTTTATTGCCATGCATTGAACCTTAAATATCTCTACTTGCAAAGAACAAACAATCTCAAGCTTCATATTAACAGTTGCGTTATGTGTGGGTTATTATTAAAATGTTATTCTTCTTTTTAATTCACATGGTGAAATTATTTTGTATTTTTTACGAATTTCTTGGTTTTGTAAGAAACTTGATTATAACCACTTTAAGCAGAACTTTGAAGAGAGAGTTACGGAATATTTTCAAAACAAAAGTGGGTCACGACTATATAAAGGTTAAGAACTCCTGACTTAGAGCTTTCTACAAGACGCAGCTTGCAAAACAAGACATTCTAGTTTTAAGCTCTAGGTTTTATAGGAAGGGTTGATAAATTTATCGCAATCCTAAAAATAACAGATTGGCAAATTAAAATTTTTTCGAAAAACTTATCTGTCCTGCTCAAACAAAAATGCTATCAATCCAATAAAAATACAAATTGCAGCATAATTGCTAAAATTTTTTGCTGAGGCCTGAGAGTGCATTTTCAACTAAAAATATTTTGCGCACACCTGAGGAAGAAAGTTAATATTTGAAAAAACATTTAGGCTTACCTTTAGGGATTTATTGGGATCGATTAATCTAAAGCAAACCAATCCGAGTGTCACCGGAAAGAGAATTTCAAATCTTTGATCAGATCGAACGAGTTTTTCGAAATATTTTGCTCTGTCGACAGCCGATCTTATGTTATGACGCAATCCTTCCAATCCAATCATTCGAAAAACAAACCATAATTTTATTGATCGAAATCTTCTGCCCAAAAAAATCTGCCAATGCTGCAATAGAAAATTTTACAGTATTGGTGGGCTCCAGCTGATTGCAATAACGTACAAAAATTTTAATTTGGACAAATTGGCCAGAGAACTAAAAAAAGAGAAAAAAGCAAAACAAAAAATATTTTTTTGAAAAATTCAAGAAAAGTAGAAAAGTTACTGCTTTCGATGATTCTAAAGAATATTTATACAGAAGGAGTAAAAAAAGAAAAGGACAGTTTGGTAACATTCAATAGATAAAAAAACACTATTTGATTATTATTTATAAAATTATTAAATGAAAGCGTTGGTTAAAAAATATTTGCACTTAAGGTTACGAAAATATTTGTTCTGCTTACTGCATTATTGAAAATATTTACGAAAAATTTTTACCATTTTAGATTTTAAAAATTTAAAGACTAACCTATATTTAAAATTCAAAAAGGTTTTGGCATATGTATGTTACACGATTTTGATTGCGAAATGTTGTCGAAATGTTGTCGAAATGTAATCGAATAGTTCAAAACCTACTTGCGTTATTCTGTTGTGTCATTGGGAAAGACACTTCACGGCATTTTCCTCTGCTTGGAATTCTTAACCAAGCAACTTTAAATTTCACTCATATCTGTAAATAAAAATTGTAAAACTAAAATAAAAAATTGGCAGAAGGTCGGTGTAATCGCTTGACCGTCATTTTACGTAAAACATCTCTGATGTTTACCTGCGATTCAGAAGGACAATTATAGAGATGAAAATTGTAAAAATATTTTGTGACTAATAAAAGAGTCGTTGAATCCAAACAAAAACCCAAAGTTTATAAAAATAGATTTTCAATATGAAATTTTTTTATGAAATTTTTTTCAAAATAACAAACTTATTCGCAGAATTTCAAAGAAAGATAGCCTTAAAACGTTTTGTAATTCTTTCTTAAGGCCTTAAAACGTTTTGTAATTCTTTCTGATGTTTTACTATTTCGCCCAAATAATTCTTTGTCGCTTCCTGAAAATTTCGGATTTTACCTAAATATTTTCCGCCCAAAAAAGTCAGATTTTTCCCAATCCTTGTCGCTGTCGCAAAAACAACTGATTTTGCTTAAATTTTTGAGACTTAGAGGCCAATTGCCCCCTTGCCTTCCACGGTGGGTATGACTGTGCCTGCGCTAAAGTAAAGCTGTGTTTATTTTTATGTACGGCGGCTCTAGAAATAGTTACAAATGAATTTGCAAGAAAACTTCTCTTTACAGATAGAAAGAAACCGCGGTTTATGATTACTCGTATAAAGAATATTTTTACAAAATCAAAAGAACTTGGTCAATCCTGGTAAAACATGACTCTCAACCTTCACGAAACTTTAAAGCAATTTACAGCGCCAACAACTGCAACTAATCACTCAGCAACTTCGTACTGACTAACTTTAAGATGAAATTAGCACCCCAATGGCCAATATTAAATTTAATTATTCTTCCTCCACACAGGCTAAAACAATTCTATTTCAGTATAGAAGTAATTTTCAAAGCGTCAACACTGACCCCTTAAGCAACTTAACCACAGTCACACAAGTGACAGAAACACAAAAAGATTCCTAAACACTTAACTGCAAAGCATAAAAAAATTTACGACGCTAATTATATAAATTAGCCAACGTTACGAGAACAAAGCCACTTGATCGGGCCCGATTTCTTAAATTACTAGGTATTACGCTTAGCAATCGGAGAAAGCACTTTATGACATCACAATATAACCAGAAAACATGGTAGTAAACAAGTTACATAACAGATAAAATAAATCTTTATGATAGAATTGAAAGAAAATTTGGAAACAAAATAAAATTAAGTGGGGGGTGATGTAACGATTATGCAATCGCTACGCAACAATGAAAAAGACTACTTCATAAATGAAGTGTGACAGTTTTTCTACAAAGAATTTTTTAATAAATTTATTTTGTCAAGCTTACCATGTAGTCAATTGTTGTGTCTTGATTTTCATGCTGCAAATAAATAGGATTCATTATCAGACTGTTCGAAATATCTTGACAACTTTGGACCCTTAACAAAATTTTTATTAAAAAAACAATGCTTTCAACCAGAAAAAAAACGATAAAGCAGTAAAATTTTTTCTCACCATAAAGCGCTGCAGTCGAAATTGACCATCATTGTCTTGTGTGGGTTGAGATTGAAAGAATTTGCATTCTAAAATTTCATAGTCTGTATTGTTTTTAGTAAAGTAATGCCGAAAAAACAATTTAAATAACCTAAAATGTATGAATTAAACGGCTAATTTTGATTTCATCACAAACTTTTTGCCATTTATTTTAAACTTGGTGTTTTTTTTAGCTCTGGTTTCCTATTTTGTTATAATTGTAGCAGTCCATGCGTTCTCGCGACAAGCTAGTTTCATAAATTCCTTTTGATACAACTTAATCATTTCTATGGACTGTCCATTTATAAAAAGTAAAAAGTAAAACAGAACTTTCTGGTTAATGCGCTGACCTCGACTCCGCGGCAAAGATATCGGAACTCGGGACACAAGAAAGCCGATCCGGCGAAAGCAGCGTCCACATGAAGCCAAATATCTTGAGCTCTGCCTGCAATTCACTGAAGTAAAACATTTGTTGTCTTCATCCTACATTATTATACCGCCACTTGAGAGCTTGATTTTATAAACTAAAACTTTAATTTTACAAAATAAATTAACTAAAGATTATTTTTGTGATATGACAACGAAAAAAACACCCAATATTAACCAATTCTTTTAAAATCAAATAGTAATTGCTTTTTAGCACTTACATTTTTAATAAAATGGTATGATTATTGATAGAGTTGTATATTCATATACTTTAATCAAAATTTACAAGTAAAGCAGTCAATTTTTGCTTACAGTTAACTTTTTTTCACATATTAGCTTATCTTTTTATCTCGCGCAATTTCGGGTTTTACTTAATGTAGTTTGTTTAAACTAGCTTTAATGCTGTTTAGTTTCCCCACGTTTAAATTAGTTTTTGAAAATCACTCTGAAGAAAACAGATGAAACCCTGTTACCAAAACTTATATTTTCTATTCAAGTAAAAAATTAGTTTTGCGCTTTTAATTACTTAGCAAAGTTTTAAAAAACTTTATAAAAGAAAAGCACAAACACCATTGACTCTTACAAATTTTTCCAATTTCTTCGAGATTGTCAAAAGTACAACATGACGTTGTTCCAAGAGTTGCGCAAACCTACATAAAAATAAACATTATGATAAAATCTCTTTCGAGTTTTTGAGTTTTTTGCAAGACGTATTGTAAACATTTGTAAATCTAAACCTGTTTGTCGAAACATTGCGTCTTGAAGCGAAAATTTATGACAGCATTTAGTAGGCTATTATGCAGAATTAATTTTCATACATACATAGAGTTCGGTCTGAGCACATGCTCATTAAAAACAGTGAGCTCATATATTTCAAATCATAAATCGATCGCGCTGAGCAAGACTGATTTCTGAAATATTTCGTTTTCGGTAGTAACTTGTATTTTTCGGCCCCCAGATAAATGCTATATTGCAAAAATATACGGTTCAGCAATGCTTTAGAACTATTTCAGTAACTCCATCATTAAATATACAATCGTATTTACTCACAAAGACCGGGATTTTCCCTTCGCTGCGATCTTCTTCGATTGCTTTTTGCAAAGTTTCTCCACGAAGTGAAACGTTTTTGTCAAAATCGAGTAAACGCATTTCAACCATTGCGACTTTTCCTGTCCCAATAAGAAACAATAAAATTCGCTTTAAATAATCAGAAAGCATCAATTTTGTATAAAACTATTTAAAAAGTTAAAAGTAAATAAGATTCAAAAACATCTTTTTTAAAATACAGGTGAGAAAAACCCTTACTTTTGCAAAATAGAGAAAACAGTGAACTCGTTACCTTTACATTACAAATCCGTAGTTCAATGCACTAATTTAGGACAATTTGCATTGTTACCTGCTCTTTCCACAGACGAATGGCTGCATTTCGAAGCGTACGCCACCATACGGGAAGCAATTTTATGGTTTGTTTGAGTCGGGTCACGTGACAGTTCATGTTCAATGCATTTTGTTCGAGCGCTTAGCAACGTCATCAATGTAGCTTCACTGGCTGTGGCTGATGACAAAAGAATCGAAATTGTTGTTGCAATCTGAGCCAATTCACACATGATGACTGATGCCGAAAATATCAAAATTTTAAACGGTAAAGTATAAAAAAAGACTGCAAATCTAAATAACATTTAATTGAAGTTACAAGGTTAATCTTGAAAAATCTATAAGGTCATAAAAAAGTGCGAGCGTATTTAATTTGTAAAACACTAAGTCAAAAGAATACTTTTTAATAGTTAATTACTTTGAATAACTCCTCCTCCAGATCCCATTCCGTCGTGCATGAAGCATTCGGGAAGATCGAGAGCTCGGGCTAACCAATCCATCATCATCATCTCTAATTCGGTGCAAGCTGGACCAGACGACTGACAAATAAAAACGTTGCATAAAACACAAACCGGATTCATATAAGATTTGTGGCTCCCAACATGCATTGCTGCCCTTGACGAAATGGCATTGTGCATGGCGCATGCCGATGACCAGATACAAGGAAATACAAGGGTTGTAATAAAAAGATGGCACTTTTCAGTGCTGTCTGCTTACACAGGTTTATGTACCTATTAAAAGCTGTTATAAAATTTCATAATTTTAAACCTTGCACTTTTTTAAGTGTTTTATACAATGGTTTACATTACCCAAATAAACGTAATAACTAAATTTAATAGTTTAAGAAAGAAAGAAAAACAAATTGAGAGTCAATTTGATACCGAAGAACCAAATAGTCAATAAACATTGATAGCTAGATTCGTATCTTGATTTGGTAAAGGAAAACTATAAAATTAAATCAAGAAAACCAAACCGCTAATTATTGAGAGAAATGATGTCAAACTATCCTTCGACTGCTTTAAGACAATTATTGGGAAAGGCCAAGCAGGGAAAGACAAGAATTTTATAAAGTAATTTGTTTGGAAATTAGGAATTCTAACCAAGAATCTACAATTCAAACTTAAATAGGAGTAGTAAACATCGAAAAAAAAAACAATCGGAAAAGAGTTGAAAAAAATTGAATTTTGGACTTCATCGAATTAGATGGAATAAATGACATCAAAATGTACCATGAGGTAACATCGAAAACGAACCAATCAGAGAAGAGTTGATAAAAAATGAATTTCTGACTACGCGAGACAAATGTAGAAATTGAAAAAAACTTAAGCATGGAAAATAAAGATTTTGGTTAATAATTATGAAAATAAAAGTATATAGATGAAAAGTATCTACACAGGGCTCAAAATCCTCTACCAGACAGCTGTTTCAACTATTAAAGTCTCGTCAGCGACGTAAGTAAGCAAGCGAAAAAAGACTGAAAGGTAAATAAAAGAAAACTAAAACTTTATTTTAGGGGACTACTCAAATCGGATTATCATATCAAGAAAGAATGAAAAACAAATTAATAGTCAATTTGATACCCGAGAACCCAATAGCCAATAAACAGCGATAACTAGATTTGTATCATGATTAGGCAAAGAAAAACTATGAAAATAAATCAAGAAATCAGCATTTAGTTATTCAGAGGAATGGTGCCAGGCTTGCCGTTCTTGTCTTTCCCTGCTTGATCTTTCCCGATGACTGTCCTAATACAGTCGAACAATAGTCTGGCATCATTTCTTTGAATAACTAAAAACTGATTTCTTGATTTATTTTCATACTTTTTCCTTAATAGTTTAAGCAACAAACAAAAGAATACAGTATAAGGTCTATACAACAACTAACCACCATAAACAGACTAAACTTTCTTTTATTTAAATTAATAAGCTGCGTGCTTGTGCGTTTCTATAATCTATTTCGATATCTTATACCTACCCAAGTAAAACCAATTGTCGATATTGCTCCACACAGCATGTCTCCCAAGTGAGCAGGAAAACTTGTCGCAGAAGGGAAATACCCGAAATTACCAGCTGTTTGCCAATGCATGGATCCGTCGAAAATAACTTTTTCGATGTCCTCAAAAACTGTTTTCCAGTTTTCGCCTGCTTCCAGCGCATTTTTGTCTACTCGTTTTTTCATAAATCCTTCAAAAATTTGTAGTTAAATATAAAAGATTGATTGAGTATACAGTATTTATCTAGTTCTTGAAAAGACCAACCAGGCTTCACATCCGGAATAGGTGGTCTTGTCCCATCTTTCAGAGACTCGGTATATTTGATGATAATGTCAGCCATTGCAGCAGCGGCATCTCGGAATTCTTGATTGTGCAAACCCATCAGCGGAAAAGATTCTTGCGAGTCATAACCGTTCTTAAAAATTCAAAAAAGCACAGAACCGAATTTAGTTTTTCATTATTTGTAGTGCCAACGTTTTCCATTGCAGTAATTTAATATCGTTATAAATATAAAACTCCATATGGCATTCAAAATTCTAATTATTCGTATTGAACAAATAATACATTGGCGAGACCGTATGAAAATGGAAAATGCAAAAAAAAATACATGCGAAATATTCTTAAAAGCACTAATAATACAACTATCGGTTCACATTTTAGCAGCACTGGTTTCGCATAATAGTATTATAAAACAAATTTTACAAATTCACAAATATTGTATTTTTTTTATTAACCCTTTCATGCTGTATAGTCACAAATTCGACCATGTAATTTAAAAACTTTTTTTATTTTTTTTCCATTAAGTGAAAAAGTAGATATTGGCTATTCATATTGTTACGTAGGGTTCCTGAGTGTTTAAACCATTCAACTAGTCAGTTGCTGTCTGTCTGTTGTATGTAACGCTATCTTTTTTTAATTTTAATACCTCTACCAATTAATTCAGGCATAAAAGAGTTAAAAAATTACAAACATTTGTTTCTGATTTGATAAAAAAGTTTATTATTCAATGAATTTGTTTTTCTGTATCATATTACAAATCAAAATTTTTGCAATAGAAAATGCTTTTTACGTTGAATTTTAGATATGTTGATACCAAGGATGAGTAGATATAAAAGTTATTTAACTTAATTTCATCGGAGCCAAAAACTTTTCGTGGCGCTCTCATCAGTAGTATCGCGTCAAAATGGGACGAACCAGATAAAAATCAAGGTATTTATAGTCTCAACAGTTACGAGAAAGGTGCTGTACGTGTGGTCTCAGAAAGGAGAAAAGCACAACTCCACAAAATCCAATTGAGGAGAAGGTGCAATACAGTGCAGTCTCAGAAAGGAGAAAAGCACAACTTCACAAAATCCAATTGAGGAGAAGGTGCAATACAGTGCAGTCTCGGAAAGGAAAACGCACAATGTGCCATTATTAAAGAGAGAGACACTGTCAATCACAACTTAGGTTATTTGAAAAGTTTTAATGTGTAAACAAATTCCTTTTGTTTACATAAAACTGGAATTTAATGTGTAAACAAATCCAGTTTTATGTAAACAAAAGGAATTTGTTTACACATTAAAACTTTTCAAATAACTTAAGTTGTGAGTGACAGTGTCTCTCTTTGGTTATTGCACATTGTGCGTTTCTTCTTTCCGAGACTGCACTGTATTGCACCTTCTCCTCAATTGGATTTTGTGTAGTTGTGCTTTTCTCTTTTCTGAGACCACATGTACAACACCTTTCTCCCAACTGTTGAGACCATAAATACCTTGATTTTTTCTGGTTTGCGTCAAAATGACGCGATAGCTACTGATAAGAGTGTCATGAAAAGCTTTTGGCTCCGCTAAAATCAACTTTGTTTAAAGCGATATTAAAATTCTGTATCACAAAGAAACTCTCAACTTAATTACTATACTGGATATATTATCAGGTTTTACTTGGTAGTTTCGATTCTTTGCTGCGTCATTTGTTCAATAAGGTTTCATGATCGGATTTTTGGCCATTAGACGTTTGTGGACAAAGATTTTTTTATCGGCCAATTGTCCATAGCCGAAATAATCGTCGTTCAAATGTCTGTTCAGCCAGTTTTTCGTTGACAAAATGGCAAAAAAAACAAATGTCTGGGTGCCTTTAGGTTTTTAGTTCACAGTTCAATTAATCAACTGATTTACAAATGAAAATTCATTTATTTTACAGCTTGAAAGAAATTATTTTTTCAGTTTATTGATTATATTTATATCTTTTTTGGTTGTAACGTTTGAGAAGTTTGGTAAAGAAACACTAATGCTAAAAAGCATTATTCTCGAAGTTTAATAAAAAGCGTTATATTTTTGAACTATTTGCAGCCTTAGATAAAAAACAAAAGAATACGTCAATTTTTAATACAATTTTTACTTACCTTTTCATTTTTTGATTTATCCATTAGATTGTGCACCGCCAGTCCGCCAGTTAGTAGAAAAAGTAGTAAACATAGAAATAAAAATTAGGTCTCTTAAGTTTGATTGTTATTTTAAATCAGAGCCTTCAAATTTTTTTGTCGAGAGTTTAAAGTTACTCTGTAACGAAATGGTGCTGTGAACTATATCGTAATAATTTCTATAAAAAAAAGATTCTAAAACTATTTGTAAAATCAAAAAAAAAGACAAGGCTATTTTAAAATAAACTATTTGAACTTTCACCGTGTGCCTAATTTAATCAGAAAATCGATCAATCGAAACAATTTCTAACTTCTCAACTTGGACGCTCTTTCTTTTTATTACTGTATTTAATTGGGGCTTCTTGTTCACAAAATGTAGAAAGAAGAGGCACTATAAAAAGCGCGCACTTTTTGTCATAAATACTAAAGCGTTTAGCGGAAATTATCACAATTACTGGGAAAATCAAATACAGTTTAAACAACGTAATCTCCGCCTATGAGATAGAAATTGATTCATGAATTAAAAAAATTGTACCTTTGCAATATAATTTTTCTACTGTGTTAATAGATCCTAGCGAAGTATTTAGTTTTTGATTATTTGTCTATAACCGATTACAAGCTAATTAAAAATCATCGGCAGGACATTTTAGTTGGCTTAAGTTTTAAGTATTATTTTTAAATTATAAAAATGAATGAAGTGTTAATATTTCATTTTTAACTAAACAATCATCTGGGTAAACTTTATCGCATTCATATGTCGATCCCCCAAAAATTTTTCATCAAAGAAAATTGCCAACCTTTATTTTCCTTTGGTTTAAGCCAGTGGTTTTCAACCTTTTTCATACCCTAATTCATTTTCCAACCCAAGATAACTTAACGACCCACTTCGGTGAAAAGAATTTAATTTCCATCGCAAAAATCTGGTGATCTCTAAATAAAACAAAAAAAAAGTTTTCACTTGGAATTTGTCGGCGATTTCTCAATTTTCGTTTCGAAAACATAGTGATCTCTAAAAAAAAAGGTCTTCACTGGAAATTTGTTTCCGATTTTTCGATCATAATGACCTCATTATGCAAATCTGATATTGCTTTTATTCTGATTTATGCTGTGGCCTACTGAAAACAGCGCCGTGGCCCACCACTTGGCCATGGCCCTCCTGTTAAAAATCATTGGTTTAAGCAATAACACACTGGCACATTTATATATTTTTCCTTTAAGTTTTGACCCAAGTGTTTTAATTTTTCATTCTTACTATTTTCAGAAAATTAAAACAAAGAAAAAACACTCAGACTTTAAAAAATAAATACGGTAAAGAAATTAAAAACAGTGAAAAAAGGAAAGTTTTGACGTCATTTGAACAAAAAACAAACATTTCCTTTACTCGTTTAATACTCAGAAACGTGTCATGGTGAGTCGACCGGTGTTTATCTCCGCTACGTCGCAGCAAGATCTCAATCGGGCAACGTCATAATGGTGGGAATCGTGCAACATGTAACGGCGCTGTATTTTTCAAAGGCATTTACAAAAAAATATGTTAGAAACCGATACAACCATAAGTTTAATTTTTTTTTAACAAAAAAGCTTGAACTTCCGCTTTAAAATCTTTTTGGCCCAATTTTTGTCCTCAAGTTGATTTACCTTAAAAAAATCAAACGCAATCAAGTTTATGGATTCTCAGTGTGCTTGTCGAAGCATAAATTGGTCATATAGGAAGTTATTTTTGCCAAAGTAGTTTATTTGAATGTGCTTTTCGCTAAATCAGCATTGTCGGAAGGATAGCTTAATGGATTAACACTCTCACTTGCGACCAGAAGGACGGAGTTTGATGCCCAGTCCACCATAGTGATTTCTGTTGCCCTTAAGAAATGCACTTTGCGACAAACCCTTCGATGGGATCACGCTGTTTGCCTACCATGGAATATAGTAACTTCGCTTACCACAAAAACCAGCATACAGGCCAATAGGGCCATACGAGATGAGAAAGACGAATAAGCAACATTTTTTAAACTGTGGTAAATTTCTCGACATTGAGGAGTAAATTATTGCAGGTTTAGTGAATTTCTATTAAATCTAATTTGTTAATTTATTGAGAGTGCAAACAAAATGTCAGATAAAATTTAAAAAAAGGCCTTCACTTGCTCATTACTCGCATTTATTGGTTAAAATATTGCAAGTCCATAAACAAAGACCTTTTTTTAGTTCTCAATTTATTTTCGCGATCGCATACTTAAAATTATCTTGAATGGGTGATAAATCCGGTAATGTTTTTGATAAATAGGTAAAACATGCAAAAAAAAAGTTAAAAATCACTGTGCCACATTCAATAATAAAATTGCCTTTTTCGAGGCACAGACAAATAGGCCTGTTTCAACGCATAAAAGTTACCTGTAAAATGGATATTTTGAACACCAAAATGATTAAGAAGCTGATGTGCTCTACTTATGGGTATATACAGTATGTATATATATAATTACAAACAGACCTGACCAAAATCAAATCAATCAAAATATTATTTGAATGCAAATAAAGTCAATGAAAATGAAATGTTGGCAATGAAAAACAACTTTTATTGAAAGATAGCGAAGTACCATCGACGTGTGTCTTTTTTTTGTTTTTTTTTTGTCACGTCGACCAGATGCTCCTTGAATCGATAAAAGAGGAAAATAATGAAATATTGCGTGGGTGATAAATCAATATATCATAAAAGATTTTTCGGATAGAACCTGGAATAACTCTAAAGAAAAAATTTTTACAAATCTAAAAACGTGTAGTATAAATTTTTTTGAATTAAATTAAACCTTTCTGAATTGTTATCTTTTTGCTTGTGCAATTAAAGTTTTACATTAAAATTATTGAGAGCCATAAGCGAAAATTAAAAATTTATATGGATTTTTTTTTATTAAAAATATGCATAGCCAGAAGGTGTAAATCTAAATACTTTGCCTTTAAACATTTTTAAAAAACTTCATCTATCACAACTTTTTAATTAGCACCTTTACCTTGTTCCATCTTAACATCCCGGCTATGTTTCGCCTATGCACGTCATAACTAAAAAATAAATATTTACTTGTAGGTTGCTGTAAACCAGAGATGACGAACATGTGATCTGCGAAAAAAATTCGTGCGGCCTGCAAATTGGTTTGACAAAATCAACCCCTAGGTTTCAGAATATTAAAAGCAAGCAGCTGGAGCTTGATGTTTTTTTTATCCCTTTAATGTTACACCCACTTTCGTACCCCTTAACCTTCAGCTCGAACTCATAAAACTGCAGAGTAATAACAGCCTAAAAACCATGTGTCTGAACAAGCCGTTGCTTGAATTCCTTTGTGTTTGTTTATCAAAAAAAGAGTTTTTAAATTTGAAAGCTTCGCTTTCAAATAGTCATTAGTTTTCGGAGCCACGTACCTATACGGATAATTTTTTTAAATTGAACATCACAAAAAGTTGTCGCAGATCAAGTCTGGCAGACAAAAATTTTAGTTTGCCGTTGACAATTGACACATTGTAAGTTCGACTTAATATTAAGCGCTTGATAAAGAAAAAAATTTTAAAAAATCTCACTTAAGGTCATATCTGTACCAGCCGAAAAATGTTACGGGCGCAATACAATTTTGTGCAAATTTTATTGATGATTGCCCAAATCATGATCTTCTAGCACTTCACGGATATGAGAAGAAATTTGGTACCAAATTTTGGTGAAGACCAAAACAAATTCATTATTTTGAAACTGTTTCTGATCTCTTGATTTTCGTCCCAAAAATGAAGTGATCTTTAAAAAAAGGTCTTTATCTCAAATCTTAATCGTTTTCCTGCATTTGGAAACTTTTTCTTGCAGGAGTAGTTTGTTTTCCAAATCCGAACAATTTCGAAAACAAGAACCAACATTTTAAAAATAATACGGTTTGGGTTAGGGTTAAGATTACGGTTAAGTATTCACTAGAAAACAGAAAAATCAGCGTTTATGAAATAAATATTTTCAGACAAACAAGCATATAGCTTTATTTTTCTAACAGTTGTCAATTCGAATAACTGTTTTCGAATAATTGTCCGTAAACCTCAGTTTTCGGTGGAAAAAAAACTTGTTTTTCTCAAATATTTCTTGTCACTGCCCGAAAAGTTTTGATTTTGCCCAAATTTTTGAGACTTGGAGGAGGGGCAATTGCCTCGCCCCCAAGTCTTAGGGTTATATTGGTAAGCTAGATTAATTTTTTATTAAATGTTTTTTTGTTACTTTTTATTATCGTATATTTCATGTTTCAATAGCGCTCTAAATAACTTCAGCTGTATGGTTTGCATTGATTTGTCGACTATTTTGTGTATATTTTTGTAATTTTGATTTCTTGCATTATTTAAAAAAATTTTAAGCCAACCCAAACCAGAATCTTTGTTGAGTGGCGGTTTTAGGTGACAAACTGGATTTTTATTATTTTTATTTGTTGTTCATTAGGTGTTGTAGATTAATTTTTTTCATTTCTAAAAAGTTAATAATTTTGTGTTAGAAATCCTTTCTTGACTGGGTTCTTTGCTTTTTAACGGTGTTGGGCGATTCCATTATGATGCCTTATTACTTTTAAAATAATTGATATAAGAGCGCTTTTTTCTTTCTAAATTATAGAAAAAAGTTTCTAAAGATGCCTTATTACTTTTAAAATAATTGATATAAGAGCGCTTTTTTCTTTCTAAATTATAGAAAAAAGTTTCTAAAGCATGACTAAAAACTTGTGCCGCTCGCTAACTCAACTGGAACTGACAAAGCAACCCGCGACAACCGTAAAGGCCCGTTTCCACTACGAGCGTGGAAAAAAGCATTCTTTGTTTGTTTTATTGATATTTTTTTATGCTCGCTTCAATTTTAACCGCTCGCTTCAATCGAAGATCAATAAAAGAAACAAAGAATGCTTTTTTCCACGCTCGTACTGGAAACGGGCCTTTAGGTTCGTCATCCCTGCTGCAAACCAAGACCTGATGACAAACAAAATAAACTATACTAATACTAAATAGTGCGCAAGTTTAGCGTCATATTTGATTGCCGGTGTAATTGTCTGTGGCCGACCTCACTTAATTTAACTGATTTAAGATAATACATTCAAAAAGAGGAACGAGTTTTATGCGCGCAATTAACTAAAACTTGATGGAATTTATTCAATCGTTTAAAGTCCTTCAAAAAAACAAAAAAATTTGGCTTAAAAATTTTTAAATGTTTGTGCTTTAAGTATGCTAGCGTTTAGTATTGTTATAGTATAAATATGAGTATAAAATTGTTAAATTTATTCTAAAAATCCACTTAAAAATTATAGCAAGCAAAATTAAACATTTCATTTAGTTTGTAAAATTTTTTATTAAAAAGCTGAACGTTTTCGACTATCATCAGTCCTTATCAAAGCATCTAAATTGTTTAAAATCATCTAAAAATTTTTTAACCATAAACGACAATTACAATCAATTAAATATTTAATTACAATCAATTATTTAATTGATTGTAATTGTCGTTTATGGTTAAAAAAATTTTAGATGATTTTAAACAATTTAGATGCTTTGATAAGGACTGATGATAGTCGAAAACGTTCAGCTTTTTAATAAAAAATTTTACAAACTAAATGAAATGTTTAATTTTGCTTGCTATAATTTTTAAGTGGATTTTAAAAATGACCTCTCTTCCTAAATTATTCTAAAAAGTTACCAATGATATAGAATTCACCTATAGCAAAAAATATAGAATGAACCGAAAAGATTTGAACTAAACTGCATAGAGAAATCAAAAATTTTTTACTACACAGATCTGTCGGTGGTTCTTGCATTTCATTGCGCTAAACGCTGGCTGGTTGCTGATTCTACATTGCGCACTTATACTCGTCAAGTTTGTTTACAATAGTTGAATTCACGAAAACCAAGGCGCGTTTTTCTATCAATATTTTAACAAAAAGAACGTCTGTTTGGCGCTAGTGGTTATTCGTGCGATTTGTAGGGTTTCACTAATTTATCATTGACTGTTTCGTTCTGATGCTTTCATCTTGTTCGCTGAGCAAATTTTTGGGTCTGTGCAGAATCAGCCGTATTCGCCTTTTTATCTCTATTTTGCTTTCTCTCGTTTTCTGGTCTCTCGTTTTCCGCTTCTCTTTTTGTTTCTTTATTATAACTCGTTCTTTTTAGCAAAACAACAACAATCAAACGCATTTATTTAAGGCCCGTTTCCACTACGAGCGTGGAAAAGAGCATTTTTTGTTTCTTTTATTGATCTTCGATTTAAGCGAGCAGTTAAAATTGAAGCGAGCGCAAAGAAAAATCAATAAAACAAACAAAGAATGCTCTTTTCCACGCTCGTAGTGGAAACGGGCCTTAAGTCATACAATTTCTTTTTCGATATTTTCACATATTTGCTTTTCTAATACTTCTTAATCATTATTTTTGCATAAATAAAACACTCTTAAAATATACTTTAAAGTTGTAAGAATTGAATTTGTTTAAATATTCAACGAAACGTAATGTTTTTTTGGATGCCGATTGTGCACCAGCTATCAATCGTACATTTAAATAATGATTTATTTCCAAATACACTTCTCAATGATTATACATGCCTTATACATTCTTAAAATACACTTTCAAGTTGTAGGAATTGATTTTGCTTCAAATCATTTAATAAAACTAAAAGTATTTCGTGACGGCCGATTCTGCACAAGCTATCATTCGCAAGTTTCTGTAATTTTTTTTTTTTTTTATCTCTATATTTATTCTCCTGACCCGCAGGAAAGCGACGGAGACGCTATACATAGGGTAGGCAATTACCTCGACCTGCTTCCGGAGATGCCAAGATATTGCTGTCCGCTAGTAATTTAGTAGAGATATTACTGTAATTTAGAACTGCTTGTCAAGACCACCAAGCAGGGGAAAGTGCCGTAAAGTGTCTTTCCCAAGGACACAACAGAATGGCGCTAGTGGGTTTTGAACCAAGACCATGTTGATCATCAGTCCGGTGCTTTAACTATTCGACCACGCTGCCGACATTCGACCAATAAAGTACACTTTAAAAAACAGCCATTTGTTGCTTAAACATTCTTTAAGTATATTCAAGAAATATATTCAAGAAAACCTATGGTTTTATGGGGGCCAATTTTGCACCAGCTATTATTCGTAAGTTTCAATAAAAAGTTTAACTTTAATAAACAGCCATTTGCTTTTAAAGCACTTCTTAATTTTTGTTTTCATATATCTCAATACTCTTAAATTATGGCTTAAATTTGTAAATGATTTTTTAAAAATATGTTCAAGACAACCAACGGTTTAATTGGGCCGATCGTACATAAGCTACTATTCAGAAGTTTCAATAATTCTTCTTCTTCTTCATGTGGGGTAGATGTTTCTCTTTCCCGAAGACACTTTAGATGTTAGGGCAGATATTGATCAGCAAGGCCACTGCTCCTCGTCAACTGTTTCCAGAACAATTCCCCTGCTTGGATGATGGAAAATGGGACAAAATGTTAATTATAAGGTTAGCGGTTTGCTCCACCACGCCACACTCACAGGCTGCTGTGGGAGCCATACTCCATCTATACATTGAAATCAGCAAAAATCGACAATTTTACTTTTTGAAAGATAATTTTATGAAAGATAATTCGTTTTGAAAAGATAGTCTGGAAAACATATAAGGAAATCTATAAGAATTCGAGTTAGTTAATAATTTTGTCACCGGGTGTTTTCTGTGGTTGTGATTGCGATTTGATGACTTTCTCAATTTCGCCTTTCGGACATCGTCATTTTCTTCTTTGGTTTTAGCAGATAAATGAAAATGTGTGTTCATTCGTTGTATTTAACAGGGATCCTTCATCCTTTGCACTTTTCGCTTGTTTGTACTTAGATTTAACATAAGTGAATGAAACATGAATGTGGAAAAAGAAATTTAAAAAGCTTAATTCAACAATGCTTTTGATTGAAATGTTTAATAAAGTCAAAAGTATATCCAGCGGTACTTTACAATTATAGTACTATATTATTGTGAACGCCATTTTAATCTTCACTGTTTAACCCATTAGTGACGAAAGTTTTTCTGTCAGTCAAATTTAATGAAATTTTTAATGGGAACTTAGGTTCATGACTATATGCTATATACAAAATTTTAAACCATTTCGTCTGGTAATTTTTGATAAATCGACTGCGTATTTAGGTACCCTATGGGTACTTAGTACATGGTCTGCGGTGTGGCGCCTCTGAGCAAAAAGCAGACCATGTACTAACAGCGTGCCCTATACATCAGGCACCACATGGAGCACGAGGTCTGACGGTTTTGGATGACGAAACTCGATGCTGGCTTAATGACATCACTGCCAGCATCTGATCCAGGCAGTACAGCAGTCTGATGTAGTAAAAGGATAAATCCTCGGCCCCAGTCCTGCTTGTGTCTGACCTGGAGTGGATACCCTTCAAACGACGACGACGACGGCACTTCTCACTAAAATTCAACTGCACATTTAAGTACTTTATCGGCACTTCACTTATGCGTATTTAAATACGCCAGCGGCACTATTAAAAGAAAGAAAACAGTCTACAAAAAATTGCAATCGAAATAATCGCGCTCACAACATCTCAACCTCAAACTCATTATTTTTCAAACGTTTCAAGTTTAATGCTATTTTATTTGAACCAAGATTTCTATGGCCATATAATTTTTGGCAAGCTTGTTTCACAATGTTTTGATGTGATTTTTACTCTTAATTTCAGAGGTGCACTGCACCTCTGAAATTAAGAGTAAAAAATCATATAATATCATATTCAATAGTTTTACGTTGACCATGTATGGAGTTCTGGTGTTATTACAAAACTTTTTACCAAGTCGTGGTTTATTTTGTTTTGATATAAAGATGAACCTGACAACAAAAGAATAAACATTTTGTTTGTAAAATAACACTTCATCATTGATTTGCCTTCTACTTTAGTTGTAACAACATTAACTTTATTTTTTTTCCTATGCTTCTATAGTCTTGTATTCTCAATCCCTATTTATGAATACCGTATATACTCGTTTTACCGCCCGATCTTGATTAAGGGCCCGTTTGAATAGCCGCCCGTGTGAACAGAACATAAAAATAAATAAGGGCCAGTGCTTGAATACCCGCCCGATGTAAAAGCTGATTTTTCAGTGGTAGAGAACAATAGGAAATAAGAAGCAGCTAAGAAGCGCTTGTGTCACAACGCTGTTGAATTTTAAGCGCTGGTAGATAACACTCACGCCTTAGGCGTCCAATTGCATAACAGATAGCATTGATTACATGACAGATAGCATTGGTTACATAACAGATGGCAGACTTTCCCGCCAAAAGCAAAGAACTGATAGTATAAAAGGCTCCCATTTGTCTACTGGTCATTCATTCAGAATATTGAACCCCACATGATGGCAGATGACAGAAGAAGAAAGCGTGACCTATCACCAGTTGATGACGATAACAAAAGGCGCAAACTGCACAGTTACAAACTTGAATTCAAATTGAATGCTATCGGTAAAGTGAAAAAAGGCAAATCAAAAGAGGCAACTGCTAGAAAATTTGGTGTTGCTCCAAAAAGAATTCGGGAATGGTACAAGCAAGAAGAGAAGCTGAAGGCCATGGCATCCCATTCCAGTCAATGTCAACGCAAAAGACTTGATGGCGGAGGTCGCAGACCATTGTTAGACACACTGGAAGAGAGAGTTTATGAATGGATAGAGAGCATGCGTTCCAGAAGGCTGCGTGTGACCAGGAAAATGGTGAAAAGAGAAGCATTGAAGATTTTCTCCAATGAAGGTGGTCAACACTATGATAGTAACCCCGAGTTCGTTGCCAGTAATGGCTGGTTGAGAAATTTCTTCAATCGTCACAGGATCACCCTAAGACAAAAGACGACTGTTTGCCAGAAGCTTCCAGATGTCCTTGCCCCCAAAGTTAGCTCCTACCTACTGTATGTGCGGAGTAAACGGCTAAAATTGAACTTGACACTGCAGAATATGGGAGCGATGGATGAAACACCCATCTGGCTCGACATGGCTGCAGACAGCACCGTTGATTTTGTTGGCAACAAATCAGTCCCTATCAAGACCACTGGGCAGGAGAAATCAAGAGTGACTGTTGTACTAGCTGCCAAGGCCAATGGTAGCAAGCTCCCACTTTTTATAGTATTCAAGGGTAAACGTGTGGATAAAGACCTTCAAAAAGTAATCGGTGTTGTGTGTGCTTACAGTGGGAATGGTTGGATGAACGAGGACTTGACACACACATGGCTTAACAAAGTTTGGGGGACCTTGGCATTACCTGTTGTTCTGGGATGCGTACGGATGTCATCTCCAAGACTCAACCAAGCAACTTCTATCCAAACTGAAGACAGATGCTGCTGTCATCCCCGGTGGCTGCACAGGCCTTCTACAAGCCCCTGATGTGTCTTGGAATAAACCATTTAAAACGTACTACCGTGAAATCTACGAGGACTGGTTGAATGATGGTGAAAAGGCAACAACAAAGGGCGGCAACATAAAACCTCCTACTCCTGTTCAGCTTGCGACTTGGGTAAAGGCAGCATGGGATAAGGTCCCCACAGAACTCATCAAAAAATCCTTTCTTGTTTGTGGTGTATCCAATGCAATAGACAATAGTGAGGATAAAGATATCAATGTGTTGAAACCAGATGGATTTTGTATGCTTCACGTGACGATATTCTTTCCAAACTACAAAAGCTCACAGAGGCAAAAGGTGACTTGTCCAACATTACTGAGACTGTACCCACTGAAGAAGAAGACGTTGAGGCTACAGCAGAAAACGAGCTTGGTGTTAATGAGGATGATGGCTTTGATGAGGAGAACAACATACCACTTGCTGAATAAATATAAATTTTGATTTGTTATTTCTTGTTAATAATATAAACTAATATGAGGGAATTACTCTTAAGACGTAAATAATTTGCGTTTGACGTGATTAAATTGACATGGAAAAAGGATTAATGTCGTGAAATATTTGTCTTCAATGATAATTTTTGTGCATAATTTTAAAAATAAGGGCCCGGGCTACAAAACGAGTAAATACGGTACCTCAAAACGTAGCAATAGACACTTAGGCCTAATCTACAGTACACCAGGCGTATTTGTTCGGCGTAGCCTTCTTTCGTTATTGAGTTTCGCAAGCGTCTATGTGACGTGATGTTTAAATAGAAAACAAACTTAAGCCTCGTCATTAAAACAATGCATTTCCTGTTTCAAAAAAAATCAACTGCATGAACAAATACCTATGTTGTTTGTTGATGACGATACCGCTCACTTTTCTGTAGTCACTACTTTCACTACACGTTGGTTTTATGGTTGATCTGATAATGAACGACGCTCATCCACTTCCATAAATCTCTCTCCTCATTGCAGCAAAATAATGCGCCTGCTAACCGTTCCTGATGCAAAAAAAAAACTTTCTTCCTGTTTCCGACGTAAACCGAACCTTTTCGTAAAGAAAAATTTTATGTAAAAATATTTGCTTCTTGAAAAAAGTCTTAAAAATTTGTGATGGTTTTTTAGTTAGGTTTAATTGTTTACGAAGACAAAATCATCGTCGTCATCGTTTGAAGGGCATCCACTCCAGGTCAGACACAAACAATACTGGGGCCGAGGGTTTATCCTTTTACTACCCCAGACTGTTGCACTGCCTGAATCAGATGCTGCAGTGGTGTTATTAAGCCAGCACGAAGACAAAATAATCCGTCGTTACGGTCAATTTTCAAATCGCTATTTTACGATCAAAACTTTTTAATTAAATCCTTGACATATTTACTTCGAGAACTTAAATCTCTATCCAAATAGCTTATTAATCATCCTCTTTATTTCTAGATTACAAACAACTTGATAAATTCACGCCTGCGAAGTCGAAAACTGAGTAAGTTTCAATCCCAACTCCAACTCCTAGTAGTTATAGAAGTCTAAGTCGGATTGGATCCTAAAAGTCCGGCTCCCTAGAACTAAGAGTCAGCGTCGACTTGGAAGCCCCAGATAAAGCTCCAGATGATAATTTTTGTAAGTTTCTGTACTTTAGAAAAATGATTAATCAGTACGCTATTTCATATCAGCATATATAAACTAAATGTACGCTAAAGTAGAATTCGATTGGGTAAAACTAAACTGCAAGTTTAAAAATATTTAAAGTTTACTTTGCATTCGTCCAAACTAATATGAAAATTTGTGTTGTGAGATTCATTAAACCCATCTTTCTTGCAAAACCCATACATGGCGTTTTCTTTTACTGCCACCCAGCGTTTGCTCCAGTTCGAATGAAACAGTCTAGAATCGAAAGCTTTAATTAGAATAAAACAAAAACTTTTATTTAAAAAAAAATTTACTGTAGTTCTTTTTTTGTGAAATACGAGTATTTTTAAATTTAAAAAAAATCGTATATTTAAAAAAGATGTAAAAAATAATTTTGAATAGGGCAGTAGTTGACTTACACTTCTATTTCATTTTAATTTCGTAGCATTACCGCAAGCTCAAGAACAAGCGTTTAATTTTCACAGAATCAATAAGACAAAAAATACTTGGTATAAGTTAATAGGACAAAAAATACAATTAAATTTACATTTGGTTAATTTAGCAAATTAAAACATTAATGGCGTTAGCAAAAAACAAAAACGCTTTTTCTTTTTTCAAAAAGTAAAGTTCGTCATTGGGAGGCACCTCCAGTAAGTCTTTCTCCAATGAAAACTGGTTTACACAGTGTTTTGGGATAGAATTTTGATTTTTCATCAATTCATAGGTTGGTAGACTTTTATCTTAAGAGCTTAAACAAGATTGGTCCAAACCGCGTCCCGCAGGCCACATGTGGATGATAAAAAATAAAATGGAATAACTGCTACCGCTTTCCCCACAATAACCATAGTTAGACCACTGCATGAGATTCTAAAGGTTGCTCTTGCTTGTACATCTTATTGCTTCCTCAGTTACTCACCTATATCATGATCAACCTCAAATGATCACTGCTACTTCAGCTTTAAAAACAACTTACTTTTATTGAATTTGAAGAGCGAGTTTACTTAACCGACATAAATTTTATTGCGCTGCAAAAGTCGTTCCAAAAAGCAAAGCAAATAGAGTAAACTGTAAAAGTTTCCCAAAAAAACACTTAAGAGATCTTTCTAAATGAAACAGATAGAAACTTTTTGAATAAATATTTCACAATTAATTTTAAATTAAAAAAATAAAAAAACAAAACCATTATTAGAATATTTTTTGAAAGCGTCGTTTGGTCATGTTTCAGAAAACGAAAAAATTTTGTGCAGAAAGTTATTAAAAAAATTCATATTTGACCGCGTCAAAACTTGCATAAACGTTTCCAAAACTTTTGCAAGTAGGCAACAATGTACAGAAAAACTTTTTCTTAGTAAGCAAAGTAGCTACTTATTTTCTTACAACAATAGAAAGAGTGTGAAGAGACTAATTAAATCATAAAGTAAAGTTTAAGCTTCCTTAAAAAACTCTTATGTTTTATTCCGTGTAAATACTTAATTTTTATACTAATACAATGAAATATTTTTCGAATGATCCGAGCAAGCATTTACGACGGTTTTTAAAACTTTTTCAAATCGAAAAATTGCAAACTATATCAAATGTTTTCTTGTTGAAACTTCGGTTTTAACATCGAGTAATATCAATGTAAACAATATTAAAATAATCTAATAACACTAAGCATGATACGAAATCATCCAAACAATTTCTTTCTTTTCACTCATGTTGAAAACAATAAACAAGATGTAGTGGAGAAAAGTACATCCAGACGTCAAATATTCAATCAAAAACAAAAAATTTATTTAAAATCGTTTTTTTCCATTTTGTTTCGACTTTCAATGAAACTCGTTTAATATTAATGTTGCTTTCGCTTGTAATGAACTCCACGCTGCTTTGATAATCTTTTCAGAACACGTGACAACCCCAGTCGACAATCGAAGAAAGTAGACGTCATTGACCTCAGATGGAGTCAAAAAAAAATCTCGATCAGCTTGCATTCTCTGCCGAAGATCTTTGTTCAGATTGTTAATTTCCTGATAATATAAAATATGTTTATTGAAAGAATTAACGGATGTAAAATCGGATTCCGCATTATCATCTTTTCTTCAATTTAAAGTTTTTTCTGTTAACCCTAATTTAGCTAAAGGGGGGTCCTCAAAGGACCCCCTTATATAAAAACGTTATAACTCGTAAAGTTCGGATGATAAAACCTAAAATTTTATGACTTTTCCTAAAATTTAATCCTGAATATTTTGGTATTTTACTTGAGCAAATCTGATGAATAGTTTTAGTGTAACAGGCAATTTTTTTGACTTACCTCATGATTTTTGTACACTTTTTGTGCTATGTTTGCCAAGATTACTACGTCACGTAGTAGTTATTTGTTTTTGCAGCAGAACGTGACTAAACCAATTATGTCGCAAAACAAAGCATTCAACAATAATTTGAGGACCCTCAACTTTATGCAAAACAAGAAGAGACTAATAGCAAATATATTAAAAGTAAAAACATTTGACAAAACTAGAATAATTTTTTTCCAACATATCAAACAATCAACTGCGCAGCTACTGTCTGTTAAGAGTATTAAACATGTTAACTTAGGGTCCTTTGAGGACCCCCCTAAGGAAGTCAACAGAAAAAAACATCCAAGGTAAATAAGAATTAAAATTCTTGTTTCTTAATCTATAGCAAAGCTGCCGACTCCAAAAAAGTAGCACTAAAACGTTAAATTTTGTAAGTTAAATCAATAAATTGAAATACAAGGTACATCTTAAAAGTTTTCAATCACATGTCGTCATAGGTGTACGCAAAGAAAAGGATTAGGGTTCAAAAAATTTACTACGGAGACCACTCAAAAAAAATTGGGGCATGAAAAAAAGTGAAAACCAAAAAAAGTGTTCACTTTATTTTAACTGTTAGTGATCATGCTTTTAACTCGCAAACTCTTCTCTAGACAAAATCTTTAGCACACTAAAGACGCGTTTCCACTATGAGCGTTGATGGGAGTATTCTTTGTTATACTCCCGCCAACGCTCGTAGTGGAAACGAGTCTTCACTCTTTATAAAAAATATGCATGACTGTGAGTCCTGCCACTTTTGGTCTTTTTGCAGGATAGCAATATCAGTGAACAAATTCGCAAATCATTTTAAACATGAACAACAAAAAATTAAAAGCAGAATTTAAAAATTTAAACAATCAATAAAAACAAAAATCACAATAACAATAAGTATGGAAAAAAATTTTTAGATTTTTCATCGTGAAAGTGAAAGTCAACTGACTTTAGTTCGATGTCTTTTTTAAAAATGTGCTAAGCGATCCTTTTCTAACAGCTTCAAAGGAAATTTTTTCGTTGCTGTTGTAGCAAATGTCAATTAAAAACTTAATTGAGAAATTTTTCAACTATAATTATGAAGTCCTTAAAAATAGTTGAAAATAATTATAATTCTTATGGTATTTTTAAAAAGTCATTAATAATTCCAATTTTCCTGGAATACCAGATGAACCTGATAACACAAAACTTAAAAGCTACAGTTTGTTCGCAGCTGGGAATTCAGCAACTCTATGCCTTGTGTTGAAAAGCTTTCCAAAAATTGATTTTGCATAATTAAAGAAATAAAGCGGCAAAAGATTTGCCTATATTTCTAAGCAGAATTTTTTGCAAAACGTACAACACAAAATTCTATTACCTATTGTACTATTTCATTTCTAGGTTTCAAAAAACTGTTTATTGATAAAATAACAATGAACACTGAAAAAAGTTTGTTGTCACTGCGAGCGTAAAATAGAGTATTTTTTGTTTCTTTTTTTGATTTCTTTTGCTTCGCTTAGCGCTTTAGCGTGGAAACAAGTAAAAATCAATAATATAAACACCGTGTAACACAAAATTTGTTTCCCTGTTAAAACCATATTTTTCTGTTATCTTATGGTATGAATAAATAGAAATGGGCATTCACAAAGTTCAAACTTCGGTTTTGAGTTCAATAGATCACTTTGTTGGATTTTTTGCTAATTTGCATTTATAGTTTAAAAAATTTTTCGCAGTACCTGCATTGAAACGATATAATTTTTGTTTAACATATTATTAATGTTATTGTCACTTGTGAATGTGTTACAGTAACAATATAAAACATTTCAAAGTTGGCTATAAAAATATAGCTTAAGTAAACTGGGAACGATTAAGCAAGAAGGGGGCGGGGCGGCGGCTGAAAATGCTAAACATAGTAGCCTATGGCAATTCTACCAACGCTGAATGTTGATATAACCTATTACAAAACTAACTAAGGTGATTAAACAATATAAACGAAATTAACTATCATACATCACAACTTTATTAAAAAGAAGTTTTCTTGCGTGACTGCCGATTGTACGTCAGCTCGCTTTCACGCACAAGGTTCCAAATGTAATCTCCCATCATACTTTCATTATACTGGCCTTTATAGCGTTCCTCAAACGATTTGACATCTTGATGAAATCTTTCGCCTTGCTCTTTCGAGTAATCACCCATGTTATCCTTGAATTCATCGATATGAAAGTGCAGAACATGGAGCTTTAGCGACATTCTTCAACCCATTTTCTCATATGCATCCACAAGTTCCTCCACAATATTTTTGAAGTTATCTGCCTTGTGATTTCCGAGGAAACCTTCAACCACAGAAACAAAACTTTTCCAAGCTCTCCTCTCAACTGCAGAGAGTTTCTCAGAAAGACTGTCGGACTTTATAAGTCGCTTCACTTGAGGACTCACAAATATTCCAGCATTGACCTATGATGATGATGATGATGATGCTATTTTATTCACGCTTAGTAACAATATTTAAGTATATGCAATGTACATTAAGCAAAGCATGAAAAGGAAACGCGACACAACGACGAACGTTAAACATGCAGAAAGTAGAGAGAGGGGGTAAGAAAGAGAAAAAATAAGAAGCACGGCCGCGTTACCTAATTCAAACTAAATATTATTATTTAAAAAGACAAAAAAGACACAAAAAAATGACAAGCCAAAAAAAAATGACAAAATAAAAAAATAAAAAAATAAAAAAAATAAATAAATAAAAAAAAAATGTGCAGTGCAGGAACGGTTATGTAAATCATTGGGAGGCACAACCGCCCTATATAGCTAACTATAAATTTAGCTCAACTGAGCATGGTGAGTAAAGAAAACCTTCCGAAAAGAAACCTCACCAGGTCCGGAAACCTTTTCTGGATGCACTGCAAATACGAACATAAAAAGAAAACAAAATATACTTATATATATATACATTATGAAGAGAGAATAAAGAAGTATAAAGTTTAGAAAAGAATAGAACATGCCAACTGTGTAAATTGATTTGAATAATCAGTTAAAAAAAAATAAATAATAAGGTTGATTGTCCATTCAACGGTTTGAATTTGTTATATCAATTGATTCCAATTTTCTTACGTAGCATACATTCTTTCTTGATAGAGATTAAAAATGTTTTGAAGATTGTAGCCTGATTGAGAATTGATAAGAGAACCAATCTGAACCAATTTCATAAGAAACCATTTGCCTCAGATAACTTCGAGAACAACTCTTGGATGTGCTTAAATGCATCACTTTCTGGGTTCAACTTCTTTACAAACTGCTTGATGAGGCCCAGTTCGATGTGGAGAGGTGGCAGAAGCACTTTTTTTGGTTCCACCAACGGTGCATGCTTTACGTTGTGAGTTTCAATATCATAACTAGACCTGGGAGGCCAATTTCTCTTGTTGAAATGAAAGTTTGTATTTCTGCTATTCCAGAGACAGAGATAGCAAGGGAACTTAGTAAAACCTTGTTGAAGCCCTATTAAGAAGGTCACCATCTTAAAGTCGCCAATGACCTCCCGATTGTATTGGTCATACCGGAGAGCGCTTAGCAGCATTTTGACGTTCTTGTAATTCTCTTTCATCTGCACTGAATGAGCCAAAGGAATGGAGGGGCATTTGTTTGTGTTGTGCAGTAAAACAGCTTTGAGACTTTTTGATGAGCTGTCGATGAAGAGTCGCCAATCTGAAGTATTGCAGGGAATCCCTATAGCTTCGAAAAGTCCTCTTATATCATGGCAATGGCACAAGCCCTCCCTAAAAGAGAAAAACGTTGAAAAACCATGATGACACTTCCTCTGGGAAGTAATGAGGACGCCTTTATTAAGTAAATCCCATTGCTTCAATCTGGATATTACAAGCTCGACATTAGACTTTTTCAGTGCCATCTCTCGAATAAGATTATTGATATCTTCCTGATTAGGGTAATAAGGGCACCTTTCATCCCCAACTCGACGTCGACGACAAACAACAGATGATGATGACGATGGCGCACCTTCCTCCTTTTTGGAATCCTCAGAACTTGTCTCTGCAGGATAAAGTTGATCTCTTGTGGGTGGCTGTGGCACAGGCAAGTCGGTGGTGTTATGAGGAACAGGGGCAATAGAGGATGGAATGTTAGGATACTCAATTGGAGGTGCATTTTTTCCCTTTCTTCGTTTTGTTGGATCCACCATGCAGAAGTAACAATCAGTATAATGATTTGAAGGCTCACGCCAGATACGGGGAATAGCGAAACGCATAACTCTTTTTTCTCCTCTTAGCCAACCATTAAGAGTGCGACGACAGTAGTAACAGATGACATGTAGTGCCCATCGTTTATCTTGATCACTGACTGGCATTCCAAATTATGAAGATAGGCTTCTGCTGCACGAATGCAGTTGCTCAAACAGTGTTTTTTTGCTCTTTTGGCAAAAAATTCACCACATACATAGCAGAAGGAATCTGCTGAATATTTGCAACCACGGGCAGTCATTGCACAGTTTTTCAAGATTATGTTACAATAAATGAAAACAACTTAACTTATAACTCTAAAAATATGAGTTTATTAGCTGTATTAAACGAATCTAGGTAACGAAAACAGTTGAAATAATGAATAAGTATATGAAACTCAACAAATTGATGTATTCTTTACGAACCCGAAGTTTCAAGACAATAATAGCTATTTTCCGATGTTTTCAAGCATAGTAAATCAGAAACTGGAGGTTATTTCCAAGAAAAAAAACAAATTTTTTTTGTTACACAGTGAAATCAATAATATTGTCGGCAGCGTGGTCTAGTGGTTAAAGCACCGGACTGATCATCAACATGGTCTCGGTTCAAAACCCACTTGCGCTATTCTGTTGTGTCCTTGAGAAAGACACTTTACGGCACTTTCCCCCTGCTTGGTGGTCTTGGCAAGCAGTTCTAAATTACGGTAATATCTCTATTAAATTACTAGCGGACAGCAATATCTAGGCATCTCCGGAAGCAGGTCGGGTTAATTGCCTACCCTATGTATAGCGCCTCCGTCGCTTTCCTGCGTGTCAGGGAGATAAATATAGAGATAAAAAAATAAATAAATAAATAAATAAAATAAACAAATAATAGATTCAATGAGTGCTTTGTGAAAAGAAGTCTACTTTAGCTGTCGTGGTAAGTGATGATTGTATGGTCAACTTAGAGCATGGGTTCTTAACCGTTGGGCCATGGGCCACTGGTGAGCCACAGGAGCATTTTGAGGTCCGGCTTTTTGAGGTCATATTGAGGTAAAGCTATTTGGAAAATTGTAAAGTTGGTATCTTTTCATTTGTTAGATAATTTTACAGTACATTTGTGTGTCTTCTCTAGTTTTGATTGAAGCTGGAATGAAAGAAGCTGGTTCGGCGTTTCCACCACTTAATAACATAAACGATACACTCTTAGTAGGCATCAGCAGGACTATTCAATATTTAGAAAATCAAGCTACGAAAGAAATTCGTTCTGGTATTTGTTTGACGAGACTTAAACTGGTGAAGAAATTGTAACGTAAACAGATTTTTATCTCTTTTCAATTTAAACTTAAAAACAAAATACCTCTCAGGCTAAGATCCCTCATAGGCTGCGATTACTTTAATCTTCTTCAGACAAAAATATCCTATCGGCCACAATAATAACTGTTATCTCTGCTTGAGTGACTGTCACAGAAATTGCATGATTTTAGGCGCGAATTCTGTAGTGCACGGTGTGGTAAATAATTAGTTGTAGATCATGTGGTTTCCAAGTTTCAAGGCTGTATAATACTGTATGTATATCTAGTTTATTCTTTTGCAAGTTGTTTTTTTTTATACAAATGTGACCATAATTTGAACTAGTTTTTCGCCGCATTTCTTATCTTCTTGTCGGAGTTGATTTTCTAAATTCATTGTCAATGTCTCAATTTTTTCCTGAATTTTATTACTGTCCTGTCTGATTTTTGTTGCCTTGATAATGTCTTAGAAGATTCCGTCTTATTAACCACGTGTATTGATGTTTATAAAAACTGCTGATATTTATTTGTTGCTCTCTTTCTGGTGTGCTTGGCTTTCTACGTAGATATAGTACAGTTTGGCTGGTTAGAATTTTTGTATTGATAGAGCTAAAGGACTGTGGGTTCTTCAAAAAAGTTCTGGTGTTCTGTTTAGTATTGCCATTATTAATCAGATTTTCAACAATTAATTTTAGCCGAAGCATGAGTAAAAAAGCCACTAAAAGAGGATGGAATGATGATTATATTTAGTACGGTTTTGCACACTTTTCTGACAAAGATGCTCAGAAAGGGCAATGTGTTATTTGTTACAAAGTCCTTGGAAACAATTTGCTGCGTCCAAGTAAATTTTCGAATCATTTGTTAAAAATCCATCCTGAATATAAGGACAAAGGTATTGCCTTTTTTGAAAGGAAACGAAATACACAGAAACGTGCTAAATTGGATTCTAGTGGAACTTATTACAAGGAAAATATTTCACTTGTTGAAGCTTCTTATGAAGTTGCACTTACAATTGCAAAACAAAAGAAGTCATACACAATAGCTGAAACTCTTGTAAAGCGTGTGCTATAAAAATGGTAGAGCAAGTGTTGGGAAAACAAAGTAGCTAAAAGTTAGAAGCAATATCTCTTTCGAATGATAGGTTCGGCTTCGTATAACAAAAGTGGTAGATGACATTTCTTCTCAATTGATTTCAAAATTGACGTCCTGCCTTCATGATATGTTTTCTATTCATTTAGACGAATCTACCAATATTGTTTCACATCTACTGGTTTTTGTGCAATAGGCTTTCGTTACCAGCATAGAGGAAGCCATTCTTTTCTGTTCTCCTCTACAAAGCACAACACGAGCAGCTGATATACTACAAAAAGTGGATGATTATTTCAAAACATGGGACTTGAAGTGGGAGAATCTGTGTTCTGTTTGTACAGATGGAGCCCCTGCAATGATTGGTGCACGATCAGGTTTTGCGCAAAGGGTGAAAGAACTCGCTCCTGGTGCAACGTCAGTCCATTGCATGATACACCGCCAAGCTCTGGCAAGTCGAACTCTCCCTTCAGACCTACAATCAGCATTAAATATTGCTATCAAAATGGTAAACTTTGTGAAAAAGTATGCGTTAAACACAAGGCTGTTTTCAAAGCTTTGTAAGGACATGTCAGCGGACTACACCACACTTTTATACCATAGAGATGTGCGCTGGTTTACAAAAGGCAACATGCTGTCCACAGTGTTTCAACTGCGAGAAAAATTAGCAGAGTTTTTTGACAGGCAAAGACAAAAATTTGCAAATTACTTCAATGATCCTTCTTTTGTAAAACGCTTGGCTTATTTAGCTGATATCTTTGAAAAATTAAATAGCCTGAATTTATCCATGCAAGGGAGTAAAACCAATATCATAAATCTCTATGACTCACTTAATGCTTTTGTGGAGAAATTAGAGTTGTGGAAAATGCATGTCATGAAAGACGTTTTTGTCATGTTCGACAGACTCTCATCCGTAACCAGAGCTAATGAATTGATAAATATTTTAGCAGAGATCCCAGAACATTTGTGCAAATTGGAAAAAGAACTAAATCACTACTTTCCAGAGCGCATAGTTATGAATGAAAATCTAACAATAGTGAGAAATCCAATCAATGCAAACTTCTCTTCCCTGCCCGTGCATCTCTAAGAAGAATTTATTGATTTAAAAAATTAATCAAACATGAAGACTCCATTTGAGAATTCTGAGTTAACAACTTTCTGATATAATGCAAGTGCTTCATATCCTCGAGTGGCCAAATATATGATGGGCAAGCTGCTTCCATTTGGGTCAACTTACTTAATGGAAGCCGCCTTTTTAGCTCTTGTTGCAATGAAAACAAAATCTAGAAATATTATGAATGTGGAAAATGACTTGATTTGTTCATTGTCATGCATTGAACCTTAAATATCTCTACTTGCAAAGAACAAACAATCTCAAGCTTCGCATTAACAGTTGCGTTATGTGTGGGTTATTATTAAAATGTTATTCTTCTTTTTAATTCACATGGTGAAATTATTTTGTATTTTTTACGAATTTCTTGGTTTTGTAAGAAACTTGATTATAACCACTTTAAGCAGAACTTTAAGGAGAGAGTTACAGAATATTTTCAAAACAAAAGTGGGTCACGACTATAAAAAGGTTAAGAACCCCTGACTTAGAGCTTTCTACAAGACGCAGCTTGCAAAACAAGACATTCTAGTTTTAAGCTCTAGGTTTTATAGGAAGGGTTGATAAATTTATTGCAATCCTAAAAATAACAGATTGGCAAAATTGAAATTTTTCCGAAAAACTTATCTGTCCTGCTCAAACAAAAATGCTATCAATCCAATAAAAATACAAATTGCAGCATAATTGCTAAAATTTTTTGCTGAGGCCTGAGAGTGCATTTTCAACTAAAAATATTTTGCGCACACCTGAGGAAGAAAGTTAATATTTGAAAAAACATTTAGGCTTACCTTTAGGGATTTATTGGGATCGATTAATCTAAAGCAAACCAATCCGAGTGTCACCGGAAAGAGAATTTCAAATCTTTGATCAGATCGAACGAGTTTTTCGAAATATTTTGCTCTGTCGACAGCCGATCTTATGTTATGACGCAATCCTTCCAATCCAATCATTCGAAAAACAAACCATAATTTTATTGATCGAAATCTTCTGCCCAAAGGAATCTGCCAATGCTGCAATAGAAAATTTTACAGTATTGGTAGGCTCCAGCTGATTGCAATAACGTACAAAAATTTTAATTTGGACAAATTGCCCAGAGAACTAAAAAAAGAGAAAAAAGCAAAACAAAAAATATTTTTTTGAAAAATTCAAGAACACATACACAGAAGGAGTAAAAAAGGAAAAGGACAGTCTGGAAACATTCAATACATAAAAAAAACACTATTTGATTATTATGTATAAAATCATTAAATGAAAGCGTTGGTTAAAAAATATTTGCACTTAAGGTTACAAAAATATTTGTTCTGCTTACTGCATTATTGAAAATATTTACGAAAAATTTTTACCATCTTAGATTTTAAAAATTTAAAGACTAATCTATATTTAAACTTCAAAAAGGTTTTGGCATATGTATGTTACACGATTTTGATTGCGAAATGCTGTCGAAATGTATTCGAATAGTTCAAAACCTACTTGCGTTATTCTGTTGTGTCATTGGGAAAGACACTTCACGGCATTTTCCTCTGCTTGGAATTCTTAACCAAGCAACTTTAAATTTCCCTCATATCTGTAAATAAAAATTGTAAAACTAAAATAAAAAAATTGGCAGAAGGTCGGTGTAATCGCTTGACCGTCATTTTACGTAAAACACCTCTGATGTTTATTTGCGAGTCAGAAGGACAATTATAGAGATGAAAATTGTAAAAATATTTTGTGGCTAATAAAAGAGTCGTTGAATCCAAACAAAAACTTTTTTAACAAAAACCCAAAATTTATAAAAATAGATTTTCAATATGAAATTTTTTTATGAAAATTTTTTCAAAATAACAAACTTATTTGCAGAATTTCAAAGAAAGATAGCCTTAAAACGTTTTGTAATTCTTTCTTAAGGCAATGTTTTACTATTTTGCCCAAATAATTCTTTGTCGCTGCCTAAAAATTTCGAATTTTACCTAAATATTTCCTGCCCAAAAAAGTCAGATTTTTCCCAATCTTTGTCGCTGCCGCAAAAACAACTGATTTTGTTTAAATTTTTGAGACCTAGAGGCCAATTGCTCCCTTGCCTTTCCCGGTTAGTATGACTATGCCTGCGATAAAGTAAAGCTGTGTTTATTTTTATGTACGGCGGCTCTAGAAATAGTTACAAATGAATTTGCAAGAAAACTTCTCTCCACAGATAGAAAGAAACCACGGTTTATGATTACTCGTATAAAGAATATTTTTACAAAATCAAAAGAACTTGGTCAATCCTGGTAAAACATGACTCTCAAGTTTCACGAAACTTTAAAGCAATTTACAGCGCCAACAACTGCAAATAATCACTCAGCAACTTCGTACTGACTAACTTTAAGATGAAATTAGCACCCCAATGGCCAATATTAAATTTAATTATTCTTTATCCACACAGGCTAAAACAATTCTATTTCAGTATAGAATTAATTTTCAAAGCGTCAACACTGACCCCTTAAGCAACTTAACCACAGTCACACAGGTGACAGAAACACAAAAAGATTCCTAAACACTTAACTGCAAAGCATAAAAAAATTTACGACGCTATTTATATAAATTAGCCAACGTTACGAGAACAAAGCCACTTGATCGGGCTCGATTTCTTAAATTACTAGGTATTACGTTTAGCAATTGGAGAAAGCACTTTATGACATCACAATATAACCAGAAAACATGCTAGTAAACAAGTTACATAACAGATAAAATAAACCTTTATGATAGACCAGTGGTTCTCAAACTTTTTGCGCCGGCGGCACACTTTGCTACCTTTCCAAACTTCGCGGCACACTTGGACCAGAGTGCAGATCTTTTTTGGTCTGTACAGAGTTTTCTAGTTTTTCCTTTACCTGATGCATTATAGTGTATTACATAAAGGACTAGAATTTTTATGTAACTTTCTATAAATAAAGTGAAAACTTCTTTTATTATTTTTCACTAGATTTTGTACTGTTTGTTTTCATATAAAGTATTTAGGTTCTGCATATCGTGTAAGATAGGCATGTCAAACTCGCGCGGTTATGTGGGCCAGAGTTGTAAACGGGCCGACAATTCAAGCCCGAAAAAGCCCGAAAATTAAATTTAATCAAAAACACGTTTGAGTTTTATGTTTTTGTGTCTTTGATTCAACACTTTGATTCAATCACTGGAAGTTCCAGTGATTCAATCAAAAACACAAAAATGTTGAATCAAAGACACAAAAACATAAAACTCAAACGTGTTTTTGATTAAATTTAATTTTGGGGCTTTTTCGGGCTTGAATTGTCGGCCCGTTTACAACTCTGATGTGGGCTGCATCGGTGAAATTTTAGCCTAAAATTTTGCTTCTGACCGCAATCTGGTTACAAAAGAAATAGAAGGCCGATAAAAAAAGTCTTCACTTGAATTGTTTGGCTGATCCCGGTTATTTTTTTAAATTTTAAGTTGAAATCAAGGTGAGGACCAAAGAAAAGGTCTTCACTTAATTAGTTGGTTAATTTCGCTCAGAAAATCAAGTTTTTGCTAATAAACCTTGTCACTTTAATTATTCAAATTTAGTTCTGAATTTATGATTAATTTGATTTCGTATTGAGCATCTGATCAAAAAATTCGTTGAAAGACTTCGCGGGCCGCGAGTTTGAAATGCCTGGTGTACCGAAACGAGCCTGAAAGACAACTGATCACCAAAACTTTACGTAATGGGAATTACAATTAAAATTTTTAAGCTTTTTGGTCGCAGCCTATAAAAAAACATACTTTTCCTCTGTTATAGAGTGTGTTTACTTTGCTGTTGCGGAGCATGGATAAATGTATTTTAAAAAGTTTCGTGGCACACTTAGAAATGTCTCACGGCACAGTAGTGTGCCGCGGCACACAGTTTGAGAAACACTGTGATAGACTAATTGCTTGAAAGAAAATTTGGAAACAAAATAAAATTAAGTGGGGGGTGATGTAACGATTACGCAATCGTACGCAACAATGAAAAAGACTACTTCATAAATGAAGTGTGACAGTTTTTCTACAAAGAATTTTTTAATAAATTTATTTTGTCAAGCTTACCATGTAGTCAATTGTTGTGTCTTGATTTTCATGCTGCAAATAAATAGGATTCATTTTCAGACTGTTCGAAATATCTTGACAACTTTGGACCCTTAACAAAATTTTTATTAAAAAAACATTGCTTTCAACCAGAAAAAAAACGATAAAGCAGTAAAATTTTTTCTCACCATAAAGCGCTGCAGTCGAAATTGACCATCATTGTCTTGTGTGGGTTGAGATTGAAAGAATTTGCATTCTAAAATTTCATAGTCTGTATTGTTTTTAGTAAAGTAATGCCGAAAAAACAATTTAAATAACCTAAAATGTATGAATCAAACGGCTAATTTTGATTTCATCACAAATTTTTTGCCATTTACTTTAAACTTGGTGTTTTTTTTGGCTCTGGTTTCCTATTTTGTTATAATTGTAGCAGTCCATGCGTTCTCGCGACAAGCTAGTTTCACAAATTCCTTTTAATACGTACAACTTAATCATTTCTATGGACTGTCCATTTGTAAAAAGTAAAAAGTAAAACAGAACTTTCTGGTTAATCGCTGACCTCGACTCCGCGGCAAAGATATCGGAACTCGGGACACAAGAAAGCCGATCCGGCGAAAGCAGCGTCCACATGAAGCCAAATATCTTGAGCTCTGCCTGCAATTCACTGGAGTAAATTTGTTGTCTTCATCCTACATTATTATACCGCTACTTGAGAGCTTGATTTTATAAACTAAAACTTTAATTTTACAAAATAAAATTAACTAAAGATTATTTTTGTGATATGACAATGAAAAAAACACCCAATGTTAACCAATTCTTTTAAAATCAAATAGTAATTGCTTTTTTGCACTTACATTTTTAATAAAATGATATGATTATTATTGAGAGAGTTGTATATTCATATACTTTAATCAAAATTTACAAGTAAAGCAGTCAATTTTTGCTCACAGTAAACTTTTTTTACATATTAGCTTATCTTTTTATCTCGCGCAATTTCGGGTTTTACTTAATGTAGTTTGTTTAAACTAGCTTTGATGCTGTTTAGTTTCTCCACGTTTAAATTAGTTTTTGAAAATCACTCTGAAGAAAACAGATGAAACCCTGTTACCAAAACTTATATTTTCTATTCAAGTAAAAAATTAGTTTTGTGCTTTTAATTACTTAGAAAAGTTTTAAAAAACTTTATAAAAGAAAAGCACAAACACCATTGACTCTTACAAATTTTTCCAATTTCTTCGAGATTGTCAAAAGTACAACATGACGTTGTTCCAAGAGTTGCGCAAACCTACATAAAAATAAACATTATGATAAAATCTCTTTCGAGTTTTTGAGTTTTTTGCAAGACGTATTGTAAACATTTGTAAATCTAAACCTGTTTGTCGAAACATTGCGTCTTGAAGCGAAAATTTATGACAGCATTTAGTAGGCTATTATGCAGAATTAATTTTCATACATACATAGAGTTCGGTCTGAGCACATGCTCAGCCAAAACAGTGAGCCCACGTATTTCAAATCATAAATCGATCGCGCTGAGCAAGACTGATTTCTGAAATATTTTGTTTTCGGTAGTAACTTGTATTTTTCGACCCCCAGATAAATGCTATATTGCAAAAATATACGGTTCAGCAATGCTTTAGAACTATTTCAGTAACTCCATCATTAAATATACAATCGTATTTACTCACAAAGACCGGGATTTTCCCTTCGCTGCGATCTTCTTCGATTGCTTTTTGCAAAGTTTCTCCACGAAGTGAAACGTTTTTGTCAAAATCGAGTAAACGCATTTCAACCATTGCGACTTTTCCTGTCCCAATAAGAAACAATAAAATTCGCTTTAAATAATCAGGAAGCATCAATTTTGTATAAAACTATTTAAAAAGTTAAAAGTAAATAAGATTCAAAAACATCTTTTTTAAAATACAGGTGAGAAAAACCCTTACTTTTGCAAAATAGAGAAAACAGTAAACTCGTTACCTTTACATTACAAATCCGTAGTTCAATGCACTAATTTAGGACAATTTGCATTGTTACCTGCTCTTTCCACAGACGAATGGCTGCATTTCGAAGCGTACGCCACCATACGGGAAGCAATTTTATGGTTTGTTTGAGTCGGGTCACGTGACAGTTCATGTTCAATGCATTTTGTTCGAGCGCTTAGCAACGTCATCAATGTAGCTTCACTGGCTGTGGCTGATGACAAAAGAATCGAAATTGTTGTTGCAATCTGAGCCAATTCACACATGATGACTGATGCCGAAAATATCAAAATTTTAAACGGTAAAGTATAAAAAAAGACTGCAAATCTAAATAACATTTAATTGAAGTTACAAGGTTAATCTTGAAAAATCTATAAAGTCATAAAAAAGTGCGAGCGTATTTAATTTGTAAAACACTAAGTCAAAAGAATACTTTTTAATAGTTAATTACTTTGAATAACTCCTCCTCCAGATCCCACTCCGTCGTGCATGAAGCATTCGGGAAGATCGAGAGCTCGGGCTAACCAATCCATCATCATCATCTCTAATTCGGTGCAAGCTGGACCAGACGACTGACAAATAAAAACGTTGCATAAAACACAAACCGGATTCATATAAGATTTGTGGCTCCCAACATGCATTGCTGCCCTTGACGAAATGGCATTGTGCATGGCGCATGCCGATGACCAGATACAAGGAAATACAAGGGTTGTAATAAAAAGATGGCACTTTTCAGTACTGTCTGCTTACAAAAGTTTATGTACCTATTAAAAGCTGTTATAAAATTTCATAATTTTAAACCTTGCACTTTTTTAAGTGTTTTATACAATGGTTTACATTACCCAAATAAACGTAATAACTAAATTTAATAGTTTAAGAAAGAAGGAAAAACAAATTGAGAGTCAATTTGATACCGAAGAACCAAATAGTCAATAAGCATTGATAGCTAGATTCGTATCTTGATTTGGTAAAGGAAAACTATAAAATTAAATCAAGAAAACCAAACCGCTAATTATTGAGAGGAATGATGCCAAACTATCCTTCGACTGCTTTAAGACAATTATTGGGAAAGGCCAAGCAGGGAAAGACAAGAATTTTATAAAGTAATTTGTTTGGAAATTAGGAATTCTAACCAAGAATCTACAATTCAAACTTAAATAGGAGTAGTAAACATCGAAAAAAAAAACAATCGGAAAAGAGTTGAAAAAAATTGAATTTTGGACTTCATCGAATTAGATGGAATAAATGACATCAAAATGCACCATGAGGTAACATCGAAAACGAACCAATCAGAGAAGAGTTGATAAAAAATGAATTTCTGACTACGCGAAACAAATGTAGAAATTGAAAAAAACTTAAGCATGGAAAATAAAGATTTTGGTTAATAATTATGAAAATAAAAGTATGTAGATGAAAAGTATCTACACAGGGCTCAAAATCCTCTACAAGACAGCTGTTTTAACTATTAAAGTCTCGTCAGCGACAATTTATCTTATAAAATGTGTATATAAGTAAGCAAGCGAAAAAAGACTGAAAGGTAAATAAAAGAAAACTAAAACTTTATTTTAGGGGACTACTCAAATCGGATTATCATATCAAGAAAGAATGAAAAACAAATTAATAGTCAATTTGATACCCGAGAACCCAATAGCCAATAAACAGCGATAACTAGATTTGTATCATGATTAGGCAAAGAAAAACTATGAAAATAAAGCAAGAAATCAGCATTTAGTTATTCAGAGGAATGGTGCCAGGCTTGCCGTTCTTGTCTTTCCCTGCTTGATCTTTCCCGATGACTGTCCTAATACAGTCGAACAATAGTCTGGCATCATTTCTTTGAATAACTAAAAACTGATTTCCTGACTTATTTTCATACTTTTTCTTTAATAGTTTAAGCAACAAACAAAAGAATACAGTATAAGGCCTACACAGCAACTAACCACCATAAACAGACTAAACTTTCTTTTATTTAAATTAATAAGCTGCGTGCTTGTGCGTTTCTATAATCTATTTCGATATCTTATACCTACCCAAGTAAAACCAATTGTCGATATTGCTCCAGACAACATGTCTCCCAAGTGAGCAGGAAAACTTGCCGTAGAAGGGAAATACCCGAAATTACCAGCTGTTTGCCAATGCATGGATCCGTCGAAAATAACTTTTTCGATGTCCTCAAAAACTGTTTTCCAGTTTTCGCCTGCTTCCGGCGCATTTTTGTCTACTCGTTTTTTCATAAATCCTGCAAAAATTTGTAGTTGAATATAAAAGATTGATTGAGTATACAGTATTTATCTAGTTCTTGAAAAGACCAACCAGGCTTCACATCCGGGATAGGTGGTCTTGTCCCATCTTTCAGAGACTCGGTATATTTGATGATAATGTCAGCCATTGCAGCAGCGGCATCTCGGAATTCTTGATTGTGCAAACCCATCAGCGGAAAAGATTCTTGCGAGTCATAACCGTTCTTAAAAATTCGAAAAAGCACAGAACCGAATTTAGTTTTACATTATTTGTAGTGCCACCATTTTCTATTATAGTAATTAACATCCTTATAAATATAAAACTCCATATGGCATTCAAAATTCTAATTATTCGTATGTCATAAATAATACATTGGCGAGACCGTACGAGAATGGAAAATGCACAAAACAGAATACCTGCGAAATATTCTCAAAAGCACTAATGTACAACTATCAGTTCACATTTTAGCAGCACTGGTTTCGCATAATAGTATTATAAAACAAATCTTACAAATTCACAAATATTGTACTTTTTTTATTAACTCTTTCATGCTGTATAGTCACAAATTCGATCATGTAATTTAAAAACTTTTTTTATTTTTTTTCCATTAAGTGCAAAAGTAGATATTGATTATGCATGTTGCATGTAGGGTTCCTGAGTGTTTGAACCATTCAACTAGTCAGTTGCTGTCTGTCCGTTGTATGTAACGTTATCTTTTTTTAAGTTTAATACCTCTACCAATTAATTCAGGCATGAAAATGTTAACAAATTACAAACATTTGTTTCTGATTTGATAAGAAAGTTTATTATTAAATGAATTTGTTTTTCTGTATCATATTACAAATCAAAATTTTTGCAATAGAAAATGCTTTTTACGTTGAATTTTAGATATGTTGATACCAGGGATGAGTAGATATAAAAGATATTCAATTTAATTACTATACAGGATTTATTATTAGGTTTTACTTGGTAGTTTCGATTCGTTGCTACGTCATTTGTTCAATAAAGTTTCATGATCGGATTTTTGGCCATTAGACGTTTGTGGACAAAGATTTTCTGTCGGCCAATTGTCCATCGCCGAAATAATCGTCGTTCAAATGTCTGTTCAGCCAGTTTTCCGTTGACAAAATGGCAAAAAAACAAATGTCTGGGTGCCTTTAGGTTTTTAGTTCACAGTTCAATTAATCAACTGATTTACAAATAAAAATTCATTTATTTTACAACTTGAAAGAAATTATTTTTTCAGTTTATTGATATATACATGTATTTATATCTTTTTTGGTTGTAACGTTTGAGAAGTTTGGTAAAGAAACACTAATGCTAAAAAGCATTATTCTCGAAGTTTAATAAAAAGCGTTATATTTTTGAATTATTTGCAGCCTTAGATAAAAAACAAAAGAATACGTCAATTTTAATACAATTTTTACTTACCTTTTCATTTTTTGATTTATCCATTAGATTGTGCACCGCCAGTCCGCCAGTTAGTAGAAAAAGTAGTAAACATAGAAATAAAAATTAGGTCTCTTAAGTTTGATTGTTATTTTAAATCAGAGCCTTCAAATTTTTTTGTCGAGAGTTTAAAGTTACTCTGTAACGAAATGGTGCTGTGAACTATATCGTAATAATTTGTATAAAAAAAGATTCTAAAACTATTTGTAAAATCAAAAAAAAAGACAAGGCTATTTTAAAATAAACTATTTCAACTTTCACCGCATGACTAATTTAATCAGAAAATCTATCAATCGATACAGTTTTTAACTTCTCAACTTGGACGCTCTTTCTTTTTATTACTGTATTTAATTGGGGCTTCTTGTTCACAAAATGTAGAAAGAAGAGGCACTATAAAAAGCGCGCACTTTTTGTCATAAATACTAAAGCGTTTAGCGGAAATTATCACAAATACTGGGAAAATCAAATACAGTTTAAACAACGCAATCTCCGCCTATGAGATAGAAATTGATTCATGAATTAAAAAAATTGTACCTCTACAATATAATTTTTCTACTGTGTTAATAGACCCTAGCGAAGTATTTAGTTTTTGAATATTTGTCTATAACCCATTACAAGCTAATTAAAAATCATCGGCAGGACATTTTAGTTGGCTTAAGTTTTAAGTATTATTTTTAAATTATAAAAATGAATGAAGTGTTAATATTTCATTTTTAACTAAACAATCATCTGGGTAAACTTTATCGCATTCATATGTCGATCCCCCAAAAATTTTTCATCAAAGAAAATTGCCAACCTTTATTTTCCTTTGGTTTAAGCCAGTGGTTTTCAACCTTTTTCATACCCTAATTCATTTTCCAACCCAAGATAACTTAACGACCCACTTCGGTGAAAAGAATTTAATTTCCATCGCAAAAATCTGGTGATCTCTAAATAAAAAAAAAAAGTTTTTACTTGGAATTTGTCGGCGATTTCTCAATTTTCGTCCCGAAAACATAGTGATCTCTAAAAAAAAGGTCTTCACTGGAAATTTGTTTCCGATTTTTCGATCGTAATGACCTCATCACACAAATCTGATATTGCTTTTATTCTGATTTAGGCTCTGTGGCCAACTGAAAACAGCGACATGGCCCTCCTGTTAAAAATCATTGGTTTAAGCAATAACACACTGGCACATTTATAAATTTTTCCTTTAAGTTTTGACCCAAGTGTTTTAATTTTTCATTCTTACTATTTTCAGAAAATTAAAACAAAGAAAAAACACTCAGACAAAAAACAAATACGGTAAAGAAATTAAAAACAGTGGAAAAAAGGAAAGTTTTGACGTCATTTGAACAAAAAACAAACATTTCCTTTACTCGTTCAATACTCAGAAGCGTTTCATGGTGAGTCGGCCGGTATTTATCTCCGCTAAGTCGCAGCAAGATGGCAAACGTCATAATGGTGGGAATCGTGCAACATGTAACGGCGCTGTATTTTTCAAAAGCATTTAGAAAAAAGTATATTAAAAAAAAAACTTTAGCACGTCGCATACATTCGGTATTATTACTATCATTATTATCTTTTTTTTTTTTCGTGTATCAAATTACGTCATTTAAATATTTTTTCATTATAATTTTTTCATTATAATCATTATATTTAGCAGTCTCCGCATACATTCGGTATTATTATTATCATTATTATCTTTTTTTTTTGTCGTGTATCAAATTACGTCATTTAAATATTTTTTCATTATAATTATTTTTACTACTATTGTTTTGTGTTCATTATTTATTAATACTGAATCGTATGAAATAAATTTGTCTGTCTGTCTGTCTGTCTGTCAAATTTTTGGTATAAATTTTAATTTTTATTAGGAATAAAAGCGCGTTAAAAAGCAAAGAACCCAGTCAAGAAAGGATTTTTAACACAAAATTATAAACTTTTTAGAAATGAAAAAAATTAATCAACAACACTAATGAACAACAAATAAAAATAATAAAAATCCAGTTTGTCACCTAAAACCGCCACTCAACGAAGATTCTGGTTTGGGTTGGCTTAAAATTTTTTTAAATAATGCAAGAAATCAAAATTACAAAAATATACACAAAATAGTCGAAAAATCAATGCAAACCATACAGCTGAAGTTATTTAGAGCGCTATTGAAACATGAAATATATAATAAAAAGTAACAAAGAAACATTTAATAAAAAATTAACCTAGCTTACCAATATAACCCTAAGACTTGGGGGCGAGGCAATTGCCCCTCCTCCAAGTCTCAAAAATTTTGAAAAAATCAAAATTTTTCGGTCAGCGAGAAGAAAACATTTGGACAAAATCATAACTTTTCGGGCAGTGACAAGAAATATTTGGGAAAAACAAGTTTCTTTGCACTGAAAACTGAGGTTTACGGACAATTATTCGAAAACAGTTGTTTGAAATGACAACTGTTGGAAAAATAACGCTATATGCTTGTTTGTCTGGAAATATTTATTTCATAAACGTTGATTTTTCTTTTTTTTAGTGAATACTTAACCGTAATCTTAACCCTAACCCAAACCGTATTACAGTATTTGTAAAATGTTGGTTCTTGTTTTCGAAATTGTTCGGATTTGGGAAACAAACTACCCCTGCAAGAAAAAGTTTCCAAATGCAGGAAAACGATTAAGATTTGAGGTAAAGACCTTTTTTTAAAGATCACTTCATTTTTGGGACGAAAATCAAGAGATTAGAGACAGTTTCAAAATAATGAATTTGTTTTGGTCTTCACCAAAATTTGTTACCAAATTTCTTCTCATATCCGTGAAGTGCTAGAAGATCATGATTTGGGCAATCGTCAATAAAATTTGCACAAAATTTATTGCGCCCGTAACATTTTTCGGCTGGTACAGATATGAACTTAAGTGAGATTTTTTAAAACTTTTTTCTTTATCAAGCGCTTAATATTAAGTTGAACTTACCATGTGGCAATTGTCTACGGCAAACTAAAATTTTGTCAGTCAGATTTGATCTGCGACAACTTTTTGTGATGTTCAATTTAAAAAAATTATCCGCATAGGTACGTGGCTCCGAAAACTAATAACTATTTAAAAGGTGCTTGCTTTTAATAAAGGGGTCCCCCATAAGTAACCTTACACTTGTCACAACCATAAATTCATTTATTTATCACACCATCATATCTTCTAGCACTTCACG